>CM056832.1:5219870-5819870 GCA_029853015.1 Chelidonichthys spinosus | reverse complement strand
ACTTTCTACAAAAGAGCCTTCTCAAATCTATCCCAGGAAGATCTGAGGAGGAAGATGTCACGGATCCACTCGATGAAATCTAAAAGACATGTCGTCTTTCATCGTAGATACCATCATATCTCTCTTTCCCACATTTCTCCCACTCGCTCCCACATATACTGGCACCTCTCAGATCTGCTGACCGGCAGCTGCTGAATGATCTGCCGTCAAAACTCAATATAAAGCTTTTGAAGTTTTAGCTCTAATATCACAAAACAACCTCCTCCTCAGGTCAGCACTTATATTTAAAAAACAAAACAATGTGTTGCTCGCATTCATTCTGTATTGTTTTCTTTTGTGGTATTTCTGCTGTATATATCTTCCTCCCTGCTGGGTTTAATCGTGGATTATAAATAAAGCTTACCGAGACACTCACTCTTTCTCTCACGCACAGAAACAGGCTGAAATCTGTATTCACACACACACTTTCCAACTGCTGAGTGGAGAGAGGAGGAGTCCTTGGCAGGCGACGTGATGGATCCTACCTTTAATCTAAAGCCACCTGGAGAAGACAGATGATTGGAGGACTTGTCTTTGTCTCTCTTCATATGTTATTCATTTTCATTCATGAATCAGTTTATATCATAACGGTGTGTTGAATATATCTAAAAGAGTATAACTAGGTTGAAGAATTTCAAAAATGTAACATGTTGTGGTAAAATGATCATGTTGTTTTGTACTTGGAGCTGCAAAAAAGCTCCCATACTACATTATAAAAGGTCTAAGTGCTATATAAATACGCATACAACGTGTTTTGTAATACTCAATCATGGAATAATAGACACAGCCAGAAACTGCCTTTAAACAAGCTTTCAGGATGTACAACGTTACAACTGAGACCGTTTCACAGTTTTAAACATTCTATGTGTCCCAGTTTATTTGCACTTGCAGCATAGTGTGAATGACCTGAGCTGACAGGAAGTAAACATGGACCCAAGTTGTTGCCAGGCAACAAAATTCAATTGACAGATGCTACAATGGAGCATTTGGACAGATGGTGAATACAGGTATTCAGACAGACAGGAGGAGAAAAAAATAGAGTTTCTTTGAACATTAAAACATGAAAAACTCAAAACATATTAAATATGAACCAGGAACTGTGCATGATTTCTCCTTGAAAGAAAACTAAATCCAGCATAAATACACACTGCATGTGCGATGAAAAAGATGACTGATTAGTGTTGCAGCAGGAGGCCATATGCAACTTTTAGAGTGTCCAAAACTGAAACCAGCACTAAGTACTAAAATCAAAATAGAAAAGACTAACGATTTAATACAAATGTCTCTTCGCCATAAATAGGACTATTATGACGTAGTGTGCATCACCGGAAGAGCACAAATATTCTCTGAGTTGCATCCAAGGAATAAAGCAGTACAAACAGTTTAAATGCAACAGATCTATCGTCTGATCTGGAGAAGATGAAATGATGCTTTGGGGAAAGGAGGTGGAGACAGAGGTGGAGTTAGTTCCAGATATGTGAGCGGTGGTGAGGAAAGAGGACAGAGATGGTGATTCAGCAGGTGGACGTGATAGGAGGTCTCACTTAAAGCCAGGAGATCTCACTCTTTGACGGGAAAGTACAGTTAGGTGTCACATCAGTCATTCTGGGCCTGTAGTCACCACAAGAGGGTTTAACCTTAATAATGTTTGTTATGGTAACAATAAGACAGCATCAAACACAAACTCGCCTCCTTAATTTGAGGATGAAATGACAAAATATAGTTCTATTGGAAGACTTTGTTCTGAATGTATTTTTGAATGTATTTAACACACCCAGGTTATTCACTTGATCAGCTTAATGAGGCCTACAGATTGCTCTCCTGCTTGCTCTTTTGCACCAGGACGACTCATCACTCAATCATTCTTATTAGGAAATGCACTTTGGTAACCTCCAGTAATTCCCCATCATACTGCAGCTCCATCCAACATGAACCCATGCAGCGCTAATCAGCCAGAATGACAGAGAGCAGCTGCTCCGGACCGTTAATGATCTTCTCAATGTTGCTCAACATGGAAACAGTTTTACATAAAGGTGTATTGTTATGGCTCAGTGGAACAGTACAAACATGGACAGGTTGTAGTCTACACACTATATACAGTAAATAAAAAAATAGCAGTCAAACAAGCAAGTGGCCATCAGTTTTCATTGTTTTCTTCTCTGTTCCTTTTTTTTCTTATGCTTGGTATAGTGGATGATTGTCAGCTGATGTAATCTAACTTAAACTAGAGCTGAAATCTAGCTTCCTTATGGTGACAGATATCCCATTGAAATAGACTGCGATGCAATCAGATTTCTTTTCACTACCAGAGGAGTCGCCCCCTGATGGCCAGCAGAGGGAATGACAGTTTAAGACTTACCGGAGATTGCCGCCTAATACAGCTAGTCTTCTGCACGTGTCCATCAAACTCCCAGTCTCTTCACACTGTCTATGTACAAAATTAACATTTACATCCTGGATGCCCAAAATAACTCCTCCAACTTTACATCTCTATATAATACAATCCAATATTCAATGCAACAGACAAACAGATGACCCTTCTGGCATGAACCAGCCCACTCAGATGCTGCACTGCGTCGCCAACGTTTTCTTAGTGAGCTGCACTTCTGTATTTCCAAGAAAGACGTCTCTCACTTTAACTTGAGTGGAACTGAACTCCAGCAGCACTGTGTTTACCTCTTCACTTCTCTGCTGTACAAAGCTGAGGGAAAATGACTCACTCCTTTACACAAAACCCTGGCTGAAGCTGTCATTATGGGGCAATTATTTTTGGAGAAAAGTTTCTGAAAAAGCCTTGATTCTCAGAGCAGCAGCTTTCACCTCACGCTGCCTCACAGCTGGGCGGCCGTCCTTTCTTCAGCAGCTCTTTGGTGGCCTGCTGCACACGTCACGCTCACAGACAGCTGAGGGAATATGCATTCTGTGGGCAACACATTCATACATGAGCATGTAATTGGCATATAATACATATTCAATGCACATCAATTGGGAGAAACAGGAGGTCAGTATGGCAAAAAACACCATTCAACTTAATTTAATGGATGATTATTCAATAATACATAACCAGTGGTGGAAGAAGTATTTTACTGAAGCAAAAGACGGTATAGAAATACTCTATTTCAAACTTTACTTTTGTTAATGTACAAATATCAATAAGACTCCAGGTGAAAATTCAGAAACTGCCCAGCAATATAATCAGCTCCAGCTTTTTTCCAGGCGACCTATTATGCTTTTCTGCTTTTCCCTTCCCTTGCGTGTGTTTTATAATATTTTTGTTCGTGTAAGTCCTCCTCACCCATTTGGGAGTTATTCTCCCCCACAGAAACTCTGCTTCTGAACTGCTTCAAGCACCTAAATTGAAATCTCACCTTTTCTTCAGGAAAGTGGTGATGTCACCAAATACATTTGCATAATATCTGCCCATTTTGGTGCAGTACTTGAATGCAGACTTTCCAGCATTGCATGTCTCAACTTCTTCATCCTCAAGTTTATGCTTGTTGTCACAGTCTGATTGTCTCAGCTGATCCCTCCTGTAATTAATACTGTGTGAGTGATTAACGTGCACATCCTCTCTTTATATGTAACCGTAAACAGGATTTTCATTCCACCAACCCTCTCCCTTTGGTGGTTTTCTTGTCTCGTCTACTTCACCTTTCTCCTGCATTACTTTCCTCTCCTCTTGATGTGATAATTCATATCAGAAGAATGGGAGAAAACCAAGACTCCATAGGGGTTTTGATATCTGGTGCCAAACAGACAGCCTCGGGAAAGATCTCCTTAATTTGTTTTTGCTCTGATTGTTTTCCTCCCGGATCTGAGAACTCACCCGGCAGACACAAATGTATGATTTATGTTGAAATTATTCACATGCAGTTTTTCATGAAAAAGAGCAAATCATCATGCTTACAAGCACAGGTTTGAAAGCAGCAAAGGCAAATGCATTTTGATAAATAAACGTAATCAGTAGAATTAGTACAGAGTGAAGAAGCAGGAAACACCATGGAGACACAGAGGTGAAAGGAGACAGTAACAGCAGCGGGACAGGATGCAATGTCCTGTGTTGTTTAATGCTCCTATACATAATGCACCTTGAGCAAGCCATTTCAGCTAAGGAGGTACGAGTTAATCTTTTCAGCAAAGCATCTGCCAATTTGACAAGACCATTATCCAATCCACAGTAGAACAGTAACATGGCAAAAAGACCAAACTGAAGATAAACAACTTTATTTCTTTTTTGGAGATGTGTCCAGCCAGGCCAAGTCTGAAGATGAACAGGATCCTGAAAAGAACAAAGTCGGAAAAATCAAAGTGTTACAACAAAATTGTCCAGAGTGTGCTAGTTTTGTACCTTCAAGATGCTCAAAAGCCACCCTTGGCTGGTGCATTGACAGATTGTTCAGGTCTGCTCACAGCAACTGGAACGGGTTGCAACTGGACCTCCCCGGGAGTGTAGCGGGTTTGGTAGAACTGGCTTCTTCCTTGCTGGTAGCGTGAGCGGGATTTGTATGTGTAGACTGGCTCCAGGTCAGATAGATCACTAAGGACAGGCTCAGGGCTTTCCTCCACAGCACCTTCATTATAAAACTGAGCACTGCCACCATCACCATCTGTAGACCCAGAGTTGGTGTAATAGAGTCCAGCACCATCACCTGCATTACTATAGCCACCATACCATCTAGCATCATTCCCAGTGGATGGCTGACTAGCATAGCCACCTGTTGGGGAGTAGAATGCACCAAAGGGAACCGCAGCATTGGACACATGGCCCGTCGCCTGAGGACCAGAGAAGGTACCCCCCAAACCTACAGACCCCAGTCCAGCACCTACACCTGTGTTAACATATCCACTGTTGCCATACCCAGTGGATGCTAGGCTGCCAGAGACACCTGTTGGGGCATTGTTCCCTCCTTTGGACACACCAGTACTGGACACGCCGCCTTTGTTAGAGCCTGTTACTTGGTCACCAGAAAAGCTACCGCCCAAGCCTACAGAACCCAGTCCAGTGCCTACACCTGGGTAACCATTTCCACTGTTGCCATATCCAGCAGAAGCTAGGCCGCCATATGCACCTGTTGGGGCATAGTACCCACCAGCATTGGACACGCCAGCACTGGACACGCCGCCTTTGTTAGAGCCTGTCGTTTGGGGACCAAAGAAGCTACCGCCCAATCCTACAGAGCCCAGTCCAGTGCCCACACCCGTGTTACCATATCCACTGTTGCCATACCCAGTGGATGCTAGGCTGCCATATGCACCTGTTGGGGCATTGTGCCCGCCTTTGGATCCGCCAGCATTGCCTTTTTTAGAGCCTGTCGCTTGGGGACTAGAGAAGCTACCACCCAATCCTACAGAGCCCAAGCCATTGCCTACACCTGTGTTACCATATCCACTGTGGCCATACCCAGTGGATGCCAGGCTGCCATATGCACCTGTTGGGGCATAGGACCCACCAGCATTTGACACACCAGCATTGTTAATAGATCCTGTCGCTTGGGGACCAGAGAAGCTACCGCCCAATCCTACAGAGCTTGGCTTGTTGTTGGAGTTCTGAGCAGCAGGGAACTGCAACAGACCACCAGAGGTACTGGAAAGAGATGCACCACCATCCAGCCTGTCAGCATTTGGGTAGCTAGAGCCAGAAGTTGACAGCCAGCCCACAAAGCCACCTGGTGCAGGATTGCCAATGCCTGATGATCCATGGTCTGGGGAGATGGAACATGTGTCAATTTCCATTTTGAATGTTAATTATGCAATAATAAATTTCATATAGCTCCACTATTTGGACTACTAACATTACCTTTTGGTACAGGGAGACAGGTTACACTGCTGATCAACAGGAATGAAATCCACGACACCCTACAATCACATTCAGTGTTTAGTTCAGCCAATTGAGATAGACAAATCACAACAATGAAGCAGAAACATTTGATACCTTACCTCAACAACCCACACAGCACAGCCATTGTGTTGACAGTCAACTCAGTGCTTGTGTGCTGTCCGACCACTCCTTATATAGGATCCTACCAACCCTGCTAATTGATTACTGATTGGGAGCAGCTGCTGGGGAGGAAGGATGAGCCATTGCCGGTCCAACAAGACTAGGGGTGCAGTCGAATAGTCAAAAAATAAGGACCTAACTCCTATTCCTAACTCCTATTCCTTGACCTCTCGGGAAAACATCACGGGGTTATGGAAAGGCGATAGGAGAACTCAAAAGGACTTAGGAATAGTCGACCGCGGTGCTCAGAGAATCCGACCGGACTTTCACTAAGCTACGTGTGAAATGCTGCTTCACTAAGCAGCATTATAATGACATAGCTTAGTGAAAGTCCGGTCGGATTCTCTGAGAACCGCGGCCGACTTATTTTTTTACTATTCGACTGCACCCCCTGACTGTGTGAAAGCGTTGGTCGTATTAATATTATTAATGGTCGTATAACATGACTGCCTCATCATGAGGGAATTACTAGATCTGACTGATTAATTTAACATGTTAACTGTGCAGATAGCTCAGTGGTAGAGTTACCGCCCCATGTACCGAGGCTGCCTGCAGCAGTCCCGGGTTTGAATCTGCCCTGCTGTTGTCTTTTAAATCATGTCGTCCCTCTTTCGTCCTTTTAACTCTCACGCTGTCCTCCCGCAGTAAAAATCCATCCATCCATTGTCTACCACTTATCCTGTATTTAGGGTCGTGGGGGGGCTGGAGCCGATCCCAGCTGTCATTGGGCGAAGGTGGGGTTCACCCTGGACAGGTCGCCAGTCTATCACAGGGCTGACATGTAGAGACAGACAACCATTCACACTCACATTCACACCTATGAGCAATTTAGAGTCATCAATGAACCTATCCCCATCCTGCATGTCTTTGGACTGTGGGAGGAAGCCGGAGAACCCGGAGAGAACCCACACTTACACGGGGAGAACGTGCAAACTCCACACAAAAGGAACCCGGGAAGGCCAAAAATATAACTTTAAAATAATGAATGTGTTGCTTAGATATATTCTTATAACATGGTGTATGAAAATATCGGTCTAATTCTTTCAGCTGTAATCCCGACGGTGTAAAATGGACTTGGGAGCAAATAAAATAAATATAAAAACATAATTCATAGTTGTAAGTAGGCTGTACCCTGACACATAATTCATTCCCTCTGATGAGAATCTCTATCTCTCAGATAAAACATTGTCAGGGAAAGAAAAAGGGTTTTTGCCGGTCTCTGAACACTATAGTTCTCCAAAGAGACCGTCTCAAGATCCACTAATAATGGTCATGATCCATTAATCCTCGCACCAAGAGAGCTGATTGGTCAGTAGGCGGTGTATTTCTACACATTGATCTCTTATCAGGAACATAACCTGCTCCGGAGCAGGTTAGCTCCGCAGCGTAAGTTGCCATGGCGATCTACCCCAGTAAGGAGTGAACCAGCGTCGTAGGATTGAAAACCCAGAGTTAACGCTTAAGTTACCTCGCTAAGCACAAATCCGACTTCGTAGTACAGGCCTCGGCTTCAGTTCAGCAGCTCCTCCTTCCTGTTTGACTGGTTTTTTTTTCAAATTTGATTTGATTTGTGGTTTTAGTGTAATTGTTATTCATGCAAATTGGCATACCATTTGTTTTTAATGAATGGCCGAGTTGCGTGGTACTTTAAATGTTGCTCTCGCAAGGAATTGGGGGGGCAGCGTAATCTGTTGTATCCATACAGATGCACACAAGGGTAGCCCCAGATATTTCAAAGCAAGAACCTAGGATGCACAGCAGTGTTGGTATTTCATTTTAGGGGCAAGGCCATTTGGCCTTCTCTTTCATTTTTTTATGGGCACCAAGGCCACATGACAAAGCACAAAGGCCATTGAGTAAAATGAGATGGTTTTACCTTTCAGATTAATAACATCCCAATTTATCAAAATATGATGTAAATGTAATACCAATATCAAGTTATGTTAGATTTTTTTTTTTTAAACATCTTACAAAAGGAATTACTTTAAAGCAATAAAACATTGCTTATGATGTTTTTATATACAGTATAAAGATGTACAAGCACATACAGGTAGGCAATGTGGACATAGACTTTAATCAATAGGCAGTCCCTCAGTGTTCAACCCTACTATCGAGCTGTTTTATGACTGAAAATACTGGTCGATGACCGTAGGACACAGGATCCTGTGTCAGGTTTGGGCTTCAGACTCGTGGTGCGAGTGGGATGGGAGCAGAACCGGCAGTTAATATATATATAAATGAAAATTTAGTGTGCATTCACTGCCCGCTATTCAGCTCCACTCAGGTGGCTGTAATTAAGCCCACTACACAGCCCATGCACTTTTTACATGGAACTTGTATGCGATGATGATATTTCACCTGCACAATTTTGGAACAATCACAGCAGAGCTGTTAATGCTCCTATACATAATGCACCTTGAGTATTGCAAGCCATTTCAGCTAAGGAGGTACGAGTTAATCTTTTCAGCAAAGCAACTGCCAATTTGACAAGACCATGATCCAATCCACAGTAGAACAGTAACATGGCAAAAAGACCAAACTGAAGATAAACAACTTTATTTCTTTTTTGGAGATGTGTCCAGCCAGGCCAAGTCTGAAGATGAACAGGATCCTGAAAAGAACAAATTCAGAAAAATCAAAGTGTTACAACAAAATTGTCCAGAGTGTGCTAGTTTTGTACCTTCAAGATGCTCAAAAGCCACCCTTGGCTGGTGCATTGACAGATTGTTCAGGTCTGCTCACAGCAACGGGTTGCAACTGGACCTCCCCGGGAGTGTAGCGGGTTTGGTAGAACTGGCTTCTTCCTTGCTGGTAGCGTGAGCGGGATTTGTATGTGTAGACTGGCTCCAGGTCAGATAAATCGCTAAGGACAGGCTCAGGGCTTTCCTCCACAGCACCTTCATTATAAAACTGAGTACTGCCACCATCACCATCTGTAGACCCAGAGTTGGTGTAATAGAGTCCAGCACCATCACCTGCATTACTATAGCCACCATACCATCTAGCATCATTCCCAGTGGATGGCTGACTAGCATAGCCACCTGTTGGGGAGTAGAATGCACCAGAGGGAACCGCAGCATTGGACACAGGGCCCGTCGCCTGAGGACCAGAGAAGGTACCACCCAAGCCTACAGACCCCAGTCCAGCACCAACACCTGTGTTACCATATCCACTGTTACCATACCCAGTGGATGCTAGGCTGCCAGAGACACCTGTTGGGGCATTGTTGCCTCCTTTGGACACACCAGTACTGGACACGCCACCTTTGTTAGAGCCTGTTACTTGGTCACCAGAAAAGCTACCGCCCAAGCCTACAGAACCCCGTCCAGTGCCTACACCTGGGTAACCATATCCACTGTTGCCATATCCAGCAGAAGCTAGGCTGCCATATGCACCTGTTGGGGCATAGTACCCACCAGCATTGGACACGCCAGCACTGGACATGCCACCTTTAGTAGAGCCTGTCGTTTGGGGACCAGAGAAGCTACCGCCCAATCCTACAGAGCCCAGTCCAGTGCCCACACCTGTGTTACCATATCCACTGTTGCCATACCCAGTGGATGCTAGGCTGCCATATGCACCTGTTGGGGCATTGTGCCCGCCTTTGGATCCGCCAGCATTGCCTTTAGAGCCTGTCGCTTGGGGACTAGAGAAGCTACCACCCAATCCTACAGAGCCCAAGCCATTGCCTGCACCTGTGTTACCATATCCACTGTGGCCATACCCAGTGGATGCCAGGCTGCCATATGCACCTGTTGGGGCATAGGACCCACCAGCATTTGACACACCAGCATTGTTAATAGATCCTGTCGCTTGGGGACCAGAGAAGCTACCGCCCAATCCTACAGAGCTTGGCTTGTTGTTGGAGTTCTGAGCAGCAGGGAACTGCAACAGACCACCAGAGGTACTGGAAAGAGATGCACCACCATCAAGCCTGTCAGCATTTGGGTAGCTAGAGCCAGAAGTTGACAGCCAGCCCACAAAGCCACCTGGTGCAGGATTGCCAATGCCTGATGATCCATGGTCTGGGGAGATGGAACATGTGTCAATTTCCATTTTGAATGTTAATTATGTAATAATAAATTTCATATAGCTCCACTATTTGGACTACTAACATTACCTTTTGGTACAGGGAGACAGGTTACACTGCTGATCAACAGGAATGAAATCCACAACACCCTACAATCACATTCAGTGTTTAGTTCAGCCAATTGAGATAGACAAATCACAACAATGAAGCAGAAACATTTGATACCTTACCTCAACAACCCACACAGCACAGCCATTGTGTTGACAGTCAACTCAGTGCTTGTGTGCTGTCCGACCACTCCTTATATAGGATCCTACCAACCCTGCTAATTGATTACTGATTGGGAGCAGCTGCTGGGGAGGAAGGATGAGCCATTGCCGGTCCAACAAGACTAGGGGTGCAGTCGAATAGTCAAAAAATAAGGTCCTAACTATTCCTAACTCCTATTCCTTGACCTCTGGGGAAAATGTCACGGGGTTAAGGAAAGGCGATAGGAGAACTCAAAAGGATTTAGGAAAAGTCGACCGCGGTGCTCAGAGAATCCGACCGGACTTTCACTAAGCTACGTCATTATAACGCGGCCGCTGATGATTGACAGCTGAAGATCGGCACCGGCGATTGACGTGGGTCTGCGCTGGAGAAAGTACAATAATGGACGACAAAAAGTGCATTGTCCACTTCCATGTTGTTCGTTTTATAAACAGCTCGTTCACTGACCTTCCAGAAATACGAAGAAGTAAATAAAGGTGTAAAATGGACTTGGGAGCAAATAAAATAAATATAAAAACATAATTCATAGTGGTAAGTAGGCTGTCTCTCATAGAAAACATTGTCAGGGAAAGAAAAAGGGTGTTTGGCGGTGTGTGAACACTCTAGTTCTCCGAAGAGACCCTCTTTTTTTTTTTTTATGAACTTTACTTAAGTATTCAGTTTACAAATTAGGTCAAACATTAACACACACAATTCATGAGAGCTGTTTCACAGATACAAAACAAGTGAACCAGCTGTTTATAAAACCAACAACATGTGGAGAAGTGGACGACACGTTTTTTGTAGTCCAATATTGTAGTTTCTCCAGCACAGACGCACTTCAATCACCAGTGCTGATCATCAGCTGTCAATCATCAGCAGCATTATAATGATTTAGCTTTAGTTAATGTTCCGGTCGGATTCTCTGAAATCATCATCCCACTTTTCCTAAGTCTAAAAATTCCATCGAAATCATTAGCCCTGTGACGTTTCCAGAAGCCAAGGAATGGTCCCACCCATTACCCTAGGACCTTATTTTTTTACTTATTCGACTTGCACTCTGACTGTGGAATAACGTTGGTCGTATTAATATTATTAATGGTCGTACAACATGACTGCCTCAGCATGAGGGAATTACTAGAGCTGATCAGTTGCATAACAGATTAACTGTGCAGATAGCACAGTGGTAGAGTTTATCATCACATAGACCGAGGCTCCTGCAGCAGGTCCGGGTTTGAAACTGCCATGCTGTTGTCTTAAAATAAGTCAACTAAAAAGTCCCTTTAAATCATAGTCCCGCAGTAAAAATTCTCCATCCATTGGCCCCACCTTATCCTGTTATTTGGTCGTTGGGCGCTGGAGCCGATCCCAGCAGTCATTGGGCGCATCGGGTTCACCCTTGCGCGCCAGACAATTTCAGCTCGCTGACATGAAGAGGACACTCAACCATGCACACTCACCTTCACCACCTATGAGCAATTTAGAGTCATCAATGAACCTATCCCCAGCCTGCATGTCTTTGGACTGTGGGAGGAAGCCGGAGAACCCGGAGAGAACCCACACTTACACGGAGCGAATCGTGCAAACTCCACACAGAACGGAACCCGGGAGGCCAAAAATATAACTGTTAAAATAATGGAATTGTTGCTCAGATATTATGTTATAACATGGTGTATGAAAATATTCCACTAATTCCTTTCAGCTGAAATCCGACGGTGTAAAATGGACTTGGGAGCAAATTATTAAATATAAATAATTCATAGTTGTAAGTCGCCTGTACCCTGACACCATAATTCATTCCCTCAGATGAGAATTTAGATCAGAATAACATTGTTGTAAATTAAAGGGTCTCCGGTCTCTGAACACTATAGTTCTCAAAAGACCGTCTCAAGATCCACTAATAATGGTCATGATCCATTAATCCTCGCACTAAGAGGCTGATTGGCAGTAGGCGGTGTATTGCTACACATAGATCTGGTATCAGGAACATAACCTGCTCCGGAGCTGCCTAGCTCCGCAGCGTAAGTTGCCATGGCGATCTCCCGTAAGGAGTGAACCCGTCGTGTTGGAAACCCAGAGTTAACCGCTAAAAATTACCTCCATAAGCACAAATCCGACTTCGTAGTACAGGCCTCGGTGGGGGGTGAGCAGATCCCCTTCCTGGTGACTGTTGGATTTCAAATTTCCTTGGACTGGTCGGTTAGTGTAATTGTGATTTATGTAGATTGACAGACCAACCATCCATCCATTTTCTACCGCTTATCCTGTAATTTTAGAGGTCGCGAGGGAGCCTGGAGCCAATCCCAGCTGTCATTGGGCGAACGGGCAGGGTAACCTCGGGACAGGACGCCAACCTATCACAGGGCCGGGATGAAGAGACAAACAACCATTCACAAGACTGAAGCCAAAAGGAAATTTAGAGTCACCAATGAACCTATCCCCATCTTGCATGTCTTTGGACTGTGGGAGGAAAAGGGAACCGAATATCACGCTTACACCGGGGAGAAAATGCAAACTTCGGACAGAAGGAACCGGAAACCAGGAATCGAACCCAGGACCCTCTTGCCCTGAGGCGAGAGTGCTACCCACTGACCACCGTGCAGCCCCTGGAAACCATTTGTTTTTAATGAATGGCAGAGTTGCGTGGTACTTTAAATATAGCTTCTCCAAACAGACTCTTTCATTTTTTTATGGGCACCAAGGCCACATGACAAAGCATTAAAGCCATCGACTAAAATGAGATGGTAGTTACCTTTCAGATTTACATTAATCCCAATTTATCAAAATAATGTAAATGTCCGACAATATCAAGTTATGGTAAGTTTCTTTTTTAAACCGTTAAGGAGTGAACCACGTTAAAGGATTAAAACATTGCTTATGATGTTTTTATATACCTATAAAGATGCACAAGCACAAACAGGTAGGCAGTGGACATAGACCTTATCAATAGGCAGTCCCTCAGTGTTCAACCCTACTATCGAGCTTTTTTTATGACTGAAAATTTTGGTTTATGACCGTAGGACACAGGATCCTGTGTCAGGTTTGGGCTTCAGACTCGTGGTGCGAGTGGGATGGGAGCAGAACGACTTAATATATAAATGAAAATTTAGGGGGCATTCTTGCCCGCTATACAGATACCACACAGGTGGCCCAATTAAGCCCTACACAGACCCATGCACTTTTTACATGCAAGTTGTATGCTTTGGGGAATTTGGCCTGCACAATTTTGGAACAATTTTGCAGAGGCTCAAGGCTCCTATACATAATGCACCTTGAAAATTGGATCTATTTCAGCTATGGAGGTACCCTAATCTTTTCAGCAAAGCAACTGCCAAATGTTGACAAGACCAATTATCCAATCCACAGTAGATTTTTAACATGGAAAAATACCAAACTGAAGATAAACAACTAAAATTTGCTTATTGGAATTGTTCCAGCCAGGCCAAGTATAAAGATGAACAGGATCCTGAAAAGAACAAATTCAGAAAAATCAAACTGTTACAACAAAATTGTCCAAGTGTGCTAATTATCGACCTTTGATGCTCAAAAGCCACCCTTGGCTCGGTGCATTGACCGGTTGTACAGGTCTGCTCACAGGATGGGTTGCAACTGGACCTCCGGGAGTGTAGCGGGTTGGGTAGAACCGGCTTATTCCTTGCTGGTAATGAGTGGCATTTTCTGTATTCTGGCTCCAGGTCAGATAGATCTGTAAGGACAGGCTCAGGGCTTTCCTACCACAGCCCATGCATTATTAACACGGAGTACTTCTACCATCACCATCTGTAGACCCAGAGTTGGAAATAGAGAGCTGCACATCACCTGCATTACTGCAGCCTCATACTCCAAGCATCATTCCCAGTGGATGGCTGACTAGCATTAGCAACCTGTTGGTACAATGCACCAGAGCGAACCGCAGCAGTAGACACATGGAACCATCGGCAAAAGGACCAAAGAAGGTACCACCCAAGCCTTACTTTCCGAGTCCACCAACACCTGAGTTACAGGATCCACTGTTACCATACCAAGTGGAACAAAGGCTGCCACAGACACATTTGGGGCATTGTTCCCTAGTTTTGACACACCAGTACTGGACACGCCACCTTTGTTAGAGCCCTTACTTGGTCACCAGAAAAGCTCGCCCAAGCCTACAGAACCCAGGTCCAGTGCCTACACCTGGGTAACCATAGCGGGTGTTGCCATAACTGGCTAACTAGGCTGCCATTGCACCGGTTGGGGCATAGTACCCACCAGCCGGACACGCCAGCACTGGACAGGCCACCTTTCCTCAAGCCTGTCGTTTGGGGACCAGAGAAGCTACGCCCAATCCTACAGAGCCCAGTCCAGTGCCCACACCTGTGTTACCATATCCACTTGCCATACCCAGTTGGATGCCAGGCTACCATATGCACCTGTTGGGGCATTGTGCCCGCCTTAGCATCCACCAGCATTGGCTTAGAAGCCTCGCTTGGGAACTAGAAGCTACCACCCAATCCTACAGAGCCCAAGCCATTGCCTACACCCAAGTTACCATATCCACAGTGGCCATACCCACTGGATGCCAGGCTGCCATATGCACCCGTTGGGGCATAGGACCCCAGCATTTGACACACCAGCATTGTTAATAGATCCTGTCGCTTGGGGACCACAGAAGCTACCGCCCAATTCCTACAGAGCTTGGCTTGTTGTTGGAGTTCTGAAAAGCACCCCAACTACAACAGACCACCAGAGGTACTGGAAAGAGGAACCACCACCATCCAGCCTGCCAGCATTTGGGTAGCTAGAGCCAGAAGTTGACAGCGGCCCATATACCCACCTGGTGCAGGATTGCCAATGCCTGATGATCCAGTCTAGGGAGATGGAACTTTGGGTCAATTTCCAAGCTACCAATCTTAATATGCCAACATTTCATACAGCTCCTATTTGGACTACTAACATACCTTTTGGTACAGGGAGACCAGGCTTACACTGCTGATCAACAGGAAGGAAATCCACGACACCCTACAATCACATTCAGTTGTTTAATTAGCCAATTGAGATAGACAAATCACAACAACGAAGCACAAGCATTGGATACCTTACCTTAAACCAAGCACAGCCATGGATTGACAGTCAACCAGTACTTGGAGCTGTCCCACCACTCCTTATATTAGGGAGCCTACAGCCAGCTAATTGATTACTGATTGCCAGCAGCCTGGGGATGCAGGATGAGCCAATTGCCGATCCAACAAGACTAGGGGAGCAGTCGGAACAGTCAAAAAATTCTCCTTAACTATTCCTAACTAATATTCCTTGACCTCTGGGGAAAATGTCACGGGGTTAAGGAAAGGCCTTTTGAGAAGGGAACAGGATTTAGGAAAAGTCGATCCGGTCAGAGAATCCGACCGGACCCTTCACTAAGCTACGTCATTATAACGCAGGCCATGATGAAACAGCTGAAGATCGGAACAGAAAATTGACGTGGCTCAACAACTGGAGAAAGCACAAATTGGTTGACACAACTGCATTGTCCTTCCATTCGTTTTATAAACAGCTCGATTCACTGACCATCCAGAAATACGAAGAAGTAAATGAAGGTGTAAAATGGACTGGGGAGCAAATAAAATTAATTAAAAACATAATTCATAGTGGTAAGCAGGCTGTCTCGAATAGAAAAAATTGTCGGAAATAACGTTCCTTGGCGGTGTGTGAAAACACGGGTTTCGAAGAGGCCTTTTTTTTTATTTTTATGAAATGACTTTAAAAATTCAGTTTACAAATTCCGGCAAACATTTCACTAACACAATTCATGAGAGCTGTTTCACAGATACAGAACAAGTGAACCAGCTGTTTAAATAACAACATGTGGAGAAGTGGACGAAACAATTAATTGTAGACCAAAATTGCAGTTTCTCCAGCACAGTTGTTCTTTTATAAACCAGTGCTGATTCATCACCTGTCAATCATCAGAAGCATTATAATAACGTAGCTAAATGGAATCCGGTCAAATAAAATGAGAACAAGCCACTTTTCCTAAGTCCTTTTGAGTTCTCCTATAGCATCCTTAGGCAGAAACGGTTTTCCCGAGGTCAGGAACAGGAGTTCCGAATAAGAGTTAGGACCTTATTTTTTTTTTATTCGACTTTACCCTGACTGTGTGAAAGCGTTGGTCAAATTAACATTATTAATGGTCGTATAAGCTGACTGCCAGATCATGAGGGAAGTTACCAGATCTGACTGATTAATTTAACAATTAACTGTGCAGATAGGCTCAGTGGTTAGAGTTACCGACATGTACCGTGTCTGCCAGCAGCAGTCCCGGTTCAATCTCCTGCTGATTTCTTGTTAAAGCAACCGTCCCTCTTTTCCCTTTAACTCTCACGCGGGCATCCCGCAGTAAAAATCCATCCATCATTGTCTACCAATTAAAAAATTAGGGAGAAGGACTGGAGCCGATCCCAGCTGTCATTGGGAGAAGCCGGCTTCACCCTGGACCGCCGCCAGTTCTATCACAGGGATGACATGTAGAGACAGACAACCATTTCACTCACATTCATTCTTATGAAAATTTCAGTCATCAATGAACCTATCCCCATCCTGCATGTCTTTGGACTGTGGGAGGAAGCCGAAGAACCCGGAGAGAACCCACACTTACACGGGGAGAACGTGCCAAATCCACACAGAAGGAACCCGGGAAGGCCGAAAAATAACTTTAAAATAATGAATGTGTAGCTTAAATATATTATTATAACATGGTGTATGAAAATATCGGCCTAATTCTTCCAGCTGTAATTCCACGGTGTAAAATGGACTTGGGAGCAAATAATAAATTATAAAAACATAATTCATAGTCCTAAGTAGCTCTACCCTGACACATTAATTCATTCCCTCTGATCTTCAGACAAAACATTGTTCCGGAAAGGAAAAAGGGTTTGCCGGTGAACACTAGCGTTCTCCAAAGAGACCGCCAATATCCACTAATAATGGTCACGATCCATTAATCCTCGCACCAAGAGAGCTGATTGGTCAGAAGGCAGAGTATTTCTACACGTTGATCTCTTATCAGGAACATAATCTGCTCCGGAGCAGGTTAGCTCCGCAGCGTAAGTTGCCATGGCGATCTTTCCCAGTAAGGAGTGCAAATTTCCAGGATTCAAACCCAGAGTTAACGCTTAAGTTACCTCGCTAATCACAAATCCGGACTTCGTAGAACAGGCCCGGTTTCAGTTCAGCAGCTCCTCCTTCCTGTTTTAACCTTTTTGTTTTCCAAGGTTCAATTGAATTGGGTTTTAGTGTAATTGTTATTCAGGCAAATTGGCATACCATTTTTTTTACAAACCCGAGTTGTGTGAAACTTTAAATGTTATATTGCAAGGAATTGGGGGCAGCGTAAACTGTTGTATCCTCACAGAGGCACACAAGGGTCCCAGATATTTCAAAGCAAGAACCTAGGATGCACAGCAGTTTTGGTATTTTATCCTTGTAGGGACAAGGCCATTTGGCCTTCTTTTGCCCTTTGTATGGGCAGCACATGACAAAGCACAAGCCATTGAGTAAAATCAGATGTCCTCCCGCAGTAAAAATTTCAGATTAACATAACATCCCAATTTATCAAAATTAGGATGTAAATGGATGGAGTTCGTCCCACTGTTTTTTTTTTTGGGTTTACCCTGGACATCTCACAAAAGGGATACTGTTAAAGACAGAAAACTGCTTATGATGTATTATACACAGTATAAAGATGTTACAAGCACATACAGGTAGGCAATCCCCACATAGACTTTAATCAATTAGGCAGTCCCTCATCAGTGGTAAGCCGACTATCGAGCCTTTATGACGGAAAATACTGGTCGAACCGTAGGACACAGGATCCTGTGTCAGGCCAAAAATTCAGACTTTGAGTGGGATGGGAGCAGAATATTCACTTAACATGATATAAATGAAAATATGGTAATTCACAGCCCGCTAATTCAGCTGGTTAAATGGTTGGGAGCAAATTAAACAACTACAAAGTCCATGCACTTTTTAAGTAGGCTGTACCCGAAATAATATTTCACCTGCACAATTTTGGAACAATCACAGCACCAGTTAATGCTCCTATACATAAAACACCTTGAGGGTTGCAAGCCTCTCAGCTATGGAGGTACGAATGAATCTTTTCAGCAAAGCAACTGCCAATTTGACAAGACCATTATCCAATCCACACTAGAACAGTAACATGGCAAAAAGACCAAACTGAAGATAAACAACTTTATTTCTTTTGGAGATGTCCAGCCAGGCCAAGGTCTGAAGATCAGCAGGATCCTGAAAAGCAAATTCACACAAATCAAAGTGTTACAACAAAATTGTCCAGAGTTGTGATCTGTACCTTAATATGCTCAAAAGCAACCCTTGACTGGTGCATTGACAGATTGTTCAGGTCTGCTCACAGCAACGGGTTTGCAACTGGACCTTCCCGGAGTGTAGCGGGTTTGGTAGAACTGGCTTCTTCCTTAATGGTATGAGCGGGATTTGTATCTATCCTGGCTCCAGGTTCAGATAGATCACTAAGGACAGGCTCAGGGTGCCTCCACAGCACCCTTCATTGGAGAACTGAGCACTGCGCCAGGACCATCAGTCTACCCAGAGTTGGCGACATAGAGTCCAGCACCATCACCTGCATTACTACAGCCACCAGCATCTTAGAGTCATTCCCAATGGATGGCTCCCCAGCATAGCCACCTGTTTGGGATAGGAAGCACCAGAGGGAACCGGAGCATTGAACACAACGGCCCGCCTGAGGAACCAGAGAAGGTACCACCCAAGCCTACAGAACCCGGGCCACCACCAACAACCGGTTACCATATCCACTGTTGCCATACCCACTGGACCTAGGCTGCCAGAGACACCTGTTGGGGCATTGTTCCCTCCTTTGGAATGGCCAGTACTGGACACTCTAAATTTGTTAGAACATGTTACTTGGTCACCAGTATTACCGGCCCAAGCCTACAGAACCCAGGCCAGTTGCCTACACCTGGGATAACCATATCCACTGTTAACATATCCAGCAGAATTTAGGCACATATGCACCTGTTAGGCATAATACCCACAAGCATTGGACATTTTTAACACCTTTACAAAGCATTACGTTTGGGGACCAGAGAAGCTACCGCCCAATCCTTACACAGCCAAGTCCAGTGCCACACCGTGTTACAATATCCACTTAGCCATTAACCAATGGCAGCTAGGCTGCCATATGCACCTGTTCGGAGGCATTGTGCCCGCCTTTGGATCCGAAAGCATTGCCTTTAGAGCCTGTCGCTTGGGGACTAGAAGCTACCACGATCCTACAGAGCCCAAGCCATTGCCTACACCTTTTACCATATCAACTGTGGCCATTCCGTGGATGCCTGCCCGCCATATCCACCAGGTGGGGCATAAGGACCCACCAGCATTTGACACACCAGCATTGTTAATACATCCTGGACCTTGGGGACCAGAGAATTTACCTGCCAATTCAACACAGCTTGGCTTGTTAATTGGAGTCCTGAGCAGCAGGGAACTGCAACAGACCACCAGAGGTACTTGCAAAGCCATGCACACCATCAGCGTCAGCATTTGGAGCTAGAGCAAGAAGTTGACAGCCAGCCCATAAAGCCACCTAGAACAGGATTGCCAATGCCTGAAATCCATGGTCTGGGGAGATGGAACATGTGTCAATTTCCATTTTGAATGTTAATTAAGTTGAAATAAAGTCATAAAGCTCCACAAATTTGGACTACTAACATTAACTTTTGGTACAGGGAAATTGGTCACACTGCTGATTAAGTAATTAGATGCTCGAAACCCTACAATCCATTCAGTGTTTAGTTCAGCCAATTGGTAGACAAATCACAACAATGAAGCAGAAACTTGATACCTTACCTAAAGACACAGCACTTCCATTGTGTAGACAGTCAACTCAGTGCTTGTATGCTGTCCGACCACCTAGATAGGATCCTACCAACCGCTCAGGGATTACTGGAGCACCTGCTGGGGAGGAACGGATGGCCATTGCCGGTCCAACAAGACTAGTGGTGCAGTCGAATAGTCCAAAATAAGGTCCTCATTACTTCCTAACTCCTATACCTTAGCATCTTAAAGTGTCATGGGGTTAAGCAAAGGCCTAGGAGGAACTAAAAGGATTTAGGAAAAGTCGACAGCGGTGGACACAGAATCCGACCGGACTTTCACTAAGCTACGTCATCATAACGCGGCAGCCCCAGATCCACAGCTGAACACCGGCACCGGCGATCCACGTGGGTTCTGCGCTGGAGAAAGGTACAATAATGGACGACAAAAAGTGCATTGTCCTCCATGTTGTTCGTTTTACAACCAGCTCGTTCACTGACCTTCCAGAAATACGAACATGTAAATGAACGTAAAATGGACCGCAGCCAAGAAAATAAATCAAACCGAACCATAGTAAGTAGGCTGTCTATCATAGAAAACATTGTCTGCCATAGAAAAAGGGTTGGGTGTGCCCGTTGAACACTCTCGTTCTCCGAAGACAGCCACTTTTTTTTTTTTTTTATGTTACTTAAGTATTCAGTTTACAAATTAGGTCAAACATTAACACACCAATGCATGACACCTGTTTCACAGATACAACAAGTGAACCAGCTGTTTAAAGCCAAAACATGTGGAGGAAGTGGACGACACGTTTTTTGTAGTCCAATATTGTCTTTCCCAGCACAGACGCACTTCAATCACCAGTGCTGATCATCAGCTGCCAATCATCAGCAGCATTACACTGACGTAGCTTAGTCAAGTCCGGTCGGATTCTCTGAGAACCGCGGCCGACTTTTCCTAAGTCCTTTTGAGGACTCCTACCGCATTTCCTTAACCCAGTGACGTTTTCCCCAGAGGTCAAGGAATAGGAGTCAGGAATAAGCTAGGACCTTATTTTGGCTATTCGACTGCACCCTGACAGTGGGAAAGCATGACGTACCAATATTACTTAATGGTCGTATAACACCACTGCCTCATCATTTGGGAATTACTAGATCTGACTGATTAATTGAACATGTTAACTGTGCAGATAGCTCACTGGTAGAGTTAGCGCCCAATGTACCGAGGCTGCCTGGGCAGGAACGGTGTTCAATTTGCCCTTTGTTATTTTTAAATAATTTCCTATAGCGTCCTTTTAACTCTCGCGCTGTCCCTTTTGTACAAAGCCACATCCACTTGTCTCCCACTTATCCTGAAATTGGCGTGGGGGGGCTGGACCATCCCAGCTGTTTGGCGAAGTTGGATTCACCCTGGACAGGTCGCCAACTATTCACAGGGCTGACATGTAGAGACAGACAACCATTCACACTCACATTCACTTCAGCAATTTAGAGTCATCAATGAACCTATCCCCATCCTATGTCCTTCGACCCTGGGAGGAAGCCTGGATTACCCGGAGAGAACCCACACTTACATGGGGGGAGGATGTAGCCATTCCCCACACAAAAGGGCAGGGAAAGTCAAAAATATAACTTTAAAATAATGAATGTGTTGCTTAGATATATTCCTTATAACCATGGTGTATGGAAATACGGGTCTAATATCAGCTGTAATCCAGACGGTGTTAAAATCGGACTTGGGAGCAAATAAAAAATACAAACATAATTCATAGTTGTAAGTAGGCTGTAACCCTGACACATAATTCATTCCCTAAGATCTCTCAGGATTACTGGTCTGGGAAGAAAAAGGTTTTTGCCAATCATTGAACACTATAATTCCAAAGAGACCGTCTATGATTCTTAATAAGTCATTCCATGAATCCTCGAAATAAGAGAAATGATTGGCAAAAGGCGGTGTAATTCTACACATTGATCTCTTATCAGGAACATAACCTGCTCCGGAGCAAGGTTAGCTTCTCAGCATAAATCCATGGCGAGACCCCAGTAAGGGTGATCGGCGTCGTGAATTCGGAAACCCAGAGTTAACGCTTTATTTTCATTCTAAGAACAAATCCGATTAAGTAGTACAGGCCTTCAAATTCAGGTTCAGCAGCTTCACCTTCCTTTAGACTGTTTTATTACAAATTTCATTTGATTCGCTTTTAGTGTAAATTATTGTGCAAAGTTGGCATACCATCCATCCATCCATTTTCTACTCCTTATCCTGTATTTTAGGGTCGCGGGGGGGCTGGAGCCAATCCCAGCTGTCATCAGGGAAGGCAGGCACACTCTGGACAGGACGCCAGTCTAAGCAGGGCCGATGTAGAACCAGACAACCATTTCACACTCCTTTCAGTTCTACGGGCAATTTAGAGTCACCAATTAACCTATAACCCATCTTGCATGTCTTTGGCGGGGTTTGTTCTGCCCGTTTGCTTCTTATCTGTCTCCTCTTTCTCCTTCTCCCTATCCGTCTCCTAAAAATCCATCACTCCTGTTAACCCTTATCCATTAGGTTGGGCGTGGGCGACAGCTGATTGGAGGTCGTCACGGCTGGACAGTAGAGCAGATCACGGGTTCACTGAGAGATACAGACATCACACTCACATTCAACTTGGAATTAGAGCATCACCATCCCATCTGCAGACTTGGATGGAGAACCAAACGGAGAACCTCACTCCACAGAGGACGGGAACCAAAAAAACGGAAACCAAAACATTTAAATAATGAAATGTGTGATAAATATCACTAAATGTTCCGAATCCGAGTTAAAATTTAGATGAATCAAGGTAATGATATAAAAATAATATATTAAATATTGGTGTAGACCTGACACATAATTCATTCCCTCGATGATTCTATCTCTCAGATAAAACATTGTCAGGGAAAAGAAAAAGGGTTTTTGCCGCTACATTTTACAAGCTGTCTCAAAGAATCCGTCTCATGATCCATTAATTCCATAACTGGTCAAGATTGTTGAATCAAGCAGTGATTTACGTATACACTTATCGATCAAACAGCTCGGCAGTCCGCAGCGTAATTGCCATGGCGATTCCCAGGAGTGAACCACGTGATTGAAACCCAGAGTTAACGTTAATTACCGACTAAGCCAATCCTACTTCGTAGTACAGCCTATCACTCTTTCCGGCTTTTTTCTCCATTTTTATTTGTTTTTATTAATTGTTTGTAGTGATTCATATTGGTGCTTTGTTTAAAATCCGAGTTGCGGTAAATTACTGTTTCTCCAATGAATGAGGAGCCATTTTCATCATCAAGCTGGCCTATTCAAAGATTATGGGAAGCTGTATTGTTTTCAAATTTTGGGCCCATTTTTCAAAGCCATTTGATTAAGTTTTGTAAAATTTTTTAAGTAAGACCATTATTAAATTTAGATTTTTTAATAATTAATGTTTACATTTAGAAAAAATTATTTTTACTTAAATTGGCAGCATAATTATATAAAGATTACAAATGGAATATGCAATTAATAATGATTTATATTTAAATACATATCAGACTTAAGCAATGGTGTGTACAAGTTTTATGGAAACTCTTATTTAACACAAGGTTATATGACAATAATAGTAGTGGCTTATCATGCCCCTTTTATTGATTCGAATTTTAACGAAATGGGGAGGACACAGGACTTTTTTGAACTTCAGCGTGTTCCCTGTAGGACCTCAGTTTTTATAACACTACATATTTAGCAATTCACTCCATAGAATAACCATGCACAATTTAAAATCAATTGCAGATGTTCCCCATTAAATGCCAATGCCAATAAGTCTGAAATGTCAAAATAATTCAATTTAACAAAGCCACCTTGGCATGCTCCAAAATAGCAACTGGATAGCTATTAGGTGAAACTGGCTTCCGAGTGAGGATCGTAAGATGCAACAGATTGAAGAAGTCAGGTAAACCTTAAAGGATCACAAAGTCACACTTGTGATTTGGTTGCAAGTCCAAGCACCATTTGACATGATAGCGATCTCATCTGCGATCACACTTGGTGATCACAGAACCCGGCAGGGGTTTCTCAAGGACCAATGCACCCTGCGGACCTTAGATTGGTGTAATCCGCAGCAACATTGACTTCCAACCTGCTTCCTCCAGGACCCTTAGATGCCACCTTTGGCCAACTGAACGCTGGCATGGAACAGTAGTACCCACCAGCACGACCCGTCCATTCCACCACACCATATCCATACTAGTTTTGTACCTTCAAGATGCTCAAAAGCCACCCTTGGCTGGTGCATTGACAGATTGTTCAGGTCTGCTCACAGCAACTGGAACGGGTTGCAACTGGACCTCCCCGGGACTGTAGCGGGTTTGGTAGAACTGGCTTCTTCCTTGCTGGTAGCGTGAGCGGGATTTGTATGTGTAGACTGGCTCCAGGTCAGATAGATCACTAAGGACAGGCTCAGGGCTTTCCTCCACAGCACCTTCATTATAAAACTGAGCACTGCCACCATCACCATCTGTAGACCCAGAGTTGGTGTAATAGAGTCCAGCACCATCACCTGCATTACTATAGCCACCATACCATCTAGCATCATTCCCAGTGGATGGCTGACTAGCATAGCCACCTGTTGGGGAATAGAATGCACCAGAGGGAACCGCAGCATTGGACACATGGCCCGTCGCCTGAGGACCAGAGAAGGTACCACCCAAGCCTACAGACCCCAGTCCAGCACCAACACCTGTGTTACCATATCCACTGTTACCATACCCAGTGGATGCTAGGCTGCCAGAGACACCTGTTGGGGCATTGTTCCCTCCTTTGGACACACCAGTACTGGACACGCCGCCTTTGTTAGAGCCTGTTACTTGGTCACCAGAAAAGCTACCGCCCAAGCCTACAGAACCCAGTCCAGTGCCCACACCTGGGTAACCATATCCACTGTTGCCATATCCAGCAGAAGCTAGGCTGCCATATGCACCTGTTGGGGCATAGTACCCACCAGCATTGGACATGCCGCCTTTAGTAGAGCCTGTCGTTTGGGGACCAGAGAAGCTACCGCCCAATCCTACAGAGCCCAGTCCAGTGCCCACACCTGTGTTACCATATCCACTGTTGCCATACCCAGTGGATGCTAGGCTGCCATATGCACCTGTTGGGGCATAGGACCCACCAGCATTTGACACACCAGCATTGTTTATAGATCCTGTCGCTTGGGGACCAGAGAAGCTACCGCCCAATCCTACAGAGCTTGGCTTGTTGTTGGAGTTCTGAGCAGCAGGGAACTGCAACAGACTACCAGAGGTACTGGAAAGAGATGCACCACCATCAAGCCTGTCAGCATTTGGGTAGCTAGAGCCAGAAGTTGACAGCCAGCCCACAAAACCACCTGGTGCAGGATTGCCAATGCCTGATGATCCATGGTCTGGGGAGATGGAACATGTGTCAATTTCCATTTTGAATGTTAATTATGCAATAATAAATTTCATATAGCTCCACTATTTGGACTACTAACATTACCTTTTGGTACAGGGAGACAGGTTACACTGCTGATCAACAGGAATGAAATCCACAACACCCTACAAATCACATTCAATGTTTAGTTCAGGCAATTGAGATAGACAAATCACAACAATGAAGCAGAAACATTTGATACCTTACCTCAACAACCCACACAGCACAGCCATTGTGTTGACAGTCAACTCAGTGCTTGTGTGCTGTCCGACCACTCCTTATATAGGATCCTACCAACCCTGCTAATTGATTACTGATTGGGAGCAGCTGCTGGGGAGGAAGGATGAGCCATTGCCGGTCCAACAAGACTAGGGGTGCAGTCGAATAGTCTTTTTTGCTTAGGAAGGTTCCTAACTGAAGAAGTGACCCGGAAGTAAACAAGTGGCCGCCATGATAAGAGCCGTTCGGATTCTCTAAATGCAAAGGAAAGGAGCTCCAATGCTTCCTTTCAGAGCTCCTTTAGCATAGGATGCAACTGACCTTCCTATGCGATAGGAAAGGAGATTACGCTGACCCACAATTCTTTGCGAGAGCAACATTTAAAGTGCCACACACCTCGGCCGTTCATGAAAACAAACGTGTGTATTTGCATATTTAACATTAACTTTCATGCAGACATATAGCAATTGGAATAGTGATGATAAATGTGTGTGGACAGTGATAATAATCAAATGTTTTTTTTATTTTATTTATTTCAATCATGTTACAAACTTGACAAAAACGAAACTAAAACCACAAATGAAACGTAAATAAAGCAACCGGTCAAACAGGAAGGAGGAGCTGCTGGACCTGAAGCCGGTCAGTGAAGCGTGTTGTTTATAAAACCAACATGTGGAGAAGTGGACGATGCGCTTTTTGTATTCCATTATTGTAGTTTCTCCAGCGCAGACGCACGTCAATCGCCGGCGCCGATCATCAGCTGTCAATCATCAGCGGCCACATTATAATGACGTAGCTTAGTGAAAGTACGGTCTGATTCTCTGAGCACCGCGGTCAACTATTCCTAAGTCCTTTTGAGTTCTCCTATCGCCT
This sequence comes from Chelidonichthys spinosus, assembly GCA_029853015.1. Classification (NCBI taxonomy): domain Eukaryota; kingdom Metazoa; phylum Chordata; class Actinopteri; order Perciformes; family Triglidae; genus Chelidonichthys; species Chelidonichthys spinosus. The sequence continues at coordinate 5,793,165 of CM056832.1, read as the reverse complement.
TTCCTTAACCCCGTGACATTTTCCCCAGAGGTCAAGGAATGGGAGTTAGGAATAGGAGTTAGGACCTTAATTTTTGACTATTCGACTGCACCCTGCAGCGTGTTGTTTATAAAACCAACATGTGGAGAAGTGGACCCTGCACCCTGCAGTCGAATAGTCATTGGGCGCGTTTGGGATCGCATGCATTTGCGCCGATGCATGAACGAGACTTGAAAGTTTCCGCCGGAACTCGTCATAAACACGTCAAGTTCCCACCACGTCCAAGTCGGACACAGGTGCACTTCACGGACCGTTTTTTCTTTTTTTTTAAATTTAAACTTTATTAATAATTGTATACATAACAAAAACTATCGCGCCAGGGGAAACTTCACAGACTTTGCACAAATAATATGGCCTGCTCAGTGACGCTGGCTTTCTTCGTCGCTGACAAACTCGAGCCGAGGCATTTGAAGTCCCGTTGTTGACGGAGGCTGAGGAATTTTCTCACGTGGGAAATACCACGTGATAATTCTAACCAACTAGAGCAACGTTGAGGGGAGTGTCTTATGTCCGCACTTATTTCAGACCATCTGCAGAGAAAAGCATGCGAAGGGAGGTACCCTGGAGATCCCGCGAGTTTTTAAAGTCTTGTGACATGTCGCAAAGGGAAGTTATCACCAGCATTTGTGACGTTTTTTTCCCAGAATGCCTTGTTTTGCGAGGCAAATGCATGCGCATGCTTGATTCCAAACAAGCCTATTATAACGCGGCCGCTGATGATTGACAGCTGAAGATCGGCACCGGCGATTGACGTGGGTCTGCGCTGGAGAAAGTACAATAATGGACGACAAAAAGTGCATTGTCCACTTCCATGTTGTTCGTTTTATAAACGGCTCGTTCACTGACCTTCCAGAAATACGAAGAAGTAAATAAAGGTGTAAAATGGACTTGGGAGCAAATAAAATAAATATAAAAACATAATTCATAGTGGTAAGTAGGCTGTCTCTCATAGAAAACATTGTCAGGGAAAGAAAAAGGGTGTTTGGCGGTCTGTGAACACTCTAGTTCTCCGAAGAGACCCTCTTTTTTTTTATGAACTTTACTTAAGTATTCAGTTTACAAATTAGGTCAAACATTAACACACACAATTCATAAGAGCTGTTTCACAGATACAAAACAAAAAGTCAATAAATAGAATACAATTACAAAATACAAATCCTGAGATCTCAGATAAGGTAGTATAATCATAATCATAAATAATAAACAAAATAAATCAATATTTATAGCTAATACAGTATCATGATCCACCGAGCTTCTTTTTTCTTTTATCCAGGCACCAAGAGAGCTGATTGGTCCCTTATCAGGAACATAACCTGCTCTGAGGCAGGGTTGCTCCGCAGTGTAAGTTACCATGGTGATCTAACCCGGTGAGTAGTGAAACAGCGTCGTAGGTCGTTAAACCCAGGGTTAATGCTGAAGTTACCTCGCTAAGCCCAAATCCTGCTTCGTAGTACTCTGATCTGTAGCTTCTGTATTTTCCTATTTTTCAACAGGCATAGTTTAGATGCCATGTTGTCCTGTGAAGGACCCTTCACAATTCCAACATGGCGGCGTCCATACGGGTGTGTTGTGCCCTCCGTATTACAATCGGGGGTGAGTTATTTCTCTTCCTATTTTATTCTTACGGCTTCAGTAAACAGCTGAGTGTATGTATAGTTGTAACTTTACAGTTCAATCGTTTACAAACGAGTCAGTTTGGTGAGAGTCGGTTGTACAGTGTCTCGTTGCTGCAGGGCTGCCATGTCTAGAACTGACTTTCAATGCAGTCGGAAATATATATTTCGAGCAGTTCGTAATAAGATTTGATTAAAACCGCCGTCATTGTGGCTGTTTGTTGCGTACAGTTTGACTGTTGTTGGTTTAGTCTCAAGTCCAGTCTCAAGTCTGGAGTTATTAGTACTGGCGATTAACATTCCTGTTTGTGGTAAACAGAAATTATTCCCAAGTAGATTCAAAATTAGGTATTTCCTCCACCAAAATGATTTGATTCGGCATAGTTGGAACGTATGTAAAACTACAACACAATTATCTGTGAACATCTTTATGAGGCTCTGTTTACCTCACCGTCTCCCCCTTATGTAGCGTGTTAATATGTAGACCGTTGTGGGAAATATTAGTGATCCTTTTTGCAGTAGTTTGGTGACGTCTGATGTTTGCAGTTGTGTAATGTTAGCGGTGTCTTTGCATGTCACTCTGTCTTGGTGTTATGCACTTATTGCTGTCTTGATACATCCTCTTCTTCCTTTCGGTGAATGTCTCTGTTTAGGTGCAGCACCACTCCGAACCATAGGGGGAGCACTCCAGGTGTCCCAGTGGGCCTCAGCTGCATCTCTCCAAAGAAACCCTGCAGCTCCACTGTTCCCTGCAACAGCATGGCAGCAAACCAGGCACGGAAGCTTCTTCAACAAGTGTACGTATGTGAATAGATTATTGGCCCCGCTTTGGACCAATAACATCATATATTGTCAGTTCCAGTGCATAGGTACAAAAGTTTTCTTTCCAATAGTTAGAGCCAGGAGCAAACTAGCTTAGCTAAATCTAATTTTAGCATAGTAGAGACAGGAAGCAGGGATAAAGCTGGACCTTCTCTGCAACATTCAAAAACCCACCAGTCAACACCTCCAATGCTCACTGATTAAAATGCACCGTATCACTCATTTATTCCATGCTGTGACTTCCTAGGGTCTTGTCATCACCTCTAGTAGAGACCCCAGTGTTGATCAATATTTTTTTGGGATTGACCCTGCCTTTAAAACACAATTTTTGCTGAAATAAAAATATATTTTGTAATATTTCGAAACATTATCGAACTTAGAAGTTAGAATATTTTTATTTTGTATATTTGTATAATTTTATTTATCAATATAATTTATATTGTTTGCATTGTGATATAAATACAAATTTCAATCTGCACTTCCCATTGACTCTGTATCTTGGCTTGAATATTTGAATATTAAATAACCCAGCAGAGTTTTGGTTGCATTTGTTCACTTTTATTGTCGAGATACACTCGATATTTCACGGTTGTGCAGCATTTTCAGATGGGTGTTAATCTGAGGATATACTAAATGGAACCTGCTGGACTGCATATCCACTTTAGGTGCCATATTTATTGGATATTAATGACCCGAGGTGATCCCGTATGTCACCTGTTGGATGTCTACAGCCTCAGAACTGCTGGCTTTAGTGGGAAGCATGAATTCTGCTGCCCATGAAATGATTACATTCATAGACTACTTAAAGAAAGAAATTCATATCGAGACCAAATAACTCACTTTTTTGAAATGTACCAAATTGAAAAAAGATTGATCTGATTTAATTGAAGAAATTTGGGGCTGCAACTAACTGTCAATCAGATGTTTGGTGAAATATTAAAAAAGCTAATAATGCTCAAGTTCACGTCTAAGGTCTTGTTTTATCCAACCACCTATCCAAAACCCTCCAAATTAAAAAATGTATTTAAACAAAATCAAAGTAGTTGCAGATTAAAAAAAAGAGGTTAAAACTGGTGTTCACATGAATGCAGTCTGACTTCGACTGGGGTAATTTGTTGTCATCATTTGTTTGAATTGAGAGCTGAGCACCAGAGCTTTTTATCTGGTGACATTTCTGTATTTTATTTTATTGCTGTGCTCTTGGTCAGATGTCTCACATTTGTTTTTTCCTGTTTTTTTTTCTTTTGTTATAGACATAAAATCAAGAAAAGATTAAATTTGATAGATCTTTCGAGCTTTTATTATTTTGTTTGTTCATTCTTCTGTGTGTGTGTTTTGACAGTGACGGCGGAGGAGTTGTGGAAAGGTGTGTTGGCCGAGTCGGGTGCTGGAGCCAGGAAGGGCCGAGGGAAGAGAACCAAACGCAAGCTGAAGAGAGACCTGAACCGAGGACAGAACCTCGGAGAAGGTGAGACATCGTCTGTATGTTTGTCTCTGTGTTCCAAAAGGAATAAAAAAAAAAAAATAGGAAACCAAGATTTCTGGAGTTTTCCTGCATCATCACATGAGTTCAGGCACAAGCAAATCTGGCAAGAAAATGCACTCATAATCTGCAATTAACAATATAAATTATGTAATATTTATTATATAAATGATGTCATTCTGATCAGTATGCAACCCAGGCTTTTCTCTCCCTTTCTCTCTCTTCCCCTCTTTCACTTTCACCCTGCTTTTCTCCTGGAGTTTGAATTCACCTCCCTCATAATTACATTTCAAATCCATCCGCTACATCCTGATATCACTGCTGTTTTTAATAATTCATATTTAGCTGTGTCCAAATGGAGACAGACTAGCAGAGGGAGATCAGCTCACACAAAACACAAAACAGCAGAGGAGCTGAATCGCTTGTTGACTCGTGTGTAGAAATGCACTTCTGTTGTGGACAACCAGTGAGGCGACTGACATAGCGCTGCGCTTCCACTTCCAGTGTGAACCCAGCATCATTACATAGTGTCTTTTCAAAATAAACATAGGTTTACTTTAGCTTGTGCAACAAAAGCTCAAATAATAACGTGGACTTGGTTTCACACAGGACTCAAACCGCGGTCTCCTGGATGAAAGTCTGAGTTTGTTTGACCCAACCATCCACCCTGACCTCCTCCCTACTCTCATGTGTACTACATCAGCTGCCCTGGGCATCTAATAATGAGGTGGATGTGTGGACATTAGTTTAAAGTCTGTGTTAAGGTTTAAGGGTGCGTCAGACGCCACCCGAGTGTTGGTGTTTGCAGGGTTGGGAGTGAGATGGGGTTGTACAATCTTTCTCATCGTGCCAATAAGTTTGATTGATATACTGCACTGCTCTACTAGGGAGAGGAATAAGCCATCATTCACTCTGCCTCTCCTCTTTTACTGTTCTCACTTTTCTTCAGAGGAATCAGTCTTCATTCAGTCTCACAGAGCTGCTCCTCTCCTTTGTTTTCACTGGAACTAAATGTTTACCACTCTTTTACGATCTTTCTGTCATGGTGGAAACATCTTTTAAAAAAGTGAATGAAACATCTTTGTAAGAGCTCCTCAAACCAAATACACAGCTCCGTTCTACTGACTGACATAATTCAGCTTGTTGCAAACAGCAGCTGTTAAAAACAGAGTTTCAAATTCATTCTCTAAAAGCTGCACCCTAAACTACCTATTATGTACCACCTCATTACATCAGGTTAAGAAATATGGAGTTGATGAATGAGTTATGTTTTCTCCTCTCCTGTTCTCCTTGTCCCTGATTTGCGTGTCTTTCCCCGACAGGTCGCGGTGGGTTCCTGTGGCCTGGCCTGAACGCCCCGGTGCTGAAGGACGGGACTCTGCAGAGCATGAGTCGACGAGGCGAGAGCGAGCAGCAGGAAGTGCAAGCTGAACTAGGTACACAGCTTCTGGACATGCACACGTACAAAGTGAACATAAAGGATGAGTCGCATGGTCCATTTGCTGTTACAGAATCACTGCATTTAACAACTGTGATCACATTATATCCATTTTTACTGATAAGACAAGACGAAGCTGCTGTTTTTTAGTTTCTAGTAATGATAGATGGTTAAAAGACTGACAGGGCAATGGAAAAATGAATTCCAACAACTTGTTGGAATTATTTTACAGGAAAGTCTTTTCAAGGCAGTTACAGGATGAGAAATGAGGTGTCACATTGATGCGCACATCAATGTCGTGTTGTGCATCAATTGCACGGCGCTATTGCATACATAGTCAATGCAATGAAGCGAAAAGCGCGCCATTTGCTCTGGGGGTGAAATTCTCCTTATTTGTGTAACTCTTCTCAAAAGTCTATCTGCGTAGATTTTGAAGGAATAAGTTCTGCAAAGCATATCCTTAATCATAATCTAAAAATAAAAAGAATACTATAACGTGAGTTACCTCTGCCACTGCATTTCCTGTCCACTGCAGCTGGTTGCTAGGTGATGGGAGTGGCAAAGGGTTGGGGCGGGATCAGCAGGTGAAGCAAACAGGAAATCCCGAGCAGACTAATTACGGTCACCGCTTGGTTCATCCTTTTATCGAACGCGTCCTCCGAAGGATGCGACTGCTGGACTGGGCCACCACGATTGACTTGGAGACGAGGGAGTGCAAAAACGCTGACTCATGTCCTGGTTTTCGGACTTACCCCTGCCCCAGTCTCTCAACTATGTTGCAGTTCCCTTCTTCTCTGCCTTTGCTGGCACATTGCAGCACATCTTGGCTGATGATCAATAGAATAGAGTGAAACCATTGGCAGGAATGTTTGCATGCATGAGGCAAATAAAAGCCGACTCATAGAAAGACAAAAGGTCAAAAGCTCCACAGGGAACCTTTAATTTTGAGAAACAGAACCCCCAGCAGCACCACTGGTGAGAGATACAAACTGCCAATTTGTCTCCGCTGTGATCTCACTTGTTAAAAGTAATTAGATAGCTGGTGTGACGATGACTAATAGCACCTGTGATGTTCATCTTGTGCTCCTTGAAGTCAGCGGTAGCCTCGGTGTGCTCTCGGGGCTTAAATCTGTCGGTTCTATCTCTTTGCAGTGCGTCAGAGGGATGAGTGGGAGAGGAAGAGGAAGATGAAGGTGAAGCGGGAGAGAGGATGGACGGGAAACTCCTGGGGGGGCATCAGCCTGGGCTCTCCTGATCCTGGACCCAACGGAGGTAAGCTAACATGGAAACAATGGGAGTTTGTCAGAGAGGACGGGTCCTACAGAGAGACTCCTTCCTAGCATTCAGAGAGACACTGGAACGGTCGGACTACAGAAGAAATGGAGGGTGTTTCTGGAAGTAATATATCTTTTTCAATGCTCAAAACAAAATAAACATTTTGAAAACATGTAGGCCTATTAGAAATATGTAACAAATACTCTCCTGCCACCAGACTGTCTCATTGTAAAAAAGCAATTTGACCTCGCCGATTCAAACTGGACAGAAACAAAATGAAACTTGTCAAAGGCATCTTTGCTAGTCTTTCCACTATCAAGGATCGCTGACATCGTTTGGTCCAAATAAACGATGAGTAGAAATAAAAAGTCCAAACACTCCTTGTAGGCCTTTTAGATCACACGTTTGTGAAGATCCAGTAACTGGATTGGCAATTTCTCATCTCAAATGTATTCAGAAAGAGATTTTTGTGGACTGCTGAGGTGAAATAACTATTCTATTTCCCTTGATTCCAAATCGTGAGACAGGAAATGCATTGTGTGCGAGTGGTTTTGGGTGTTTTACTAGCACAAAGGATACACTCATGTGTCCTTGAGAATAGACCAGTACTTCGAGCATCCTTGATATTCATCCTGGAAAGAGAAGAGATGGATGAAGCAGCAGCGGAGTAGTGAGATGATGGGCTGAGGGTGAGAGAGGAGACGGACTGACAGGCCGGTATGGTGGCCCATTAGGACTGATGGAGATGAGAATGTGAACATATGAACAAGTGGGACTATTTCCTAATTTAGAAAGACTTATCTCTCTTGCTGTCGTCTGCTTTTCTCTGTCACACTTCCTGTCTTTCTCCCTCAAAACTCTCTCATGCTTTCTTGTCATTCTGTCTCTTTGTTTCATTCCTCTTCCTCGACTCTCAGCGCTCTCCCTCCTCGTCGTCTTCCTCTCCATCTCCTCCTCCCACACACACTCGTCTATTCGTCTCTGTTCATGGATAATAAACCTAAATGACCATGCTTGCACCGCGCATTACATTTTTCTTGACATTTTTTGATGCGCATAACATTAATTTAAAATATTAAATATTCAGGAATGTAGTGGCACCGCTCGTTAATGTCACACTTGGCCCATCCAGCCAATCAGCTCAAGCAGGAGCTTTACTACTTTGTTTCCTGTTTCGATGCCGGAGATGTGGTGGGAACAGACAACGGCAAATGCAGATGAAAGGTTGATATTTCTGTTGTTTTTCAGCATGTATATTTATATGGTCTTTTTTCCCTCCTCCTCGCCCAATAGCAGAGCAAAGTCGGGAGCTCCACATCTCCTCTAAACCACATTTAATCACACACTGTTGTAGAAAAGTTTCAGGTCACCTGTTTTATTGGCGTTTTCCATCTTTCCTCAAATTATAAAATTCTAACGGAGACAAAAAGAGAATAATGGTCAGATGTAACTCATTGCACCTTTTTTAAAACTTTTATAGAAATGATAATTGTGATGACCTTCAAAAACGGAGCTTACAAAATGCTTTGACAGACGAATCAAAGCAAAAGCGACATATGAAACAATACAAGACAAAACTAAGATGAAATATCAACAATGATAAAACGGTACAATAGATGAAACAATAAACACAAACTAAAAGAAAATGCTAGAAGATCAAAAGGAAATCAAATAAATCAAGGAAAACAGCAGCCGATGATAAATGTTCAGGATCAAGATCAGGTGTACGTGGGTGAACTTTAATAATCGATTTATTGTGAGAAACAAAAAGCAGCACCTGTTAGTTAGTGAGAAAGACTTTGACTCATGATAGCAGTCTATATTAATATAGTATTGAAAAGGTAACACTGGACACTCAACTGCATCAGGCCCTTGAGTTGATGTAATGTTGTACTGTAAAGTCTCCGGCCGAAGCAACTCTCCGTTGATTCCATGTGATTCCCTTCCTGTTCCCGGCCTCATTACTAGTTTAAAGCAGCCCATTTACCTCAAACTGCTGCTGACAGTCGGGGACGACGCTCTGTAGTCGCAAAGCACGGGCCCCTGCTTCTTGCTCCCTTGTCTTGAATTTCATCTCTTAATTCTTCTTTGTGTCCTCCTCCTCCTATCTGCTTGATGTTTCCTCTCTCACTCTTGCCAGTGTGCTAAAAAGCTCTCACACCTTCATATTCTGTGTGTGTGTGTGTGTGTGTGTGTGTGTGTGTGTGTGTGTGTGTGTGTGTGTGTGTTCTCTCCTTGGAGTCAGCACTCCTTTGTTTGTTGTTAATTGGTTAGGAGTGAACAGGCTGCTGTTGGGAGACTAAAATCCTTCAGAGGTCACTGACAATGAAATATGTCAACTCGTTGCAGCGCTGCAGGGGCTTCTGGGTATTTGTTACGCTAGCAGGGGCCTGGTTTAATCTGTTTATATTGAGAGTGTGTGTGTGTGTGTGTGTGTGTGTGTGTGTAAAAGCTTTTGTTATCTAAACGTAGTTTTCCCCCGTCTCTCTCCACAGAAACATACGAGGACTTTGACTCGCGTGTCATTGAGGTGAAGTGTCTTTTATAATGATTCAAAGTTCTCGGTCCATACTTGAAATTAAATGGCTGTCACTGCTGATAATTTAGATGATTTTTTTCTTAAACTGCACCACTCCATATTTTGTATATTGAGAATCGATAAACGTTGCTTGTAAAGCATTTTAGCAGCTAAAGGAGCCGGTAGAGACCAAACCAGAGCTAAAAGGAGAGTGAAACTGAGTCACGATGTAGCCTCAATACATTTCAGTGCAACTTACTATATATCCGTACAGAAACTGTCCAGCAGATCACAACAGCTTATATCTGAAGAACTGCAAAGACAACTAATAACAATTAGTTCGTCCCCAGTTGATTACTGACATTAAGACAATTATGTATTAAGTTTACACCCCAATGTGTATTTTGCATGTTTTAATGACACGTTAAGGAAGATGAATACACCAAAATCTCTAACTTGACCCAAGAATGAAAAACAATGTTTTGGACCTGTTTATCCCTATAAAATACTTTGACTTCATTTTGACAGAAAACAATTTTTAAACCTCTAATAGATAAATTCTCGGCCACTTTGACTGAGCTTTTCTGGCAGCAGAAACAAGAACACAGTATTGACATATCGTGACCGGCAGCTATACAATGAGCTAGATCCCGGGGGGTGAAGGGGATGGATGATCGCTTCTTGTCAGATAACCGTTTGCAGTCATTGCTCTAACTAAATGAGACTGAACAGATTAATGATGCAGACAGCCCCAGAGGAGGAAACTGATTTCAGGAAATTCAAACTAGTGGAAATTCCAGTGTGGTGTGTACTGATGGATGGTTTTGGAGGCATGTTTGCTGAGCAAGCTTAGCTGCAGTTGCATCCTGTATACCCTCTAAAATGATCAAGGCAAATAATGGCACTTGCTGAAAACATTGTTGTATAAAAAATGATTTTAAAGATTCCAAGAGAAAGTAAGCTTGCAGCTTGTTGGGAGATCAGGTGATATAAGGACTGGTGTAACATGGCAGTAAACTGGGCATGCAGAAAGTTTTTTCATTAAAAATACACATGTATCTTTGTCCTTCAACCAGGCGGTAACCGCTGCAAAGTGATGCCAATTCTGAAGTGCCTTAAACTTAATATTAGCCGACTGAGAATGTTGCTAATTTATCTTTATTAACCTAGGCTAACAACCAGAAGAAATAAATACTAAAAACAGAAGCTGAAAAAATGCTTTGCAAAGACTAAATCTAAAAAACAAAAACACTGTGGTCGGCCTATCACGCTATTGAGTCACGATAGGATCTTATTGTTATTTTAAACATTTTGAGTATTACCATAACCTATATTGCAATGTATTAGTATTTTAACTGCAAATGATAATTCATCAACATCTCTTTTAGCTAATAAGACACATTTTTAAGTCAGTTCCTGTCAATCCATCATTGTTTTTACCGACTTGCTGTCAATCCTGCTGTCATTGGCCACACAAAATATCGCAATACTATACTGTATTGAGTTTTTTCGCCTAGCCCTGTTTTCCGAATGGTTGAACCAGACCCTCCCGCTGCTGTCCCTCACCGATACAGATTAAACACTGAGCTGCTGTCTGATAAGATCATATGTATGGACAGCCCCACTTCATTTACATTCTCTCTCTGGCATGCTGTATTTTACCTTAATTCAATTAGCACTAATGGACCGTCTGCACTAAACTAATGGGGAGGATGCCAAAAGGTCACGCACACATTAACTTGCACAGGAACACTCTCACAAAATCTAGTCAAATGCACATTCTGTACTCTCTGTTTCTCACACGCACATTTGTAGGAAATAAATTCATAAGAGGTCGCCAGAAGAGACCGTGGGCGCCCTGTGGGACGTCTCCCACGTTCCGCAAAACCAGGGTGCTATCTAAACACAGACACTGATGCGGCGTTACGTCCCAAACAAAGTTCCATCTAAATGCTCTGGTTTGCGGCATATTTTGATTCCCCTTTATGCTGTGTGTGTGTGTGTGTGTGTGTGTGTGTGTGTGTGTGTGTGTGTGTGTGTGTGTGTGTGTGTGTGTGTGTGTGTGTGTGTGTGTGTGTGTGTGTGTGTGTGTGTGTCATTGATAGTCTTCCCCAGCCCTCCTGCCTGCATAAATAAAAATGGGTGCCACAGACATTAGGCTTCCCCCTTGGAACTAACTGAAGCTTTTATGGTGCCATCTCCCTCTATAAATATACGATGCGTGTGTGTGTGTGTGTGTGTGCGCGCGTGTTCCACTATAAATTCAGGCCTAATGAAATGAAAAAGGCTTACTGGAATAAAAGGATTTTCTCCCAAGGACGATGACGACGGCATGCCATTAGTGAACACATCCAGCAGGAGGAAGGGGGAGGGAGGCCGGCTGGGCGCAAGTAAGAGAGAGGTGGAGGAAAAGTTGCGAGGGTGAGACAGGAAGTGTGGAGCTGAGAGGGGAAAGTTAAAAGAAAGAACTAGAAGCAAGACTGATACAAGGCAGCGTTGTAGTCCACCCGCTAAAGTTTCAAATAATGCAGCTTGGTCAGTACTCCTTGGCGTCTGACACCGAAGCTCATTTACCGTGTGAGTATTTTTATGTGACGCACTCAACTGCTGGAAAGAGGCAACATAGGACACCAGTGCTCAGTGGCTAGTGGATCTGAGAGCAGACCACAGTAACGCAACTGACACAGCAACCAATAAACTAACTGCACTCCATGAATGCCTGGCAGCACAAATGAACCAGCTGCTGATGGATGGGATCCATCAAGAAGGATTAGCCCAAGGCAGACAGTCTTGATCACTAAGGACCCCCACCTGCCTCTGGCTCAATAGCAGAGGGTGATTTAAGTGAACCAGGAAGCAGTCTGAGTGGAGTACTGAGCGATAATAAGCGAAACAGCCTATTGATTATGCACCATGTCAACATTGCGTACCCATGCTTGTGCTCATGCATGGGCAACTGTCCCGTGCCCAAGCACACCTCTCCAACTGTGCCAGGGCCAAGGAAGTGTACCAGGCTTGAGCATGGTATGGAGCCCTCACACTAGTCAAACAAACCGGACTGTGGGGCTCAATCATGCTTGGGTACGGTACAGATTGCCAGGGTGAGTGTGCCCTAAATCCCTTCATCAGGAACTCAATGGGGTTTTGGAAGACATCTCTTGAGGCCAACTCAAAGCTAACAGCACAAGTTCCATCAAGTGCAACATATACCAAGGAGATGCTCTGTCCCCGCTGCTGTTCTGCAGAGGCCTGATCCTCCTCATCCAGATCATCACTAAGAGTAGCTACATTCCTATTCACAAGTGGAGTAACCACCATCAGCCACCTCTTCTGAATGGTATAAAGCTGTATTCTAGGGAGGTGACATCTACTCACTGATCCACATCATCAGGATTTATAGCACCAATATACAGTAGGTTAGGTAATTATGGTCGGATTTTATCCAAGAGAGGCAAGATAATCACCACAGCTACAAATACTTCTGAGTCCTGCAAGCAAATGGAAACCATGAAGAGGCCGCAAGAAAGTCAGCTACAGCCAATACCTAAACAGAGTAAGGCAAGTCCTGAAAAGCTGAATGGAAAGTACATGGTTAGAGCCATCAGCATGTCAATCAGTTCCCTTTACACACAGATACAATGTAGAGCCCAAAGAGAAAAAAGCCCCTAACATTTTGCCACAATAAATCCTCCAGCTCACGGATCATAGATCAGACAGTACGACACAAACAGACGAGTTAGAGCAGCAGTCAATTTTTCAGACCATCAGGGTAAAAGTGAGAAATATTCACAAATCTATTGTATTGTTATTCATTCCCATGTTGATCAGAGTGATCTCAATCAGCATCTCTACCTCTCCTCTTAGACCGTGTTCACCCATGCAGGAGTGAAAGTGAGTTACTATGGTTACTTGCACACTCTCTTTCTCTGTCGCTCAGAAACTTTCTGGAAATAAACCATTCTTGATGCAGACTTGGTTTTCATAGCACCCTCAGGCTAATTGATCAAGACTAGTACAGGTAGATATTCCTTGACTTGGTGGTGTAGTTACAATATACTGTATAGTTGTATAATAGCCCTGGTGTAGAAACATCTGTGCTGAGTCGGAGCTGAAGGTCAAAATGGAAGAAACCTCATGGTTGAGAATGACCAAGCTAAGACCCTATGTGACTTCAGATCCAGACTGATAAACTGGTGATGGCTAACCAACATCGTGGTGGTGGACCAACAACAGGACAGCAGTTGTGACAGATGGAGCAATTCCAAGCAACAGCAACATCAGGAAGAAGTAACACAAAAAGCTTGAAAAATACCAAGGGAGGAAGGAGCTAGAAAAGATGCGAGTAAAGGCATCAGTGGTACCTGCTGTTATCAGAGCTATCCAGGCTGTAACCCCCAAACCGGGACAGTGGCTCCAGGAGATTCCAGGATCAACATACAAGGTATCTGTGCAGAAGAGTGCAGTCCTAGGAACAGCTAGGATACTGAAGAACCTTCAGGTTCCAGGCCTCTGGTAGAGAACCATATAAATCCAGCTTTGCCTTAGTCAGAAATATTTCCATATTTAGCTTTCATCTTTAGGCTTAAAACGAGGTGTGCGAGGACTTTCAAGTGCAAGAATACAGAGAAACATCAGGTTTAAAACTAACACCATCACATACAATTTAATCCAATACAATTATGTTACAAAGTACAGCCTGCAACAACGTACATCAAGTTAAATGTGCACGTCCCTGACACCTTCCAGTCGGTAAGAATTACAGTTGGACCTTCGAGAGATGAGAGAGAGAGAGAGAGGGAGAGAGAGAGGGAGAGAGAGAGGGAGAGAGAGAGAGAGAGAGAGAGGAGAGAGGGGGAGAGAGGGGGAGGGGGGAGAGAGGGAGGGAGGGAGGGTGGCCGAGAGAGAAAAGCATGAGAAGTGATGTTCATGGCCTCTCTCCAGGTACAGCAGCCGCTTGGATGGGACTCAGTGATTTCATTAACGAGATGGAGCATCGTTGCCGTCCCAACAGAGTTTTTGTCTTTTTCTTTCTCTCCGTCTGGCTGTGAAGTCAACCTTGAAAGTTTTGCTGAAAGCAAACAGACAGCTGACTGGTGAGAGCAACTTTCAATTGGATTAACAGCCAAGCGGAGCTCCCCAAAGGAATGTACAAAGTAATATCTAAAATGAACTTCACATATTTGTTCAGTGCGATTAATTTGTTAAAAGCAATACCTTTTTATTTGTGATACAAGTTGGGAACAGATCACAATCCATATGTCATTTAATCCTGCAGCAGTTCATGAAGACATTGGGCCCTAGTTTCGTAGACCAGGCGCAGTCAGCTTTCAGCGCACCTGCGCCGCGCGGACGGGGTGTGTCCGCCTGGACTTTGCAAGTTTCGTGCACCGCGCAGGCTCGCGCAGGCACACCTCCCGTCTCGCCCACCGGCACAAGTGGGAAAGAGGGAGGAGAAGAAGGCGTGAGTGGGAGACGAGGAGGAGACGAGGCGTGGACTGGGATTAATACAGCCGATTCAGATCTTCACCAATCAAATGAGCTCCTCTCCTCACCTTTAATACGTTAGGGGAGGTTCAGTGCAAGTTTCGTCACTTGACAACCAGATGACAGAAGCAGCGCCGCCGCTCCCACCACGCGCATCACGCGCTGTGCGTGCCTATCATAATAATAACAATGCTGATATTATAGAAAACAGGAGAGAGAGAGGGAGATGTTTTGGTCCGAGAGGAAACCTGTCTGTGAGGTCTTGGTGATGTATGCGCACTGCGCACTGGTCAGCCAAACTTCCACTCTGCCAGCTGTGATTCGCCTTGAATGAATGGACTTTATTTGCGCTTTCCACCTTATGCCAAGAGTAGACTAGGTTGGAGCTGGCGGGCTTTCAGCGCAGTCTCGGCGAGGCTTTTTGCCACGAAACTTCCGCTACGCCAAGCTGAATCTGTGACGCCTCCCCCTGCTGTGCCGACACACCCATCTTGGCGCAGGCGATCCACCAAACTGCCAAACTGACGGTGCGCAAGGCTGCGCGGGTCGAAACTTGCATTGCGCTGGCTCCGCCACCCTGCGCCGCCCTTCGCTGCGCCACGAAACTAGGGCCCTTTATGTTGTATTCGGATTTTTAAGTTAAACTGTTTAACCCAACGGACCAGTTACTGCGTTCTTCCCTGTGGCTGATTACAAAAAATAATTATGGAAGAAGGTCTATTTATAGGAGATAAGCATGTTATAATGTTTTAAAAAAACATGGCTTCAATTATTGTCCTTAATGTATGTAAGATGTATTTTAACACATTAGGCATACAAGTTTAACCTTTGTAAATGTACAGGCAGTGCATTAGAACACACTGGGGAATGGGGAATCATATTCAAACTTCATATTTTGCAGTCACACATAAATAACATAACTATATATATTTTGTCAGTGTTTAGTTACTTGTTTGCAACAGTGATAAACATCCAGAGTCACAGAATCCAACTGTGAGCATTTCCAGTCCAAGCGAGCTGCTGTGCTTAGTACTTCAACCACCAGCTGGGACAAACAGCAACATGTAAGTATCATTGTAATCCCCTGAGCCAGAAGACTCTAATGATATGTCTGAATATGGTTCAGCCCTGTGGGCCTTTGCATTCTCCATTTATCTGTCTCAGCATGGAGCTCTTTGATCATATATAAACACTGAGCACAATTAATTGTGATTATGGCTATTCAAATGTAAGTAAGGCAAGTCCTTTACAATCCAAGTTCTGGTAAAGAGTTAGTATTCTGTTGCATCATAGATTTTGGTCATGATGGTGACATTGCCCTTGACATTTTTTTTTTTGCTTCATTGCGTCTCCATTTACTCTGGAATGGTAATAGAAATAAGTTGACGTATAATGGATTCATATTCCTTAAGGTATTACCTTGAAGAAATATGCATATAAGCATTACGGTTGAGGAGCTATTCCTGATTGATTTTGGGGATATTACTTTTAGGCTTTTCTACTGAGGGATAGGGCTTAAGAGGTTCACAGGTTAATGTTGCTTTTTCCTGCCGCAACATCAAAGGTTGCCACTCACCAGAGATTATAATGTATGGCATGGCAGCTCCATCAACATCGGCGTCGATGAGAGGCCAACTTTAAAACGCTGTTTGTCCGTTACTAAGTGCAAACCATTTACAATTACCATTTATAATTGAATACTGTAAACATTTGATTAAAAGCCAAGTCAGTATTACTCGCAGGGTGTAGTTCCACGTCCTGACAAATAAACACAGTTCTGACAATTACATTGTTCAGCTAAATTTACAGAAACCAGGAACACGGAAGTATATTCCCTCCAGATCTTCCAGTTTAGTAAACATGAGAGATGAAAAAAAGGTGAGGCATACCAGAGAAAAAGCTGTGCTCTGGCCATGGTGAGGTTCCCCTCGTGGGAATGCAGTCATGTGATTGGCTGAAAACGAGGGAGGCATCTTATTGGCTACAGAGAGTTTCTTGTTGAAAAAATGCATTTTGTCTCCAGCCACGTCAGGAGAGTCTCAAAAGTCCACACACAAATACACACCGGTTCACACACAAATGCAAACAAAGTTCACAAATCAGCATCTTGTAAATTCAAGTTTAACATTTGTATATAAATGTAACAACATCCAAATACATTTTTGATGAAAATTGCAAATATTTTTTATATTTCATATATTTATGGATTTATATTACATTGATTTAAAACGAGACACATTTGTGTGTGGATCAGAAATGTTTGCGAACCTTATTTTTGTTTATGGATTTATTTTACATTTCTACAAACCAATATTCATTTCCGTGTGTATTGAAATGTATTTGTGAGAAGAGAGTCATTTATATATATAAATCACACAAAAAAAATTGTGAATCCTTCTCTGTGCATTCATTATTAATGAGACTGAACTGACTGAACAAGTCATAGGGTGCCTTAAACCAAATGCATTTAAATGAAATTAAGCAAAATAAACACGTTAGTAAAATACCAGCAATGAATGCTCACCTTCTCATCTTTCAAAAGAGACCAGATATATGCAAGCTTTATGTTTGTAGAGCTATTCCTGATTCATTTAAGGTATATCATTTTAGGCGTCTTTACTGAGTGATGTGAGGGGTTATGTGGATAACAAAACAGATGTTTACACATATACCACAAAAATATCAGCGTGGGTCATGACAAAGTAGGCTAAAATACATCAAGTGCTGATCAATTGTCAGATATTAATATGCAATAATTCTAGGAGGAGATGCCCTGTGCAACACTCGATCCAAGTGGACGAAATTATGTGTAGTTGTGCAGCAGCAAGTCAGAGAATTGTTTTGAGTTGGCGGAGGTTAATGCTCTCTCTGTGCCTTCTGGTTCCATGTGGCGGAAACTCCTCCCCTGCACCGCAGCGTATAAGACGGATCTAGACAGGGAGGCGCACGGCGACAGATTGAGAAAATAAGAGATGAAACACAAGTGAGAGCAAGCTAGAAGCATCCTCCCACCGCCATGCTGTCGCCCGTCCGGTGGAGTAAAAAAAAACTTCGCCCATCTGCTCTGCTGCTGCTGCTGCGCCAGGAACTGCTGCATCTTCACCTAAAATGACAACTTGGAAGCCAAAAGCTCGACATCACTGGAGGCATTTACACACCTCTGATAGAAACTGGCTGTGAGTAGCTACAAGCTGCATTGAAACATGAGAATTAATAACTTTTGATTGACAAAAACTGTGTTTGAAATCCCATCTGGTCAGTGATCTTTGCTAAAGCAGAGGGTTTGCTCGACAGTACGAGAAGATATGTTGCTCCTTTCATTTACAGTTCTGCAGCACATAATTGAACACAGAAAAGTGTGTGTGTGTGTGTGTGTGTGTGTGTGTCTGCGTGTGTGTGTGCGTGCAAAATAAGTAATTAAACGCCCAGAATTTTGGCCTCTTCCATTACAATTAAAAAAAAAAAGGCCTCTAGAACATTTGCAGGATGTGAGCTAACCAATATCATTACAATCATGGCACAGCACAAACCTGTTCTCTCTGTTCTGTAGACTTGAAATATAACCATCAGCATATTAAGACATCTGGTGAATTAGTGTTAATGACTGAATATCTGGCGATAACAATGTGCTTTCCTTCTCTGTGAGACGAGTGTTTAGATGATGCATTAGGTTGTCAAATTTTAACTCTATTTAGCAGCTGGCTAGTTAGTTAGCTATATAGCTTGCCCATTTTTCTTGACAGTTACAGAACATAAAAAACACCACATGATCAGCTAAGCTTCGTCTACATTACTTTCACATTTATCCAGATTTGGCTGTTTTTAAATGACTGTTCATAATAGCCATTGGCCTGTCAGTAAGCTAATGCATATCACTGCTAGCAAGCTGACTGTTGTCGGTATGAGTCTGTGCTGAAGACAAAACACTTGGGAATCCAACGAATCATTAAAAGCACCAATTTAAATTTTGAGATGTGCTCATTTTTTTCATGTAAATAAATCACTCAGGATGAAAAAGCATAAAGAAAGACAACTAAACAAAAGAGATGTTGGTCGACTGACAAAAACAACTCTTCGGGGGGTTTAGTTACTCTTAAAGCTATAAAAAAATACCTAGCCATTACAGTATGCATCTTGAGAGTGTGAGGACGTAGCACAACACTGTGTTGTGGTGTTTGCTGCTGCCCTGACCCCAATCCTTCGGCTGGGGCCCCTGTAGTCAAATTATAAGTCCTTTACTGAAATACGTGTTACATAACTGGTGAGGCTGACGGCAGATCTTGACTTTGAAGTTCCCTCAGCTGAAATTCAACACTGTTCTGTCACTGGCACTCTCTGGCAGGGATGAAAGTGTGGCGATGATCCATGTTTCATTGCCCATATTGAGTCCCAGATAGGTCCCGAGGCCATATTTCAACAGACATACATATTGCCAAAAGTATTCACTCACCCATCCAAATACTTGAAAGCAGGTGTTCCAATCACTTCCATGGCCACAGGTGTATAAAAGCAGCACCTAGACATGCAGACTGTTTCTACAAACATTAGTGAAAGAATGGGTCGCTCTCAGGAGCTCAGTGAATTCCAGTGTGGTACTGTGATAGGATGCCACCTGTGCAACAAGTCCAGTTGTGAAATGTCCTCGCTCCTAAATATTCCACAGTCAACTGTCAGTGGGATTATAACAAAGTGGAAGAGATTGGAACGACAGCAACTCAGCCAAGAAGTGGTAGACCACGTAAAATGATGGAGCGGGGTCAGCGGATGCTGAGGCACATAGTGCACAGAGGTCACCAACTTTCTGTAGCTACAGACCTCCAAACTTCATGTGGCCTTCAGATTAGCTCAAGAACAGCGTAGAGAGCTTCATGGAATGGGTTTCCATGGCGATCAGCTGCATCCAAGCCATGCATCAGCAAGTGTAATGCAAAGCGTCGGATGCAGTGGTGTAAAGCACGCCACCACTGGACTCTAGAGCAGTGGAGACGTTCTCTGGAGTGACCAATCACGCTTCTCCATCTGGCAATCTGATAGACGAGTCTGGGTTTGGCGGTTGCCAGGACAACGGTACTTGTCTGACTGCATTGTGCCACGTGTAAAGTTTGGTGGAGGGGGATTATGGTGTGGGGGTGTTCTTCAGGAGCTGGGCTTGGCCCCTTAGTTCCAGTGAAAGGAACTCTGAATGGTTCAGCGTACCAAGAGATGTTGGACAATTCCATGCTCCCAACTTTGTGGAACAGTTTGGGGATGACCCCTTCCTGTTCCAACATGACTATACATCAGTGCACAAAGCACATATTTATGTCGTTTCACCACACTATTTGAGCTAAACGAGCACTATCGTGTCTCGTAAGGACCCAACCTGTGTTGCATGGGTCTCGAAATTATTTTCTGAGGCCCAGAAAAGCAGATAAAACTTGCCCCTATGGGTTAGCATTGGAGCGAGTCTGGAAGGCTGCCAGGCAGGTACAGATCTCGGGCTAGGTCAAGTCCATTTTTGTTGTTTTTTTTGCTTCTAATAAGTCAGAATGACCCTGGGGACAATGAAAATGGGGTAAAAAATGGCTGGATTTCTCCTTTTAAGCTCCACCGATCGATGTTGCTTGTAAAGCATTTTAGCAGCTAAAGGAGCAGGCTGACACCAAACCAGAGCTAAAAGGAGAGTGAACGTTTCAACGTGGCCTTAATGCATTTCAGTGCATTAACAATATAATTCTATAATTTAGGAAAACAGAGCACATTGTTTGTTTTTTTTTTGTTTTTTTAATGAAGACTGTATTCCACATGTACAAGGTTATTTTTGTAAAGAGGCTTTTCCTCCTTTTGGTCTCCCGTCCACACAAGCACATTTAAAAATAGATAAATCTCCATCCAGATGGAACTGTAAAAACACAATTGAAGGGCTGTCAAGGCCGCCAAAGGTCAGGTTAGGACACACATGCATGCTGGGGCCGTTGGCAGTTGGTGGGCCTGTTGGATAAAGTAAGGGTGACCTCCATAGCTCATTCTGATGGAAGCGTAACTGTGCATTTATATGTGAGCAAACACATAGTCCCGTCGGCAGATCATTTTACCACACTTGCAGCTCATAGATCTATTCATGCCACTGCATAGCTGGATGCGTAATCACGCTAATAGTTCATCATGTTTACATGTCAGATAAATTAAATTGTATAGCTTGTGGAGTTTTGGCCACAATAATTCCAAACAAAAAGGAGCTTTAAAACTAAAATGATAAAGTAGCTGCAACTAGATAGAACTACTATAAAATAAGTTTGTTCTATGTTTACAAGGTTTTTTTTTTTTCATAACACATTACATGAGCAGTAAAATCTCTTCTAATCAGTTCTTTAATGATCTTCATTTGCTCGGTTTAATTAACTCATGCGTGTAACTGGCTGGTTTGATGCATCAGCAGCTACGATCACTCTTCATATCTGAGCAACAGCAACTTTCTTCTCTGTGTGTGTGTGTGTGTGTGTGTGTGTGTGTGTGTGTGTGTGTGTGTTACAGTTATTTTGTAAAGTTTGTTGCTGAGTCAGCAGTTTGTTCATCTGTTATGAAGATGCCAAATGCGCACTTATATGGTCACACTCCACAGTACAACACACTGTCTATTTCATCGCAATCTCTCTCTCTCTCTCTCTCTCTCTCTCTCTCTCTCTCTCTCTCTCTCTCTCTCTCTCTCTCTCACTCTCTCACACACACACACACGTTTCACTTTCTTCTGCTCTGTCACTCACTTCACATCTAAAGAGGCAATAAATCCTATTTTTCTTTCCTTTCCTCTCCCCTTCTTACCTTCTTTCTTTTTTATTTGATGTCATTTGTATTAATTTAACAGGTGCAATGAGACACTCATCGTTCCCCCTATGGTGTATATTACTACGGCTTCATTTTTCCTGTACAGACTTTAACTAGTAAATCAGAACGTGCTCCGGGTTTAATGAGGCCTTTGAGCTACAGAGACGCTTTTGGGGGGGCAAATTGATGACTTCCACTCCAACAATATTCTTCTACCTGCTGGCACTAGACCAAACCTTCCTTGTTTCCGTTCTGATTATTTGACGAGCTGCACTCAGTGTCCGCGTCATTTTTAATGCCTCAGCGATATATATTTTGGAACGATCTGCAGTTGGTAAAATAGATGCGACGGACAACCTTAAGTAGTAGCAATATGAGCCTGGAACAAGAAGTGCTGTCCTTCACTCTTATGAATAGATCCTCCCAGTTCTAAGTTGTGAACAAGAGGAGGCCTCACTCTTACCTGCCTTCCTCCAACCTTCCATCTCTTCTACTGCCCCCTCGTGTCCTCCACTCCTCTCACCTCTATGACCGGCCCCATTCTTCTTCTTGACCTTCTTTGCATCCCCTCCCTCCGCTCTGTTCCTCCTTTCTGTGGTGTGCCAATGCTGCCCCCTGCTGTATTCCAAGCCATGCTGCAGATGTCTGCATGGTTACAGGAGGGCGGACAGATAGATGATGACTGTCTGCTCATTTTAACAACGGGTCGATGAAAGTCACTTAAATCTGGACAGGCTGGAACACACACACACCCACAGACACAGTGAAATGCCTTAACAGTGTGTTGTAGCACACCAGCAGCAGATGTTTTCTCACTTCTTTTTACTGGTCCAATAACTTGATTTAGCTGACTGGAGTATAAAACAGAGAGAGACCTCTGTTGTGTTCCCAATGGGACCTTATTTTGGAAAGATAATATGTATAGTAGTCAACTGTAAGAGCTCAACAGAGACCTCCCACTATTTGAACAGTTCAGGATTTTCAGTTCCCATCATTCTTTCACTCCGTTTGGCATTTCAGAAAATCCTCATATGGAAGAGTTTAATGCCTCGATCCAAGCTAACCAACCAAAAGATGCGATCATTATTTTAAGAGCATGTGGGTAGTGTAGTACTCCATGACAAATAAAACATGTTTTACTTACTTACTAGGTGTGGCTTCTACAGAAGCGTCAACCAGCTCGTGAGACGTGATGATCCCGTGATGATCGTTAGTGAGACGGCCTGGGATGTTTAGGTCTTCATAGGCTAATCATCAAGTGAATGGATGTGAGCTCTATTACATCAGGGATGAACAACACTGATTGGCAGAAATTGACCAGTAGTAACCTTTAACAGGGATATTTCCGCCCACCAACCACTGATTGAGGATATATTCCCACAGGGAAGCTCTCTTAGCTCTTATAGTCTGATGAAACAAATTAAACTCACAAAATGTCACAGAAGGAAATATTCTTACACCTAATACAATGGTACACCTTCTGAATTTGAAGGTGTTCGTGTTCATTTAAGGTGTGCCATAAATAATAATGGTATGGCATTGTTTTTTTATTGATTGATTTAAAGATGGATAGACATAATCTAAAGATAGATGTAAAAACATTCTGCAGGTCTCCACTTCCATTTCCTGCTACGTCTTTCTCTGACCACTGAGCAGCATTCTCAGGACGCCGACCATTTATTTAGCAAAATAAAATGACAAAAATCTACCAAAGAAAAACGGCAATGTACTCAGCCAATCATGTAGCCGATATATTCCTCCAAAGCAGAACTTGATGGTTGTTCTTGTTTCTTGATGTTTTGTAGGTGAAGAGTGTGTTCAACATGACGGCCAAGGAGGGAAGGAAGAGGTCCATCAGCTGCCTGGTCGCCGTGGGAAACGGCAACGGAGCTGCAGGTTCGAACCTCTTCTGAAAGTTAAACCAGGGATCACGTCTGGAGGAAAAAAATCTCAAAGCTTGGAACAGCAGCAGAAATAATTTTGACAGTTTCAGGGTGTTTGCAAACGTTGAATAATAAGCCTTTCGTTGTGGATGTAGAGAAGAGTAGGAAAGGTTTGTGACAACTCTTCAGAAGCTAAATAAGTTTTAAAGCTGCTTTCAAACTCTCAACAGCACTAATTTAACAACAGTTGAAACAATAAAGTCTGGGTTTAATTGGAAGCTAACAAATCTCCTCCTCCCATCAGGCTTTGCGTTGGGTAAAGCAGCAGACAGGAAACACAGCTCTGAGGAAGGTAAGACCACAAAGTATTTTTAGGTCCACGTCAAACAATCATCGAGTCTGTTGTAGTTTTAATACCCCAGATTTCTGGAATTTCTTTAAGTTTAGGATATTTATTTACAGTTAAATATACTAAGTAATAAATAAATGGTTTTCTTTAGAAGTGATCATTGACATTTAGACAGAAAGATCTCAGATTAAGGTTAATTTAGGAGCTGTGGGAACTGTTATTGCATTGAAAAATCCACTGAAACCCAAAATACAACAATAACCGAACAACCACGTGTAATATATTAGGCATGCATACAGTACAATCCAAAACATGTAGAGGAATGAATTAAAACCTTATCATTAATACTTATACAATGTGTCTACAGCTGCACCAGCTGAGAGGTTAGTAATGATAATAAAACTTTGAGTCAGCAAATGACAACGATGTGTTTGTGTGATCTGCAGGCCAAGAACAGAGCCATCCACTACTTGTACTATATCGAACGGTACAACAACCAGACCAGTAAGTGATTTTACCCGATTTCAGTGTTTTATTCTCATCGTTACTTCGAGTTACTGTGAGTTACCTTTTGACTGGTGATGAAACTCAGTTTCATCCTGAAGCCTCTATGTGACCTGCATGAGTAAACGAGACCATCAAAGACCAGGTTGGCTATTTCTATGAAGTTATTCTTAATGGTCGTCATCAGTGCTACGGGGGTGCTACGGGGTTGCTACGGGGTTGCCACGCTGCTGGAGGACCAGGATGCATTGCTGAGAGGGAAGGGAGGCACGGGAGAACCGGGACTAACCGGGGAAGACTGTTAGACCCTGCTGCGTTTTGTCCACAGGGGGACGTCACAAACAATTCAAAATGAAAGCTCCTTGTAGTGACTTTTACATTGAAAATTGTTGTGTCAGTTTGGCAGTTTCAGCTCTAAATACTACAGTACCCATGAGCCTCAGCTGGCATTGCTTTGGAGAAGAAGACAGTCTGAAGGATGTATCAGAGCAGCAGCAAGCGATGATGAATGGATGATGATGTTATTTAAATATTCTGAAATCAGACTTTGTTAGGTCTGTCTGCAAGACGACAAGCTAACTTCTTTTTAAATGCTGGTTTTCTGAATGGAGTCTGGTTAGATAGGTGCTAAGCTACGCTAACAATGGAGCTACTCCATCAAAACTCCAAATAAAGTCATTTAGACATAAATAAACGAGTGCGACCTTGTTGTTTGTACCATGGACAGTCTCTGGTTCTCCACTTAGTCTGGTGTCTGGACTAATGTGAGCTACTATCATAGACCTCTGGGGGACCACAGACAGTCTCTGGTTCTCCACTAGTCTGGTGTCTGGACTAATGTGAGCTACTATCATAGACCTCTGGGGGACCACAGACAGTCTCTGGTTTCTCCACATTAGTCTGGTCTGGCCTGTGGACTAATATGAGCTACTATCTAGACCTCTGGGGGACCACAGACACCGGACAGCAACATCAGGGATGACAGGAGGAGAATCTCAATGTTCATAGGCTTTAGTTTGGTGCAAACTCACCATAACAGTCCACCTCTGACTCTTCTCTCCAAGTTCCCTTCATCCTCCTCATCCTCCCTTTCTACTCCAATCACCTGCTTGCACTCATACTTATGACATAATGTAAAAAAAAACGTTCTAATTGAAGACATTTGGCTCCTGTGCTGCTGCTGGAGAGCAAAGTCTGAGAGATTGATGTGAGAGAGTCAACAGCCTCCACCTGCGCGCCCGACAGGGGAAAGTTGGCTTCCTGCTTTGGCCCGAGACCACAGGAGAAGCCTGTGTTTCTGTATTTCCACCCAGTTTGAGCTCCAAACTCTGTTGGACCATCTGCAAACTTTCTGGACCGTCGTGTGATTGGTTGCTTGTTTATGTCTTCGTTCAATTGCCACTTTTTCTCTCTTTGTAATCAAATTCAATTCAGTAACGTACCAGACAACTTAATTTTGTCACTTTTATTTGCTCACTGACAGCAAAGTTGTATTTCATTTCCAACCTGTGTGTTTGACCCTCAGTGAGTCTAAATCCAGACCGCCTGGGGTTTTGGTGACGGTCCAAATGTTGGATTTCGTCCACCGGATGATTTAACCGTTTCTCTTCTTGATTGTTAAGCTGTATTTTCGAACAGCTGCACATCCCTGATTTGGACCCTAGGCATGATATTATTGGTGGAAAAACAAACCGTTGACCTTCCAGTTGTTGTTGTTGTTGGCACCGGTCCTCCCAGTCCTCCCAGTCTCCCAGGACCAGGCATGGTGAATTACCATGTGGCTTCAGTAGAAATGAATGAACGCTAGAAAGCCAAAGGAAATTTGAATACATTTGAATGTTTGCTGTCTTTTGGGCGGTTTCCATCTGTTCTTGGAGGAAATTCAAAGTTTTTGGACAATCGACCGAACAATGTTCAGTTCATTTAGTGTTTTTATGGAGTCAGAGATTGAAAAACAGTGAAAACACTTGCTGTAATATAATTAAGAGTTTGTGTGTCAGGCAGGATTATTCCTGTTTTTTTCTTTCTATCCGCTTTGACTTTGTCGCTGTTCATTAGTCACCCAGAAAACATTGTTCTAAATTAACCTGGACCTCCTGCAGCCTCAGCAAATGTTCAGCTCCCTGTGCTGTGTGTGTGTGTGTGTGTGTGTGTGTGTGTGTGTGTGTGTGTGTGTGTGTGTGTGTGTGTGTGTGTGTGTGTGTGTGTGTGTTGTGTGTGGTGTGTGATTAACCAGTCATATATCAGACGCACATTCACATTGTGGGGACTTATGTTTTTTTAAACCAAATGTGGACAATTGCATGACATAAATCATTACATTTTAGTGTAAGGGTCAGGAATAGGCTGGTGTTGGTTCTTATTGGGGTTAGTCTCCAGGAAATGAATGTAAGTCAATGTAATGTCCACATAAGTCATAAAAACACGACTGTGTGTGTGTGTGTTATTTATATGTCTACCCCAGCCGAGGAGTCCTCTGAGTCCTCATTTTCTACCTCTTTTCCTGCTCCTCATCCTCTGTTGTGTTGTAGGATCCGAGTACCAAACCTAATTCATTAAGTGTATTAAATTCCAGCTGGACCTATTTGTAGTAGTCATTTATTTTGGTCCTTATTAAGAATGTTCCTGAAGGAATGCCCGTATATAAAGAATAAATACCAATAAGGCTTTTATTTAACTGGAAGATGAAACATCAAACAAACACATGTTTATTGTAGCTACTCTTTTTAATAGTAATGATATTTAACTCCATTCACACACAAAACAGTGAGAAAGTGAGAAAGGAAAAAGGAATCAAATAAATCAAGTCATAAAAATAGAAATAAAGCTAGTAGTAAAACAAGGTAATGCTGAAAATAAATCATAAAACAATAATGGAAATTTTCATTAACAGTAAAAAAGTGACCATAACAGTTAAAAAAACCTAAGTGGAAATTAAGCAATTAAATTAAGTATTAAGCAACTAATTCTTGTGAGGTTTATGGAGGAGGAAGGGTCGGCAGGATAAACGTGAGGTAACATTTAGGATATATATATGTATGGGTTTTAGATTTGATAAATATATAATAATAAATATGATTTCACAGCTTGAGTAGTTTAAAGAAGGGGTGGAACTAGACAAGTGAAAAGTTCTCCTACGTAATATTTATTTATTCAGTGGTTTATTTGTTATTTATGATCATTTTATATTTATTGAGATTGTTATTGTGTACTGTTCATTGTATTTGTTAGTTTTTTATTTGAAACGCTCAAAATTAACTAAACTAATAATCATCTCTGTTTTAAAAATGTTTCCCACATTGTTTTTTAAATGTGCGTACCACAATCACACCCCTTTGACAGATAAACGTCTATTCTTTCTATTTGTTCTCACCCTGGGTTTTTTAAAGATTTGATTGAAGATTTGAACCTCAAACTAAACATGTTGAATCTGACTGTCTGGATTAATGATGACTCACATTTCATTTTGTCTGTGTGTGGGTTTCTCTGAGTACAAGCTGCTCATAGCTATTTGTCCCTTGGTGTGATTCATAAAGTTGTTTTGAATTTGAATAATCCAGCTGTTGTTTCTCTTCAACAGTTTACCACGACATTGAGTCCAAGTTCAAGAGGACGACGCTCCGCATGAAGAAGCAAAACGAAGGTACCGTCCATTGCTTAGTTGGGAGGATGAAGGTTAAACGTAGTGATGGTGACGATGTCTGATGATTAAAACTGTGAGACGATGAACATTCAGCTAACGCTGTCATTTATACGTCTGTTCCAAATGCTTTCTCAGACAAATATCTAAACCAGTTCAAATTATAAAGATAATAGGAATGTGACTGAAAGAAAAACTCCATTTAAACCAAAATAAATCTAAAAAATATGTAGATATAATAATAATAATAATAATAATAATAATAATGATTGTAATAACTATAAAAAATAATAATACATTTTATTCATAGGTGCCTTTCTGAACACTCAAGGACCCAGAACATGATCATAATGATGATGGCAATAACAATAATTGTTATTCAAATGTTTTTTTTTTAATAAATGAAAATAATAATGATGATGTTTGTCATAAATGATGTATTTTTCTGCAAAGATAAAGTCAAATTTCCACATGTAACTTGCTGAGCATTGACTGATAAGGGGACCACGACTGGGGGTCACGGAGGCTTACGAGGCCTTTTTGATTTTCAGATATCTCAGCAAGTTCCTCAAATACCAGAACAACTCATCTGTGGTGAAATATTCTTCTGCAGTTGTTGTGTTCACAGTTGGCGTTAATTCTTCAGTTTGTACTGTTATTGTTCTGCATTGAATACAACACGGATATTTTATTAGTTGAGGGTGAAACATTGCCTCTCAATTGTTATTGTTGTTGTTTGTGCAACATTTCCAGGTAATGTACTATATCACACAATAATAGATCAACATAATAAAGATTCATATGTCACGACAGAAGCCTTTATATGCTCCATCATCTTGTGTCCGTGCAGGTTATGGTCTGCACTGCCACCGAGCCGTCATCACTCTGTGCAAGCTGATCGGCATCAACGACATGTACTGCAAAGTGGAAGGATCCGTCAACCTCCTCAACATCACCAGGGCCCTCTTCACCGGACTGGCCAATCAGGTGAAGTCATGAAGTCAGAGCCTCGTGTCTCATCTCTCTTCTTCCTAACCTTTGTATCTCTTCATTAACATCCACCTCTTCTTCACCTGCAGGAAATCCACCAGACGCTGGCTGACAAGAAGCAGCTCCACGTCGTGGAGTTTCAGGCGCAGCGAGGCCCGCTGCCCCTGGTGGTGGCGAGTCCGAAAGACGGGGCCCGACCCAAGCCGGAGCCTGAAGATGAGATCCCCAACACCCGGTTGCACTGGGACGACGTACGGGCCGCGCAGGGAGGCAAACGCTCAATCTGGGCGGGTGTCAAACGCACCATCTGGTAGTGTGATGACTGAGTCGGAGCACGAGGCAGATGATTGGACGCCTGAGGTCTGAATGTCGGCTTTGACGAGAAAAGCTGCGAGGAATAAGAACATTTTTTGTTGAAATACAAATTGAAGTCTAGTGAATTGTGATGGTTTTGTTAAGTGGGGACTCACGTTACACGTTTGTCCAACTGAAGACATCTCGATTGAAAACGGAATCCTGACCCCAAAGATGGTTTTCTTTGTAACTTCCTTGTGTATGTGGAACTGTTGCAAAATGTATTAATGTAATAAAGGACAGATCTGTAAACACGTATGTGTGATTTGTCCCTTTGTGTCTCTGAATGGTAGACTGTATTAAATTAGTGGACGTAGCCATGGTGACGTCACCCTGTGGTTTGTGGATTACACTCATCTTAGTAGCTAACTGCATTGGTAGCGACCTGTCAATCACAAGGCACCCTGCTTAATGGTCCATTTGACACTGAATGGACAATAATGTGCTCAATGGACATCATGCTGTATTGAAGCAGAC
Source organism: Chelidonichthys spinosus (assembly GCA_029853015.1). Lineage (NCBI taxonomy): Eukaryota > Metazoa > Chordata > Actinopteri > Perciformes > Triglidae > Chelidonichthys > Chelidonichthys spinosus. The sequence continues at coordinate 5,763,492 of CM056832.1, read as the reverse complement.
TTGAAAAATAACGCAGCTTAACCCACAGATAGTTCTCCCCGACTGGACGTCCTTCACATGAGCTACTGATTCTCTGAACTTAATGACTGAAGTATTTTCTTTCTCTGTGAAGTTCACCTGAAGAAATGCTGGCAACCAAGAACAAAACTTCCCCTACTAGTTGAAATATTCCCACTTCTGTCATGTTGTAGAAAAATAGCAGATTTTCACAGTGTGTTTAAAGGAATTCCTCCAAGCACTGGATGTAAAAATAAAACTTTTAATTAAGCAGGAAGACCTTGTTGTTTTTCACACAAATGTGTGTTATCTATTATGCAATACATATTTGTTTCTTAACTAAATGTAAAGAGATTGTCAGTCATCATGGTAATCTTTGAAAGCTTAATACTGTGCATTAACAACCCTAAAAGTGTTCAAATAGCTGTGCTCCCCACTCATCTCTGAAGAAGCCTCTTGGATGAGGTTCTACAAAAACCTAAAGCGAGTCCAGTTTCCTATTGTTATTAGATTTTTTAATATTGATTATTGGGATAATATTGTGAATAATATCGTTATTTTGCCCAGGATAAACATGACATGAACGTTTAATATCGTCTGATGCCCAAGTGTCTGCCTGTAATGGACACAACAACACGTACAGCCAACAGCTCCGTGCGTTATATGAACACTGTTAGCGAGGCCTTCTTTTCCTCCTATAGACCCCCCTTTCTGACCCGGTGAGCCTGTACTGGAGGGGTCTCCTGGTCCTGGGGATGAAGGAGCGTATTAGAGAATCAGATGGAGTGTTCGGTGCTACATTGCCCAGCTGTTGTGCTGCAGGAGCTGGAGTGTAGGCCGGAGGATATGCAGCGAGATCAGGACTCGCCTCGGACAGCGGAGGATAGAAAGAGAGAAGACATGGTCATGACTGGAGTTTTTTTGTTTTCTTTCCCCAATTTCTGCTTCTTCCTGTTACATTTTAAAACATCTCCAATGACTTTCTACTTCCTCTAAGTCCTTTGATTTGATTCTCTTTTGCTTTCTCATCTCACTTCCCTTGGCCTTTAATTGTTGTTTTAGCCTCTCTAGTTGATTTTTACTGAGCGAGCCTCCGTCTGTAAACCCAAAATGACCGACTCAACAATCCAAATGTTTTGCACACGTTTCCCCGCAGTTATCATTGCAGACACAATGGGGCCTTCAGGCGGAGGAACCTGGTCTCTGCTGTCTTTGCCCCCATTGTACAAAAGTGAGTAATCTTTTTTGTAAACACCGGCATCAACATGAGCCTTGGATTTGTTTATGGTACAATCAGAGTTAAAACCGTTGTCTAACAGTTCAAAGGACTGAACACTGATGTGGGGAACATGGAACTTTCACAGTCAAATAGTAAGATTTTGCTTGAGGTCGAGGCGGGAATCCTCCCGGACAGACAGTCACCGTCCTCCTCCGGTCTCTCACACAATCCTCTTTGCCAAATTTGTCGTGGAATAAATATATTCTCTTTATATCACTGGAGAGAAGTTGAAAATTAACTGAGGAAAGAACTGTCTTTGGGGTTTTTTATTCTCCAGAGAAGGTCAATCGTCACACAGACTGCGAGCAGTCTGAGGGAGGATGAACAAATACAGAAAGCTATACATTTTTATAGTGCAACAAACACAGATGAAGGAGTTGAAGGACATAAATGGGTCAGCCGCTGTCAAAACCTTTTCTAATTAGTTTGTGGTTACTGTTTCCACTTGGGTTGACCATTATCTGTGATGTTGGAGGCCATCATGTTCCTCCCAGTGCAATGGTTATCTGTGATAATGCTCGTAGGAGCCAGGAACCAGACAGAACAAAGCTTGTGGGAAACAGAAACCAAACAGAGAAACAATCACCCAGTAGTGGTAGTTACAGCAGTTCTAGAAATGCATTTTCCCATTACAAGAACAAACACAGTCCAGTCTGATTCCAAGCGACCCCGTGTTTACATTTTGCTCATTTCGCTCTGGTTGTTCCTGGAGGGAAACGTCTGATCACAAATGTGATAATGTGTCCTCAATGTCTTGTTTTGTTTGATTCATGTGGGGAGTTCAGTCACATTTACATGTCCCTGGTCCTTTCAAACTCTAAATTGCCCGTAGGTGTGAATGTGAGCGTGAATGGTTGTCTGTCTCTACATGTCGGCCCTGTGATAGACTGGCGTTCTGTCCAGGGTGTACCCTGCCTTCGCCCAATGACAGCTGGGATGGTCCTTTCTGATTGGTTCCACCTGTCCTCAGTTAACACTGCAGTCACCTGACCTGCTCACCTGCTCTCACTTCCCCATAAGTCACTCACTATTTATACCACACCACTTCCTTTGTTCTTTGTGTTGGTGCATGGCGGTGTTTTTTTGTGTGGGGTTTGAAAAGTGAAGCCAAGGCTGAAGTGCCTTACACCTGCATTGTTTCTAATCGACGTCAGGGGTTGGTTGCATAGAAGTCTATAAGACAATTCTCATTTGATTTATTATCTCAGTAAACATTGTAAACATGAGTTTATGGTCTCAATCTCTAGTTTCAAGTCTTCTTCAATCCAGCATGATGTTCATTTAGAGTAAACTAGATGACAAATACGGATGCTGGAACTATAATTTTGAATGCAGGATGACTACTTTCACATTGATGTATTGCTACTTTTAGTAAAAATAATAGTTAAATACATTTTAAAAAATCAAAAAAGTTCGGGTCAGTGAGGTATGAATCTGTTGAGATGTTTTTGGGGAAGTGGATCAAATAAAACAAAGACTCAGTCGAGTCTATACTTTTAATTTTGAGAATACAAAAACATGGCATCAGTGAGAAGCTTTATAGAAATTGTTGTGAAACAACTCAAACAGTGAAGAGAGAGATGGCTCTGATGGCAGCAACTGTTAGGATTTAAAAACATACCATAATAAAGGTTGTAAAAAAAAGTTTTAAACTTCATTTATTTAAGACTGGAAGTAGAGACCAACACCTCAATGGAAATTTGACAGTTTCTGTAAAAAAAGGCTAATAAATACAACAACTTATCTCTTATGTAATTATGATGAGTGGCTCAAATAACATGGAAAAGAATATATATATTTCTTATACTGAGCTGCTGCATGACAGCACTTTTACCAGTTTCATCATTCAGCCTTTAAATCACTAATTAATTAATTTTGTTTTCAATAAACATTTCAACAATATGATTTAACGTCTCCAAAATGGAGCTTAAAACCACACACACACACACACACACACACTGGATGCTTCCTGGACACTCAGGTCTCTGATCGGCTCTTCAGAAGTTCTTCCATCGGATGGAGGAGAGGATGACGTGGAGGAAGTAGAGCAGCGTGGTGACGAAGGCGAATACCTTAGACGCACACAAGGAGACACAAACTTCAATGTCCATTTCTTGAGGAGTCTCCTGATAGACTGTTGTATCGATCTTCTCCTCTAACTCTCTGCAAGAAAGCAAATTAACGTATTTCCCAAAATGTTTAACTATTCATTTAAACGTTTGCTTGTGCTATTTGACATGTTCACAATTTGATGTGAACATTTTTTCAAGGGAACAAGAGAAAACAAAGTTGTGCAGTAAAATGGATCCTGAAATGTAAAGATATTACATAGCTGTTATTTAAAGGTCATTATTAGTATTTTTATTTTTTTATCATTTCATAGCTTCTCAGTTGTGTTTTTTCTGCATTCAAATCCCAAAGTTAGACGTTTGATTGAAGCATGTATATTTTGGGGTCAATTTGTATTTCGATGACAGGAGCAGAATCTCAACGCTGATAGGCTTTCACGTCACAGAGTTTGGATGCAATAACGTTGCATGAAAAATGTGCTTCTCGTTTGGTGTGAACGTACCTTTTACTGTTTTTGTCAATGGAGTCTTGTGGTTTTGAATAGAGTATAGAAAACGGCTTTAATTTCGAAAGGGCTGCCGGAGAGCAAGTTGAAAATATTCTAAACGTAGCGTACACTTAAAGCCAAGGCAGAGTAGGTTATTTGGAAAAACCACAGAGACTTGAGTCAGTAGAGTGCGCGCAATCAGGAAGTAAGCATCAAAAGACAGTGAGGCCAACCAATAACTTTCTTAGGCCCAACTTTTTTGATTGGATGGAGTTTTACAGTCCTTCCACGGCCACAGATGACATTTAATAATGTTTGTATGTCAGAAAATTTAATGCATTCATTGGTGTGAGGAAGTAATATAACAGAAATGTTTGTGAATAGAATCACCTACTCAACTTTTAACCCTAAGGACCTCCTTTAAAAAAATCTTGTTTTTCCTCTTAATGCCCTTTTAGGTCACTGGACCATATCTAAAAATATTAAACATGCAACATTTTTTTGTCATTAACTCCTGTTCTCTTCATGTATATCAAATGTGAGTTCATTTTCTTAAATTTAACTCTATAAATGCCAGTTAATATACATAATGGCCCCTTTTTTTAACATAAAAAATGAAATAATTTTTTGGTGAATGCAAAGTGTTTTTTTTTTTTTGTAGGGATTATCAGTCTTTGATATGTTAATGATTAGCAACAACATTGATTTTGATAGATTACTACTTTTTGAGTTATTACAAAAAATATTTAAAAAATCCTGTTTTTCCTCTTAATGCCCTTTTAGGTCACTGGACCATATTAAAAATATTAAACAGATATTGTGCGCTGATTGTCGCCATCAGACAGCTCTTTCTGACGGGAAACTCCTTGTATCGCTCTCTTCCACCAGACTCCATTAAAAAAAACAGTCATTTTACGTTGCAGAACACGGGAGTATACAGAGACTTTCACTCTTCCTAACTTGTCGTGTAGCATTTCTATTTGAAAAGAACGCAGATGGAGTAAACCTTCAAGTAAATACTGTAGAAATGAACCGTTCTGATCCTCAGATCTCACCACAGCAGCGATGTCAATGTGGTAGATTCTTGAGTCGCCTGGCTTTTTCAGGAAGGTGATGTAAGCCAAAATCACACCTGCGCTGAGGTAGAAGAAGGCTGCAAGGCCGTGGTAGGCAAAGTCCTGGAAACACACAGAAGAAATGATTATTTCACAACATCGCTCTCTCTCTCCATTCGTTCTGTCATTCTGATCTGATCAGGTCTTACAGCTGCAGCCCATCCAGAGCTGTTTTTATGACCTCCGGCAACGAAGATGACCATCCAGAGGAAGGTCAAGACGAAGCAGAAGACAGAGACAAACATCACCCAGCCCAGAGGGTTCGGTGGGTCCACATGGGTCGACGCCACCAGGATCCACACCAGACCACCAAACACCTGCAGAGACGGAGGGAACAGTTATGTCTGTGTAGATTTATACACTGACTGAATCTCTGCTCCACATTACATTGCAATGCATTTAGTAGTTTTCAAGACATTTCACTCAAAATGTCAACCACTAGAAGGAAAGGTCACCAAAGTCGTTGTTTTATTCTTTTATTATTATTATTATTATTATTATAGGTGCAAAATAACCTTTACAAAAAGACATAGGACAATCGGATGGTGTAGAACAGAAACATCTTATACGAAAAAAAGGAAATTATTTAAACAATTATAATAAAGAGAATGCTTTAAAGATAGAAGATTTAAAGATAATTATTAAAAAGTATAAGTTGTGTTAATAAAAAGCAATTATACCAAAGTTATAGGATTTAACCCCTGAATGTCACTGAATGCATAAAAGCTCAATATTTATTGAAAAGATATTATTATTATATAGATGATCAGAAATACATTTCAGACTCAAATATTTGAGTGTACCAAATGTATTAAAACCAAATTGAAGCTATTTTCATGTTAATGCTCTTTGCTTTTCTTCATTCGCTCCCCTTTTTACTGTAATTGTACTTGACTTGACTTGTGAAGATAGATTTTTTTTTTGCAGCGGACTGATTCCCTGAAGGCATGAAATCCTAACAGCAGAAATGATACTTTTGGTTTCTGCTCTTTAGGTGCCAGGTTATTTCCCCCAAAATGACCTGGCATGCTTTCTTCCAGTCTATGCATCAGAACGCTGCAGGTTGGAAGCAGTTGAAGGGAAAGATGCAACATAAAGTCATGGATCAAGTGTGCAAGGAGAAACCTGACTGTTTCTTCTCTCATGATGATGATCATGATCCTTCATGATGCCATTATTTTGCCTCGGACAGTGTTTTCTATGCCACCTGTGTTATTGATGAAACATCAGCTGGATGCAGGGAGATCATTGATCACATACTACTGGAAAACAATTTCTTTTTCAATTTTACAGCTCTTTTTCCAGCGATTCAGACTGTGAATATAAATCATAAGCCACATCTCTCTAAGTGTTGACGAAACAAACCCTTCTCTTTACTTTCTATACGCCTGATTGCAGCTGGGTGTTTGGTTTGGTTACTTTAGATAGAAAGCTGACCACATACGTATAGTCGAAACTCTGGAATTCAAAGGTGAAAGTGAGTCAAACACAACCTGGCTGATGCTACATGCCTCTGAAAGTCTATGCATGTGAAAGGTCAACTGTTGTAAGCAACAATAAATTCTGGTTCATATCTTATATTCAAGCCCTGTGATAGACTGGCGTCCTGTCCCAGGGTTTACCCTGCCTCTGCCCAATGACAGCTAGGATCGGCTCCAGCCCCCCCGCGACCCTGAATACAGGACAAGCAGAAGACGATGAATGGATGGATGGATCTTATATTCACTGCTGAACGCTACAAAATCACCAGAATACATCTGCAGATGGTGATCAAACAGTTACTTTCAAGGTTCAGTCTCTCTTCAGTGCTCAGCTTTTATCCGTTGTAAATGCAAAACACGTTTGTGTTGTGTTGCTCTCTCAAGGCCTGATTCATTCTGATTAAAACGGGTATGATATTTTCATCTTGCATATCTTTAACACGTGACACAACACATCACCAAGTGGATGATGGCATGGACTTGTGATTCGCTGCAGGCTCTGCATCAGGATACATGGGTGTCAGGATTGTACGTTGAATGTGGACAGATCAAGTGAGGTGGTAGCTGGAGAAGTGGGCGGGACATCCTGGTACTGTGCTGACTTGGTCTTTCTACTTCCTGTCTACATTGGTTGAAAATATGAGGTTAACTGTTTCAACTGCTTTTCAGCTACTATATTTCTGTTTACTGCGAGCACCTGTTGTGTTTTGATCTGCAAGCAGAATATTAGTCTCAAACAGGGAGGGAAATGAGAAGCTGAAATAAAAAGGCCACAAGTGATTTTGATCAAAAACTTAAAAAATTAATAAATCATGCAACATCAAAGCAGTGCAGCCTAGTTTTACATTGCTAAAGGATCATTGATTCATATCTTTAATTTCCTGAAAGAAAATGTAAAAATAATGTATATTAAATAGAGTTCAACATTGTTGTTTCTGTGAGAGGCAGCATGGCCTGAAGCTGGGCGTTAGTCACATCTCATCACAACCCTTCCCTTGATAAATAAAACACCAGTCAAATCAACTGAAACACCGTCCTCGCTGCAGTTTCTTCCAGCCGTCACATGAGCAGTTTCTATCTTTTGTCATGATTCGGGGAGAAGAAAGACGACTCGGCCGCATTCTTTCTCCGATTAGTAGCAGAAATACAATATGAGGGAAACGTGAGACGTGAAAAGACGAAGGTGCTCCTCCCATGTGAGGAATACGTTTCATCATCTCCCATATCAGTCAAAATGCATGTTTTTGCATTTTTATTACATTTCAAAATCAATAGCACTTATGTGGAGATTCAACAGCAAACTAATTTCTGCTGTTTTTTTCGAGGTTATCAGACGCCATTACATTGTGATGAGGTGTGGCAGAACAACTCGTATTATTATGTGCACTCATTCAAAAACTGCATCATGTGCAGCTCAGGCTCCAAACAGTAACAGTGTTAAAACGTAATAAATGTTAATGATACCCCTTTGTCTTAACATGACTTTCCATTGTATGTATCATATGCATCTCATGCTATTATCTTGTATGTAATTGCATACTTTGTTATTCTCTATGTATTATGCTTTTTGCCGTTCTATGGTCGCTTCTACACCTTGATCTATTTCATTTGACTAAACCTTGTTAAGCACTTTGTGACTGTATAAATACAGTGACTGACTTGTCTGATGAATAAACTATGAAAAAAATAGGTTAATTGCTGCGTTTCAAATACGTTGGAATAATTTGCAAATGTCTTGTATAGCACCAAACACATGTTATGCATGAATTAATTTCACCTGCGTAATTGGGACACATATTACGCATATTAGGTAGTTTTGCACCTAGTCAAAAGTGATGACTGATGCATTTAAATAGGGATAAACAGAGGATTGTGTCTGAAAACAAAATATTCCAACTTTCTGGGCAACAGTGTACTTTAAATTCAAATGAGGGAATCCGGATGGAAATGATCTGAGCTGCCCCGTCCTCCGTCTCTGTCCACTCACCAGTTCGGGTAGGTAAAATATATCCGGGGCTGTGATGCAGATCTCCAGTCCGCTGGGCAGGCTCCCCATAGGCTGAGCAGTGGTAGCAGCCATCTCTGCCTGTCCCTTCTCCGGCCCTCTGCTCTGAACTAACGGAGCAGCAGCAGGTGTTGCTGACCCTTATAGCAGGAGCTGACAAACCCGTTCTGCTCCCGTCCCACAACACCAGACACACCCTCCATCTTCCTGCAGCAGCACCAGGCTGTTTCATGGGCTGTTTCAACTGGTGGCCTGTGAAGATGTTTGAAACAACCACAAGAGAAATTGTGTGTCCCGGGGGGGGGCGTCTGAGATATCTTCATTGTTGCTGCTGAGCAAAGAAACGGCTCACTGAGTTTTACTAGCTTCATGACCCTTACATTGTGTTAGCCGAGTGCCTGCAGCATGTGTTTGCGTTGCACACAGGAGCGAGAAGGGGGGGGGGGGGGGGTTTCAGGAAATGCACTTGTGTTTACAGGTGAAGTCATTTCATCCACTTTAACCTCCCTGAATTATTTTAAATTGAAATCTTCATGTTGTGGTGAAGGCCATGTTTTCTGCCCAGAGAATTGCGTTTGCTGCTGTTGCTTACAAAATAAAAATACTACTCTACATTTTCTTGTGTAGCATTAATGGGCTATAACTTCATTTATATGTGCATGATGACAATACATGAATTGGATTTCGAATGTACCATGTGGTCACAAATAAACTGTTTTTTCTTCACTTCCTTTATCACAAAATAATGTGCTGCTTTTAATTCTCATCAAGATCCCAGATTTTCCAAACATGAGCAGATTTGTAGAACTCCAAAAAAGAAAATCCAAACATGAAATACAGTATAGATTATAATATGCAGAGGTAATACAAGTACTAGTTGTAACTGTGAAGCCACAGTTGTGTTTGTGAAATCAGGCATCCTTCTCCAAGAGAACTTGTGTCCCGAGGCTACAGTTACTAACACCAACCCTGACAGGTTTGTTATACCTTTATTGTCCTCATACTTAGGCTACTCTACTGGGATGTTTTACACATTATTCACATGAAAGAAAATTGGACAGATGTAACAGCCTAAACATTTTTATTAACAGTAAGCAAATAGAAAAAGCATTGATGGAAAGCCTTGAAATAAAAGTTGAAATATGAATGTGGTCCAAATGTGTAGTAGGACATGATTATAACACATTTTCAAATTCAGAATTAGTTTGACCTCATTTATACTGTAACATAAATGAACATAATATCATATGACATGGAGAGACAACCTTTTTACAGGCTGAAACCTACTGTAATCACTAGATGTATTTATATACATTCATAAATGACAAACCAATGAAAATATTGCCTATTGCCTTATAAAGGTAACAGAAAAGCCATAACGTTCGACTAACCAATTAATCTATCTCACATCAAAGATTCCAAAAATACCTGTCAAGTGAAATATTCTGAATATTTACATCCTCAAAGTTTTGGAAGTTCTGATACAAATGCAAACAATAATAGATCACGTGGAAACAATCTTCCATATGTGCATCAAAACAGAGCCTTTCTAGAGAGAGGGAGCGTCGTCTTTTGTTCATCGTAAACATGGAGGATACATGACGGAAAGACAGTCCTTTAAAGATTCAAGTTTCAGGTCTTGAATGGTGCTGCGCTACGCTAACGCTAAGTTCCGCTATGTCTATGAAATGCTTTAATGTTACTTTGATTCTGAAATGGCCTTGTGCTCATTGGTTACTTCACTTATAGAGCCACTAATGACACTTGAATTGACAGCTCACTTAGTCCCGCCCCCGACTGGCTAATAAAAGTGTAGCATCAGCCATTTTCAGGCTGGTTTTGTGGATTTCGAGCTAGCCATGGTTAAACTGTATAGTAGTAGCAATAGTAGTTATTTCAGCCTTGCTGATGAAACGTTGGTGTCTATGATGGTAAGCTCCTCCCACTCTTCGGTGCATCTCCCCCGAGTTTCGCAGATTAACACAAATGATCCCACGGCCGCGTGTATATCCAGCTAAATATTTACTTTGTGGCTGATCTGAACACACCACTAGAAAATAACCCAGATAATGTCACAAGGGTTTATAATTGTATTATTGTAAGTTATAAAAGAAAGCCTGTGTTATAAACCATGTACAAAGTGGGGGCGGAGTCTGCCAGGTATCAAGCTGCATTATGGGACGTGTAGGACCCAGTTTCACTTTTGTAGTTGGACTCTCCAGGGACTAACATTTGGGATATTTTAGAGTCTGCTATCCAATTTTGACAATAAAAAAAAATCTGTCCGCTACAAATCTCCTTACTTGGAAGACTAAGTAAGTGGAGAGCCCCTGACCAGAGGGAGCCAATATAATTAACAAGACAGACTGAGCTAATTGATTTAAGTAAAAGGTCGACCTAATCACTAAAAATAGAAATCGTCACACTAGTATCTGTCTTTGAGAAATATCTCTCTTTTTATAAAAGCCTCCACATAAATACAAGAGAATTGAATGAAATGAAATTGTATTGAAATGTTCATCTTAATGAAAACTGTGTTGTATAGGGAAGTAAAAATGGTATTGTTTTTATTTAAGGCCTTTCTCTTGTTTGGTGAACAAAATACAGTGCACATAAAAATTTGAAATACATTTTCATTAATCCATTTTAAAATATTGTGATCTACTACCTGCTCCTATTTATTGAATGGGTTATATGCAGTCATATATCATATATTCCTTCTACATTGATTCTGACAAACTGCTGCCTTTGTGATTTAGAAAAGAGTAATTTGTGGACTAACAATGTTTTCGCTAACTAGACCAATAAACAAGTAACATGAATCAACAACCTCCTCATTTTCTACCCCTTCAAGTTACTGACGTGAAAATAAAAAGAGCAAAAACACAGATGGTCATTCTGTGTTTGGTCCAATGACAGGTCAGCTGGTTATTTGGTTTCTTTTCCCTTTGTTATTCTTGTTCCCGGGCCGTGTATGGTTTCATTAGGACCTCTTCCATCGAATGGCAGAGAAAATGGCGTGAAGGAAGTAGAGAAGAGTGGCCAAGTAGGACATCACCTGAACACACACACACAAACACAGATAGATATTAGTGTTACAAAGCAGGGGTCAACACACTCCTCCTTCATTAGTGGAGAGCGTACATTTTCCATGACAAGATAAAATGTTACATGTTTACTATGGAGGACTAAATCTGGATTAAACATGTAAGAAATTAAATTAATCAAAATTATTCAATTAATGTGTGTGTGTGTGTGTGACATACCACTGCAGCAATGTCAAGTCGGTAGATTTTGAGAAATTCAAATTGGTTTATCCCTATATTCAATAACGAGCCCTTCAGAAGGGTGATGTAAGCCAGATCCACCGCCGCACTGAGGTAGAAAACCACCGCCACAAAGTGATACGCTGCGTCCTAAAAATAGAGAAAACGAATGGAGGAAGACAGTGGCAGATGAATAAAGGTTATACACAACACTATGCGGCCAAATGTATGTGGCGGTCCGGCATACTGAAGCATTCGTAATGGTTTTGTTGCCTAAACCTACTTTTCCCTTTTGGGCATGATATCGTCCCAACTGACTGCCGAGCAACACAGGAATGGACAATTTGTCGCTCAACACAAAACCAGTAGATTAAGTTTCATGGCTCTGTGGACTATTGTCATGAGACGAAGTTGGACTACTGAGCTTCCAACGTTGTGGTCACAGTTTCCATGCAATGCAACTGCTTTAAGCGTTACGTTTGCTCTTGGCGTCTCACAAATAACTTTCAGTGGTTCACATACCTCATCCCTCTATCTACCCTAAATAAACAGTCATGGCCGCATCTCACCAGGGAGGGCCAGACGCTGCTCTGATTGGCCCCGCAGAGGAAGATGAAGAACCAGAGTGTCGTAAATACGAAGCAGAAGACGGACACGAACATCACCCAGCCCAAAGGGTTTTCAGGCACGATGCGAGTCGACGCTACCAGGATCCATACCAAACCTCCGAACACCTGCAGGGTGACACGGGTGAGGGAGAGAGGAAGAGACAGAGGGATGGATATGAAATCTTCTAGCTAGTGTACAGCGTTGTGATGACTTTGAATAACTGGTCCGCAATGATGAGCAATGATTACATTACTGGAGGTCATCTGTGTGTTGGGTACCAGGATGTAACGTTACTATAACAACAGGTCTCTCTGTGTGTTGGCTACGAGGATGTAATGTTACTATAACAACAGGTCTCTCTGTGTGTTGGGTACCAGGATGTAATGTTACTATAACAACAGGTCTCTCTGTGTGTTGGGTACCAGGATGTAATGTTACTATAACAACAGGTCTCTCTGTGTGTTGGGTACCAGGATGTAACGTTACTATAACAACAGGTCTCTCTGTGTGTTGGCTACGAGGATGTAATGTTACTATAACAACAGGTCTCTCTGTGTGTTGGGTACCAGGATGTAATGTTACTATAACAACAGGTCTCTCTGTGTGTTGGGTACCAGGATGTAATGTTACTATAACAACAGGTCTCTCTGTGTGTTGGGTACCAGGATGTAAAGTTACTATAACAACAGGGGTCCATTTCACAAAGCAGGTTTAGTGAAAACCTTGAGTTACTTAACCCTGAGATGAGGGAAACTCTGGTTTTTTGGTTTCACAAAGCCAGTTCAGCATAAATCTGAGTCAGTTACCCGGGTAACATGCTCCGTGAACCTAACCTGCTCGCTAGCAGGTTTGCTTCAACAACCCTGAGTTTCTCCCTACATGTCTCCGCCTTTTTCCGGAATCTGAACCAACTCTAAAAAAATGTGCCGTCCTTTCATCGTCAACCTAATTGATACGGAAATAAAAGTGATTCTAGCAGCTTTGCTTATTCTCCGATATTTTCAACATTTCATATCGCGGACATAATCCGCAACCAGATTCTTTGCGGAGGTAGTGTTTTTGCGAACGGGAGATTTATGAAATGTACATTCCTGTGTTGAAATACCTGCTTATATTTACTGTTTAATATGTGAAATATGATTAAAATCATATGCCTTAGTCAACGTATTTGCGCAATATTCTTCTGCTTAATTTTCAACTGAAGCCACTTTCTTTCTGTGCCTGGGGGGGATTATACCCAATAAAAATAATAATTTATTGTTGCGCTACTTTGTGATTTACGGGGATTGAACCGCTGTCGCCTGCACCATAGGCAGCGTTGCTAACCATTACACCACAGTGTCGCTCTCCAATCATGAAAATGAACACTTATTAACTCAAAAAATAAACAGTTTTTACCTTTAGATCAATAGACTGTTTAATTCAGTTATACACATTAGATCAAGCAATAATTGTCTGCCACGCCAACTATCGCTACTTTGCTGCAGTTACGGTGCTCCGCTTTCTCAGGATGAGCTCGTTTTCTACATAAACACTCGGTAATATCTAATGACGCTCTCCCCGTTGCCATGGTGAATCGTAGTATCGGAGCTCCATTGATGATGGCTTTGTAGAGTCGGCAGGCACGCGCGTAACTCAGAGTTTACATACTCAGAGTTGAGTGAACTAATTCAAAACCGCTGTTCTGAAACCGAAAACTCAGAGTTTCCCATCTCAGAGTTGTTCAACTCAGAGTTCAGGGTTAGGTTCAGAGTTTGTTGAACCTGCTTTGTGAAACGGGCCCCAGGTCTCTTTGTGTGTTGGTGCCAGGATGTAACGTTACTATAACAACAGGTCTCTCTGTGTGTTGGGTACCAGGATGTAAAGTTACTATTACAACAGGTCTCTTTGTGTGTTGGTGCCAGGATGTAACGTTACTATAACAACAGTCTCTCTGTGTGTTCGGTACCAGTGATGTAGCTAGGTTAGCTAGCTAGCTAGCAAATCAAGCTAACGTCCGTGTTGTTGACGAGGATGTGTGAGATGAGAGATGTAGTTCACTGAGTGTTTTCACACAAAAATAAATGACACAATGACAAACTGAGACTTTACAAAAAGATCTTTTAAATTGACAAACATCATATGTGTATTTCATCAATTAAAACAGGAACCAAAAGTATCTGTCTCTCGCCTTTGACATCGGCATAATTTTTTTCCACAAATAAGATCGGTGGACACTGTGAGGGGCAGGACTTAGCTTGTCCATAACCCATGTCCACCCCTCGCCAACTGGTCTGCGGTGGTGCTAAATATGGCCGACCCTCAATGCTGTAACACTGGAACGTACTTGAACTGGGCAAAAAGTAATGTTGTCACTCATACTGGGTGTATTCTCCCAGTCTTTCTCTCCACCTTTGACAAACAATCTGCTTGAAAGAGTGTTTGGCATCTGAACCTTCATTTGTCCCACAATAAGAGCCACAGAACTGCTTTACTGTGTTATTTGTATCTGGTAATAAGACGTTCTCCTTGTGTTGCGGTGGTTCAATAGATGGTAGGCTACATGTCGACGAGCAGAAATCTCTGCTGTGAAAAAAGGCAGATTGTGTCCTCACTTTGATTTTCCTGTTCGGGGCTCCACACACAGGTGGCCCCAAAGCTCAATCAGCCACTAATCAGGTGTACAGCAGCAGCACATTCGGCTTTCTGTGAGAAAAAAATCCTAAAAACAAAAGACAACCTGCTACACGGTGAATACTTGGTGCAAATGTATCAATCATTAACAGGTCCTTATGGAAGATATTTCGTGGTTATTTTGTTATTTTGTTTTGGATACAGATATCTATGTGGAAAACAGAGACATGTGATGAACGAAAAACCATTCAGCTATTCAACGGCCAGCAGGACAGTCTGGCTGTTAAACAAACAGGCTCTTACTTGTATTCATTCGGTGTCTTTGTCAACACATTATTTCAGTGTACTTTACTGAAGTGAAATGTTGCCACTTACATGAGGCTGATATCCAGCCTTCGTTTTAAAAATTCAATCGTAGCCTACTCTTAAAATCCAGTGAAATGTGGCCTTTATTTTATTTGGGGTTTCTTTTGGTAAATGGCTTCACAAATGGAGTTTCACTCAGCTGTGTCAACACACAGAGTTCAGTCAGGACAGTCTATTCACAATCCTTTTTTTCTCTTTCTTCTTTTTTTAGCTCAGCAACCAAAACTCAATCTGACTACACCAGAAGAATGTGCCACGCCCTGAATTGAACAATACACCTGCAGGTAGTTCAAATATTTCTATACCATGATATGTTCATTTAACCACAAATACTCAGATTTTCATCTTGAATGTCCCCAAAGAAACCTGTGGTTACAATAGAGAAAGCACCGGAATGAAACCTGAACCAAGATACATCTTCTGGAGCCGATTAACAGCCCGTTCCCAGTGAAGTTTATGAGAAATGATCTTGACTTTTGTTGTTTGTTGTTTTGTTTTCTTATTTATTTAATGTTCAACCATGGTGTTTTTACTAAACCTAACTAAGTGATTTAGTTTGATTTCACAACATTAACCCAAACTCATTTTCAACTGTATTGTGCATTAAGTTTTGAGGGCAACATATTTTGTCGACAAAACAAGTCAGTTGAATTTCACGTAGGGAGGAGGGCTGGGTGGTGGACGGGCCAAAAAACACAGGACTTTAACCCAGGAGACTGGTGTTAGTGTACCGTTAGAACCAACAGCCCAACATGAAGGGTTGCTCGTGCCATGTAGGATATTCTTTTACACTTTTAGAATGTTTCCATCCAATTATACCAATGAGATTGTCTTCGGTCTGTAGTTGAGCTTGTCAGAGACTGACTTGTGAGTCTGCTTCAAATCCAACTTCCAGTGCATGAATCTCACTTTAAATTGAACTCTTCGATGGGAGAAAGCCACACAGGTCAAACACCTGGCAGAGCTCAAGCACGGTCACATGGTTGGATACTGAGGAGAGCAAACACAGTTCATTACGTGAAACCACAACGGTACTTCAGAAAAGCATTATCAGCGGAGGTATCAGCAAATATTACATAAGCCTTATCTCTACTACTCTATAGTTTTATCTCTCTCCACACCACGGGAGCGTTATCCATTCATTTACATTCCAGGTAAAAGGGAATTGGCCTGCAGCCCATTAAATGGAAATCAATGTTTGTATTGAATAGTCTCCGCCTGGTGGCTCTGACATGTCAAAATGTACCTGAATCAGTATTTGGACCATACATGAGTGATGATCAATGGTCAATTCAGAGTTTTGTTCTATTTATCATATCTTATGTCTTCTTTCAGACTAGTGGACCGAAAACATCCAAAATACACATTTAAGTGTTTATTTTACTACTTTGTCTACCCATGTCCATAGATTTTTTTAGAAATTCACCAAAAGTTACCATCAGATAATGTCTAATTTGCATATATAAACATGACATTTCAGAATACTTGTAATGCAATAAATAAATGTTGAAATGTTGTCATAAACTGGACGTTTCATGGTGATAACTATTCAGGAATTTGTCTTTTCAAATAAACAAAAGAATAACTTTACAGTCCATATCTTTAAAGGCCGTTTTTTTTAAATACGTTTTTTCTCAGACTCTTGAGACAGATTACACATTTGCATATGTAAACATAACATGTCAGTATCACTTGGGTGGAGTTATGTGATATCTATTAGCTGTTTTATTGTGTCTAGTGTCTTCCTTTAAATCAGTAGAACCCAACCTGCAGGATCATTATGAACTGAGTTTGTAATGTTTGTTAGAAATGAACAATGTGTTTTGTTGTATTATTATATATAGATCATTCAGACTATATTTCATACAGATGGAAAATGTGTTAAAATGTGTTTTTCTTATATCTTATATCAATCAATCAATTGAGCAATTAATCAGACATTGTATGGCACTTGTCATAAATAATATGTAACACACAAATGAAAAATATTTGTTTTTATATCCATGATGGTTTAGATTCAGACCAGAGTAGTAAATACCAGAACATTTCCACACCTGAGCAGCAGGTTATTTCATGAAAAAGTGAACTGGCTTGCAGCCAGAAAAAAATCCTGAGCCATCAAGTAAATCACGTGTTGAGTTGATGGATGGTTTATATTACACCTTCTTCTGCAGCTGAAGCTGTTTTTTTCCACCTATGTCACACAGATTTAATCTCCAATTCGCCGTACAGAAACTGAAATACTAGTTTCTGAATGATTCAGGATCTAAAATATGTGTTAGACTACTCAGAGAACCTAGAAAAGGCACCAACACTTAGTCTGAGTTTAATTTTTTTCCCCTGAAGAAGAAAGTCTGTGCCCTAAAATCACACATCAGAAAAATGAGATAAAACAAAATGACCAAGTCTGATTGAAGAACCAGATGTGGAACTAGATCCACCCACCTCTTTCCTCTCAGTCCCTGTCTCCTTTAACTGTCCAATCACCAATAAAGCCATAAACATCCACAAAGTTCAGGTTTGGTATTTAACTTTAGAAGTGACAATCTGAACTTCTGTTCATGAGGGAATTAAGTTCCAGACGGTTAATGACCGCAAGGGAAACCTTTTATCTCCAGGATTATGTTTGTTTTTGATGTATCACAAACAAGATTAGTTAGGAGTGAGGAGGTTGGGTCAATCAAAGTCAGGACTTTCACACAGGAGACCGCTGTTCATGTCCTGTGTAAAAACCTTAACGTTTACTTATTTTTATCTACGTCCATTACCAGCTATCCCTAGGCGAGCATCCCCCTGGTGCAGTTTAGGTGTTTTAATGATTTAATAATCAAAATAGTAATATGCGAAATAAATAAAAAGTAAAAATCCATGTCTCAAGAACTATAAACATTCCACTCCCTATTGGTTGCCACATATGAAAGAAAACTAGCATGTTCTGACGGTGATGAACTTTTTTTTTCTTATTATTACGAAACAAAAAACACAACTTTGTTTACTGAATGTAATATAGCGACCCCCACTGGACGGCACCCTAGGCAATCGCCTATGTCACCTACAGGAGGCGTCGCCCCTCAACATAAATAACGTAACAAGTATAGTCAATTTAAGACCATGATGATGTTTTTACTGTTACGTTTTGTTTGTTTGTTTGTTTGTTTCAACTCAAAGTTTAACACGCTAAAAGCTGTGATTTGGGAGAAAGTATTTCCCGGAAATGCAATTGAGAATGCAGCTTACTTATATGGGAATGTCATTTTATAGGCAACAGGATTGCAAATAATGCACATATTCACTTTTTAGAATGTCTTTGGATAAAGGGAATATATACATATTGTGTTATAAATGCTCTGATGATACAATTTTATGTTCATGCAAAAGCCAATCAATTTTATAAAAGTGTATCGTTATTGTTAAATTACAGTAATGCTTTAGCATCACAGGTCTCTTATAGTCTAATAAAAACATGTTTGTATTAGACTATAAAAAATGTTTCCAAATACTTTTTGCTCTATTTCTAAAAACCTGTTATGGTTGCTGTTTTCCTGTTGCTACGGCAACCTGTGTTGGTTACACAGTGGAAACCAATTTCCCTATGTGAACAACAGTTAGTAACCCACGGTTGCCAAGTTTTCTGAGCAACGCGACTTGTAATTCTGCACCAGGAGTCATGAATAAAAATACTTGTTTTAAACTGGCTCATTAATCACCGATCAACTCCTTCACTGATCAAACACCTGCTGACCAACAGAACTAGAAGAGACAGATTCATATCTGAGACAGAGACTCGCCTCAGAGGAGCAGTGATGAGGAGGTGAGGAGGACCACCATCTAAATAGAGCTGACCCCAGCAAATTAGAAATGACGAGGAGTGAGATCTCACAGGGTTAAAAATGGATGTGTTTAAAGAGCAAATAAGGAAGGTCATTTATATGACAATGAACAGGTGAGAAACTCACAAACTCAGGGATGAAGAAGACGTCAGGGATGGAGGTAAAGATCCGGCCGCCTGTTGGCAGGACATCACCCGAGACGGTGGAGGCCATAGTCCCAAACACAGTGTATGTGTGTGTTAATGTGTTTGTGATTTCCTCTAGAATGATATGTGAAACCAGTTTTAATCTGCTTTTTAAAGGCCGTCTTTCTCTCCTCCCTCTGCGTCTCCTCCTCTTCACCTACCCATCCATTGCTCCGGACTACCAGTTTGACAGGTGCTTTTCGGCTTTGTTTGTGCAGCGGGAGGATGACTCTGTTTCTGTGTGTGTGTGTGTGTGTGTGTGTGTGTGTGTGTGTGTGTGCAGTTTTCATGCGCCTGCCCTCGTGTTTATATGTAAATTGGAACCAGTTGTTTACATGCACACAAAAAAAGTGATTGTGAGGCAACTAGCACAGCATTCGTGTGGGATATAACTGGAGCTGCAGGGAAAAGTCATGCGCTATAACCATGGTTAACAAATAAAAGCAGAAGTACTGGAATTGAGTTTCAGTTTTATTTGAATATACTTAAGGTGATTTTAAAGTAATGTTTGTGTTCAGTCATTTCTTGGCACAAGTTTGGGACTTGGGTTGTTTTTGTGAAAAGTGGAGTCGGAGCTGAAGTGCTTTAAACTTGCAATCTCTCTACTGGCCATCAGGGGGCAAAGCCAATGGAAGTCTATAAGAAAATGGTCCTACTTCTCTCTTGATGTATTATCTCAGTAAACATTGTAAACATGACTTTATGGTCTCAATCTCTAGTTTCAAGTCTTCTTCAATCCAGCATGATGTTCATTTAGTACATTATATTCCATTTAGAGTCAAACAAATCAGAAAGCAGGGGATGCTTTATGGTTGACAGGTCACTACCATGGCATTGCTACACTTGCCATCACTTTGCTAACAACTTAAACTAACACTTAGCTGTGAAGTTGACCTGAATTATGAAGCTAACGTTGTTAAGAGCTTCACACCAGAATGGGTCCAGATCCAGTAAGGAACTCTGTTGCATGTTCATCAGATCCACTTGTCGCTTCTCCACATTCCAAAAATCCCAAGATGGCGACAGCCAAACTGCCAATTTGCAGATTTTTGTAATGTATTCTTCTTTGTATTATTATTTTTTAAGGTTGAATCTTTAGCCCTTTTCTGACATGAGTACGTAACACTGCTAGTTTCATTGTGGTGATAAACTGATGGCTCATTCAGACACACTGTAGGTGTATTTTCAACCCAGTCTCACGGCAGCTCGTAAAATACTCACAAAATGCTCAATCTATTGGTTTTGTGTACAGGAACAAGAATTGTCCATTTTCTTCTGTGTCTCAGCACTCAGACAATCTCAATAGAAAGTTATTTGGGATCCTTTTTGGATTGTGGGGAGACAAATTAAACACTTCACTGTGTTACTCCGGATGCTAGTGACGTAGTATTAGATATTGATAAAGACTACTCATGGTGGTGAGGTGGGTCCAACAACACAGGACTTCCAACAACAAGGACAGTGCTGGACACTGACTGTGCCAAAGTGTGATGTTTTTCCAGAACCTATAACTAACTGGTTTCGGCTTAAATCTAACATTGTTTTTGTGTGTGTGTGTGTGTGTGTGTGTGTGTGTGTGTGTCTAATGTCCCAGCTCACAGAAAAAAAAAACAGTGCAGGTACAAACTAAGCTTCCAATTGAAATAACTTTGCTTGAGTGACATGAAAACAAATGAAAATTAGTTTCCAGGTACACAAATCACTAGACTTCAATAAGACTATTTCAGGAATCACTATGAGACTGTGTCGATTACACTGTAATAAGGTGAATAATGTTTTTCCTCTGACTCTTGTGTTAGTTGTGTGGTTTGCAGGATATTACCATCCAACAGCCCCAAATAGTTTCATCCAAATCTGATTACCTTTTTTTAATATTAGCTCTGCACATTAATTAAAACATGGACTAAAAAATGTCATCTGTATTTATTTAAACTCAATTTGAAGTCTTTTAAAGCATTCAACACCATTAGCTAAATAGGGGCTGGCGATTTTGTTCAGTTTTGAGTCTGCATGTGTTTGTATGGAAACCTGCTGAACTGCATTCCTACTGAGTTAACTTCAAGGCTGAGATGAATTTGTGGAGGGAGGGGTTTGTTTGTAGGAGGACAAACAGGGACACACACATAGATTTAAGTGGTTTGGAGTGAAATAACAGACCAAGCAAAGAGTTAAAAGGGAAGCTGGGAGTGGCTGGGATTTCATTCATCACCTGTAGTTTTCCAGCTGACAGCCAGAGAAGAAGTAACCCAACATACAGGAAGTTACAGTCCATCATCTCATCTGAATCTCAGTACAAAAGCAAATAAATTTCCCCAAAATGTCAATGAGTCATGACTGTGTTTTCGTCTCTGAGCGTCAAACTTTCAAACACAGCGTGATGGTCTCCAGGCTGAGGGATTAAAATGCAGCATAATACTCAAAACTCATTGTGAACTGTCGATCAAATAAAAACATGTACATAATGTTCGTCAGGAAAACCCATTAAATCACTTTCAACATATTATATCAGATTTTACTTTGTGTTGAACAGATTTTATACTGACAATAAGACTCATAAGCCGGAACCTGAAAAAAGCCCTCTGAGGCAAAGTTGTGATTTGGGGCGATATAAATGAAATTCAGCTATAATTTGAAATTACACTAATCTGACACTTAAATGGTCTCATTCACTTTCATATCACACTCAACCTCTGCATGTGTGTGTGTGTGTTTCAATTCACAACTTTACCAGAGAAGACACAATGGCCCCCAGATGACGGCTGGTTTCTGGTGAAATTCATCTGTTAATCTGTGTTCATGCCGCACTCAGCTAACTGGCTTCTTAAAACCCACTTTTTGTGCAGTGAGTCAGCTTTCCTGTCGACCAAAACAGGGGATGTTTCTTTGTTGTGCAGATGCTGACACACCTTGAGTCAACCTGTCCACCTGTTAGCCTCTGCTAAGGTCAGCCAAGCATGTTTGGAGACCCTCCTCTGTTATCTCTACGACATAATTACATTCCCATACAACTGAACTACACTCTCAATTACGTTTCTGGGGAAATGTCTTTTTTCCAGACAAAACGGTCTCAGTTTGAAACCGTTTGAATCACATGGATGACAAAAAAAACCCCAGTAGGTTAATCCAATAAAACGACTTGGTTCCTTGATTCTAATGGGACACTCTGATCAGTCTCCTGCTGGAGGTCCTGTGGTTTTTTGTCCACCACCCACACCTCCTCCCTACGTAGACTCTTTTTTGACAAAGACAAGGGAGCTTCAAAACTGTTTTGCTCAGTCGACAGAATGTTAGCCAATTTTGATGTTTAAAAACAGCTTTCTAATGTGGTACTTCAAAATGCACATACAAATATTTGAATGGAAACATATTACCCAGCAATCATTATAAGAAAATATTCCTTTAATTTAATACCTAATTCATTTATTAGAATGAATACATCCTTGTGTTATTGCTACTGACTATTTAAACAATTAAAACAGACACATTGGAGATGGGTTTGCCTGTTCGAGGAAATATTTACTCTCCTGGTGTGATTCAGTCAACCTGAACCAACTGCTGAGAGATTTTCATAATAACTCCATAACACTTAGGAGCAACATGAGGAAGCAGGATCTGATGTCACTCCTGTGTTGCAGCTGCAAACATTTGTTTGCAGTTTGTATTTATTCTTTTTTAAGGATAACCAAATCAATGACCACACCCTCCCATATAACCTCAAGGGACTTTTTATTGTGGTTTGATTTTATTACGCAGTATGTTGATGGGGTAAACTTCATAAATGATACTCGTTTAACGAGTTCTAAAGAAAACAATTAGACAGGATGTCATTGTACAAGCCCTGTGATAGACGGCTCCCCGTCCAGGGTGGATCCTGCCTTCGCCTAAATATCAGCTGGGATCAGTTTATCTAAAATTTGGGGGGAAACTAAAAAGTGATTTCAGGGAGCAGCAGACAAAAGGGTCTACACTATGCTTTTGAAGGATATATCCAGGATGTCAGACAGGTAAGATAGAAGCTAAAGTGTAAAAGTGAACCGCCCCATCACCTGGCGATCAAGGAGCAACACTGTTCCTGTAAAGGTAGCCATTAAAAAGGCACTCAGTATACCTTGAGTAGCTAGTGTAGCATAGAAGTGCGAATTAATGATGTGCTAACTTTTTACTGTTGTCCTGAAAGGCACCGATAAATAAAATGTATTATTATTATTATTATTATTATTATTATTATTATTATCATACGCAATCTGCTAAAAGTAGCTGCATGGGTATTTGGTTGTCGGACCCTACTGGAGCGAGTCGATTCCATCCTATGATTAGCTAGTCTCTGTTTGAGGGGTGGGACTGAGGGGAAGGGTCAATATCTCTACAGTCCGATTGCCAATTTGAGGTATGATAATAAAGTTGGAGTTGAGAGACGACGTCTACAACCAGTTTATTCACAAATAGCCTGTTTGCAAGCTAATTTCAATAAGCTAGAAAAAAGCGAAATCATTGTCAGCTGATTCAGCCAAAGCCTGCTATAACATGAATGGTCACTACAACTCGGACAACAGAAACCACGTTGCCAGAACATGATCGTTCATTTGTGTCACCTGTGCACATATATTAACAATACATACAAATAAATTACAAAAACAAAATTTCTTCCTCCAAACAAAATATGACGTTCCCTAAGAATAACCAATTTCAACCAATGATATCATGACATCCATCTGTCTGTCAATCAATCTGAAACTTTTAACGATGTGTGTGTGGAGCCGCAGTCCACAGGTACAATTTACTTTAAAAGCCTTGTAAATTCATCCATAAGATGTTAATGGTTTCGTTTATCTCCTCATAGAATGGAAAGAACAACTATCTTATCTTGTCTTAACCACTAGACAAACACTCAGAGAAACAGGGTCGTGTTCGGCCACTGCTAAAGAGACACGCCTGGGACTATCTCCTCCACTGTGGGTCTGGTTACAGCTATAACCCTCCACACACACACACACTTGGGGACTTTGCGTCGGCGTACATTGATTTCCTAGAGACTAACCCAAACCATAACCACTAACAGCCTAAATCTAAACCTAAACATGATTTATTATTTGCTTGTTTTGCTGTGTATCACTTTCTATACATGATATAGCAGTTTTTGCATGTTTTTAATTCATATTATTCATGGCATGTTTGTATTCTAACACTTGGCAATTTAAACCTCACAGATAATTACAAACCAAACCAGATACACCAGGTTTTTATTGGGGTCATTCCCTCAATATTATTTCTCAGTTTTAAATTGTAATATTAGTATTATTACATGAGCTTGTTTTATTATTACCTTATCTATTTATTCAATCATCTTTACGATATAAAACATTTCGTATTTCTTATGATATACTTCTATCTTAAATACAGTATTCTTTATTTTAACTCAAGCATCAACATACCCACAGTCCACCTCCGTAGGCTAGTGCAACAGAACCCCACCAGGACCCTGAACCTGAACCCTAATCTTAGTCCAAACCATACCTTACTCTCACCTTAAACCAAGTCTTCACTCTAAAATGTAATGATTGATGTGATGGGGACAGGCATTTTGTCCCCAAAAGGAAGGCGAGTCCCCACTTGAATGGTTATACACACACACACACACATACATGCACACAACACACACACATTCACACTCACTTCCATGGGAACCCCTGCCAGCTCTGGTGAAACACAATGGCTGTTTGTCAGCGTCAGGTGTACCTACACACTGTAACACACAGGAACAAACAGTGATAAAGAATGCAGTGTGTTTGTGAAACCACACATTTGTTATCGAGGAAAAAAGACAAATGTAGACTCCGATCTCAGGAGCTTATTCCTCTGACCTCCAGGTCTCATGGTCAAACAAACTTCAACTTGAGCTGGAAAGCAGCTCCAGGGGATCTGCTGTGCAGCTGAACCTGACCTCTGACCTCCCAGCAGGAGGAATAATAGACGCTTTACCAATGTTTAAAACAATATTTGGCTACTGTTCACCTGGATGCTGATGTTGGAGATGAGAATGGCAGAGCACATACTTGAGGAGAAATTCAGAAGGGAAGAGATCCACTAGATTGATGCAGCCGAGGCGAGAGGAGGGACTCATTTATTCAGTAAAAAGGTTTTTAAAAGACATATTTTTACACATTCAGATGGCAGCTGTGAATACAAATTCCCTATGATTTAAAAAAAATGTACATTCACTAAAATGACTCTAAAATTTGCTTTAATAAAACCAACAAAGCTGTGTTATGTAGCCTATAGACTACAAGCAACGGGGGACATGGTCAATCTGGAGTTTCATTATAGTGTTTTGAAAAGATAAAGGTAAAAGAAACATGCAGTCATCAAGACTTCCATGCTTTTAACCGAACATACGGGCCCTTCTCATTTCCCAGGTTGTGTCTCCTCATTTCCTTTCTCCGTCTCCTCTCCTTGCATCTTTGTCCCGTCTACGACGATGCATGTAGAGGCGGCGAGGAAGACACGCGAAGAACTAGGAGTCGAGGCAATTTTAAAGAGACGTCGGTTAGACATCACATGTGGCAGGGAGTGTAAACCCGTCCATCACAATGCCTCTTTTACGGGTGGCGAATAGGCTTCTGCGAAGGACACTCCGCTGCGTCCTTAGACTAAATAATAAACGGTAGCATTTCTTCATTACGTCATGTGCACGGTGTCATGTGTTCCAGGATTCTTGCAGCAGTTTTTTTTTATTGCAAACTGATGTTTTTAAAGTGTATGTATGTTGTCTTTCAGTGATGCAAATGCCTTTATGAGAAAGAGCACCTGATTGATTATCACGTCAAGTGCATCAACGATATTCGATTATTCAAGTCATTTACAAACAAACAAAAACCAGCATCATTTTGTAAACGTAATGATTGAAAAACAGATGAATGAATGATGGAAGTGACTGCAGCAGTGGAAAAGCATCTTGTGTGACAGATGCTAATGATAATGATTTTGCTATGAGAAGAAAACTGCTCTTAAAACCCATCTTATTAAACTCATTATTATTAAACGTATTTAACTTTACTCACTTCCACTGCAACAGCTGCATCTAATTTAGCACCAGCTTTAGCTTATTGCTGTGCTCTGTTGCTTATGTTTCATTACTGGGGCTCATTCTATGTTTTCTTGCTGATCTTGTGTGTTTCAAGGTCACCTGAGTGACATTAAAGGCACCTATACATATAGGTACAAATATATAATGATTGTTATTACTATTGCTATAATTTGTCAGAATTTGATTGTTTTTTATTTTATTTTTCATTCCATCTTCATCCATCGATACATTATCCAACAGACAACAATATGTTCCATGTTTCTGTGTCAACGTGATGTTTCTATATGATTAAAGAATAAAACGTCCGTCCCTCCTCAGTTGGTCAAAGAGTTTTTCCCTCTTTGTTTAATGCTGCCTTTGATTGATGGTAACAGTTCCCCCCCACCAACACCGAAGAACGCTCTCACTGTGAGGCACCCTCACCATGGCAACAGTGCTGGAATGTGGAAATACAGGTATGCAGGATATTATTCACCAGCAAACAAGAGAGGCTCATGGGTTTTATTTGTCTCTGTGGGGTTAGGAGGACATTTAAGGCCGTTTCATGGTTGGAGGTGAAGTTTAAATGATCCAAGATTAACATCCGATTTCCACTCCCTGTTACCTTGAATATTTGAAGAAAAGAAAACGTGTTTTCCTCTAATGGCTCCACAGTGAACGAATAAACAAAAAAATGCAGAATAGTCTTGTAAATGGGTTTAATAGCAAATCTATATCAAATCATCCATAACAAACTCACAACTGGTATATAATCCAAGACTTTATGTCATTGTGATGTATGGATGTTTGCTTATTCGCAAGCAGAGAGTTAGATGAGAAGATTGATACCAATCATATCTATCCCATCAATTTTATCCTAGTGCCAGCAGCTGATTAGCTTATCTTAGCATAAAGACTGGAAACAGCTACATCTGAAAATTTCAGACGACCAGCACCTCTTCTTACTTATTAACACAGTAAATGTTATATTTATTATTTTTATTTTGAGGTAAAAGTCAAGTGACAAGCTGGAAAAGGACCTACCAAAAACTGAAGTTCCTCAATTGGCCACTTGAGGTTCCAAAACTGAGTCATTCCCATAAACCTACATGTAAAAATGCATAACTTTACAGCAGAAATATCATGTCATCAGAAAAACCTGTTTTCTCTGGTCTCTACACCTATAAACGGGTCCTCCTGGAGCCTATCAACTCCCAGAATGAGGAAAACAAGCCACTCCTGCATGGGCTCTGCAGCCCCCCCACTGATACAACGGCGCTCCTACAGGCTGTTCAGATTCAGCTGCGGCGTTACGTAACAAAGGGAGTCATTTGCATAGGCCAAACTCCTCTGATGATAGGAGATATCTGAGAGGGGGCGTTCATCACCGAGGTGAAGTTCGGTGTGTCCTGCAGTGAGTGAGATAGTGTAATAAAGTTTAGCGCCTAGTCACGCAGTTACTCTACCCACGAATATTGCTGCCACCACCTTTAATTAACCCAGTCAGGTCCGGTCAAAGCACCATAGAACGCAGGCAATCTGAAGGAAATAATAATGCTCTTTATTCATTTGACAAGTCATAAAATTGATTCACACTGGCCAACCAGCAACACACAACTTTAAATAATCATAATAGGTCTGAATAAAGGCCTTTGATAGACTGGCTTCCTGTCCAGGGTGTACCCTGCCTTCGCCAAATGACAGCTGGGATCGGCTCCAGCCCCTCCGCGACCCTGAATACACGATAAGCTGTAGACAATGGATGGATGGATGGAGGTCTGAATAATTAAGTAAAAGCACATGTGAATAGGTAATAGGTCACAGCAGGCTATATATCATCAAGTCATCAATTCATCAAGTCATCAATTCATTGATTCAACACCGCAATAATAAATGCCACACTTCTCCAGTAATAAACTCCACTACAATTTACTTGGAAAACAGGTCACACTTTCCATATAAACACGTGATAAAAGTCAGACACTGAAATTAATACAAAAAGCTGTGGTGGCCGTAGTCCAACAAAACACACAGGCACGCAACACACAAACCCCCGATCCTGTATGAAGTAATTAAAAGCGGACCTCCCTGTCCAAGTTCCCCATTTTAAAACCATCAGTTCATTAGGCTCAGGTGTTTGCACGCAGTCATTGTTCCTCATTACCGA
The DNA here is from genome assembly GCA_029853015.1 of Chelidonichthys spinosus. NCBI lineage: Eukaryota > Metazoa > Chordata > Actinopteri > Perciformes > Triglidae > Chelidonichthys > Chelidonichthys spinosus. Next base: position 5,734,959 of record CM056832.1, on the reverse strand, counting down.
TCGCCACTAGCTATGGGTACTGACAGTCACTTCCCCGATTTCTCCACAATATTGGTTTCACAATGTCGTCACTCACAGTTAGACATGCAGATTGCTCTGTTGTTGGTTGTACAAATCAACATAAGTGCTTATATTCGGTCCCAGCTATAGAAGAACAGGAGAGACATTGGTTGCATTTAATTTTTATTGACAATGTGCCGGCTACGGACCGTGTTAGCTTGTATGTGTGTGCTAACCACTTCACATCGGACTGCTTCAGTAACGATGGTCAGTACAAAGCTGGCTTTGCCTCAACACTGACCCTCGTAAAAGGATCTGCCCCAACCATACGGGACCCAGCAACTTCACCTGAGCCACATAGGCAAGCCATAGCGATACATCCACGTCAACATTGGCGCATGCTGTTGCTAGCATAAGCGGCGTCCTGTCTCTCTTCAAGTAGGCGATGACAGACGGAGCTCATCAGCATTTAAAGGTGCAGGCACAGAAACAGCCTGTTCTCAGCAGAGCTCATTTGAGCAACATTTAGACAGCTGAAATTCCAGACCATGGATGGGTTTGGGGCAATGCATATCGAATACAGTGTTGTTGGACCTCTGACAGCTGTGTGGAATTGATGAAAATCAGTATAATATGGGGCCTTTAAAGTTGGGCATAATTTCAGTGACGGGTGGGTGTCTTCCATAGAAATAGAATAGCAGAGGAACTGGAGCTACTAACTAGCCAGTTAGCTAGCTACTAACTAGCTACCGTGAATCAAACCCACGCTTGCTTTTAGGCAACAACCACACCACTGTGCAGCTTTTAAAGATTTGCGCTGTTTGATTTCCATTCACAGAATGGAAACAGCCATGATGTTGTTCTATCACAGCGATGATTCATCCTAATGTGAAACCACTAACTGATCATGATCCTCTGAGTCTGTGCTCAGACTGATCCAACCTCTCACTGCTCTTGTTCTTTTATAGCAGGCTATAAAAAAGACGACGGCACCCTAATTATTAACTCGTACACTCTGCAACTCTACACCACACACACAGCAAATGTTGAACTAATGGGTGGAGATGGATAAAATAAACTGCCTGTTCCATGGATCAAGTTCATAAGAAAGCGACAACTATACAAACATACATATATATATATATATATATATATATATATACTGTATATATTTATAGGTTTATTACAAAATAGAACATTTGGCAACAAATGGCAGTATCCAAACATGCTAATAATGTCACTGTTTGGTTCTTTTATTACAGATATCTAGTTGATTTTCATGGGAGTGGGAGTGATTTGATTCAAGAGGGATCTGGTGTTAGCATTGTGCTGACATTACTCCCAACTCAGAGCACTTCATTTCCTGTTTACAATGCAAAGTGGAGGCAACAAATCCAAACAAATTGTCTGTGTGCTCAAAGCATGATATCATTTATAGTTGTCAAAAGACTATAAAAACAGATCAATGAGCCACGTTGTTACACATGTTTGTTCAGTGCACATTACAGTGATCTAGTGTGCCAAATGTGTATTAAATCCACAGCTGATATTCCCCAAATATACTATTTACTCTCGTTTGGAAACTATTGAGAAATGCATGTTTTGCCCTTCGTGGGATTTATTGAAACAAAGCAACACAAATGTAAAATCATTTACATATGTTTTCCTTTTTCAAAATGTAAAAAAAAAAATTGTATTGATGGCACATTTAAGGCTTTTATTAGTTTCTGTTTAGAAAACACGTAATTATATAATAAATACATTCACATCTAAGATCCATCGATGCTACCGTGCCACACGGAGGAGGTCAAAGGTCAACTCTGTAACATCGAAGGCGAGATGCTGGTGTGTGGCGTCCACAAAGACCTCTGAGCCTCCAGACTGGCCGCTGCTGTGCTGGCTGTGTTTGAGAGCTTCTAGGGTGGCGTAGATGACTCTGGCCCGCTGCTCCTCAGAGGGCGGGTCTGCCCAGCGATGACACGGCAGCGACGGCGAGTGGAGGAGGAAATAGATGGACGACATGTAGACTTTAACAAACTCCTGTTTCAAATAGGACAAGTCTCTCTGCAAACACACAGGGAGGAAGGATTGGTTTATTTCACAGCTGGTCTGATGTGACAATATGCACTGGATGCACAAACACATTACTCATAGTGGCAGCGCCATCTACAGGTATGTACTGGTATCACACACACTGACCCTCTGTGCTCTGCTCATGTTGGTCTCAGCCTCCAGCCAGGCACTCTGACAGAACAAAAACAATTATTGAGTAATGTGGTTTTATAAAATCCAATCATTTCAAAGCAGAGATGTATTCAGGAAACAACACAATTACGTTCCCATACAACTAAACACAACCCTCAATTACATTACATTTCCAGGGAAACCTGTTTTTCTTTTGAAACAGCTTGAAACATGTGGTTAAACAAAATTAACTAAATGAGAGGCTACAAACCTGCTTGGTTCTAACGGGACACTAAAATCAGTCTCCTAGTGAAAGCCCTGTGTTTTTGGTCCCGTCCACCACCCAGACCACCTCCCTATGTGGACTTCCACGGACTTGTTTGAAATAAATTTGAAATGCAGGGCAGCTTACAGATTTTTTATAACCACTTATAAATAAAATATGTATAAGGGTTAGTAAAAATGACCATAATTATAGATGACAGCATTCTAATGGGGGTGTTTGGGGTCAGGTACCGACCCTGAGAGCATCCAGCAGGTCGAGCTGGTCCAACAGTACAGGGAAGGTAGACAGTACAGGACTGCATATCAGATCTGAAACAGAGAGAAATCTGACTTCTTTCCAAGAACTATGGCCACAGTTCATTTTGATGAGAGGCATTGAAAAGGCGTGTGTAACCTGCGTTCTGCATGGTGGGTCTGTCCATCAGGAGTGTGTCGGCCAGCAGCTGCCTGTGCAGAGCCAGCAGGTGGACGCCGCTCAGACAGTGGAGCAGAGTGTCTGGAAGCAGACTAACACATGCAGGTCAGTACATACGAAGGCACATACACATGGCTGAGGTGAGCCGCCAATACATGATGACATCACATCATGGACGGCATGGACTCCAACCTGAGCTGCGTTCTGGTCCGACTGTTGACTGACTTCAACTTCACCATCAGTTTGGGCTGACGTCTGGCCTGAAGTATCTGCTGGAAAACACCAGCTGGAGCTGAGAGGGGAGGAGACAGGAGGCAGGAGAGGAGACAGGAGAGGAGAGGAGACAGGAGAGGAAATGGGGAGGAGAGGAGATGCAACAGGAGAGGAGACAGAGATGGGGAGGAGAAAGAGGAGAGGGGAGGAGACGGAGAGAAGAGGAGGATAGGAGAGGGGAGGAGACGGAGAGAAGAGGAGGATAGGAGAGGGGAGGAGACGGAGAGAAGAGGAGGATAGGAGAGAGGGAGAGGAGACAGGAAAGGAGGAGAAAAAGGAGAGGGGATGAGATGGAGAGAAGACGAGGATAGGAGAGAGGGAGAGGAGACAGGAGAGGAGGAGAAAGAGGAGAGGGGAGGAGATGGAGAGAAGAGGAGGATAGGAGAGAGGGAGAGGAGACAGGAGAGGAGGAAAGGACAGGAGAGGAAGTGGAGGGGAGGAGAGGAGAGGAAATGGGAGGAGACAGAAGAGGGAAGGAGAAATATGAGAGGAGATGGGAGGAAACGGAGAGGAGGAGAGGAAACAGGGAGGAGAGGAGGAGACATCTGGGTGTTAAACAGGGCTGTGAATAAACTTTCTGACTGCAATGATGAGCTCTGATATGTGGACTTACATCCTCTGGTGACTGAAGCCTCCACCAACACATCCTTCTCATAGGGAGTGCCGCCGTTCACCGGCAGCTCGTAGGTCCTACACACAGGTTAGATTAGATGGCAAACACATGCCTACAGTCGGTAGGAGGTGGTTTTCATTGTCTCACCTATATACATTCATGCTTTCAAACTGGAAGTGTATTTAAAAAATGTGAGTGTTTGTGTCTATTTACATTATAAGACTGTGTTTGCATGTTTGAAGACAGATTGTGAGTATGTATGGCTGCATAAATGAGCATAATTATGTACAACATTTTTGTCTATGTAGGAGCCAAATTTCTCATTTCAGAATATGGTGGTATTGTCCATCCATCCATCCATCCATCCATCCATCCATCCATCCATCCATTTTCTACTGCTTATCCTGTATTCAGGGTCTGGATCCGATCCCAGCTATCATTGGGCGAAGGCAGGGTACACCCTGGACAGGACGCCAGTCTATCACAGGGCCAACATGTAGAGACAAACAACCATTCACGCTCATATTCACACCCACAGGCAATTTAGAGTCACCAATTATGGTGGTATTGTATTTTTGTTAATTAGAAATTCAGTTTATCAACTTTCTTTGTCAGTGGATGTATTAATATGTCAGGTATATGTCATTATGGAAATCCAATAAAGGGCCTTGCTTGGGGCTACTCCCCTTTCCCCCCATGTTTCCCCTTTTTAGTTACCAATTCTATATATCAGGGGGAGGAAATCCAGTGGCCCAGATAGACTTGTTTCACTTAAGAGCTCGGCTTCTTCACTGAACCTCTTTTTATTGTTTATTTATAAGTATAACAAGCAGTTGGAGCTCTTTTACAAAATATACTTTGCTTTCAAACATCACATCTCTGTAATCTTTGTTTAGACTGCAATCTGAAGCATGTCTAACTGCATGTTGGTTCATAGGATTGCCTGCATACTGTTTGACTTTATTGTGAGCACTGACATATACAGTATGTATGTGTGTACCTGTTGGCGAGAGGATTTCCAGCGTCATCGGTCAATTTCAGGAAAGTCCAGCCGCAGCTCAGGTCTCCTCTCTCACCTGTCGACTAAAACACACACAAGATGGGAGCTGCTTCTGGGAAGTAGTTTTGTATGTGTGTGTGTGTGTGTGTGTGTGTGTGTGTGTGTGTGTTTATCCTCACATTGCGTATGAAGGTGACTCCCAGTTCAAAGAGGATACCGAGGTCTGGGGATGCAGAGTTGCAGCGGAGGAAGCAGTCTCCGTCCAGGAGGGCAGGGAGGATACCTGTCAGCTGGAGCAAACACAGACACTCGGATTAAAGCTCAGTCTCAAACTCTAGATTCATTTTAAGTAAGGTGAAAAAATACCATTAAGTCTATGCAAGAACACATCAACATCCATACTTATCTGTAACTGCTTATTTTCACTCTACTTAAAGCACACAGTGGACACTCATAGTAACCTATAACCTCTTTATAATGCATTATAACAATGAATATAACGCATTATAAAAATATTACAATGCATTACAACTATGGGAATTATAATCCACTAAGATCTTCCCAAAAATTGTTATGAAACAAACAGCAACATACCCTTGGAGAGAAGCTCCAGGTCTTGGGGCTCTTGGAGTTGTAGGTTGCTCTCACTGTGTGGATGTTACTCAACACCTGAAACCCAAGTACGGCTCCTTTTAAAGACCAAGTCTAGACTGACTCTCACAATGTAATTGAGCTGTGTCGTGAACAAAGCAGAGTTGTCTGAGATATGGCACGTTCAAGCTGAATAACCTAATAAAGCACCGACTGTAACACCAACAGAGAGAAATGTAGGTTTATAATCAATACATCAACTGTTTTTTAATTAATGTACACCCTGGGTAAGGAAGTACAACAGGATAGAAAAGCTGTATGTATAGACCAGAAATACTCCACCTGAGTTCCATCAAAGGCACAGAGGCGGATGTGTCTGCTGAGGACCTGAACTCCGACCCCAGGACTAGGAATCATCCTGCAGCTCCACAAACTGAAACTGATACAAGTCCTGACCTGCCGACCACGAACCTACCACACAGAAATATATATATATATAGATAGCATGTACATGACTGGATGCTTTATTCATCACACAAACACACACACCTGGCAGAAACAAGTAAAGATACACTGAGATCTGATCGATCAGACCACGTTTGGAGCTGGTCTGGCTCACATATGACTACATTCATTTGCAGATAGACTGTCTATAAGAAGTGGACGTAGTCATGGTGATGTCAATGTTTTTTAAAGGTCTTGAGTTCATTTCATTACATTTTGGCAGTCGCCATCTTAGATTTTGCAACCAGCAAAGGAAGTGACCATATTTGGACTGTGGAGGGAGCGACGGGTGGATTTGATGAACACAAGTGGCAGAGCAACACCCCAAGCAGAAACTTTACTGGATCTGGATCCATCTGGATTCTGGTGTGAAGCTTTTTAAAGCCTTACAGAGTAAGCATCATAATTCAAGGTCAACTTTACAGCTAAGTGTTAAAGTCATTTTAGTAGCTAACTGAATTTTGTTGCTGCTGTTAACATTCATTCAAATGTAAAGTTAAAAAAAGATATACTACAGGAGAACACTACTGTTTTTGTTTTGTTTTATTACTTGTTTATCTTTATTTTGTAGTGACTCCCTCGGTTGAACAATGACTCTCAGTTCAGTTCATTCACAACACAGTTAAAATATGAGAACAATCATAAGACATATGGAGATCTAAAGATGGACAAGTGAGAAGTTTGTGTCCGCAAATATGGAGATTTCCTGCTATATGACTGTCTTATATGATATATTTCATATGAAACTGAATATCTGACAAAACAAACATTTAATTACATTTCCCTTTGAGAAATGGGGAAGGACATGTTTCACCATTAGTTGCAGCCCTGCTGCAGTTTAGATTTCTTCAGTGACGTGGTGGCGTTACTATTCCACTAGGTGGGGCTACAGCCCTATAGGGAGTAATATGTATTTTGGCTGTTTTTGTCGTCTTTTGTATCTCATGTCCCAGAAAAAAAGTGATTCTTGTGTTTTGAAAGTTATTATCATGAAGAGACCGTCTCACCCTGCCAGTGTCCGGATCCAGGAAGAGGTCACTGAAGGACAGCTGTGATTGGCTGAGCTCAGGCTGAACATAGTGACTCCCTCTGTATGTTATACCTAGAAGAAGACACGAGAGGTTACTGCTTTGCTTTTAAATCACAATAGTGACAACAGTTAAAGAAATACTGGTCACTAATTGGTTGTGAAGATGTCACTTAATCTCTGGGAAATTGTGTGTGTGTGTGTGTGTGTGTGTGTGTGTGTGTGTGTGTGTGTGTGTGTGTGTCTGTAATGACCTTCCTCCACCAGCAGTTTATTAAGTGATGATGGTCTGAATCCTGACGGTATAGCCCCCATGGCAGAGAGCACATCCGTTGCATCGATCTGTCACACACACACACACACACACACACACACACACACACACAGTGAACACCACACATACATTGTATACTCAGACAGTGTATTTCATATTCTGTGACAGGAGAATCAACAGCAGCACTAGTTGTAGATGTTTACCTCAGTCAGAGCCTTTCTGACGGTGCTCCAGTTGGAGTGTGGAGAACTGCTGTGGAAGAACAGAGGAAGTGAAATTACACTAATTGATAATTGATTATTATTAGACACACAGATGGAGCACTGTGTCTCATTCTTAAAGGGCCACTGTGGAGCAATTAGGGGATCTATTAGTAGAAATGGAATTTAATATTCATACCTAAGTTTTTTGTTAGTGTAAAATCATCTGGGGTGAGTGGAGGGGTATTCAATCTGCAACCACACCAGTAGATGGCACTAAATCCTTCACACTACTCCTTTATTCTCGCTATCTACAAAAAGAAAAAAGCAGAACCTCTGTTTGTCTCGCTCATCAGTCAGTCCTTCGCCATCTTGCTCTTCCTCCTCCTCACTTGTCATCATCATCACTATCTTCATCGTCTTCTCATCGTCATCTTCCTCTTCTCATCATCATCAACACCAGAGGCAATCTGCAAAGTGAGTTTTATTTGAGTGTGCAGTATTGGCCGATAGAGAGGCTATGTCCCGCCCTTCCAATGTGGACCTTATTTCAGAAAGAGTGTGTAGGTAGTCGACGGTGAGGGACAAATAATTACACATATGATTTTTGTCAATTTAAAAGATCATTTTACACATCAAGAAAGTCCGCCATGTGTCGTTGCATCATTTAGTTCAGTGTGAAACCTCAAAGAACTACATCTCTGGTCTCACACAATGTACGTCATTTTATAGTAAGTCTGAAACCTTGGTATGAGAACAATAGTACATGAGTTGCATACTATTACCGGTGAAATATTACTGTATCCAAACAATGGACACTACGACTATCCCACAATGCAATGTGGGATATGTACAGTATATATGCAATGTATAACATTGGCATTTATAACAGACAATGGCTTACAGCTCTACAATGTAAATGTAGCTCTTCAATGTAAGTATAAGTAAGTATTCTACTTAGTTCTGACCGACTATGATTCTCACAAATCCTCTTTGGCCACATGAGGCTGACACGGGTTACCATGGTTACATGTCTCCAACGGCAAGGAGGCTTTCAGGAAGTGACCCACTTCAATGCGTCTAAAAAAAATACAAACTACTATTTATTCACACAAATATATGTTGAATGGAAGGAAACTCATTTAAATGAACTGGTTGCTGCAATGTTAGTCAAGTGTGAAATATGTCTAAACAGCTGACATGTTTGTTGCTAGCTGCCTCAGCTATACAGTCTACTAGCACATGTCCCCGCTGCCCGATCCAGTTATTGGAGATGGTATCAGTTCTAGTGTTAACTATCAAACATAAGGAGGTTTAATGTGACGGGTGTACCTTCAGGTAGGTTTTTGGAACCACTCCTCTGTTGCCTCCTGAGTCCTGAGCCAGCCACCATCCGTCCGCCGTCTTCCTCATAATCCTCAGCACATCCCCCCTCTGAGAAAAGCAGGGAAGGCAGTCACGTCACAGAACATCCTTCATGCAACACCGACAAACAGACTTCCTCTGGTTCAAATGAGAGAAGTGCGTCGTTGACAAGCTTGTCAGGAATATGTGATTTCACACCGTTTCCCTTTCTGTCACACAGAACTCTAGCTACGTCGACAGACCCCTGCATGCCGCCCGCCTGTGCTTCACCTCTGTCTGAAACAGGAAGTACTTCACCTGGACAGACAGATCTCCTTCCTGCTCTCCTTTGAAATCACTGAGGGCTGTGTAGATGTGAGGTTCTGACTGGGAAGCCTGTTTCACAACTTCATCATCATCTGCGTCGTCATCGCCACGGTCTTCTTCTTCGTCATCATTATCATCGTCGTCATCGCCGTCATCATCATCCTCCTCCTCCTCCTCATTATTATCTTCCTTTGAAACATTGCTGTAGATCAAAACATGGTAACATGAAAAACTGAACTGTCAAACTGTCAAACTACCGTTTTTCTTTTTCTCTTTTTATACTCAGCTTCGAGATTTCAAATGCATTAGATGTGAATCACTTAAAGGGCGGGGCCATTCTTTTTTTAGGTTTAATATCATTCTGCAGCTCCCCAGTGGTCTTTGTGTATTCAAATACCCAATTTCAATTTCAGTTTTGTATTTGCCACAAACTCCATTGATGAAAACAGTCAGTTTACATCGCAGAACACAAGAGCATACTTAAATAAATCCCAAACTAATCCTTTCAGTTATTATCCAAAATTAGCTCAGCTAACGGTGTTAGCGTTCACAATATTCATAACCTTATTGATTAGCGTACTTTAGGCTATGTCACTGCTCATTAGGAAAAAAAGATGGAAAAGTATGCAGATGGATGCTTTGAAATTGATTTTTCTCCGCAACTCATTCACAAAAGATGAATGGAGATTAAGTGTGTTGTGGTGTAATTGAGCCACTGCAGCAAGAGATATGATATGTACATGTTAATGTCATGTCTCTTTTTTCTTTGTGACTGACCCAGCAGCACTGGGTCCTGGTGGTGAAAGCTCCAGAGAAAGTGTATTCAAATGCTCCAAGACGTCCTGCAGCCGTCTCTCCCCTTCCTGCTTCCTCTGATCGTAGTTCCCCACTGGAGCCAACTCGTCCGCCTAGAAATCAAGCACATTAATTTAACTCCAATCTACTTTAACAGAACAGAAAAATATGAGCAATTTGATGTTGTTCTTTGGACATTGTATTTTGGCTATTATTTAATCAATAATGTACATAAATGTAGATTTACTTTAACTTGATTTGGGATTAATGTTAATTTGCAGGATCAAAACAACCAAGTTCGTCTAGCAGTTGAACTGAATAATTGTATTAAACACATATATTCCAAAGAATTGATTTAATAATTACATCATGATTATAATAATAATAATAATAATAATAATAATAATAATAATAATAATAATAATAATAATAATAATAATACATTTATTTTATATGGCGCCTTTCAGGGCACTCAAGGTCGCCTAACAATCAGAAAACAATGCAAAAACACAATTAAAAACAGGTTTAAAAAGCACAGAGCTTGCAGCAGATTTTCAGTCCATTGGTGAGTATGCCTGTCTAAATAAATGAGTTTTAAGGTGGGATTTGAAGGTGAGAAGTGAGTCCATATTTCTGATGTCCGGGGGAAGGCTGTTCCAGAGGCGTGGGGCGGAGCGGCTGAAAGCTCGAGCCCCCATGGTGGACAGACGTGCAGGGGGGACATGAAGGTTGATGGAGGAGGCGGATCTAAGTGACCGGGTGGGAGTGTTGATTTGGATGAGGTCAGAGAGATATGGGGGGGCGAGGTTGTGTATGGCATTGAATGTATTGAGGAGGATCTTGTATTCAATACGGTGTTTGATAGGGAGCCAATGAAGTTGGTGCAGGATGGGGGTGATGTGGCAGATGGCAGGGGTTTTGGTGATGATACGTGCAGCAGCGTTTTGGACCAGCTGGAGTTTATGGAGGAATTTGTGGGGGAGACCAAACAGAAGGGAGTTGCAATAATCCAGGCGTGAGGTGACCAGAGAGTGGACCAGGGATAGCGGTGCTGTTGGGAGTGAGTGACGGGCGGAGGCGGTTGATGTTCCGAAGGTGAAAGTAGGCGGACCGGATGGAGTTGTTGGTATGGGTATGGAATGATAGGGTGCTGTCGAGGACGACACCCAGACTCTTGACCTGAGGGGAGGGGGAAACTGAGGAGTTGCCAATGGAGAGGGTGAAACTGGGTTGCTTGGTGAGTGTGGATTTTGAGCCAATGAGGGCTATCTCTGTTTTGTTGCTGTTAAGTTTGAGAAAATGGGAGGAGAACCAGGATTTGATTTCCTGTAGCAGGCACAGAGGGAGGGGGATGGGAGGGCGGATGAAGGTTTGGAGGAGACATAGAGCTGGGTGTCGTCCGCGTAGCAGTGAAAATTAATGTTGTGTTTACGGAATATTTGACCAAGTGGGAGGAGATAGATGATGAATAGGATGGGGCCAAGGACAGAGCCCTGGGGAACACCGGAGGAGAGGGGGGAGGTATGGGATGAGAATGATTTTAACTGAATGAACTTGAGTGCGGCCGAAGAGATAGGAATGGAACCAGTCTAGGGGAGTGTCGGATATGCCAATGGAGGCTAGTCGGTCGAGGAGGATGGAGTGGGAAATGGTGTCAAAGGCTGCTGTCAGATCAAGGAGGATGAGGATGGATAAATGTCCAGAGTCAGCTGCCATCAGGAGGTCGTTAGTAATTTTTATGAGTGCTGTTTCTGTGCTGTGACGGGGGCAGAAACCGGATTGAAACTGTTCATAGAGGTTATTGTTGGAGAGGTGGGCCTGAATCTGTGATGCAACGACTTTTTCCAGAATTTTTTAGATGAATGGCAGGTTTGAGATGGAGCGAAGGTTATTGAAAATGTTGGGGTCTGAACCAGGTTTCTTCAGTAGCGGTGTAACAGCAGCAGATTTGAACTGGGATGGGACGGAACCAGAGGTGAGAGAGGAATGAATAATGGCTGTTATCAGGGGGAGTAGGGAGGGAAGGGAGGCTATAACCAGGGAGGATGGCAGGGGGTCAAGTTGGCAGGTAGATGGTTTGGAAGTCCGGATGAGTTTTGTTAAGTCAGTCGCTGAGGGGAGTTGAAAGCAGGAGAGAGGTACGGAGAGGGGGGGATTGGGAACAAAGGGGGGCGGATGACTAGACGTGTGAGGGGTCAGTTGCTGGTGGATGGTGGATATTTTGGAGTCAAAAAATGCCATTATGGAGTTACAGTGGTCAGTGGAGTAGAAGTGTGGTGGGAGGGAATCAGGGGGGCGGAGAGAGTTGTTGACCACTGAGAACAGGGCCCTGGTATTGCCAGCACTAGAACTGATGATGTCTGCAAAGTATTGGGATTTGGTAGATGAAATGGCATCTTTATAATGGAGGATGTGAGCATGGTGCATTTGTTTATGTATAGTGAGTCCAGTGCTATTGAAAAGACGGGGGAGAACCAGGGGGCAGAGTGGGGGAATGAGACAGACCGGGTTTTAATAGGGGCAAGTGAGGCAATCAGACAGCACGGCACTAACCTTGGTCAGTTTTTTCAGTGTCCTTTGTGTCTTCTCTCCCGACATCTGCAGTTCCTGACACCTGATTGAATTAGAGATTTAGACAAAAAAGACAATTAAAGTCAACTGAATCATTAATGGGATAGGAAAAGGAAGTAGGACTGAACACCCTTCAATAGTTTCAGTGCTGGATTGGATGAGGGTCCTAGTCTTGTCAGCAAGTAAAGCTAATTTCCGAAACAGTGATGAGGCTCCATCACAGCAGTTTACCTGCGAAACGCCTCTTCAGTGGATCCATCCCGACTCTGCAGATCCTGCACCAGACTGTCAACCTGTGTTAGAACAACACCATGAACTGGCTGTGGATCAGGGGTGTTGAATTGTATGCATCGTGTACTATCTTGGGCTGTCGCATGTCCCACTTGAGTGATTAGCTTTGCTAAAAGATGCAACTAATCTGCTTCTCTCTTCAGACAATTCACACTTATATTATTTTTTAATGAGAACCTATACCAGACTTGTATACTTACTGCTTTACATTACTTTTTTAAGCCTTCCTCAGAGAAGGCTTATCCTGTTTTATTTTGAAGTTCCCTGTATCGTGTCTCATATTTGTTGGACTTCCTGTCTTTGTGGCTTTCTCCTTTTTTCTGTGTATCACCAGTGTGGTTTTGGTCTCATCAGCCCTGCTTGATTCCCTTTGCTTCCACCAATCAGCTTTCAGCCTGCTCTCGCGTCTGAACACCTGTATCTTGTTGTCTGACTAGTTAGTTGCATATTTAGTCTGTGTCTTTCCCTGGAAAGTGTCGGTCAGCTGCGTCAGTCTTGTGTCCATGTTCCTTGTTGTTTGTCCTTTACACTTTGTATTTCCTCAGTTGAACCTGCCTGACTCCCTATCTACATTAAGGTCCTTTTTTTCAATTCTGCAATTGTAACAACTGAGGACATTTACCTTCTGTATTGTCAGACTTCATTTAATCAATATTCATTGAAATACAGAGGACTGTCTCTTTGGAGAAACCTACTTTCACCATCTCCACTGTCATTATTTAAAAAAAAAAAAAACATCTGAAAAGGACTTTATACAGGATTTACAAGACTCCCTGTGATGCATATCAACTTGTAAATAAACTTCTGTGTAAGTTGTACATTTCTATTTTGCTATACTGCTAATACTTGAAACCTTTCTTTTACATAGGGCGTATGATATCTGTAGGGAAGGTGCCTTCATAAGCCATGTTTTGCTTTTAACCTCTCCTGTACATTGTTCACCTTTTTTATTATGTGAAACTACATTTACTTCATCCATACATTTTACAGTGTGTATGCTTGATGTTTAATACAATCATTCTGTTCTATATTCTGAATGTTTTTGTTGGCCACAAAACTACAGGCCAGCCAAAGAGCCTACAAGTCATTTGAATGGGTTTTGTGTTGTGTTCAAGTTCACCGAATCTCCTATACTTCTGGCCAATCTTCATTTAAAATAAAGCATTTCAATGTGTCCCTACGTCCTAAGGATGTAGGGACACACATGTTATCTAAGTGTATTCTTGAAAATTCGGCAAAATGAAATGAAAACGATGCCCGTCTACTTTTACCTTTATATTGTTGACTGACCGACCAACCGTGATTCATCTCCAGTCAGTCATCTCCAGTCAGTCATCTCCAGTCAGCTATGCTAGCACAAGGCACATCTGCATAGGGCGTCTAATGGGCTTTCAGTTTATAATACAGTTGTTTATTATACAGTTGCCCGAGACGTAACTTCCACACACGCAGCTGCTCTAGTCCAAGATCGGCTGGTTAGTACTCACTACTGTCTGTTCAGTACATTGATTTACTGCCACTCTTCAAACTGCTGTGGAGTAAAACATCGCGACGGAGAAGACGCCATTCTGTAACAAACCTGCTTTTTGAGTTCGTCCACTTCCCTCTGGACAAGCTGCAAAGGTCCCTTTCTTTTTGGTGGCATTTAAACGCTGTTTTATCGTGCATATTAGTCCATGTGTTAATAGAGCACCTAGCTAGCTGCTAGCTGACGCTACACTTCCACTGGTCGCTAGGCAACCGGGTTCTTCTTCAGGTTTGGGCTTGACTGGATCTTTTTATATTGCATATAATGTATTTGTCGTTTGTAGAATAATATCACATCATGTGTGTTTTAATTCTGTTTGTAAATAAATGCATAATTTAGTTAATTTCACATTAATATTGACATAATCTAACACGCTTTCTTCCGGGATGTATTCTCGATTGACAATACGTTACTGCCACCTACTGGACTGGAGGAGAAGCCGCCGCAGGGAAAAAATCTTTGGTTTTTGAAAGCGGCTGGCATCCAATGTATTGCATTACTATGTACAATACTTATAACTTAAAGCTTCTCTGATTTGCTGCTGCACAACTTCTTCTGAAACTTCCACAAGACAAATCTTGAATTCCCCTCTAACCGATCATTCCAGTTAATAACCATGTCCATCACATTAGATCCCCCACATAATAATAATAATAATAATAATAATAATAATAATAATAAATAAGTATTACTGCAAACTACTATTTTCAATGATTCCTCAACAAAGAGGATTGTTATTGTTTCTGCATAATCATGTATTATTCTGTTAGTGGGTGTAATTTATTTTATTTATTTGTATTGTTAGACACTTTTCATCTTTACAGTTTGAATCATTGGAGTGACTTCCAACAAATCAATATTTTCTTTAAAGAAAAGAGTGAAATTCAGTCACATGAAAATGATTATGTTATAACATACCGGTATTTAAGGTAAACAAGAGAGAATGGAAATTAGCAGTTTGCTTCAATACATATATTTTTATTTTGTCTGTAGTCATATCTGTAGTCAAATCTGTAACCTCACCATTAGATAAAGACCTTACTTTGTATGTTGTCAAACATGCTGCCTTCATGTTCTCCACGTCACTTCCAGTTTTGAAGTTGTCATAATTCATCAAAATTATGATTTCTAAAACGATTTCCAGCGCTGCTGCAGACGAAGACGTACAAAATGAGCTTCCAAGACCTCTCAAAATCATATTTTTCAGAAAGTACTAAATTACGACGTTTCGGGTGGAAGTGAAGGCAGCAAACACTAGTCCTCTCCATCCGCCTCCGGTTCTCCGGCGTTATGTCACTTACCTGTCATGGCCGCCCCCGTAGCGCTCATTCAAGGGGCCAGCAGAGGACTGGGGTTTGTATTCTGCAAACACATCTTACAAAATAAAACCACCGCCGCCGTTATAGCGACATGTCGAAATCCGGAGGGAGCGGCCGAGCTGCGGGGGCTGTCCGGCCAGCACCCGGGAAGACTGACGGTCCTCAGGCTGGACGTGAACCGGGAGGAGGACATCCGCGAAGCTGCAGCTCGGGTTAAAGAGAGCTTCGGTCGTCTGGATCTAATCGTCAACTCCTCGGCCATGCTGCACCCCTCCGGGAAAGGAGAGACCAGCCTGAGAGAGGTCTCTGCTCAGGTACGGTGCTGTGGCAGTTTAGTTTCTCTCCCACCATGACACGTCGAATAAAACGGTTCTGTATGATGAGATGTGCTCTACTTACTACTACTACTACTACTACTACTACTACTACTACTACTACTAAAAACTACTTAAACATGTGATGGAAGGCACATTTAGTTAGTTGGTGCCATTAAAGGAGTCAGTTTTAACTTTCATGCAACGTCCTTGGACTCGCGATAGGACATTGTACTCTCACGGGACCCTAAATACTGATCCACGTTCCAAACCTCGTTTACAAATTTGCTATTTTTAAATTAGATAATTGTTTCTTAGTAAATATATAACAACTTGGTAAAGCACCAATGTATTGGACAAATAATTAGGATCTGACTTTAAAATCGGCATTAATAAAAACCTACTCAGCCATAATAATTTAAACTTTTCTTTTAGTTTTCAACCTGTTACGCTTCACTCAAAATACACCACAGGCGACAGCAGGAGGCAGTGTTTGTAATGTTATTAAGTGCTGCTCGGTTCATCATCCACATGCTGAGAGAGGCTCTTAATTCACCACACATTCACATATCTGTGTGCTCGGGTTTTACTGGAAGTCTACATTAAATTGTTAGATTTTTGCACTGAGTTTGGTGCCATTGCTCTGCAGTGAAGTAGCAGGGAGATTATTTCCTATGCTGGTTCTTTGAGCTCCTCAGTGTGCTCTTACAATCCTGTGTCAATCCAGCGGTCCAGGGAACCACCCCACACTCATTCAGCTTTACCAAATACCCACCCTATCGTTTAATTCGTCAAAGCATTGTTCTGCATTGATTTACGTGTTTTCCCTCTCAGGGCCTCATTTCCACCTTGACGACCAACACCGTGGGTCCCCTGGTCGTGGCCAAGCATTTTGCCCCCCTCCTGCAGAAGGGCGGAGGTGGTTTCGGTCAACAGCCTGCAGAGAAAGCCAAGCAACACAGTGCCATCATCGCCAACATCTCCGCCAAAGTGGGATCCATTGGCGACAACGGTTGGTATCGCGTTGCTGGTGGTAACTCTGTGCTAATGTATGCGTACTGATGTATGCATGCTAATGTAGTATGGTCCGCACCGCCCTCATCACAGGTCTCGGTGGTTGGTACAGCTACAGAATGTCTAAAGCAGCTCTCAACATGGCTACCAGGAATCTGTCTATAGAGCTGAGCCGCAGTCGACCCAAGGTACGCCTTACAGTTGCATTAACGTTTTCATGCGTCTACACCCACGGCCCTTTATTTCACAGAGCGTTCATGAGCTTGTGTCTGGTTTTCCCAGGTGGTGTGTGTGTCCTTGCATCCAGGAACCGTCGACACAGACCTGTCCCGGCCATATCACAGGAATGTACCAAAGGACAAGCTGTTCAGTGCCGAACTCTCTGTGAAGCATCTGATGAGCATCATAGACACGCTGAATATTGAGAAGACTGGCAAGGTGTTCAGCTGGGATGGGAGTGAACTTCCTTGGTAGAAGCAGTGGATGGACAAGGAAGACAACGATGAATCTCTGCGCCGCTTGTCTTGACGTTAAATCTCTCAGACCGTGCAATTAGAAGCACCTTACACTGAAAAGAAGGTTCCTGGGACCTCCTCCACTACCTCACAACCAAACTGTATTTCTCCTTCCTTCCATATTTTCCTTTTTGTTGAATAAAATCAGTTTTTTTCAGCTAAATCATGCATCAAATTATCATGATGTGGTTTCACTGAGAGATATTTCTTTTGGTATAAAATGGTACATTTTTACAAGCCAGGCCTTGACAGGATGGGTTGCTGTTTGTTTGCCATCTGTAGTAACAACTTTTTAATATATAAACAATAGGGACAGCTCTTTAGCTGTATGTGAGCCAGTATGTCTCTCTCTTCCACTGCCTCGTTTGAATGAATTTGTGATATGTCAAGAGCAAACCTAACCATTCACAAAATAAGTTTGCCACGAAACGTAAATCACAGTTTAGTTGTTGGGACGTAACTTCAGTTAGAGGGATTCAGTTTCATAGTCCCAGTGAATATTTCAGATGCATACCGCTACAAGGGGGAGTTAATGCAAGTCCTTTGCATTTGATTGGACCACTTAAAAGTCATTATTATTACTCATTATGATTATTATTATTATTATTTGTCATTATTAGGCTGACATAACTGCATAGTATCAGAATAAGTTCAAAAATAAGGTGACCAGAAATGGAAAGTCCAGTTTCAGCAACCAAAAGCTGATGCCTGATTTCCTGGCAACCACTTATAATAATCCTACAAGCTGTATTTGGATACCAGAAGATACAATTAATGTGAAGCCAATTCTCTGATGTTGGATTTATCAAGAGAATGGATTATTTTTCCTTTAAACGGGTTCTTTGAGGAGCAGTCGTACGCTGCAGGTCTTATTTACAGGAGAAGAGGAGTGAATTTACTACCATATGGCTGGATAATGACTGAACTCAGTGCTGTTAAGGGATTTTTAAAACATTTACCTTATTCTTGCCAAGTTGAGGCTACATGAAAAATATATTAGACCATTATTACTACCATAAAGTGCAAAGTGTTTCAAATTTCCTTCCAGCCAACGTATTAAATAGGAATTGGAATTATTATTCCAGTTGCTCAGTGAGCGGAAATGGCAGCACAGTTCATTACTTTAAACCTGAAGATGTCAGAATTGCAAGACTCCATTAGTGCACATTCCCCCTTAAGTGAATTAGTGACACAATGGACTGATTGCATTTGTTTATCTGTTATCTGCAGTATGATGGTCTCCAGGATGCTACCAGTAATTGATGGTGTTTGTTGCAATGGAAACGGGGATATCATGATTCTTATAGGTTGAGATTATGTCTTCATTGCTCCACTTGTAACTTGTCATTTTATGTTAATCATTATGGTACACTTTTAGTCTTTATGTTGCATATTAATATAATAACTACACAACCTATATTTGCACATATGTAATAATAATATAACATCCTATAAATATATACATATAGTTGTTGTATATATATATATAAGTGTATACTTTATCTAACTTAACTTGAATCATCTGTAGTTTTAGACACATTTAAAAACTGAGATGTAAATAACAAGACAGAAAGACGTGTCTTCTGTATGGTCCCAGTGATTGTTTTTCTTATCAAGCTGTTTGACCTTTGCATCTTGACTGAATGCGCTTGCTACCCAATGCTCTGTTTGATATCAAGTATTTAGAAAACGAACAATAAACATGTATTTGCTACGATAATCATCAAAATCTAATGACCTGCGACGTTCAAAAGCCGGCAGTGCGCGCAAATCAGATTCAGCGATTAAAACGGCCGGATGACAAGAGAGTATCTCCCCCTGAAAGACGGTCATTGATATGTTTTTGCACGCAGGGTTACAACAGTTCATTTTCGTGACTACGTATTGACTGGCGGCTTTGTGCGCGCATCACACATGTGCAGAGGACTGCGGAGGAACGAGCTTGACAGCGAGCAGCAGCGACTTTTACAAACAAAGCGCGCACACAGCTGCGCGGACCGGCCGCCGACTGCGCGTCTCTGACTTTGTTTAAAATCCCCGCGGGGAGCGAGCGTCCCGGCCGCGCCGCATCAGCTCTGCTGCGAGTCCGCGCTCGCATTTCTCACGTTACTCGCGTTTTTTCAAAGGAGAGTCACAGGCGGCTTGTGTTGCGGAGAGAAAACCGGTCATAGGAGTCAAACGGGTTCGGAGGAGCTGGTGTGACGTAGCAGTTCACCAGCGCGCGCACACAAACACACACATACATACAGAGAAGAGAGAGAGAGAGAGAGAGAGAGAGAGAGAGAGAGAGAGATACACACGCACGCACAACGGCCGCTGCTGCTGCGCCTGCCAGAATCTGAATGTGGGGAAATGACCGCGAGTGACCTCAAAGGAAACACCGTGTTTTAGCGACTGTTCTCATTTTCATTTTATACTCCATTAAATCACAACGGCTCGTTGTTTTTTTTAGCGTGATATTTAATTCACGGGAAACGTTCGCTGATCGCACGACTGTCTCACGAGCTTGAAAGCGGCGAGGCTAACGTTAGCTAAGCTAAAGTAGCCCGGTTTGACATCGCTAGCGGCGGGGCTGGTACATTTTTTTTCTCCCCCCACCCCCTGCAGATGCTAAGCTAAGCTAGGCTAGCCGCTGCAATGGATAAAGCCAAGTCAATGGTGGACAAGAAAGGAGCCTCGGGACCCTTTCATGTCAATAACGGGCAGACCCAGAGGGGATTTCACGCGAACGGCAGCTGCTGCGGCTCGAGCACCGGACCCACCAGCAGCACGTTGGAGAACATGCATCACTTGCACCGCGGGGACGATGCGGAGTGCAACGGGTCCCCGGCCAAGAGGTGCAAGCTCCGGAGGAGGACCGAGTCGGTGAGACGGAACAGACCACGTAAGTGTCAAAGGACGTTAAATTGTGCTGCAGGATTTTTCAGCCCTTAAGGTGTTTGTGTGATGCGGTTAGCTGTAACCCCGGACTGTGTTATACCGTGCCAGTGTTCGTACAACCGTTGTAACGAGACTGCAAACTCGCTGACACCCAGCGTGTGTCCTCCTTTGACCGCCTCTTTATTACCGGCCATTATCATTATGTTGTTTTATTGAACAATGTTGCCTCTCCCGGTGTCCTCTTTCTGATGAGATTATGTGGTCTGTGTCTCCGCCTGATCTCCTGTCGTCAGGGAGACCCCCTTTTGTTATTATGAACCCTCAGGTTGCATTTGGTGCTCTCTGATTGGTCGGTTCCCCGGTGGTGAAAAAGCTCCTGATAAGTGGGCCTGGCTTGCCTCAGCAAATCAGCACCCGACCCCTGTCTTCAGGAGGCCGCGTGGCCCCGCCTCCGTATTTACCGAGTATTTCGGATGATGTGAGTGAAGATCGTCCAGGGAAACTTTGCAGTTTCTGCGCAGAATCTGGAAAGTGTTGTTTTTCTCCAGGGTGTAAATATCTGACTGAGGCTTTGAAGGATTTTCTCCAACAAGCTCGTCCAATACAGCTTTTTTTATACACCTGATATTTTCCCCTCACTATGAAACTTAAAAATGAAAAGAAACCTGGTAAGTTTGAGTTGTTTTGTGTTTCCTTATATGTCCTTATATCCATATGTTTTCTTTGGTTCAATATAACTTTAAAACATACATGGCTCTGAAAACAAATCTTTCAAGTCTCTTATTTTACAAATTTAATCTTGATATAAATTAAGGTTTCAGGGTTTTAGACTGCTTAATTAACCAAGATTTAAAAAAAGAGTTTACTCTTAAATGTATAACCATGTAATGCTGTTGAAATTGGCAGGGAATTTCAGTCTAACTTCCTCACAGCTCCATTTCAGGGCTGCTCCAGGGTTTGTTGTGGCTGAGTGTGGCTGTCATGCACGGTAAAACTCGCTCTCACAAAGGGTGCAGAGAGAGCAACTGAAAGTTTAGGGACCTTGTTGCTTAGACGTCTCGTCAGCATTCATTACATCGATCCACAATTGAACTGAGTTGGTGAGAGAGACAAAGAGAAAGGGTGGAGGCGTGCTTTTAGTTTCTGCTGCCGAGGACATTTATGCAAATGTCACCTGTGAGAAGTCTGTGCATCGTAGTATGAACCTGAATCCGAGTGGGCCAAATGTTAAATTCATTGTCTCATCATTTGATCTTACAATGACAGAATTCTCACGTTGAGATTTTGTGCTGCGTAATTCTAATGTCAAATGTAAAGTTTCTTCCTAAATCTTTGACCGCACATAAGTAGACATATTTTATTCAGCACAACAGTATTTGACGCGACAGGCCCAGCACCATTTCATGCTTTTTACTGCATGAGTGTGGATACTTCAGTAAATATAGGAACATCATTATTTACTGTCAAATCTCCAGCCAGTAATCGGAAACACTTCATTGTGTCGGGGTGCAGTAATTTGTTTATTATGTGGCTCCAGCTACTACAATAATGTTCACTGGAAGTAGAAGCAGAGCTCAGCACTACATACTAAGTGGTTGCCAGGCAACCAGCCACCAGCTTTTGGCTGCCGAAACTGAAAATTTGGTGGCCATTTGTAGTCTTTATTATTAGACTTTATATTTTGAGTGATTACGATGAGCTTAATGATGAAAACGTGAGATGTGTACGTGTCATGTGCATGTTGTACCTGTGTTGCGGTATAATTTTCTGCCTCCAGGACTTAACACGTCTTTGACAGTCAGTTCAGTTTGCACATTCGTGAGTGTGTTGATGGATTAGTCAAACTTTTCACCCCACAGGCAAGCACCTTTACTTTCTTCATTGACCCCTAATGCCTTTGTCCACATGAGGAAATGCACCAACACACATGCAGCATTGTCAAATGCAGTTCTGGTTTTTAAATATCACTAATGTAACAAAATATTTACATGTATTTATTTTGAGGGGCACAATTTTTGTTTGCTTCTAATTTTTAAGTTGCTACTGATGGCAACCAGAGGCCACGGATTAGTTGGCAATCCCTCAAAATGGTTGCTAATGGCAACTGGGCACTGTTGCTGTCGAGCCCTGATAAAAGATGATTGGTAGCTTGGCTATCTGTGGTTAATTCTGTAGGGAAGAAACATATCCAACATAAACGGATAAAACAGAATCACCCCATGCAACAGGAAAAAGTACAAGAACTTTTACAGTTATACATTATGTACTCCAGATTCTGTATCTGCAAGTACAATGAGATATTTGCAATGACATATTTAGATTTAGTAGAACACACCACCAGGGCAATAGGTGGTGTGACTTGTAACAGTCAAATAACTGGAGAAGTGCGATGTTGCAATGATCAAACAGCTGATGCCAATGCATTGATTCTTTGCTGTGGTCAGCTGTGATGCCTGAGAACGAAACACCCAGATGATGTAATGAAGGGGACGTCTCTCCGGAAAACTTTGAAATGTCCGGTCAGAGCTCCTCTGCTTTATGGCTGCGTTATCTTTGGATGGAGGCCAGTCATCCTGATAAACCCGGATAACCCTCTAAGCTCTCCCCACCCAGGGCCAACACTGGAATGTATCGCCCTGGGTTGTGATTTTTCACTTTTGTCCTTAGATTTACTTTCTAATCAGGTGACTTTTGCCTGCAGTACCCCTTTGTTTACGCCAGAAGTAACTCGGCAGCAACTTAACATTGACTGTCTCCTGGAATAGAATTGCCTATGTTTTAACGAGCAGGCTCATTCTCTCGCTCTTTCTTTTTATACTTTTTATCTTTTCATTTAAAGCCACCTGATGAGATTGTGTCACAGGTTCTCATTCCAAAGTTTAAAGCAGACAATAAATACTATGTTGAGTGAGTTAAGGAGGTATTTTGGGGGAATGTGCAATATTTCAGTGCAGAGCAAAGGCCATGAAAATAGGAAGAATGAAGCCCGGAAATGATGCGAGAGAAATTCAGATTTTTTTCCTTCCTGATACCCCATGCCTGAAATGGGTAAAAACAAAAAAGTAAAATAAGTAATTCCCTGTCTAACATGTATTATATATTGCTGAGAAAACATCTTTAAACAAGTGTTTGTATTCAAATTTCTGGCAAAAAAATAAATTTTACAAGATTGCATTTGAATACATCAGGATAATGTTATAATTTACTTTCACCCAATTCAACTGAATGGAGCTTGAACACATCAAAATGTAACTGCTACCTCTGTCATTGTTAGCTGCTAGCTCCGTTATTAAGCCAAGCAGGGCACTGTGCTTCCTGCCACTGCTAACAGCTAAAGTTAACTAGCTCTGCTCCTCTGATTTCTTTGTGCAATATATATATTGCCATATGAAAAATACTTGAAAGCTCTATCGTAGGCATCTGGACTTGCTTTAGGGTTTTTGAAGATGTTTCTTCAGTTCAAGAGAGTTCTTGAAAGCTTCGTAGTAGTTGCCATAGCCTTCACAGACAAGTTTCTCCCTAAAAATATCGTGCAACCTTAGTTTCTAATGCAACATTATCAGGGGGGGAAATTACGTGTATAGTAATAGTTTGCACATATGCAGTAGCAATCGGGCAGGATGCACGCATAGGTAAGCTGGTGACAGCTGTTGTTGCTATGAGATGATGAATGACATAACGTGACATCAGAACGCCTACATTCATGCAGACAACTGATCCAGCATTTCAGGCTGTAAAGGAGGCGTTTCTGGTATCGGCATGTTTCACCATCACATCTGCTGTGTAAGGTCACCTTAAAATAAAAACTCCTCCGTATTAGTAGGCTATATTATGAATATTATTTTTATTATCATCATCAGTATTTGGAGAGTTGCAGTAAGAGAGGTATAGAAGGAGTAACATTTTAATGTACTGTTCGGTAGAATAGTTTCACATACTGTATGGACACGCAAGGCCAGCAGTTGTTTTTTCTCAAGCTTTCCAAGGAATCTGAATAGTCAGATAAATGCAATGTTTGGTCTCAGTTTTAGAGACATTTAGATTTGAACTAGTGTGTGACTGGTTTACAGATGGATGGAAAACCATATTTTTTTTGTCTCTATAGTGAGGGGATTCTATGACGGCGTATTAGGGTCATTGTCAAGGTGAAAAAATATTGTGCAATAGTCTGTGCCACAAAAGTATAGGTTGATTAAGTCA
Organism: Chelidonichthys spinosus; assembly: GCA_029853015.1. NCBI lineage: Eukaryota > Metazoa > Chordata > Actinopteri > Perciformes > Triglidae > Chelidonichthys > Chelidonichthys spinosus. Next base: position 5,710,495 of record CM056832.1, on the reverse strand, counting down.
TCCACTGTCGGCATCACACACACCACATTAGTTTTATCTCTTACTTTACAATCTTGTAATTTTCAAGTTTTTTTATCATTAAGTTGCAGGTTCTTTTGTGCTTTTTTGTAAATGTACAACTTTAATTTAGAAAAAAACATTTTTACATACCATGGCTCTAATACACCGACATAGGATTCAGACTCAGCTCACTGATACATCGTGTTTTTTGTGGGGTGGGGCCGCTGGTGCAAGTTTGATTGGCAGTGTTCATAGAAAATGAAAATGATAGAATTGAAAAGTCTGGACCTACACTGAAACCCTGGATGTGTTTTAATGCCTTCATTTTAAACAGAAGAACCTTTAATTTAAGGCCACGTTGGTTTTGTACATCCAGTTTCCAGCTGGTTATAACCTGAGGTTGTTAATTAAGTAACAGAATAACTTTCATAAAAATTTGTCAGAAAGGTCTGCCACAGGTCAAGTCAATATTCTACCACTTACTGTTGCAGACGGATTGTGAACAGGGTGTGAACAGGTTTCAGTCAGGCTATCTGAAACCGTTTATTGTTTCCAAAAAACAAAGAAGACTTGTCCTCATGGCTTTTTTTTCAAACAAATGTGTTATCAGAATACCAGAGTAGGACTGTTTGTTTTACCGGCACTGTAGTAGTAGTAAGTGGTATCTGTATGACAAATATGACAATATTTTTTGACCACCTCGGTATAGAAATTTAGTTGACTAATGATTTTTAAGTATTTTCATTAATATATATATATTTATTTAAATATCCATCAGTAAAATGGGTAAAGGCAAATAATAGAATAGTCTGGCAGTTGACATAATATGGCAAATAATATACAATGGGGAACAAGTAAATAATTAGCATTTCTGTTTGAATAAATAATAGAGAAATAGCTGCAGATGAATTTTCTTTGAGTTAAGTAATAATAGAGAAACACTGAATTACGGAGTTAAGAATATTATTGAATCCACTGTGTGCACAGTGTTCAGATGGCCTCTGGTGTATTTTCTTGTCACACAAGCTGCTCTTGCACAAATTGCTCTTGTCTTGTGCTCTTTGTGCAGTATGGTGGCACACAAACCCCAGGCACTGTCAAACCCCAGGCACTGTCAAACCCCAGGCACTGTCAAACCTGAGATTAAAGGCCAAGCACCATTTAATAGAAACAGTTATTGCCAATACGGTGGAAAAACATGTACACACACATACATGTTCCTCTGCAAGGCAGAGGTGTGTTAACCCGAGGCCTTTCAACTGCAGGGACCCTAATCACTTCGGGAGCCCACCGTATATTTCAGGATTTCTCTGGCTTTTTTTTTTTTTTAACTGTTAAAAAAATTGCATGTTGCAATATTTTAGGTGGCATTTTGCAATGAAATAGCGGCAGTAAGTGAACATTGCAAAATTAGTTGTTTTTTTGTTAAAAATCAAAGGCAGTTCTATCTGTGATGCAATTAAAAGAATTCTTGACAAAATGTGTGGTAAAATGATTGCAGTATGTTTATGCGCAATGTTAAGAGTTTCAAGCCTATTTTTTTTTTATTACATTTTCACATCGTCCCATGCCTAGTCATAAATTTCATTCAATTAGTCTTTAATTTAGGGGGGAAAGTATAGTTCATGTGTCTTGATATAGTATGCCTTGTTGTCACCAGGTCGCCTGGCTGATAAAACTTGTGTTGCACATTTAGTTATGTTCTTTTCCACTCAAAGGCAGTTGAGCATTTGCTGCATAAACGTTTGTTTAGCCCAGTGGCTCTGTAGGATGTGCTAGCCTAGCACCAAGATAGAGATGCCAAGATACTTCTCCTCTTAAGATTGACATAATACCTCTTTGTTTTTTCTCGTTCAGGTTAATCTGGTTTTTAAATTTGAAGTGGAATAAGTTGAGTGAGTTTGCACATGGTGATGTTTACTGGTACCATGGCGTTTCACCTCACAGTCAAATCACTGAAATTGCTTCCCCATAAAGTAGATGCCTGTGTGCGTGACAGTAAATGCACACATGTTGTCTGATCCTGAGAGTAACAGCAACATTTACATATCACTAATGCAACAAATATTATTATTTTTTTTATTTTTGGGTGCACCTTCTACTGTCCCTATTGTTTATATGTTAACTTTGGAGCCCTGCACTCCTCAGCCCCCGGCTACTACTCCTCAACACACTGACCTTTGGCTATGTACACAGCGGTGTAGCTACGAGGACATTTAGAGAGGTTGATCAATGCTTAAATAGTGACCTGTGGGATCATGGGAGGTTGACAGGAATCTTCTGAGGAATGGCTCCATTATAGTTCCTGTTTTTTGTAAATAATATATGTGTAATAACCCTGCTGTCATTATTTGTAATTCTGAAATCTTCAATGAAGATACATATTTGTCCCCAATTAAATAAAAAAAAAACAATCTGTTCCTTCCTGTCATTAACCGTGACACATGCCTAGCAATGAATGGAGTTTACACTTGTTTGTTATCTGAAACCACAACCACTCATTGATGCTCTAATGAAACATTCAGGCTGTAAATTAATGCTTGCCTCCACAACTGGAGTTTCTGCTCTGAGGACATAATACAAGGAAGGGAAACACAAAATTGAATTTTGAGGAAAAAGCATTAGGGTTAACGCAAAACACAAAACACTGTCTCCTAACAACAACTCACAATATCAGTAAGCTATTTGGATTCAAGATATTATTCAGATCATGTCATGTGCTGGTTGCAAGTGAGTTTTTGGCTCAGGCTGTGGAGGAAAATGTGATTGTCACTTGAGGCTAACATCGTCTTCTACTTGGCTGGCCTCTAGCAGTGTTGCTTTATATTATGTCAGAGAAGAGGGTCATGTTTCTGTTTCCAGCATCTCACAGTTTCTGCCTGTGCCTTGGTGCTTGTTATGAGTCTATATGTCTATATGGCTTCAAGTTGGAAGCAGCTGACCTCAGTCATGAATTATCTTGTGGGAAACAGCAGCAAAAAGGTTGCGTGTTGTAATAAAACATTAAAACGACAGATCATTATCAAGCTGTCTCTTTTTACAGTAGTTGACTAATGTGATGATGTGAAAATGCCATGCCACGATTAACCTAATAAGTTAATTATCTTTATATAATAATATAAGTATTATGTATGTGTATATATAGCCCAATAATAATCCTGAAATGGCACTATAATTAACTGGAATCGTCTACTTCCCCTTACATTTTGTTAAAAAAAGAAACTTTTTATTGTGTCACAGAAAGGACATGCATCTCTCTTTTTTGGATCAAACAATCTTAATTGAGGTAATCAGAAATCATAGCTGCATAAATAAAAGACTAATAACATAAGGTAAAACAAACACAGATTGTTTCTGTTGAGATTGTTTCTTACATGATAATCCCTATATATATTTTAATCAACTCTATGTTTCACTTATCTACCATTTTAACAAGCTGACAGGTTTTTCAAGTCCTGTGAATATAATCCTGACTATCCTATAAAGGAAACTCAGCACTATCAATTCAGGATTCCCCATGCAGTCCTATATCTTGTGTGTGCGGTTACTGTGCCAAAGTTGAAGAACATCTTTTTTTATATGTACAGGTCATGTTTACAGACATCAGAGCAGGCCAGTAGGTGAGAGGGTATAACCAAACAATAAAGGAGGTGATAGGTGACCCCTGATGAAATGTAACCAAACACCAACCACTGGAGTAGAGCAGCAGCAGAGGTTACTGCAGGCAACAGTAGCAGGTGTAGAGGTAACTGCAGGCAACAGTAGCAGGTGTAGAGGTCACTGAAGGTAACAGGGATAGAGGTAACTGCAGGTAACAGTAGCAGGTGTAGAGGTCACTGCAGGTAACAGGAATACAGGTTACTGCAGGTAACAGGTGCAGAGGTAACTGCAGGCAACAGTAACAGGTGTAGAGGTAACTGCAGGTAACAGTAGCAGGTGTAGAGGTAACTGCAGGCAACAGTAGCAGGTGTAGAGGTCACTGAAGGTAACAGGGATAGAGGTAACTGCAGGTAACAGTAACAGGTGTAGAGGTCACTGCAGGTAACAGGAATACAGGTTACTGCAGGTAACAGGTGCAGAGGAAACTGCAGGCAACAGTAACAGGTGTAGAGGTAACTGCAGGTAACAGTAACAGGTGTAGAGGTAACTGCAGGCAACAGTAGCAGGTGTAGAGGTCACTGAAGGTAACAGGGATAGAGGTAACTGCAGGTAACAGTAACAGGTGTAGAGGTCACTGAAGGTAACAGGGATAGAGGTAACTGCAGGTAACAGTAACAGGTGTAGAGGTCACTGCAGGTAACAGGAATACAGGTTACTGCAGGTAACAGGTGCAGAGGAAACTGCAGGCAACAGTAACAGGTGTAGAGGTAACTGCAGGTAACAGTAACAGGTGTAGAGGTAACTGCAGGCAACAGTAGCAGGTGTAGAGGTCACTGAAGGTAACAGGGATAGAGGTAACTGCAGGTAACAGTAGCAGGTGTAGAGGTCACTGAAGGTAACAGGGATAGAGGTAACTGTAGGTAACAGTAACAGGTGTAGAGGTAACTGTAGGTAACAGTAACAGGTGTAGAGGTAAATGCAGGTAACAGTAACAGGTGTAGAGGTAACTGTAGGTAACAGTAACAGGTGTAGAGGTAACTGCAGGTAACAGGTGTAGAGGTAACTGTAGGTAACAGTAACAGGTGTAGAGGTAACTGCAGGTAACAGATGTAGAGGTAACTGCAGGTAACAGGTGTAGGTGTAGAACTGCATGCATGTGGTTTCAAAAAATAGGGTAACAAAGCACAGCTGGAATAGAAACGTTACGTCTTCCAAAATAAATAAATTTGATGTGGGAATTTTGGGGTTTAGCTTATACCGTAGAGAGAGAAATATATATATATATTGAGGCCATGAGATTTTATTTGTTAACTGAATTTATTTATAGTGTTCCCATGTTTTGATTAATTTGTACACACAACTTAACTAATTGCACAAGGACAAGTTGTTAGATAAAGACTTTAATATAGCTTGTGTACCCTGCTTTCTCGGTGTGACTGTTTTAATATGTCATCACCATTCATATCTGTACAACAAGTGATTATAATTAAATTGTTTACAGCAGCACAAAGTACATCATAGATCCAGCCTCTTAATTTTTACTTCAGTTGATCCATTGGACGAAATAAAACTCTACATATGCTGAAATTATCCCGTGCATGCAAAAAAAAAAAAAAAAACATGGAAATACACAAGATTAAATAAAAGACCACAAATGATATCTTGTGTGCACAAATGAATAAAATGTGGCATCGATTGATCTATTTTTCTCTCTATGGCAGATGTGATTCCATTATCTAAGATGAAGATATTAATCTTTTACAATGATGAAAAACAGCAAATCATCACAGTGGAAGAACAGGACCCTGTAAATGTTTGTCAGTTTTGCTTGAAAACATAGTTGCTTAAGTTGCCTTGTTTCCGTTCTGGTTATCATACAACTAAAGCCTACTGAATCAAAGACAAAGAAACGCTGATGTACATCGAGGTTTACGATAGCAGTTGCTTTGTGGTGCATTTTCACGTCTTGCACTATCACTCGTCTTCCATCAAGGCCAGTAAATCTCACTTTAACTGAATTAGAGCGATCGAGAGACAAGAAGCGAGCGGCAGACGGGAAGAGGAGAGGTAGAGAAACAAGAACGGGAATAGAATATGGAAAACTGAGGGAGCGAGAAGGGAGGATAAGTAGTGAAAAGGGAGATGCAGTCGGAGAGGGAGAAAGATAGATCGTGTGCATGAGAATGCTGGGAGATGGAGGAAATAGGCTGGAGAGGAGATGATGGAGGAGGGAGGCTGTCTGTTTCCATGGACACCGTGGCTCTTGTTGAGCTGCGGTGGGGTTTTTAGTGCTGGAGTATTTTTATTTATTGTGTTGAACTCGATGTTCCACCCAACGAGCTATCCTGACCAGACTGTGTTCATAGTGACTAATGGGGACGGCAATGTTTGATATTTGTCCAGTGTTGAGGGTTTCTTTCTCACTCAGATGATTTGGTTGTTAATCAGTTTTAATATCTCACACTTGTTCCACCCTGGTTAATGAAGGGATGTGAGCTTTGGTGAATGTTGCTTTCATTTACCAGTAACCAACCTGACTGTTTGTGTGTGTGTCCGGCTGTGTCGCTCTGCACTGTGGGGTGCGCTGCCACAGCAATCGCCCCGGTGTGTCCTGTCTGATCAGCTCAATTGGTTATTATACGATAACCGTTGACATATTCTAATGACAATTAATTGATCAGCATCAATTTTTATGTGCTCATTTATTATCACATATCCACATACTATGACATTTGGTCTAAAGAAATGAATTTCTGCTGCAACGTAAAAAGTAAATCAGTCGAACTCTGTGTTTTGTCATTTTGATCTGTATCATGTATTGTTTTTTAAAAAGAGGTTCATCTCAACCTTCTCTCCAGCCTTCCCCTGGTTCGGCATGGACATCGGTGGTACCTTGGTCAAGTTGGTGTACTTTGAGCCAGTCGATATCACTGCAGAGGAAGAACAGGAAGAAGTGGAAAACCTCAAATCCATCCGCCGCTACCTCACCTCAAACGTAGCCTATGGTATGTCTGCTCACACACACACACTCCTGTTCACACCCAAATACCTACATCTGTACACGTGTGTAAAACAAGGCAAGGCAAGTCAGGTCAAGAGCACACTATAAGAAGATGGCAGAAGAATCTCTTTTACAGTGTATGTGGCTTCTGTTTTGACTTACGCAGGATACTTATCCTGCACGCTTTGAGCTGGAAGGAAAATAATAGTGGAAAGCATGTAAAAGCACATCAATGAGCTGACGTGTAACTAGACATGGGTCAATAGGAGATTGTCATGTCACCGTTATCCTATGAAAATAATTCACAATGTTATCAAAATATGCTTCAAACTCCTCAAATAATGGTGTCACTTAAGAAACACATATTTAGATTTTTCGTGAACTTCCTTGTGATTTTGTTGTTGTGGAGTGCTGTTCAGGTTTATTCTAGAAATGATAGGAAGTGCTCAGATGAACTTCAACCCCAGCATTTTTGTTATTTTGTAATTTATGAATGGACATCGGTGCATTGGAGACCTACAGTATGAAAAGGGTTCCTCCCTCACTCAGGTAAAACCGGCGTCCGTGACGTCCACCTGGAGCTGAGGAACCTGACCATGTGCGGCAGGACCGGGAACCTGCACTTCATCCGCTTCCCAACGCAGGCCATGCCCCGTTTCATCCAGATGGGTCGCGACAAGAACTTCTCCAGCCTGCACACAACACTCTGCGCCACCGGAGGCGGGGCCTACAAGTTTGAGAATGACTTCAGGACGGTGAGGACAGAGGAAATGTCTGATTGAGGTCAACATTTGTATTGACTAAGCAATTGCTAATTAAAGCAATCATTGCAGCCCCACTTCATGCTGACATGTTAACACCTTAATACACGATCAAGGTCACCAGTTATTATCTGATTCAAGCAGAAATATCTGTCCGCCTCAATGTCTGCGTAGTTGATTGCGGGTTTCCAAATATGTGTGCGTTATATTTAGAAGTGAGCACATTTGATATGACGTCTGTCAGTGCTTGTTTACCGCTCCGTTGATTTTAAAATGATTTTACTTGTATTTAAATTATGACATGGTCTTGCACTGGTATGTACTGTATGTCTCGGGTCTGCGGGTTGGTCCAAAGGTCAGGACTAAGACCTTTGATGAATCCGTTTTATAACCACTGGGACTTCCTGAGGATCTGAGAGCTGCTGGAAATGCTTTTTTTTTAAATGTAAAATTAAAAGTAAAAATGACATATTCAACCAGGCATTTCACATTATAGACTTCTTTTAATTTAAGTTAATTTAAATTATTTCTACTTCAGTAATTATTTGAATTTTTTACTTTTTGATTATATTTTATTAATCTAATTATTTATATATATATATATATATATATATAATCAAATTGATTTCAGGTTGTTTTGCTGTTATTACTGTTTTTTTGCTCTTGTTCTTTTTGATCACATTTCTTTTATAATTATAACGTGCTGCGCTGATGTTGTCTTTTCAAATATAATCTTTAACTTTAAATCATCTGGGATGGTTGAAACCCCTTTGAGCTGAGGTCATGTCTTGCTTGTTGGTCAGATGGCCGACCTGGAGCTGCTGAAGCTCGATGAGCTGGACTGCCTGATCCGTGGCTTGCTGTTCGTGGATCGGGTGAGCTTCAACGGACACCCCGAAGGCTACTACTTCCAGAACCCATCAGACACCCAGAGTTGCGTGAAGAAGACCTGCACCCTGGACAACCCTTTCCCCATGCTGCTGGTCAACATCGGCTCCGGGGTCTCCATCCTGGCCGTGTACTCTGAGAACAACTACAAACGGGTGACTGGGACCAGGTGAGCAGGGTGGACGCTGACTGTATGTAGTAAGAAAAATAAAACCGACAGTGTCACAGCAAGCTGACACCTACTCGCCTTCAATTATAGACACATTGTTAAATGTTGCATACATAGCTTTTCTGCACTAAATTGCCTTATGCTGTATTCACCCCAAATGTGTGATTTTTCTGTACAAAGTCAACGCAAAAAGGCGAAATTGCCATTGGAAACGCGGATGATGACACATGAATGAGACGAAAAAGGACAATCTAGAGATGGGTTGTGTATTTATGTCTAGATGACCTTATTTGGAGTGTTGATGGAACAGCTACAATGTTAGCATAGCCTAGCACCCCTCAAGCCAGACTCCATTCATAAAAAGAGCGTCTTGCAGACAGATCTAATGAAGCATCACTTCAGACTTTCATTACACATCAATATGTAGTTATTTCAGCGTCCGTTTATCCCTTTATTGCTATTAAATCACATCTAATCGTTTATTTTGGGTTCCCCCAGCTGTGGTAAACCAGCCAACGTGTGTCTTGCTGATACATCGAATACACATATCCTCTTTGTTCTTGCATAAGCGTTGTGGTTGCCTGCCAGAAGGTGTCATAAATTGATTTTTATGCCACATTTTTACAATACACTCTTAAGCTCTTGGTGTATTTTAACTGGATAAATGATTTAGTCATCAGAGAAACAAGCTGAGCAAACGTTAGGCTCGCAGCAGCTCAACTCACAGCAGCTCGGCTCACCACTCCAGGACGTCCTGTGTCCACTGAGCAGCGTCGGAGGAGAAATGCCGATTTTTAATGCAAAGCTGCTTTTTTCAGTCAGCGGGTCCATTCGTTTTGGAAAGGAGGAGAGACCTCTAGTTAAAACCACCTGAAACATAAACACTGAACTGACATCTCCCATGATCCCACGCTGCTTCACCACATCACCAAACTACATTTGCTGTTATTGTTACGAAGGAGAGAAAAGTAGTGGCAGAACTTTGTTTCACTTCTAGCTGAACTAAAATAAATGACACGAATAAATGTTAATATTGGGAAGAAGCAGCGTTCTCACCGATTCTGACATTCTGCATAATGTTTTGAGCCCAGATACAAACGTAAGGCTTACTTCCTTTAAAGTCTTATAGTAGAGTCCACTTTGAGCTGTAAATGAGTTTTGGACTTGAAGTTATTTGTGTGAATGAATATGTGTAAAAGGTGAAGGTGGCTGAAGACTTTCTATAGCTTTAGTAGATCTGACAGATAAGCATGAATCAGCTGTTTGAATGTCCTGCTGTCCTTTATCTGTGGTCGGCTTGTGTACCTTTGTACTTGCATAATAGAGTGTGATTAGATAGCGTGCTGTTGAAAATCAAAGAAGGCTTGTTAATGTTAGTTATTTTAAATGTATGTTTTATTTAACAAGCCTCCTAATTATCCATCACTATATTAAAACTGGGCAAAGTGAGAGTCCACCCTGATGTTTATTGTCTAGTTCACTGGTTAGAGGTCTGCACCAGCTTTACATGACTTCAAACAACCTAGTTTGAACGTCATTTCTCCTGGAATTTACATGCATTTTAATGGTTCCACCAGCAATAATAATTCCCACGTGAGTTACAACTTAAATGGCCCATCGTGACCCTGGGCTGTTAGATTTTGCCCAACAATAAAATCCCGATTTTCTTTTCTCAAAATCCGATTTTCGATTACGATTATTTTGTGAAATGACAAAAGGCAAAGAAATTATTTCAATTATGCTGTTTTTTATTGAACTTTTTGCAAATAATTTCCCCATTGGGATTTGAGTGCAAACCTTGCTCTTATTAAACAAAAAATCCCTCAAGGGATTAATATAAAGAATAATTAATGAACTTTTGCCATCTGGCTTTGCTCCATGTTATCTTCTTGTAGACCTTTGTAAACAAACAAAAACAATCCCTTTGGGATAAGGAGAAAAACCTCACTTTCACATGTATCTTAAGGTGTGTCCATTAAACAAAAATGAAAAATCGATTTTACGAGTTTCACGTTTTTAACATCGTCCTAACTACATAATCGCGATTACGATTTCAAATCGATTCATCAAACAGGCCTATCGTGACCGTAGTAAGTCCACTGTGGTCGGCATTCAAGACTAAGATGAACCTTTCGTCTCCGCAGTGCAACAACCAGGACAGAGTTTCAGTATCAAACTAAGCAGTTTCAGTGTGTGGTGAAGTTTTGACTTGAGAAAGAATTGCTGTAAAGCCGGTGTAAGAGGCTGCATTGACACAAAGGAGAATCCTGTGATTCTTGAATGGTGGCATCAGAGAATGACATGCTAGGAAGCGATATCAGAGCTGAGGACGAATAGAGTTAAGCAAACTTTGCATATTCATTTCTTGTCTTTCTCTCTCGTCCCTCCTCATATTGTCTCCTTTGTCCTTCTCATCTCGCTCCTCCTCTTTGTCTCCCCCCTTCAGTCTGGGAGGTGGTACATTCCTGGGCCTTTGCTGTCTGCTGACGGGCTGCGAGACGTTCGAGGAGGCGCTAGAAATGGCCAGCAAGGGCGACTCCACCAACGTGGACAAACTGGTGAAGGACATTTACGGGGGAGACTACGAGCGCTTCGGCCTGCAGGGCTCTGCTGTCGCATCCAGGTGAGGAGCGATGGAGGTTCTGTCACCCGAAGGTCCACGATGTCACCACAGTTACCTGCAACAACACACCTAACTCTGAAGGCTAAATGCGTCTTAGAAGCGGGAGAGATTAGCTGTTTAGCACTTGTATTTCCTTCGCTTCCTCTTGGATGCGTACTTACGATCTACCGCCTGGTCGCTACGTTTGTCTAGAGTTTGATGCCCAGAAACGTCCCACACACAGCAAAACAATCAAATCCAGGCCGACGGATACAGACAACACCACACTAGAGACTTGGAAAATGCTGATTCGAACACTGAAATAATCTTATTAAAACTTAAAGCATTGATTTATTTGTTGACAATATTCAGGAAGACACTATCATAGTGAGAGCATGAATGAAAGGTCTGAGGGAGGTTTCATGCTTTGTGTGAATGTATGGCTGCACAAAGGACTCTGTCATAACAGAATAAACACGCACACACACACACACACACACACACACACACACACCTTTGCTTGCTAATCTGGGTTTAATATGCATACTGTAAACCTGCAGCTCTGTGTTCAAAGGTTGGTCCACAAAGCAAAGTGAACAACACATTTCATCACCGTCGTCAGATTATAATCTCTGGTTCGAGCTGTTGAAACAAGACAAACATGTTTACTGTTCTGAAGGGGATTTTGACATTTTTGGAGGCTCACAACGTGTCTGCTTCTCTCTTTCGTTTGTTAAGAGTTCATCAAACCCGTACTCAGGATGTCTGTGTGCTTGTGTTTGTGTGTCAGATGTTGTGTTTCTTATGGTCTGCTGTGTTTTTTTTTTTTACAGTTTTGGTCACATGATGAGCAAAGAGAAGCGAGACAGCATCAGTAAGGAAGACTTGGCCAGAGCCACACTGGTCACCATCACTAACAACATAGGATCCATTGCACGGATGTGTGCAGTCAATGAGGTACACACACACACACACACACACACACCACCTACACTTGCTCTAAATAAGATGCTTTGACCGTCAATTGCACGGTTTTAGGCAACACAATAGAGAAGCTAAGTGAGGCGCCTTCCACCCAACCTGTCTTGAACCACAGACCCTGTCTTGCTTACAAGCTTTGTCAGTGTGACTTTTATGCTGTGTCATCAACATTCATATCTATACAACCAATGCGTTTATGATTAAATGGTTTACGAGAGCACAAAGTTCTTCATAGATTTTATGTTTTGCTCTCACAGCGAACCAGATTGATGCATTTAACTTGCAACTTCATTATTTCTGCAGCCCTCACTCTAAGAAGCAACGCTGTTCTGTTTAAAAGCTAAAGCTTTTCCACTGGGGATTTTTTTTTAAAGAACGGTGATGAGTTTTGAATAATTGTGGGACAGCGTGTTGTAAGTGGCTCCACAGTAAACATCGTGGAGTGTAATAGTGTAATGACTGAAACAGAGGGATCCGTCCGGAGTCTTTCTGTGTGCTGTGAGCTTCTTTACAGTGTTGCCTTGTGGCATGGCGATCAAGCAGCATTGTACAGGGCTATCACTGCACACAGAGCTGCAGCCAAGACGCACACATACAAACACACACATACTGTGTCTGTATGGAATTAACCAATAGATCTAGATTTGATTTGAATAGTCTTTAATGTGGAAGTCAAACATAGACGCTGAATTTATCAGACTAGGGATTTTTTGGTGGACTTTTTAGGTCTTAGGTTTTGCTGAAAACTTTATTACTCGGTTGACAACCTGGAGGTGGAATTCAACAATCCGTGACTCACGCTGCCTTTCTCATTTTGCAGCGTTTGACACATTTATTTTCCTACACACGTGCTTCATTTATTCATTTGTCTCACCACATAATGTCAAGGTCATTTGCCTAAAATATCCATGACACACAAGAAAGGTATTAGCATCATTTAGCAGTGTTTTTTCCTGATTCAATGCCATTTTAAAAGTAATTTGGTCGCTTGTTGATTTATTTTTTTACCCCGCCAGTAAAGACTGAAAGGCCTTTTCCATAGTAGAGCAAGAGATTTACTCTTCATCAGCTCTCCAGTACCACCATGTGGTGAGGAAGAGGAGTTGCATTCTGACCACAGTTTTAGATAAAAAAGAAGTGAATGTCTGACCTTCCATCTGCAGCTGTTGTTTATTTTGTGATTCATTTATTTTGACAGATTAGAAAGTTTTTTTAAACATTCACAACATCCGTTTGATGGAAAGAGCTGGGAGAAACATGGCTCGGTGTAATCCCTGCGGCCTTTCACAATTTCCTTCAATCATCTTTTATTAATGCCTTCATTAGAGATGAGAGCAGCGATGATGGGCAAGATAAGGGGGATGACCAGCGTTGCCAGATGTCCATTGTGCCCCTCTGTACGATCAATAATATACCACTTCACCAGTTTGTGATGCTTACAATTAGTGCTGTCTTTATTGGCTCAATCCTATGTCTGTAAGTCATGTGACCTCTTCCAATGAGTCATGCTATCTTGTAAATTCAGTTGTAAAAGTTGGCTATTACAAAAAACCTCAGACAGATTGACCCTTTTATAGCCGACATCGTCAAAAATATAATTGTACACATTTGCGTTTTGCTGCTTTAAGACACTTAAAACATTGTAATAAAAGTCACAAGTTCTCCAGAAAGTTTCACACTGGATCACTTCAGTTTCATTAAACGTGTTGACTACAACATTACACAACATTACACGTTAAACAGATTGACGTTAGCGACGTGGTGCAGCTATTTTTTCTCATGGGTATATACAGCCTCAAAATGTTGGATGTTGATTTTAACATTTCCCATCTGACAACAAACCAGGAGCGGTGGGACCTGAATCCCCAGCGTTTCTTATTTCCAATGAGGATTCCTGTAACTGTCACACACATGCTGGAGCTTCAGTGTTCTGACTCCTTGAATGTCTCTCTTCGTATCAGAAAATCGAGCGCGTGGTGTTTGTTGGGAACTTCCTCCGTATCAACACGGTGTCCACCAAGCTGCTGGCCTACGCCATGGACTTCTGGTCCAAAGGACAGCTAAGAGCCCTCTTCCTGGAACACGAGGTGAGCCGCTCCACTAAGCAACTGGCACGTATCGCTGTAAAGGGAGGGCTTCTAGGGAACAGAGAACTTTATCTTAGCTGCCCTTGTTTTGTGTTGTGAGACTTAGTTCTATATTTTCCGTAAATAAGTGTTTTTAGGTATCAGGATTGCTTTGTTTTTAACTTCATGTGCCTGTTAACATCTCGGGACCAAACGTTGTTTCTCTGTCTGCTGTTCGTTTGCATCAGGGTTATTTTGGAGCCGTCGGCGCCCTGATGGAGCTGCTCAAGACAACAGAGGACCCGTGAAGGAAACGACGTCGTCCAGCCCCGAACGCTGTGACGTCATCACCTTTTGATGCTGCTGAAAGGTCCCGTTGACAGAGGCCACTAAAGGAACAATAAGAGAGGGAGAGAGAAACTGAGAAAAGCCATTTTAATAATTTAACACTTGTAAATAACATTCTTCTCCTAACCCTAACAGAGTCCCCCTATCATAATGGTTTTAATATTGTAACCTTTAATTTATGGTTTCCTGTAATCAGCCCTGTGTCAGGAAGCACAGAGATACAGAGGATTTTAGTTAGTTTGTTTTGTTTTGGTCGCTGTGTGTGAATAGCTACTGTAGCATTACGTCCTGGAGGCTGCGGCTCCACGGACGACTGTTTGTGCAACAACTCGTTAAAATGTGAAGCTCCTCTTGAATGAGCATGTGGGCGTTTTTACCAGCAGGGACCACAATCAGCTGTGCAGACGGACCGCCGTAGCTCGCTAAAGTTACTGATTCCGTAAAAAAAGCTGGTGGCCACCCAGCTGCTAGACGTTTTTTTGTTGTTGCACAAAAAAGTTTCCCACAATGCCACAGTCCTCTGAGGAGTGCACTGAAGCCAAATCCTGTTGAGATTCGTACGACACCTGCCTCCGTCTGCCTCAGACGGGAAGCATTCAAACAGGCTCTAACTGTTTCTGTCGCTCCGCTGAACACGGCCTCTGCTTTTATGTTCCGTATGCCTACGTGTGAACCACATTAACAACATATTGCCACACAAGCATGTACGTAAACGGCCGTGCAATCTGGTAGTCTGTCCCCTAGCCCTGCATCTTCTCTGCCACCCCGCTGCCTTGTTTGGGTGTTGCAGTGTGTTTTCATGAGACGTTCTTGTGACTCCCGGCATAAGAAAAATGTTCAGTTCACCTTCTTTAGTTTGTGTTTTTACGGTCTAATGGTGCCGACAGTCTGATCTGTTGTGAAAGTGCTGCCGGGTCGGTGGACTTTCATCCCCCTGAGCTTCCTCTCACACGTTATAGGAGTAGCTTTTTATTCTTCTTGCACCATTAGGATGATGTGTGCTTCACTTCAACCAACCATATCTCGACTTTTGACCACGCTAACATTCGGATTGACTCAGTGAATGTTTGAAGGGAAGTTTGCAGAATTGTCAGATCATTAACAACGTCTGCAAACAGAGTTGTGTCACTAGCGTGTTTGTCCCGATCCATATCCAAACTAGGAGAGTCGTGTCCCGATGCAGCTGCTGCATCCTTCGGAGGACTTTGCAGTCCACTCTGAACGCCGTGAAGGATCCATCAGTTGATGATCCTCTGAATCACGTTTTGTTTCAGTCAAATCCAGGATGCGGCCGCTGAATCGGGACGCAGTAAGTTTAGTTTTAGTTTTAAAGTTGTGTAGTAATGCAGAGTTCTCAAACTGTAGTGAAGATTCTGGGACAAAAAGCCCCTTTTTGAAAATAATCTGTAGTCATTTGGACAACTGCGATGAGTCACAGCATCACTACATCACAGCTGTGTGGGGTTCCCCGTCGTGTCATGCTGGTGTTTCCCTCCCAGCCTGGACCTTTTACAGCCTTTCATCGTGTTTCGAACCCGAGCACTTGCTTTACATATTTACTCCCACTGTCCACATGCCTTTACTCTGCAGCAGAGAAACTGTGCCCCTCCCCTCTTTAGTTAAATGTTAAGTATCCGGAGTGTCTTATTGACAAAATGGAGTGATTGTGGTTATCTTCTCCTCACCGTCGTCTAACGCACCTGTGGACTCCACTTTGCCCCCAACAAATAACATGTTTGCTGTCGTGCAGTTCTTTTTTTGTTGTTGTTCATTTGTCAAAACAGCAGACAGGATGGTTTCATTAGAAGCTGATTGTTTTTTCCAAGACAACTCACAATACGCTACCATTTTAAAGGCTGTTGAAGCAGTTATGTTTGCAAATTATAGATTGAACCGAATCCTAATAGTTAAATCATCAGGGAACAGAAAAATCACATTTTTACAAAATTGTAAGTCACATTAACAAAGGTAAATATAGAGGATAAGCCTCGCCCCTTCCTGTGTTCCTCGTGGGACCTTATTTCAGAGAGAATATGTACAGTACGTTGAGAGACACATTTTGTGAACCCTTTTAATTGGTGAATACCACATATGATGTTTGTTATTTAAAAGATACTTTTTTCACGTCAAGAAAGTCTCAGTTTGTTGTTGGATCATTAAGTTTAGTGTGAAACCTAAACCTAAGCTGTTGTTAGTATTTAGTAACATCCTAGTACCAAACACAGTCTTGTGCTCCAAGCGTTATACGACAAAATGAGACTTTCCTGACATCAAACATCATATGAGTAATTCATGTTACAATTCAGACAGGATCAGGAAATACATTTTCTCTCACCGTTGACTATTGTACACATTTCTTCCAAAAATAAGGTCCCATGGTGAACACAGGAGGGGCGGGACTTGGCCTCTATCATTAGTATCTTTCCCCCAAGTGTCACCAGTAAAAGTGGTGGAATAATATTCAAGTTTTGGAGGGATTTTGTCGTTTTTCTCTTTTCTGTTCCGTTTTTAATACTTGCCTTGTTCCAACTCATGTTTGGTTGATCATTGTGGCCTCGACCTGTCAGGTGCCACTCCGCGTCCCAATCAGCCTCCTGGCGGTTATCTCGTGCCGCCCCTCCTTCTCATCTGAGACTGGGTTGCCTTCGCTGTGCTTACATCACGTCTGTGCCCTTCACTTTCCTGTGGGATTTGAACTTCTCTCCTGCTGAACTTCACCTCCGTGTTTTCATGCGTTCTGTGCTCGTGTCTGCCATGGTACTGTAACAGAGGATTCAGTGCAGTTAACACACACTCAGAGTGTCTTGTAAATTGTGATTATTTTAATATTCAGCTTCCTCAGATCAATAATAAGAACCTGGGCTTTTTGAAATGTTTTCAAGCTTTTTATTCTGTTTTTGGTTTGGGAACATTTTGTTTATGGCCAGTACTAACTACAGTAATAATGTGAGTTTATGTGGGTTTTTTTCTCTGTGTCATTTTAATACTGTTAATACTGTTGTACAGAATTTTATTTTCATGGTTTTTATCGTTCTTTTTTTTGGGGGGGGGGGGGGGGGGGGGTTGGCACAAAAGAACCAGTGTGATTGTCTGTAAATCCCTGCTTTCGTGCTTTGTGAGGCTGCAGAAGCCTTTTACTAAACGTGGTGATCAGACAAACGCATATCATCGCTGTGTTGCAGAGGCTTTTATCTCGTGCAGGCAGCATTTATTATTCATTTTGTGGCTCAGTCCTGGCTTCTGTTTTAAGATGATGCTGGTCTCTGCAAAACACGGATGACATGTGTTTGAAAGTTTCTCAAATGTACCCGTGTGTTCTCAGTGACGATGTCATTATGAGTTCTAACATCACTTTAATCCTCAACTAATCTAAAACGGTTCCGAGCCGAGTGACGCCTGGTTCAGACTACGGGATGTTAGTGTCGCTACGATGGGCGCTGTGTCAGATTAGGATTATAGAGTCATAAAGCCGATACGCATGACAGGCTACATGTCGGCCCCCGGCCAATCATCGCTGCCCGTCTTTCACCACGTGTGATGTCATCCTACTCTTTCCCCCTTAACCCTGTCCCGAAAGTCCCCTCGAGGAAACATCAAAGAGGCGGGGCTGTTGTTGCCATAGTAACATTAATGTTCCCGCGATTTCACAACAACAACGTTCCTCTTTCGCTTCGCCATTGTTGTTTACAGGTCAGCTCTGTGCTCCCATTGGTCGGCAAAGTGATGGCCAGGACAGAACGACAGAAAATGCTAGACTTCCTGTCTGGAAATCCAAGGGTGGCGTCTACTGTATAAAACCAGCGATTGTGGCCCGCCGCACTCAGCATGGTTCTGAGCTGACACAACCATCGGGTTGGAACCGTTTAGTCTGAACCAGCGTTACAGGCTGTAAGCGAGTTATCAAGAGTTCAGATACGTGTAGTAGCGTTGTACCTACCTGTTGTAATGATCTGCTGCTGCAGCTTCAATGCTGGAATTCAAATCCTTCACAAACACCCATGATCCTCAAAGCAGCACCACGGACGTTTTTGTCCTTTTCCCCACATGTCCTGTGTTTACAACACAAATACGGTACGAGGCAAGAATTCACATTGAAGCAAATCAGCTTTTCAGCATATTTCTTTCTGTTGTCACAAGTCAATGATGTGGCTTCTTTAACTGCTTTGATGGCGGTCCGAGTTGTGGTTATTTTTTGATACACTTTGTTCGTGGTTCATTTCCCAACCGGGACCATCTGTACTCGGATCAGTTCTATCTGCTTCAGAGCGTCGCCCGTCGTGAAATCTCCCAAACAGGCTATGCAGTAACTCCTCCATCGATCTCTTTGTCCCGTTTCAACAAACTCACCTCTTCTGTAAAGCTACCACAGTTGAATTTGTAAATGTTTTTAAAAAAAAATAATATATGCAACCCTGTTAGTTTTCCCTGTTTGAATTGTGACGGAAGAGAATCTCTCCTCCTGAAGTTTTTGTCCTGCTGATACAGTTGTTAACACTATTTAAGGCGGACGCTCACAACAGGATGTTTGAGAAGGCGTTACACGGCCAAGTGAGCGTAGCGAGCATGTGGCCGGCGTGAGCTAATCATGCTGAATGCAGCCGCGCATCTCGTGGGATGAATTAAATTTTTTTATCCCGGATGGACATCAAACTGTAAACACCTTGTTGCCGTCAAACCTTGTGTTGCATTCTGACCTTTGACCTGTGTAACGTGTTTTTTTGTTGTTTTTTTTTCCCTCCTGCTAAACGGTGCAGGGTTTCCGCCGAGGTTCTAATGTAGTCAAACATCCTGTTGTCGTGAACGCATCCAGCCTTTAGACCTTCTGGAATGCTTGACTGGCAGGACGGACCTCTGTGCGCTTGTGTATTTGATTGTACAGAGATTTTTGTAAATAATATTAATATGATATATTCTACACCAGCAATCTGTCGATTAAGTTGTTTCAACCGTTTCGGGGCCTGGCTTCCCAAACATGACTCGGCACTTAATTAACAATCCCAACGCAGACAGAAGATAGCATCGTCACCAACAGGGTTAAAAGTGGATAATTAACAATGATGTATGAACATTGATTATACTAAATACTAAACCCACCCCGTTTTTACATTTACTGTCACTTTAATATCTTTTCCCATTTTGGTTCCGGTCAATTTGACTTTGAATAAAACTAGCCATGCTAAATAAGTCATATTTACTCTGTCTGAGACCTGAAGGGGAGAGGGGTTATGTTGAATAAGTCCTCTTGGTGTCCACGGTCCTGTTTTGCGTCTGCTGGATTTCAGTGCCGGTTGTTTCACATGATCTGGATCTGGGTTTTGGGAAGACCAGTGCAGGTTGTTGGTGTCAGTTCTGCTGCTGCTTTTAACTCCGGTTTGAAAAAAGAAAGGGTTAAAAAAAAGAATTAAAAAATGGCGACCTGCCTTGTGCAATGCGTATGTAATGATGTGAAGAGATTTTTTTTTTCTAAAAAGGAATTAAACTAAAACTGGATGAGAGATATGTGTTCTGGATGTTTCTTTACTCACATTACACTGTTTATGAAAAGAAAGGAGACAGATATAAACAAAGCAAAAGACGAGACGTAGAAAGAAAGAAAACAGATTTAAATAGCTGCAGCAATGACAAATCACAGGATATTCCCTGTTCGGAGAAAAGTTTGTGGGAGTTAAAACCCGACAGAAGAAGGATAAACACCCACACGTAGGCTACCTACATTGGTTTAGATAACCAAGTTGTTAAGAGTGAAGCTGTGGTAATGAATTTGGTTTTACACTCTTGGCATCAAATTGCAGTACAGTTCTAATTTTGAGATATATTTAAACATTAACCTCAATAATATACCACCAGACTAGGACAGTGTCATGGCTACCGCATACCAAAACACAACAATGGAATAATATGCTTTAGCCAAAGCAGCTACTTCAACATGATGTAATTTTATGTTAGCTACAGCCCAGTCACTGTTTATATTAGCTTCAGTTGGGTAGCTAACTTTATATTAGCTTCAGCTTGGTAACTCGTTTTATATTAGAATCAGCTAGGTAGCTAGCTTCATATAAGCTTCAGCTAGATAGATCGTTTCATGTCAGTAGGCCATTGACTAAGTAGCTAGCGTGATGTAAGCTAGATTCTAAGGAGCTGAAAAACAAGTGACTGCAGTGTTTCCCACCAGTTTTAAATATACTTTTGGTGGTAGCTGATTTTTGGGATGGAGGGGTGGGATGTCGTTAAGCTGGGGTCTGGGGGCATCAGACACTTAATTTCCTGCATTTTATGCATCAATTTACGGTGGAAATGTATTTATGTAAAGCAAAAGTGTAACAGTGTTCTTGCATGGTGTTAAGGCCCCACATTGTGGCCATCAGCAAATCTCATTGGCTGCAAGAATGGTACATGCCGGTGGTGTCCAACCGAACGGTAGTGGGCCGGTCTGGGCCAAACATGCCAGAGCTGATTTGTTTTGTCCCAGTGTGGAAGATAGCTAGAACGCAGCACAGTTGCTGAAAACAATTACACAATAAGGAGAAAAGGAGTTTTCTACATCTATTCTAATAACAGGGATGTGACACACACACACACACACACAGTGATATCATTTTGATGTTTTTAATGAATGTGGCCTTTTTATACAAACTAACAGCTGTGAAGGTTGCAAGAGGATGTCATAGACAAGAGAGGTGGTTTGATGTCAATATATTCACAAATGACCGAGCTATTTAAAAAGAAAACCTTAAAATGTTCATCTTTCAGGAAATATGTTGTTGATAACAAAGACCTGCATTTTCTTTTTTTTTTGCCACTATGTATAATGGCAGTGGTTTGACATTCCTATGTTGAAAAACAAAAGGTTGCACTTTAACGACGGTCCCTAACAACGCCTATAGAAACAATAGGCGCACCTCGCGCTCTCCACTGCATCGTCATCGTTGGTGAGTTTGAGTTCATCCCAACTGTGGATCGACTTCCAAAACCAGCTCTCCAACGTATCCCCAAACAACACTGTGAGAAATGGAGGTGTCGACGCGGAGCTAATGAAGAAAACACCGACGGATGTCAAATATTAAAATACTTTCAGGCCGTTATTCTCATAGCGGCTATTACGTCTGTGTCTGTTACCCGGTTAACGCAGGGAAAGTCAATATTTCTGCATGATATTGTTATTACGTCCAATTGCTCCTGTTATAACCTGAACGCATCTTGCCCAGTTGATTGAATGAGTCGACTTGTTAATACACGTTATTAACTGTTTGTGCCCGTGGACTCGTTCATTGATCTTAGGTCGCTCGGTTAACACACCTGGGCGGTCCGTCCCAGGACAGCGTGCTGTGCGGGGGGGAACACCGCGCTGAAACTCGTTTGAAGTACTTTTTTAAAGGAATGATATCTGGAGGTGAAAGGAAAGTGTTTGTGCAAGTGTGGGCACTAGTGTGACGCTTATGTTAGGAGTTTAGTATAAAAATACAACGATAAAAACACCGCTAAGTAAAGGGCAACGAGTTGCTATCGAGACGCGCTTGTCTAATGCGCGCGCCCGTGTATGTGCGCGCGTGCGCCCCTCCTCCTCGGAGCTGCAGTTTGCCGGCTCGCTGGTGTGCAGAGCTCCTCCGGGGATCCGAGGAGCAGCTGAGGAGCAGCAGGAGGACTTTATTTGTGCTGCCATGACGCGGTGACTCGGAGGAGCCGACTGGAAGCTGATGTAAGTCAACACGAACTTCTCTTTTTCTCATTTCATCTCGCTTTCTCTCCACTCTCCTCTCTGCCTTCATCTCTTTATCGAGCCTTTTTTTTTTGTTTGTAGTTTTCTAGTTATTCCTCCATCAAGTTTTACATTACAGATTGCAGTGTATTCACTATTGTAGATATACTTATAAGCATTTTATAAGACATATATAAATATTTAAAAACCCCATCCATGCTGCAAAAAACATACTGATGTGTTGAAATACATCATACATGGTGAAGTTATAAAACATTAATTGTAAATGCTTTATTTCACAATTAACTTACCAGACTTTAAATGCAGTCAACATGCACAAACAGGACACATGTTGAGTGTTTACTGCGTAAAAGGTGTTTGTTGGTCGCAAACTTCCATTTCATTGATTTAACTGAATGCAAAACATTTTTTGGCATAGCAGGGTGGCAGTTTACTTTGCAGCAGGAGGTGAATTCCCTGGGAAGGACCTACACATGTTGACAATCCACACACACACACACACACACACACTCTCTCTCTCTCTCTCTCTCTCTCTCACACACACACACACATGTAAACTTTACAGCTTTACTGCTTGTCCAGATGACGAGCAAAGAAGCTGCACAGAAACCTTTGGACGTCAGCAGGAGAGCATGACAGATATGACTCTCTCTCTCGATACACCTAAATCACTTTCTTTTATTGTTTTATTTCCTGATTGAAAGTTTGCTGTGATGTAACTGAGTTCTTATCACACACACACACACAGCTTGTTCCTCCAGGTTCTTCCAGTCCGACCGAGTTTCTGTCAAACCGAGGAGCCAAAATGCAAAATGGGCCCAGCTGGTGTGAAGGCCTGAGCTTTTCAAATGGAAACGCGTTAAATGGCTGAAGCCAGAGAGAGTGGAGCGTCACCTCGGGGCGCAATTATCCATGCTAACCACCAGGACCAGTTAACAGCTAGCATTTCAACCTCAGACACACTGAACCAGCTGACCCCCCCCCCCCCCCCCCCCCGACTTGTGATCTTGTGTTTGACCACGTTTGTTTTTGTGAACCATGGTCCGGATCATGCATACGTATGCGTCCTCCCAGAGATAGCCTATGTTTATGGTGTGGTGACACCAGTAGGAGACAAACAGTAGGGATCCACTATGAAGGCGGGAACAGACATGGTCAGATGGGTTGGCTGTGGGGGAGAAAAGAAGTATCTTTGGTGTTTTGTGGGAAGTGAGAGTAATGGCTTTCTGGGAAATAAGGGGGCGGGGTTGAAGGTTAAAGTAAATGAGGAGAAACAAAGCAAAGATGTGAGCGCTCACAAACATCTCTCTTTCGTCAGTTCTGAACTGCTAAAATTCGTCTTCTTTCTCCTAATTCAGTTGGCAGTTTTTACATTTTTTAATTTTCAGTGGATGAAGTTTCAGTTTAATTCCATCAATAAAAGTTTCTAACTAACACATCTCTTCTTCTACTAATCAAGACAATATGTTCTAGTTATCTTCTGAAAGCGTTATTGTTACATTCATTTATTTCTCTACTGTGACACAGCAGTTCATCCTGGCTCACATATGTGACCTTCACATTACTCCAAACGATAAAGGTTGTAAATGTGGCTGATATGTGAACTCTGTGAACTCGGGAGCATCAACAACATAAAGTGCTTCATCCAAAATGTCTTAACGTAACTTCTCGATGCAACTTCCTCTCTCAATTATGTTCATATTCACGATCAATTTGCAAAAAGAAGTTTACATTCAAACGTTTTAAAAGACATAATGCCATGCTTGAGGTGCTGCTCCTTTATCTGAATCTGCCTGCTTTGGTGTATTGGTGCAAAACATAAACACAAAAATATGGAAAAAATGTGTAAAAGTATGGAATAGAAGAAAAAGAGGATACAATTATGAAACAATATGGTTAAAATATACAATATGTCTGAATCAAATGGAAGAGCATTTGAATATAACTTAAGTGTTGCTTATTTTAGCACCTTGGTGAGTCGCTGATAATTCATAGCTCTATGATTTTCAATTTTGCAGCCGATGCAATTTATGAAACTATCATCAAGAATGAATCCAGCATACCATATATGTCACTTCACAATTGTATATTGAAAGAAAAGAAAAACACATTTTATGCAGTAAAATATAGAGTAGGTGGATGGACAAGAGAGCAACAGAGGCCGACATTGATGGTTCCTGCCTGCTGTGGTTTCTGTGTGTTCCCAGTGAATGAGGAAGACGAGGAGGAGCAGACAGAAAGAGGGAAGATCTTCAAACAAGTGACCACCAGCCCAGCCAATGAAAACGCTCTGCACATTTAGAGACAAACAGAGAACATTGGCCACCAGCGACCCTTGTAACGGAGGGCGGGGCCGCTGATGTCACTCTGCCTTGTGATTGGCTGGAGCGATGGCAGTCACCAAGGAGGAGAAGCTCGAGGGAGGCCGGAGGGTGTCGGGGGTCACGACCCCGCCGGAAGGGGGCTGGGGCTGGATGATAGTCGCCGGCTGTTTCCTCTCCACCATCTGCATCCGAGCAGTAACCAGGTGAGTGTGTGTGTGTGTGTGTGAGTGTGTGTGTGAGTGTGTGTGTGTGTGAGTGTGTGTGTGTGTGTGTGTGTGAGTGTGTGTGCATGTGTGTGTGTGTGTGTGTGTGTGTGAGAGTGTGTGTGCGAGTGAGTCTGTGTGTGTGTGTGTGAGTTGTGTGTGTGTGTGTGTGTGTGTGTGTGTGAGTGTGTGAGTGTGTGTGTGTGGTGGTGTGAGTCTGTGTGTGTGTGTGTGAGTGTGTGTGTGTGTGTGCGAGTGTGTTTGTGCGCGTGTGTGTGCGAGTGAGTTTGTGTGTGTGAGTGTGTGTGTGTGTGTGTGTGTGTGTGTTTGGTCATTAACACCTCTATGTTATTCCCTGGCAACCCTGCATTCCCGTTCAGCTCACATGATTTGAACCCGTTTCAACAGCAGCATTTCCTTCCCCCACTAAGACGTTGACATCCCGCTGAGATGTTTCCATGTTATCATTTTGCACAGCTACTGTTAGCTTATGATTTTCACTAGTTACATATTTGTTTTATAACTTGCTACTCTGTCTTTGTTTGTCATACAGATTAGCATCTAATATACATTTGCATATTTATTATATAATATGAAGTAATGAAGCAGACTTGATTGATCTGAAGTGATTTTCTAATGACTGTAGAATTCAGATACACTATAATACAGAACAGCACTGTGTATGAAGTGTAGTTTAATGTAATCCACAATAATTCACATCTTCCGCTGCAGGATAAAAACACATCTCTTTCGACCGCACCTTGGCTAAGAAGATGATGATTTATTTGAATTAATTAAAAAATGTATTGCACTTACATCCTGCACTTACATGCACTCTGTAGTTTGGCTTATTTGAAGCTTGTGCACTTACTTCATTCTAGCTCCTCTGGGTTTGTGCTCTTATGGTTGAATGCACTTATTGGAAGTCACTTTGGATGGAAGCATCAGCTAAATGAAATGCAATATAATGTTATAATAAGGCTGTCGCGGTATTGTGCTGTTTACAATTACAGTAGTCAGTATTAGCCTACTAAGCCACAGCGTGATGGTAGATTCAGTGCATTTATTTATTTTAACAGGCCTGGAAATAAACTGTAGGACATTATTGCTTAATATAAAAATACAATTTAGAATAAATTCATATTTTCCAAATGTTGCCATGCATGAAAAAAACCCAAATGAACACTGTAAGTGGACTAATTTATTTTTTATAAGCAAATTATTGAAACAGCATTTGTGTTGGTTGATCACTGTAACCTGTGATCAATATAAGCTGTATATAAGCTTTCCACTGTACTTAAAAAAAAAAAAATATATATATATATATATATATATATATATAATAATTGTTTAAATTATATTAATTATAAACGCATATTGTATTCTAAATCCCTTTTTATACAAGGGGAAAATTGAATAAATGCAAAAAACTATTATTTTACATAAAACATGTCAGCACTCACATGTGTGTAATTGTGCTCTTGAACGTGATTCTGTTCTCCCAAATAAGAAAAGGTTGGTGAATGTCAGCGTCTCCGTAAGAACAGCTGGTGAATGAGGTCCTGTGAGAGTTATTAAGTTCTCGGGAGGACAGAAGCTTCAGATGTGTGGACATTAATGACTGAGCCATAAACGGATAAACACCTCACTCAACTCAGGTTTATCTCCTCTGACATGATGGTGACATTTAACAAGAGCCAAATCACAACTTCTCACAGCCTTTAATGACTTCCCAGATATGATTAATATGTTTTAAACTCGTAGTCTTGCTGAACCTTGTGTCTCCAGTTTATCGCTTCATCTCAGGCTGTATTTTCTTGTAATGACGTCTTGTTTCCGCTGCCTGTACTGACTCTGACTCTGTTCGTGTCCAGATGTGTCTCCATGTTCTTTGTGGAGTTCCAGCTGCACTTTGAGAAGGATTACTCCTCCACGGCCTGGATCCACAGTCTGATCGACTCCACCACCATGCTCTGCGGTAAGACCAGCACCCGGAGGCCCGGGTCACACTCAGCACAAATGAAAAAATGCACTACGCGTTTGTCTTTCTCCGTTTGTATTTTGACAGTGATCTAGATGCAGATTGAACTTTACAAAATGTATCCTCATTCAACAGAAAAATCTAAACTTGACAGGTGATGAGTAAATATGTAAAAATTAAATAAATAAATAATTCCGTTTCATGCTTTTATTATGGAAATGGACATAATTCACAACTTGTTTTAATATTGTTATTTCGAGATAACAAGATAATTAATTCATTATCTCCAGAAAACAGGGTAATTTCCTCTTATTACTTACATAAATGTATCCAAACGACGCAGATCAAACTGAAGTTAGTGGAAGGAAACAAGTGTGACTGCTTTGGTTTTCAAAATAAGATGTTAAAGGGTTTTTGGAACAGACATGTATGGACAAAAGATTATAGACAGATGAAGTATAAACACTTACCTGTATCCCTTAAAATTATTATTTTATTTTTTAATAACAGAGAGAGAGAGATCCCGATATCAACATTTACATTTTCCTCAGGGGGCTTTATAATCTGGAAAAATGTAACCCCATAAAAAGGCAACTGAAGAGGGATTCCTCTAATAGGACGGACGGTCAAAAAGTGCACTTCAATAAGAGATCTGTGCAAATGAACTGCAAAGTGATGCATTTCTAAAGATGTTATACCCCTCATATGAATTGCTGTCAGTAAACTAATTCATATTGTGTGTGTTTCCAGCTCCACTCAGTGGTTTCCTTGCCAACCGTCTCTCCTGTAGAACGACAGTGATCCTGGGAGGTTTGCTGTCCTCGTCTGGTCTGGTCCTCAGCTCCTTCGCTTGCAGTCTGGAATATCTCTACGTCTCCCTGGGCATCATCACAGGTACTCAAGCACCTTTATACATGCAGCCAGCTCTGTGATGCTCTATGCAGCAGATGTTTAACTTGCAACAGCATGATTACAAACAGGAGGAACGCAAAGATGGAGGACACAGAGACATCAGATGGTGATTTAGAAGCATGCGTCTGACCACATCTGACCAGTTATGTAGATCAAAATAATTCTCAACTGATTCAATATGCTACAAGTCTCAAGTTCTGCATTTTGGACAGTAATGGCAGGCAAAATAGTAGAAAATGATAACAGAATTAATCATAATAATCCTGGGAAGAAGTCAAGTAATTGATGAGCATTAATGGGACATGAATGATCCAGATGGAGAGAGAGAGGAGAAAGTACCCAGCAGTCTAGGCCAATAACAGCTTAACTAAACTAAGGGCTGGTCCAAGTCAGGCCTGAGCCAGCCCTATGTATCAGCCCTATCAAGAAGTAGTCTTGATCTTAAATGTGAGGAGGTTGTCTAATGCCTGGACTGACTTTGGTAGTTGATTCCACGGGAGAGGAGCCTGATAGCTGAAGGCTCTGCCTCCCATTCTACATTTGGAACACTTTGACATTGTTCCTGTGGGGTAATAGGATACTACAAGCTCTTTAAGATATGACTTGTCGGAGCATTACGGGCTTTGTGGGTAAGAAGGATTGTGGATTTTACAGGCAGCCAGAGCAGAGAAGCTTATACAGGAGAGCTGCAGGTGCAGCATTTGGGATCTCTAGAGTCTTATAATAAGAGATTATTGGAGTAGCCTGCTAATAAGGACATGCAATATCTTGTCTAAATGGAAAAAATGCGTGGACCAATTTTCTGTGTGGTTTTAAGACAGGATGTGTCTGATTTGAGCATTTTTACATTGACTCTAAATGGACCATTATTGACTAAATGAACATCATGTTGTATTGATGAAGACTTGAAACTCGAGATTGTGACCATAAACTTTACTGAGATAATAATTAAAGTGAGAATTAGGGTCATTTTCTCATAGACTTCCATGCAACCAGACTTCTTAGTGCAACCAAATTAGTCACCCCCTGTTGGCCAGTACATAGAATGCACGTTTAAGGCACTACAGTAAGGTTTTCACTTTTCACAATGCTAGGTGAAGATTTGAAAGCACTTATTGGTCAGTCTCACTTCTTTTCAAACTCCTACCGTGGCTCTGAACATGTGTTGATGATATTTCATGTTCCTGTGGAGGTTGCATGTACCTGTTGCAGGGAATGTAATGTGTATTTCATGTGTATTGTCGGGTGTATCAGCCAACCTGTGTTCAGTTTTGGCAACATGTCCGTCTTCTGCAGGTCTCGGCTTTGCTCTCAGCTACACACCAGCCATAGCGATGGTTGGGAGCTACTTCAGCGAGAGGAAAGCTCTCGCCTATGGCATCGCCATGTCTGGTAGTGCCACCTTTACTTACCTGCTGCTTTGTTTTCTTGTCATACTTTCCCATCTCCTCTCTGCTACTTTTTCACTTTTCTTTTGTTTTTAAGTTCCTCTACCCATGCTCCTCTTTGCTTCATTTTCATCCCATCAAATCCAATTTCACCTCGTCTTCAGGGAGCGGCATCGGGACCTTCATCCTGGCTCCTGCAGTCCAGCTGCTCATAGAGCACTACTCCTGGAGAGGAGCTCTGCTCATCCTGGGAGGGTTCGTGTCCAACCTGTGTGTCTGTGGAGCTCTGATGAGGCCGCTGGCACCAAGAAGGGACAAGTAAGTCCTCCCCCGCTGCTGTGCTGGTTCATCGGAGACGTTGGAACGACTGTTTCATTATCGCCGAGTTCATCAGTTCAGTTTTTCAATCACATTTTGTGACCATGAAAGGGTTGGAATGCCCTTTTATTGTGGCCAGGCTATGGCACACCTGTTCAGTAATCATGCTGACTAATCAGCATCTTGATATGCCACACCATATCAGGTGTCAGGTGGGAGGGTTATCTCAGCAAAGGAGAAGTGCTCACTGGCACAGATTTAAACTCATTTGTTTTAAAATTGTACGTAGAAAAAGTCTGATTTCAGTTTGCGGGTTTAGTTACATTTTTATTCCTGTTATACAAATTGCCTTCTATTCTGTTCTTTCCCATCTACAGGATGTGGAAGGACAGCGTGGCGACCCTGGAGACAGATTGCATGACATCAGCGTCCAAAGACACTGAGCCGAACCACCTAACGGATACTCAGCGGCTCGTCATAGCTAACGGAGCCCTCACCAACTTTGGACTTGAAAACAACAAACTGGCGGAGGGGAACTTGGCACTGCTGTCGAGCTTGAGCCCGCAGGATGCAAATCGGAAGATAGCTGAATGCATTTTATTCAGCAACAAGCTCACAGAGACGGTGCTCGGGGAGGTGAGTCTCTTGGATCAACTCGCTAATGGTAGCACGTTAGTGGAGCACATGAACCTGAACAACAGGGCAGCTGACGTGGATGCGAAGACAGAAGACTCGGCAACAGAATCCCATCAGGTAGATGAACCCGTTAGCCCTCCTGCAGAGCCTCTAGAGAGCACAAAGACCTCGTCCAGAGGTCACTGTTTGTGTCTCAAGTCCAGAGAAGAGTTTGGCTTCCTCGTGATGCCCGACTTCCTGATCCTGTCCCTGTCCTTCCTGTTCCTGGCGTACGGCTGCAGCGCTCCAGTAGTTTACCTGGTCCCGTACGCCCTCAGCATGGGGCTGGAGCACCAGCAAGCCGCCTTCCTCATGTCCATATTTGGAGTCAGCGGCATTGTGGGCAACATCACCTTCGGCTGGATCACAGACAGGAAGTAGGTAGGCTGCGGTGTGTTTTTGTGCGCCAGTGAATAGGCGGAGTGCTGATGGCTTTGCTCCCCTCCAGGTGTCTGAGGAGCTATCGCATGCTGAGCTACATGCTGGCGATCGGCATGGAGGGCCTCTGCTGCATGTTCGTCCACCTCCTCCACTCCTTCCCCCTCCTCGTCCCGTTCTCCCTGCTCTACGGCTACTTCGATGGGGCCTATGTGGCGCTCATCCCTGTGGTGATCTCTGACATCGTGGGCTCCACCTACCTGACCTCCGCTCTGGGTGTTGTCTACTTCCTGCACGCCATCCCCTACCTGATCAGCCCACCAATAGGAGGTAAGTGGACTTTCATCATTTTAGGGGCGAGGCCGCTTGCTGTCAACATTTTGAAGGCACAAAGGGATGATATGAAATATTACTCCAGACTCAAACGATCGCGATTTAAGATAAGATAAACGGTGGGGACATGTGAAGTAATTCAGCAGCAAAGGGGATAGAGCAAGTATAACAAATAAGTACATATTAAAAAACTAAATATAATAATAACAAAATAATATAATTTTTACAAACTCCAGAGTAAAACGTTCATATGACGAGGAGGAGCAGGTTTTGGGTGCATGTGGAGACATGTGCATGTGTCCCGGTGGAATCCACGGGTTACATTTCAGTCAAGTTATCATCACAAAGAGCCCGGTTTTTCAGGTTCAAGTCGAAATAATTAAGGTTGCACACTCAGGGCCCTAGTTTTGTAGACCAGGCCTAGCACAGGCACGCCTCCCGTCACTCCCACCCGCGCAAGTGGGAAAGAGGGAGGAGATGAAGGCGTGAGTGGGAGACGAGGAGGAGACGAGGCGTGGACTGGGATTAATACAGCCGATTCAGATCTTTACCAATCAAATGAGCTCCTCTCCTCACCTTTAATGCGTTAGGGGAGGTTCAGTGCAAGTTCCGTCACTTGACAACCCGATGACAGAAGCAGCAGTGCGTGCCTATCATAATAATAACAATGCTGATATTATAAAAAACAGGAGAGAGAGAGGGAGATGTTTTGGTCCGAGAGGCTGAGTTTCCGTTACGCGTGCCATCCGCCTTTGATCTGACGTCAGATGTGACGGGACAATCTATATAGATATACATTCATGTGTTTATTCAATTAGTTGCATTAAATAGTGTTTGTTGTGATTATTTATTGCATTTAAAAGTGCCTGGAACTGTGGAAACCTGCCTGTGAGGTCTTGTTGACGTGTCAAACACAAAGCCAAACTTCCAGCTGTAATTCGCCTTGAATGAATGGACTTTATTTGCGCCTTATGCCAAGAGTAGACCAGGTTGGAGCTGGCGGGCTTTTGGCGCAGTCTCGGTGAGGCTTTTTGCCACGAAACTTCCGCTACGCCAAGCTGAATCTGTGACGCCTCCCCCTGCTGCGCCGCCACACCCATCTTGGCGCAGGAGATCCACCAAACTGCCAAACTGACCGTGCACAAGGCTGTGCGGGTCGAAACTTGCATTTTGCCGGCTCCACCACCCTGCGCCGCCCTGCCGTTGCGCCACGAAACTAGGGCCCTCAGTGTCATTGGTAGGCTTAAAAAAATATAAATCAGAGGTTTTCTATTTGCATGTTGAGAATAAAGAGCAAATGTCAAGAATAAATGTTATATGTTATATATAAATGTAATAAATTAAACTACCACCGTTAGTGCGTATGCTGAAGTTTCGTCTTTATTCTCAAAATGCAAATACAAGTAAAATCTTCCTCCTCTCATCTCCTTCCTTTATGCCTGGCACTAAAACTCCACCGACGTCTCTCTTTACTGGAACGGATCAAACTGTTGCCGTACCCTGTTTTTTTATTACTTCTGCTGGTTTAAACAGAGAATACTACCGTCGTGTGCCATAAAACAGTAAACCTGACTTCCTGTCCATTTCACTAGTCATTACATAAATCATTACAAAATATTTGTCCAGAGTGTTGCTGAGGAGAAGAATGTGGTTTGAATCCTGGACTCCCAGTGAGCCAGTTGAAGTGTGACACTGATTTCCTCCCTCTGCATCTCCAGGTTGGTTAGTCGACGTGACGGGAAACTACGCAGCGACCTTCTTTCTCAGCGGGGCGTCCTTCATCTCCTGCTCTGTGATTCTAATGGCTGCCATGTTGGTCAGACGCTGCCGGAGGTCCAGGTCTAACCCAGCTGCAGGTTTGAATCCCGAGCAGAACGTCATATGACCCTGGCCAATCAGGACTCTGCTGGACATGCACCACACACACCAAACACGAAGCAAAGCTTTCAGACATACAGTGTGTGATGCTGAGACTCCTCAGAAATGGTTTATTTAATTGTGCAGAGATGGGACAGGACTATGTGTATAGATGAATGTGTAGAAACCAGAGAGCGTCTGGGCGCTGCTGTATTCATGTCCAGATGACGTTATTTCAAGTGGTGATGGAGCTCGTTAGCCTCATAGCATAATTGCTTAAGTCATATTTTGGCCCACTGCTGAGTTACCCTGCGTTATCGCCTCCTCAGCCAATCAGAATGCTTGTTACATTCCAAAATCACTGTCTGCCACAGTCATGTCTTTGACATCAGCATGATGTGACATCAGCTCTTCTCTCTGATTCATCTGGTAAGGGAGTTCATATTTCTTCAACTTTCTTGTTCTTCAACAGCAAATGTACTTTCAGTCCATTATAGGGAAATATGAACTGTGTTTCAACTTTGAATCACTTTTCTGCAACAAAATATTTCTTCAACTGTCTAGGCTACAGTAAATGTACTTTCATTCAATCATCAGAATTATGAACTGTGTTTCAACTTTGAATCACTTTTCTGCAACAAAATATTTCTTCAACTGTCTAGGCTACAGTAAATGTACTTTCATTCAATCATCAGAATTATGAACTGTGTTTCAACTTTTAATCACGTATCTGAGACAAAATATTTCTTCAACTTCAACTTTCTATACAGTAAATGTACTTTCATTCATCATAGGTCGGCGCCACAGTATATAGATCAGGATACTCTTACTACTCACATGAAATGAAAGGCTCAAGCTGAAAGAGCTAAGGATAAACAGGAATCCAGTGATGAACTCTGTGTGGACAATGGGACTTCAGTGCGTTCTTCTGTGCCCAAAGACACACGCGAGCACGTAGTATTATAAAACAAATTCACGGTGGATATGTTTGTTCTGGAAGGAGCATGAGGACTCCCTCTGCTGTTCAAACCTTTTAAGTGAAATTGAGTTCACACAGCACTTGGGTGGGATTTTTGTTTGACAAATACAACACCTTGGTTATGTTTAGGCAAGAAAAACAACCTGGTTATGTATGTATGTAAGAGAAAATGCCTAAGTCATTGCATATTCTCTGCAAGATTTGCCAAAGTCACTTTTATTAGTTGTGCAATCGTTGTTGTTGTTTTTTCTTCATATTACAGTATGAATGAATTTCTCTTTCTTCTGAAAACCTCACAATATAACTTTCAACAATTATGCTTTGAGGCTAACGAGCTAGAAAGTTATCATAGCCTAGCACCCATCAAACCAAACTCCATTCAGAAAACAAGCATTTTAAAAGTTGCAGACAGACATAACAAAGCATCACCTCAGACGTTTTTCTAATCACCATCACCATGGAGTTCCTTTAACATGACAACATAAGAACACTCAGGAAGATCAACGCTCTCAAAACATGTGCCTGTTTTTAAAGAAACAATGCTGTGACTGTGAAAAAAATAATGTTTGAATTCTTATTGTTTTTGGAATGTGGATCTTTTATTTCGTAAAACTCCATGGAAGCAGGTCGACTGTCACATTCACCGCTTTGCTGAGCTTTCCAGTTATATTGACTTATATTGATTTAATATAGATACTAACAGATCAGATTCTGTTTTCTATTTTTTAGAGAGCTCACGTGTGAATTCTGTTGCATCAGAAGACAAATGTGATATCGTGAACATGTTAGAAAATACATGTTCCTGGGCGCCGTCACGTCTCAGTGGCAGCACACTGAGAATAAACCAGGTCAATCACTTTCCCTTAAGTTGATGATGATTCATTCTCCATGAACTCATAATCAATCATCATGTGTGTTGTCTATCATTTTGATGTTTCTTTATGATTCGTGTCATGATTTTCCTCACCTTTGAGATGTCTTACATCCCTGTATATTAATGTTCAATGTATGTTATTATTTACAGATATGGAAATGTGTATTTAATGAGACAATGCCTCATCGGCATATTGAAACAAAACATATCAGGAAATGTCAATTGCAATGTCCAAACGTATCTTATTTGACAAATGTGTTGTGATACATATCCAGACTTCCTTCAGGTATAAATGATAAACTGATAAAAATGTATTAATATGTGAAAATAATGTAACAAAAAACAAGAGTTATACCTGAACGACTATGTTCGGTGTGTTCTGTTTAAATCAAGACAAGAACATTAAATGTTCCATCCCTTTTTGTGCTCTTTAACTTTGAATCATGTGTGTTTGTTGTTAGAAATGTGAGTAGAGTAGTGGACAGACATTTCATTTACAGCCAATAAGAGGACACGGAGAAGGAGGCGGGATCTGCTTGCACCTCACTGGATGATTTCTACAGCAAAGTCCTGTTTAAAAGGGTTAGAGGAGTTTAATCCAGTTGCCCTGTACGGTCGGCAGTGATAGAAAACTAAAGCCTTGAACCGTGAACCCTCAGGGACTTCTCCGGTGAGAGTGAATGGTTGAGTGTTTGAGGCTGTGAGGCCTTGAAACGGTATAAATACAAATGGGACAGAACTGGACATGTCACGTTACTTTGATGACACAAAAACATCCACAAATGTCGGTTTTATTTGACATTTTTTACAGCCTGATTTGGACGTCTTCCGGGCTCTTGTTTTACCAGAGGGGAGGTAACTGTCAATCATCTTTTTACTTGTTTTAGTTAAAACAGCTTCAGTAAGCAAAGTGAAATATGAATAAATGAGTAATAGAGCCCCTGATTAAAGTGTTTGGTTCCATATTAAGTCTTTAATGTTGAAGTTTCTGTGTAAATGTAATGTGCCGGCATGTGCCATCTTCTTTGTTTAATTTAATATTTTTAATTCCTGGTTCTTTGAGCCCTTTATGCCCACTTTCCGTAAATCAGCATTGTCATCTGATTTTCTTATTTCTGATTTACTATTTTATATATTGGCCTGGTTTACACGCTACTGCTTTGCTTGATATCTGCCCTGAATGACTTGTTTAGCTCAGGCTGGTAAATGTGAATGTTGTTGATATGCCTTCATCTGCACTTATACTGTGTGTGTGTGTGTGTGTGTGTGTGTTGTGTGTTGCAGAAGTGGCAGTGTGTCTCACATCCAGAAAAAGACCACCATGCTGCCTTCCACCTCAACCTGGATGGGGTTTTCAGCCACTAGGGGGCAGTAAACTGCTTCAGGGTGTTCAGTCCATAAACAGTACATAAAAAAACAAGTTTACTCCTGGACTGTGAGGAAGAGAAAACAGCGCTTGATGAAAGTACAACAGAGAATGTGACAGGAGAAATTATAACGTACTTCAAATATTTTCTTATCAAACATAATCCACAGTCTATGTGCTGTCTTAAGAGATATAGAAACTGTGGTTGTGATTAATGATTGCATTATGAAATAGTGTGATCCTATAGAACATCATGTTTCATCACTACAGGTGTTTCTCCATGTTTTAGTAATACAATGTTGTGTAAACACCTTCTGAATATAGAGAGGAAGGAAAGTGGACAGTTTGGTGGATGTAAAACCTGCTGAAGTGGAGATTTCTGGCTCAAAGTTGGAGAAAAAAACTTGGCCTTATGCATATGCATTGTTAAATTACAGACATTCGGGTGAATAAGACATTAACTATGTGATATCCCCATGAAACGTCCCCAGTTGATTACTGACATTAATAAGGGTATTTGTTTCACAAGTTTTCAGAAAATTCATGTTTAAATATCCTAATGGAGTATTTTGTAATGGTAACTTTTAGTGACTTTAGGAGAAATCTACAGACAGGAAAACTTAATGTTTTCTGTCCGCTTGCCTGAAAGAAGATGTGTTATGGAAGATAAATAGAGCAAAAAGCTCTGAATTGACAAGAGCATGAAAAAAAGTCATGGCGGTGCCAAATATTAGGGACACTCATTTACATTTACATTTAGGGCATTTAGCAGACGCTTTTGTCCAAAGAAAGAAACCACAACATATCATTGCCAATAAAGTAGAGCTAAAAAATAGAAACAAGTGTTAGATGTCTGGAAAACATTCTGGGGGAACACAGCAAAATCAAAAGCCCAGCAAAAAATGTGTTTTGTTGATTCTAAAACACTGAGTCGTGTTGGAGAACAGTGATGAAAAAGAACATTCCCCTCTACAGGCTCACACACACACACACACACACACACACACACAAACAAAACTGTTTTGTGTGTGTCATGCAGCGTGTGTGGACTGTGAACTGTTTCTTGACTCCTGTGTGTGTGTATGAGTGTGTTTGTCCACGTGTTTGTGTACCATGTGTGTGTGTGTGTTTACCAAAGAGAACATCCCGTTCTGAGAGTGTCTGCCCCCACGCAGGCAGCGCTGCGTTCTTCCGTTGCTGCGACCGCGTGTTTTCTCTGCATCCTCAACGGTGACACGTGTGGCATCCTCACATTTACTGCATCTGCTGCTCAGTTTCATTTTATTCCTCTCTTTAAGTTCTTCAAAGCACTTTTTGTGAAGAAGATGCTTTTGCAGAGCAGTAACAACGAGTGACGATGAGAGAACGAGGACAATGAGTTCATATATCTGTAGTTTTCTATCAAAATCAAAGAAGTTCATCAGTTAATGTGCGTGATGTGAGGAGATGATACGCTGTGAGAAAGGCTTGTTGTTTGAACATGGATTCAGTGATGACTCTTGTGAAAGAAGGTGGTTGTGTCTTCAGGAAACACGTTTATCTTCAACCTTCATCTGCTATCAAACTACAGGAAACACTGACTCAACTACTGGCCATTTCTACTCGTAGAACAAATCTACTGGACGGATCTGATGCATCTAAAACATCACAGCAATACAGTTTTCATTTTCCCACCAAGGTTGGTGAGTAGCAGGTTTGTTAAACGCAGGGAGACCTGCTGAAATAGAGGACAGACATCCTTTCATTGCCAGTAGACGAGGAGACTTTCTGCTTTTTTCTGCTCATGTTGGACGTCAGTTACGGTGGTTCTGTTTTTAGATATCTTTTACCTCTTCAGTCTCTCTTCTAACTCTCAAACCAGCGGGTGATTGTTGAGTTTAATTAAGTTTCTTTTGAGTGAGTGAAGTTTGTTTCGATTTATTTTTCGAATGGAGTCTGCTGGCTGCAGGAGTTTCTTTTGACCCAACCAGAGCTGGTGATGGTTGGAACAGGAAGACTAACAGCGAGGGGAAATTACTCTCTCTCAATGGAGTCTTCTGGCTTTGAGGAGAGAATATTAATTGTAGGTTAATGAATTATGGTAAGTGATTATTAGGAGAGAGCCTAAATAGCTGAGCTGACGCATTATGATGGTTGTTAATTAATACAGTTTGACTAACAATAACTTCCAATATGGCTGAAGGTGCGTTACATCAGCTGACAGCCTCCTCAGGCATCTCTCTGTGATCAAATACAGTGTGTGTGTGTGTTTCAAACACAAGTTTCCACCGTGTAGGTGGATGCGTGGGAGGCAGGCGGAGGAGGGGTTTCCTCTGAGGTTGGCATCCCCGAGCAGTGAAAAAAACACAGTAGAAAAGGACTTCCCCTGCTTCTGAACAAAAATAACCTCTCATGTGAAACACCAAAGCTCTGTTAGAATGAAGACGCCATTTTAATCAGATTCCACACATCGAGAAACGCATCACGATCTTCTTCATCACGATCTTCTCCATCACGATCTCACTATTGGTCTCTTTCATATTGCCGTTCAGAGCCTTTCAGCGCAGTAGCACACAGGGAGAACATACAATAATACAATGAAGCCGTAGAGAAGGCCTCTTCACCTGGGTTGTTCAGGGGCCACTTTTCTTTACCAGGACGTTTCTGAGAGAAACAGAGCGTGCAGGTAACCATGGTAACTCACTCTCACTCTGTGTGGTTTAAGAGGGGAGGGAGAGATGAGATCACTCTGATTGACATGAGAATGAATTACACACAATATATATATATATATATATATATATATATAATGGTTGTTTGTCTCTACATGTCGGCCCTGTGATAGACTGGTGACCTGTCCAGGGTGTACCCTGCCTTCGCCCAGTGACAGCTGGGATCGGCTCCAGCCCCCCGTGACCCTGAATACAGGATAAGCGGTAGACGATGGATGGATGGATGGATGGATATATATATATATATATATATATATATATATATATATATATATATATATATATATATATATATATATATATATAACAAATAAATAGAACTGACCATTGGCTGGTCAAACATGGTTGGTGGAGTTCTCCAGCAGGCGGCCAGTTAAATAGACCTGGTTTAGACAGGTAGCAACCTCAAGTAAAGACACTGCTGAAGAACCTTTAACCTGCATTATTTCGAATGGCCATCAGGGGGCGACTCCTCTGGTTGCAAGCATAGAATGTGTATAAGAAGATGACACTGTGACCTGAAGCCACCTGTCTGTTTAAATTTTGTCACCATCTTGGTGTTTAGCCATCTCCATCTTGGTTTCTGGCCATCACCATATTGGTTTTTGGCTGTTGCCATCTTGTTTTGTTTTTCTCATCGCCATGTAGGTTTTGGTTTTTGTCACCATCATGCTTTTTGGCCGTCACCATCGTGGTTTTTGGCCCTTGCCATCTCCAGATGAAAACAAGGGGCATTCAGGGTAACATTTGGAGGGTAATTCTGTGGCCACCTCAGAGTCGGCCCTGGGGGAATGAGGTGAGGAGAACAAACATGATGAAAGTCCAGAAATGCCTCTGAAAATGGTGGAGGACGACGGCGTGGGGACAGTGTAAAGCAACAACATCATGCCAGTTCATGTGTCCACTGTGAGCTGGGAGTTTGCTTCAGACAGTTATGTCGTTGGCTTTGGCATATTTTTGTTGATTTATGATCAGATAGTTTTGAATGCAACATTTGCTACAATGTCTTGCTGATGGATATTTAAAGTATTATGCTATTTGATCAAGTGCCATCATAAAACATGTAATGTCTTCAGTTGTGACATTTTGTTGTAGTGAAAACGTCTTTCCTTCTTTACTACTTTATTTCTAGGTCCATACTTGTTACACTATCTATCAGATCACAGTTGGAGTCACAGATGAGAGGAGAGCCAGCCAGTCTTCAATCCAAAGTGATGGCCAATACAGGATACAAGCATCGTGAGCTACCCCGGGGTAAACTAAACATTACACTGTGTGTCCCCAGTTTATGTACTGTGTGTCTCAGGGTGTCCACGCCCCTGGTCAGGTGGTCAGTTTCATCTTTTTCAACTTTTGATTACATTTTTTCCCAAAAACTCATAGCTGTCACATATACCCCTTCCTTTCCCTAAGTAGCAGGTGTTAGGCAGGCATGCTAAACAGGCCACTTTTAAGCAGACATTTTTTTCTTTTTTCTTTTTAGGGTTCTGTGTCCAGCAGGGTGTTTTTTTTTCAGCAATTAAGCAGGGTTCTTCAAGGACATTTTGAGAGTGTATTCCGTTTGCCTTAGACTCTTGCACCCAGGTGCAGGGCTTACAACACACAGCCTAACTTGGTGACCTAGATATTCTCAGACTACAATCTACCACTACAATCCCCCCTTTGGTCCTGACAAGGATCAATACATCAAATAACCCAATAAACAAATCTACGTTTATACACACAACTACATATTTGTCTAAGACACAAAATACAGATTTGTAACACTTTGTTAGTTACACACTAAACACCATCCCATGGGTCAAATACCCAATGGGTGGACCAGAGATCATCACTGATAGGTCCCTAAACTTTCCTAGCAGCCTGACAGGGGAAACATCCTCTCCAGAAGCACTCCAGAGGTAAAGCCCCCACCATGTGACCTGTTTCATGATGCTGACCTTTCCTGCGGGTGTAACAATGATTAAACATATTGTGAAACATTGTTATGAACATATATAATGTGATGCAAACCTTAGTGAGTAACTACATCTAATACAACATATCTCTGTGACTACCTAAACATCAATTTGTGCACTTGTGAACACTCCAGTGATTTTTAGTACAAATATAATATGATATATTATTACTTGGATAAATATTTTATCACATGACTATGACTACATGACTACATTGATAAACACTCCTCCCTGGATTGACTGAACATATTGTCCTGGTGTTTTTGGACTCGCTTTTGCTTCTGGAGAGAATGCTCTTGCTTCTAGTGATGCAGATTGGCTGTCCTTCCTGGTAAAGCACACATGGCTAGCTGCTTCCAACTGCTGGACAGAGGACGTCCCTGGGTATTCTGGTGGCTGTTGTCTGTACAAGAATGCCTCCGCCATATTGTCTAGTCTGTGATGGAGACAGCATCATTATTATATGTATAAAGAAACTCAGTATATTATGTATTATATGTTGTACATGCATATATATACACACATACATACACACACGCACACATACAGTATATATACATATACACACATAGACATACTATTAGTTTTCACTAGAAATCCTGCTTCTATAGGTTTTATTCCGTCAATAGCTTCTTTTCTGAGAGGATATTGTTTTTGGTATGGTAAACATATGTCAGTTATTACCTGTAATCGACTTGGGGTTGCTGATTTTACGAACCCTACATCAGTTTTATGTTTTGACCATACTTGTGGTGGGACTTGTAATAG
The DNA here is from genome assembly GCA_029853015.1 of Chelidonichthys spinosus. Taxonomy (NCBI): domain Eukaryota; kingdom Metazoa; phylum Chordata; class Actinopteri; order Perciformes; family Triglidae; genus Chelidonichthys; species Chelidonichthys spinosus. The sequence continues at coordinate 5,669,337 of CM056832.1, read as the reverse complement.
CAGGTCTTCATGTTCTTTGATTAATAGCATTTGTGTTCTTGCTTCTTTGGGCAGCAACACCTTTTCTGCTGTTGCTTCATCTGCTTGTTTGTATGATATTCTACAGAAACGTCTGTCTAGAGATACATGTATGTACTGATTGTCTGTGGGGATCCATTCTTTGATTTGTTGTGCTTCTTTAATCATTGGTCCTAGATCATGTGATTCATATCCGTCCGCTATTAGTAGTGTCACATGTGGTGAAGAGTTAGGAACCTGGAACCATTCTATTATATCTTTTGAGAGTGACTGCTGCTGTAGCTCCTTGAGGTCCTAGTATGATGTCATCATATTGTTTGACTGTAGGGGAGTGATTAATCAATTCATTCCAACAGGCATCATCATCAATTTCTTGACTTTTGTCTACATCATACAACATGGTACAATGGAAAGGGAGTGTTGGTTCATTAGCCATTTCATAGTAGTTTGTTATGAACAGCTAACATATTTCCCACTCTTGGTGTAGGAAGGACAGTGGCGGTTTCTCATATGGGCAGTATGGGCATTCGTGGAGGGACGGCCTGAGCGTACGCATGAGGCGGCATGAGCGTAAAAGCAAAAAAAAGGTGCGTCTGCTGATGCTGAGAGAGACTGGTTCACACCGGCCGCGGAAGTGCCGCGAATAGGCGCAGCCGCCCCGCGCCGTGAAGCTATCGTTTCGGCGTCTGCTCTATTTTTTGGGCGTGCCGCGAGCGATCGTGTCAATTCTGGCAGGAAATCACATAAAGAAACACGAGACAATCCGGTCCATTTTCAAAATTAAAGCAATTTTCAAAATGAAATACCGCAATTGACAAATGCGATATTTGTGTATCTAAACTCGCACTGGGAAACAGGAAGAGAAAATACATTTAATAAATGTGAAGAGTAGATAAACAAATATGTGTATTTCAACTGTATATCTACACTGTCTACTACCATACACACTCTCTCTGTCTGTCGTGTGTGTGTCTCTCTCTCTCTCTCTGAACAGATAAATAGAAGAAGTGTACACACTTTTTGGTTACAGAAACATGGCATATTTATTTTATGAGGTAATGATAAAAAAAAAAAAGCTCTGAATGAACAATAGCTGAGCAGAAGCGCTTGTCGACCGTCGCGGAGAATTACCGTCTGGTCTGAACAGGGGGGCAGGGGGGGGGGGTCCATTTGTGTGTGTGTGTGTGTATGTGGGGGGGCGCTGGAGGTGAGGTTCGCCCAGGGCGTCATGAAACCTAGGACCACCACTGAGGAAGGAGTTTGGTGAAGTTAGCTTTATCCAATATACTTGACCTTCTTTTATGTCATCATCTTGTTCCACCACTGGTGCCATTACCACTGGTGTCATTAAGCTTTGTAGATTTTCTTCAGGCAGATCAAAATAAAGTCCATCTGGAGTACACATTATTCTTGCTTTTAATGCACACAGAATGTCTCTTCCTAATAGATTGATGGGCGTATCTACTGAGTAGAGTAATGGTGCATAAATTGTCAATCTTTATTGGAACTGGTTCTGTCATTGGTACTATTTGAGTTTTCCCAGAGAAACTGACGGTCCGAATCTTTGATGATGAGAGGGGAAGTCCAGCTCCTTCTCTTCCAATGCAGGAGAATGTTGCTCCTGTATCCACCATGAACTGATGCTGATGGTCCTGTATCGTTACTTCTATGGTGGGATCAGTGTGTGGCTGCTTGGTTAGAACAGGTGTTATTACTTCCCCTTCAGGTTTCTCTATGCATCCCTATTACCATCGTGCTGCTGGTCCCATCCATGGACCAGCATTTTGGCCTTCTGGCCATGGGTTAGTTGGGCAGCTTCTTTGCATTTGTCCTGGCTGTCCACATCCCCAGCAGTTGCTGTGTGTTTTGTTGCATTGGTGGGCCATAAGGAGATGTCTGACGTTGATATTGCATTTGTCTCCATCTTCCCCTTTGAAATGGTCCTCCACTTTGATTCATTCTTGCTCTACCTCGTAATGGGTAGCCATTATTTCCTCCTTGGCCTAGAAGCACACGCATCGGTGGGTCTTGTTGCATTGGTGTTGGGGCTGGCGCATATCCATGTTGTTGGATAGCTTGTGGCTGTTGAGGGGCCTGTGGTGGAGGTGTAGGTTCTGGCTTATTCTCTGGAGCTGTAGTCATCACTGAAGCCTGGTGCTTGGCCTTTTCTTTATCTTTCTTCGTGTTTTCAGTCAGCTCTCCAATCTGAAGCAGTGTTAGTTTTCCTGCCAGCATTTTGCATTGTTCTTCTTGGGTTGATTTCTCAGATCTGTAGGCATCCTCATAATGTATGATGTGTTCTGAGAATACTGGCCAGTCCATTTTCATCAAACCAACCACATTGTTTAGTTTATCTCCTACTTCTTTTGGTATGGCGTTCTTCACATACAGTTTGAAGAGGGCTTTGGATGCCTCATTTGTGTTCCATTCACTTCCTGTTTCTCCTTTCCACTTTCTCTGGAACTCATGGAGAAATTGTGCTGGATTATCTCCATCCTTAAATGTTTCTCTTTCCAGTCTGGATGGGACCATTTTAGATGGATATTTGGCCCGTAGTGCATCCCATACCTTCGTACGATAAGGCCCAAATGCGTCATATTGATGATTGTTGTTTACTGCTTTCACGCCTCCTTCTTTGAGGATTTCAGCTGTTATGTATAGGCCAACTATCTTCATTAGTACAGCCTTGATGTCTCCCATAGCAAGCTTTATTCCTCCTGTGTTATCTTCAAAGTCTCTGATCCATTTATCTGTCCCTTCTGTTAGTGCCGTCAGGCGGTTTATCAACCCTGTCATGTCCATAAAACTCCAAGGCACATATCTTTCTGCCTGATTCGGCCCTTTGGCCAGCAGGGGTCCCATCATTCCTCCTTCCTCTTCGCTCTCCTCTTTCTCCTCATCACATGACACTCTGTAGTCCTGTGTCTTCCTACTGGGCATTCTGCTTGTACTGTGATATCTCGGGAGGGTCCTCCCCTGCAGTTCCAAGTCCTCCTCCCCTTGCTCTTTGTCTATTTCTCTGTTGATAGTTAGATCCATGCTGTACATCCGCCTTTGTTGTGACGTGGTTGTGTCTTTTTGTAGTTTCCGTGTTTCCTGTAATTTTTAATTTTAGGCCATGCGTCATCTCATCACTTTGCTTCCTTCTGTATTTGGGTAGGAATATGCTCTTTTGTGTGTGTCTAGTTGTTTGTTTCTGAATTGCCAATCATAATCTTGGAGGGAGTGGCCTTGCCCCTCCTTTCTTGCTCTCACTTCTTCATGCCAGGATGTGTGTGTGTGACCTCGACTGCTCTCTTTCGCCCAGGCCTCCCTCTTCTGACCCTGACAATTCTTCGCTTTCTGCTTCATTCCTCCTTTCTTGGATGTTTTTTATCCCTTTTTCTCAATCTAGTGGCATGGAGTGGGATAGTGTACTTTATTGCCGTTGTTGTTCTCCACTGTCTCTTATCTCCGGGAATTCCTCTTGGTCTAAATCTAATATGTAATCGTCTTTGTAGTAGTAGTACTGAATGTTGGCTCCACTTCCCAGACCTGGAGGGCTGTTTTCCGGTTGCAAAGAGATGTACTGAAGTGGATGTATTTTTGACACCCAAAACAATCAATGTCAGATTCTGTGGAAGCTATATTTATAATATTGTCACTTCTTTACCTCACTTTCAGGAAACTGAAGCTGTTATATTTGCTCTCTTCAAAGGCACGAGTTGCCATTGACAAATAATTTTAAAAAACATTTGAAAAATCTACTGTAAGGAACACACTACTACTATTATAAGTACCGTATAATAAAATCAGCAATAGATAGATGATAAATCAGATGTGTTCTGCTGCTTCAAGCACAGAGGGAGTTGAACTTCAGAACAGCACCGCTGATGTAAGACAGGAAGCGTGACGTCGCACACAGAAGACACCTGCGTTGTTGGTTTAGATCCTGTTGCTGATAAGTTTGTGTCTCGCTGCAGCCAGGTGCACGTCGCCACTGTGTGCGTGTGTCACCACATCACTCACACACACCTCTCGGTGGGAAGACAAAACGCCCTACGCAGCACGAGATACTCCGGAGGGTTTTGCACAGATGAAAAGGAGATCGGTAGACACTTCCACACACAACCAGATGTTCTACGTTCCCTCACGAAATCTTGATTTTTATTTCTCTTTTATTGCAAGCGACATCAGAAACATGTCAACGTGCGATCCAAAGGATTGTTTCCTCTAAATACATGCCCCACTGCACGCACACACATACACACACACACACACACACACACACACACACACACACACACACACACAGCTGAGGACTGACAGGTGAAGTGAAGGTAACATCTCGGTAGTAAACATGCAGACAGATTCTGTGTTTTTATCGGAGCTAGAACAGAGAATATTCACTTATGTGTAAATTATATTCAGTCCTCATTGTTCTCTGTGAAGTTTACAGGAAGTGATACATGTAATGTAGCATGAAGGTAGAGTGAGCACCGCACCAGACTCCATTTGAAAAACATTTAGTTGTCTTTTATGCATTAAATTGCTTGTCAACAAACTGTGACCAACCAGCTCTAAAGATGTATTTACTCTTTAATCAGCGTTGTGTGGCGAATTTAATTTTTTTGTAAAGTTTTAAATTTGAGAACAGAATTTGATGGGGCCCTGTGATAGACTGGCGTCCTTTCCTGGGTGTACCCTGCCTTCGCCCAATGACAGCTGGGATCGGCTCCAGCCCCCCCGCGACCCTGAATACAGGATAAGCGGTAGACAATGGATGGAATTTGGTGGGGTGGTAGAATGAGTGTTTCCTTCATTTTAAACATAGAAACATATAAGACAAAGCCGCAGTCATCTTTTAGTGCCACATTTTTACGATTGAAGATGGTTGATGACTTGTGTAGATCACTGAAGAATCAGAAGGTCTGCCCTGACATAGAAGTGTAACGTAATTACATTTTACGTGAATTAATGCAGCACATCCCAGTCTACAACAGACCTGTCAAACTGAGGCCATGGTCATGGAGCCACAGCTTCTTATTTGTTACGCTATACTCGGAACGTTTATCACATTTCTAAGCTTCTAATATCTCCTCTCTCCACTGGACTGTGAGTGCGTCAGACTCATCGTGCTAATATCTTAATTGAGTTTTCTGGATGCCAAAACATCTGAATTTATCTTTCACAGACTCAAGCCGGCTAAAAAAAACAAATTGACTGGGACTAAAAACCATCAGAGGGGGGTATGTGGAAGTGGGTCATGCTATGCAGAGTCGAGGGGAAGTCTGAACAGGTGAGTCTTGAGCCTTTTTCGGAATATGGAAGTGACTCTGCTGTCCTGACGGGAGTCGGGAGGGTTAGCGGTTAGGGTTAGGGTTTACAACTTATGTTATGTTGTAATTAGGTTAAGTCAGTACATCTCAATAAAACCCAGTCATGAGGGGGACCACATGGACGCACATTGTTTAACCTCAGAAAACACCAATTATTAATTATTCTCACAATAATTAATTATTCTCATCAAAATGGGTCAAAGTTGAGATGTAAATGTGTCAGAGGAATGAATGTTTCTTATGTATGAAAATGCATTCATCTTATACGTTAGCTGGATACCATTATTCATTAGTATCGGAGCTCAGATTGTAAGCAAAGCCTAATGGTGGAAAGCATGAATTGAAATGAAGATAATTGTGTATTAAAAACAACCACAACCACAAAGACAAACACTCAAGCTCAAGGTAGAGTGGTGTTTCTGCTCGATGAACAACCAACTGGCATCTTTCTAGAACAAGAATCTTTGAAGCATCAAAGGGTTTTAACATTTACGCCGTTTTAGGAAATAAAAAAGGAAGAACATGAATAAAATTAAGTAGAATATAACTTTTATTTAGTTTTTATCAGAATACTATCCCTTCTCCATGCTCTGTAATAATTTACCTACAATGGCCCCAAAAGAGCGAGCCGGGAAGCCCGAACATGACGATTTGAAGACCCGTTAGGTGCACAACGCCACCGAAGGATAAAACAAGCTCAGAACGTTGATCTGAAGACGAGAGAAAGCAAGTAGTTGCTCGCACCATTAGATCCGATCCAGCAGTCACATGTGCGCTTAACCAACTGAAGCTTGGCGAGTGTCCATCAACGCCTGATAGCGACCAACCGAGGAGCCTTTAGTGTCTCTATGAGCAATCCAGACGTTCAGCTGACTCCAACACATCTGCGTCATCGTTCGAACAGAGAGAAAAGGTCCACTGAGTGCAAACTGTTCTCAATGCCAAGGCGTCAAATAGGCAGCTTGGTCAGTGCATGTTTTGGCATGCAAATGTCATCGTATGTCCTGCTAGATCCAGGGAAATCCACCGAGCACCTCTGGGTGATGTTATGAACTCAGACAGGATGCCGTTTGGTTTCCCGGCATATCTGGGACTTCACAACACAAACAACGCAGCAGTAGTGGTTATTTCAGCCGTGATGAATGAAACATCGTCACTGTCTATGGAGGTAAGCCCCGCCTCCTCTCCAGCATCATTAAACACAATGATCTTGTGCTGTTATCGCGAGGTGGAAATTTGCTTTGCTTTTGCAGTGAACACAAAAGATTAGTTGATAGGGGAACCTACATTGTGTGTGTGTCCTCCAATAACTGTGTGTGTGTGTGTTTTGTGTGTGTGTGTGTGTGCGTGAGTGTGTGTGTTGAGACTCTTGCCCGTGTGTATTTTGTGATTTCCGTTGCTGTAATTTGTCACTACAGGTTTTTCCTGTTTCTTGTGCATTCTTGAAGCCTCTCAAGGTAAAAAAAAACACACACACAATTTTTCACACCTTTGAGACCATAACTTTCCTATCTTTCTTCACCATCCTCCCTCCCACACACACACACACACACACACACACACACTCACACACCTTTGTACAAAGTTGCTTTAGGGGATAAGCGAGAAAATAAAGAACAATAGTAAAAGCTGTTTAAAGATATGAGGCAACACAGACAACAGAAAAGCTGAGGCAGAGCCACAGATTATTTTTGAAGCAGTGTGAAAACGTGTTTGTGTATTAAATATTAAAACCTCGGGGCGTGCATGAAACAACAGCGATGAAAAACATGGCCAGAAAAGTAAAAGGTGAGCTGCTTTGTTGTGGCCAATTTCTTTGTTTTTGCAGGCTGTTTCCTCTTCTCGCCTGCTGTTTTATGTTCACCACAAGAGATTAGATTACAGATATATAACTGTAAGAAACTGTACTTCACGATAAAGTGATAGGAAATCAGACTTTTTGTTTTCTGCTACATTTTGATTATTATCATGAAATTACAGCGATTAATATATTTTCATTGTTTTTGACATCGTTTCACTCTTCTTTTGTCCCTTCTGCTGTTTTTCCGAACACAAATGCCGAAATACTCAGTGTACTGACTGTAATATTTATTATTATTATTATATTATTTGGTAAAAAATGTTTTACTTCTGATGCAAATTCAAAAGTGGATACAGGAATCTACTACTGGGCTACAAATTAATAAATATTAAAGAAAACAAGGGGTTTATTTATTTATTTATTAATTCCATGCATTTTTGAAACACACACATCACACGTTTCTTCTTCATTAACTTCTTTCAGTGTGATGCATAAATACCAACCCTGCAGATACAATCTACATTAGTCTGTCTGTGTGCGGTCGTACGGTTTTGTAGAAGATCGTTTGTGTGTTGTTTGTGTGTTTGTGTGTGTCGCTCAGGCTGGTAGAGGAAACTCAGCCCACCGTTCTCTATGGAAACTTCACACACGTAAACAGAGAGATGTGGCTCATGGTGGAAAACAACATTTGCATGTTGAAGACATGTGTCGGGTTTGTCACTGAATAGATGAAAGATCCTAAATTTAAAGACAACAACGGCAATAAAGAAGTTGATTGTGTTAAAGTTACTGTGTTTTACCTTGTTATAAAACACTTGATTTGAGTTTTTACTGATGCCTCAACATGACAGAAGCAAATGACACCGAAGATTTGCTATTTCTATCGTTATTCCTAATGTCACCTGGGCTCGGATTCTGATGAAATCAGACAAAATCTTGCAGACAGACCCAGATCCAGCTTAGCTGCTGACTTCGACCTGAAGGTGGAGAGCTCCTGGAAGACCAGCCCGTATTGCTAGACCCGCTAGAGGGAAGGCAGGCATGGCCAGAACCAGAGTCAGGACTGGGGGGGCAGACTGGACCCTGCTACAGTAAAATGAGAGGTTTTCTAAAGGGGTTTGTCCACAGGGCCTGCCAAAATCAACAAAAAAAGCAACACAAAAGTTCCTCATCGTAACTTTAGATAAATCTAAATTGCGTGTCATATATGGAAGTGCAAACATTAGGCAGGTTTGGCTCACACAAATTAATGTGGGCTGTAACAACACCTGCTTCTTCCTGTTAATAACAAATACATCCAGATCTCAGTCATTTGAGTATTTACATTATTTAGGTGCAACTCTATTTGACAGAAAACCAAGAGACCCTATGCAGGGGGAAACACCGAGTGCACATTCTGGTGTCTTTCATCTAAATATCTTCATCCTGCCTCTGAAATAACATGTTATGTCTGTGTGTTTTTATTCAAGGGAGTGTGGTGGGTTTTATTCCCCCATGTGTGTTAGATGTGTAGGGGTTCATGCTGCAAGGCGAGAGCTCGAGCAAGTAAGAGCGAAAAGTTTCAGGTGGGAAAATGTCATGAGGTTATTCAGTTGAGATCGGGCGACTCCCTCCTCAATGCACATCCGCAATCCATGACATTTCATTTCAGTGCAGCTTGCATGCTATGTACTGTATATTTTTATGTCATGGCTACTAGTTGTGTTGTAAAAGTGATGCGTTACTGACTTTTCACATGTTAATCAGTTTTGGCCAAAGTTTGCATTTGAAGTGAGAAGAACATAGTGGAAACTACTCATGTGAATACATTTGCTTGTGTACGAAACGCCCACAAAGTACAGGGACGCTCAACCCACAGATGCCCAGCCAACCGCGCCGTCTGTCTCCCAGGAAATGCTATTTGGTTTGTGTTGTAGAATCTATTTTATTTGCTTTTCTGCAAAACTGAAATCAACACATAAGAATGCATTCTGTTCTATTTTTTCTGGTGTGGTCTAACTCATAATAACTAATCCTTTGAAATAAAATGGATGTTGACAAACATCATTTGCAAATGAACATTTAGGGCCCCAATTCTGATACATTCATTGTTCATACAGAGATTTTATTTTAGATGGAGCAGGAGAAAAGAGGGGGCTGTAGGCACCAGGGACATATATGATGTATGGTCAATATGGGACATATATATATATATATATATATATATATATATATATATAGAGAGAGAGAGAGAGAGAGAGAGAGAGAGAGAGAGAGAGAGAGAGAGATATCTAGCATGTAATTATAACATGGTGTATATGGTATCAAAAATATATGTACATACTCCAATATAAAATACAATTCTTCTTCTTATATTTATTACAACAAATAAAATAACAGATATAATAATACATGCTAATCAGTGTGTGTGTGTTTGTGTTTTTGTGTGTGTATGTGTGTGTGTGTGCAACCTCTCAATGTGTTTTTCCACTCTTTGCTTTGACCTCATGTGGCAGTTGAGACTAAAACACACACACACTCACAAACACACACACTCACAAACACACACACACACACACACACACACACACACACACACACACACACACACACACACACACTTGCTGTTTTCCAATAACCAAACAGATGCTTTCTCACCACTTTCAGGTTGCTGATGTAAACTGTCTGACTGACTAAACGTGTACACAACTGTCCTCATCTATTAAAAGATGCTCCATGGAAACCAGCAATTATCTCATAATTTCCAATCATTATTTCCTTGAGGTAATCTGATCTCAATACAACATTGATTTAGTATCTATTCTGGAGGTTTTGATCATATTGCATGCTCTTCATGAGATGATAAGTAAAAAGTGAATTTGACACTGCTTGACTGATGCTTTGCTCTTTGTTTCTTTATTTCACACCACACCACACCCCCCACACCATACTTTTCACTTCACCCACTCACTTACACCACTGATAAACTGGTTACCACTTACCATGTTTATTGTTGCGCAAACAGAAATGTCCTTTGTATGGAGTTCCTAAGGAAGAGCAGCTTGAGAGTGATTTTCATCACTCTCAACTCCTGTTATGGTAAGGGGCTTTACATTTCTGACCAACACGCTAAGACCAGTCTGACCAATCAGAGCAGACTGGGCTTTTTGGGAGGGAGGGGCAGCAGCTCAAACAAAGCGATTCAAAGAGAAAAACGAATTGTTTTGTGAGCATTAAAGCATGTAAACATGTTCAAGTAGTGACCTGAAGTACAACTACGCACCAGAATAGGAGCAGAAAAGGTCCTCTTACACCACCATCACCTGGGTCACTCACTCATCAGAGTTTGCCCTTACCCTAACCAGTTGCATGGTCACATGGATGCGTTTAATTTGTGTCTACCATGAAAAAGAATTCTTATTGACTTTCCATTGACAGTGTTGTTGTGCTAACAACATGCCCCTATACAAAAAAATAATAGATTACATTTGGTGATCATTTCCTGACTTGCCATGAGACTGGACTGGTTGGTCAGAATCCAGAGTTAAAAGGGTGAACAATGTTTTTTCATGGAAATTATATGTAGCACACAGAAACCTCTAAAATCAGTGATGAGGCTGAATACACAGTGAGAAAATAGTGGAATGTAATTCAGAGAGACATCTTCCCGTCCGTGGATAAACAGCGTGCTGAATGGACTCCAGCTCAAACACGACAACACCACAGTATTTAATTAGCACCCTGCATGACATAAGGTGTGTGTGTCACTGCTGTTTGATCACAGCAAAGTGAGAACAACTGTCCAACCACACCGCCGCTGCTGACACACGCAAACAAACACACACACACACAGTAAACGTCGCTCAGTCACACACGTTTTTCCACAGGAAATTATCAGATGGAAATAAATAAGTGAGTTTCAGACAGCGATGTTAGATAAAGATCGAGAGACGTGACCGATGGAGTGACGGGGGGGAAAAGAGACAAATAAAAAGGCAAACACAGAGGGATTAGTGTGGTTTTTACATGAGTTAAAAGGGACATTGTGCCATTCATTCAAATAAGCCTCATCACTGTCTGTACAGTGGGCTTGTTGCAAATCAAGTGGATTAATGAACACGCATGCAGCAACGGATTTTCTAATGGACTTCTGCTTGGCAACAAACACACACACACACACACACACACACACATACACACACACCGTAAGACATTGATATGTTGTTATTAAGTGTTAATAACACACTCATAATAATCACACACTTAGTCACACAATGAAAACTGTGAGCGTATTTCTGTGCATGCACAAGGTTTGAAGAGTTACTGCACGTTTTATATGATTATATTTTTTTTTGGACAAATCTAAAATCATCCACCTGCTGCCTTGATGCTACCAACTTTTTTAAGAATGTTTTTGACTGCCTATCAATAGACGTATTGCAAATAGTTAATAACTCCATTCAATCAGGCAATTTCCCAAAGGCCTTCAAAACTGCAGTCATTAAACCTCTTCTAAAAAAGCGGAGCCTAGATGCCTCTATTATCAACAACTACAGACCAATTTCAAATCTACCCTTCATAAGTAAAATAATTGAGAGAGTTGTCCTCCTAAATCACTTCCTGGCTTCAACTGGCTGCCACAACAACTTCCAGTCAGGATTTCGACCTTTTCATAGCACCAAGACGGCCCTTATTAAAGTTGTAAATGACATCCGTCTTAACACAGACTCTGGCAAAACTTCAATATTAATGCTATTAGACCTCAGTGCTGCATTTGACACGGTCGACCACTCAATACTCTTGGACAGGTTGGAAAACTGGGTGGGGCTCTCAGGCACAGTCTTAAGCTGGTTCAAGTCATATCTACAAGAGAGGAACTATTTTGTTTCCATTGGCGACTTTGTATCAGAACCTACCAATGTAACGTGTGGAGTCCCCCAAGGTTCAATCTTGGGGCCGACTTTATTCAACATCTACATGCTCCCACTAGGACAAATCATGCAAAAAAATAACATTGACCACCATTGCTATGCCGATGACACCCAAATCTATGTAGCACTATCACCAAACGACTATCGCCCCATAGATCTTCTGTGCCAGTGCATTGAGCAAGTCAAAGACTGGATGTGCCAAAACTTCCTACAACTAAATGAGGACAAAACTGAGATAATTGTTTTTGGTGCTAAAAAAGAAAGATGTAAAGTAATTCAACACCTTCACTCTCTGTCCCTGAAAACCTCACACAAAGCCAGAAATCTTGAGGTTATTATGGATTCTGATTTACATTTCGACAGTCACGTTAAATCAGTAACAAAATCAGCCTACTATCACCTAAAAAATGTAGCAAGACTTAGAGGGCTCATGTCAGCTCAAGACTTAGAAAAACTTGTACATGCCTTTATTACTAGTAGGCTAGACTACTGTAATGGTCTCCTTGCAGGTCTTCCGAAAAAAACTGTCAGGCAGCTACAGCTTGTTCAGAACGCTGCTGCTCGAGTTCTTACAAAGACCAACAAATGTGAGCACATTATACCAATTCTTAAATCCTTACATTGGCTCCCTGTATGTCAGAGGATTGATTTCAAAATCCTCCTGCTCACATATAAATCACTACATGGTCTAGGACTGAAGTATATCACTGATATGCTCCCACTACATAAGCCTTCTAGACCGCTAAGATCTTCTGAGACCAATCTGTTAGTGATTCCCAGAGTAAACAACAATCACAGAAGAGCATCATTTAGTCACTATGCAACAAATGGCTGGAATAAACTTCCTGAAGATGTAAGACTTTCCCCAACTCTGACCACTTTTAAAACTAGACTGAAAACTTTTATGTTCACCATAGCTTTCTGCTAAATCTTTTAATGTCTACACTGTTTTTAATTATTGCAAATATGTTTTTGTTCTCCTTTCTTTCTGTAATGCATTTTTAAATTTGCCTTTATTTTCTTTTAATTCTTCTATTTTTTTTCCTTCACTTTGCTGTATGATGTGAAGCACTTTGAGTCTGCCTTGTGTATGAAATGTGCTATACAAATAAAGTTGCCTTGCCTTGCCTTGCCTTTGCTATTTTCAAATAGTTATACTGAGCCAAGGTTTATTTGTTTCATTGCTCATTTCCAGTTACATTAAATAATCACAAAACAATGTTTATTTACATTCACAAATGTGAAATGGATAATATAAGAGAACCTTGCTAAAAGTAAGTAAACCAAAGGGGAAAGGATACATCCACAAAATAGATGAAATCAATGATGAAAGTAAATCAGATTGACAGAGATAAACTAAAAACATAAACAGACTAATTAAAGAAATAAAGGAGAGAAATTAAATCAAATTTGAAGAATATGAATGTATCAGAAATGCACTTAACCCTCCAGTTTCTCTGTCCTGTATACCCTTCTCCCATTAGTTAAATATAAATAAAAGTGCATCAGTATAGGTAACAACTCAACAACTGGGTCTAAATTAAGGCTTAATAAAGGCACTATATGTAAGAATGTGGCCAAAAACGATACTACACTCAAATTCAAAACACTGCGGCGAGTCGTATCCGTCTCCCCCTCCACCCCCTCCCCTCCAGACTCGAGGTTGCCAGAGCTGTTGACGTATCCAAACGCGCCGAAGGCGGCCAGACAGTGGAGTAACAACGTTACTTATTTCGATCATAGAAACAAACGTTAGCACCACAGCTCGTAACAGGACAGTGCTAATGCTGCTAGCGTCCAACTGATGCAGCCAAGCTCAACTTACCTGTCTAGAAGAAGAGTAGCCAATTCTTTTTTAATGAGAAAGCCAAAATACTGCCAGACAAATGACCTGTATCCAGTCGGAGCGTCCTCAATTTCGACCTCATTTGACTCCATTGTTCGGCGGTATGAGGGCAAGGTAGTTGGTGCTAATGTTTGTTAGCTTGCTGTGTACAGTGTTGTAACAACAACCTGACTGTGACCTGCACCGTTCTTCGGATGATATTCATTTTTAATTTAGTTTTCCGCCGCTTAACCAGCAGATGGTGCTGCCAGCCTGCCACCATAGACTGTATGCCTGCCGCACATTTGCGCTTATAGGACTAGATATTACAATCCCTTAGATAATCAGAACTTGTATAACATTGTTGAGTGGGGTAGGAGTAAAAGCATCCCTGGGGTCTTCAGGTGGGCACCCTGCTTCACTAGCGTTTCGTTGATGAGCCCACGACACTTCCACAGGGCTCAACGGCGACACCTGGCGTCCCAGGTGCGCCCCCCTCAGCTTTTACCCCTCAATGGTCACTTTGCAGCCCAATTGGGGTCCTTTCTCTTGATCCATAGCCATCTGCTGCTTCGTTCGGCAGCCTCTGACAGTGATTTGACGGCTTTTCGGAAGGCCTGTCCTCGCACTCCCATTCCCTTAAGAAGCTTGGTTGTGGACGTGGCAACGAATCCTCTAGAACAGACCTCAACCGGAAGCACCTGGGCACGCCAGCCGCGTTGTTCTGCTTCGGCTGCTATGTCAGTGTACTTTAGTCGTTTGCGTTCATATGCTTCACCAACTGCAGCTTCCCATGGTACAGTTAGTTCTACAATGAACACAGACTTCTGGGAGGTTGACCACAAGACCAAGTCCGGCCTGAGGTTAGTTGTAATGATCTCAGGCGGAAAGATGAGTTTCTGGTCTAAGTCAACCTGCATTCTCCAGTCCCGGGCAGTGTCTAGGAGGGTTGCTTCCGCTCTTGCAGGTGTCTTTGCTGGGAGTTGTCCTGCTCTTACAAAAGGGGTGGTGTTTGAATGTCTAGGCATTGGGGGAGGGAGGGCATTGTGGGTAGTTCTCCTTCCTTCCAGGGTGATTGCCAGTTGTCTTAGGACCTGGTTGTGTCTCCAGGTATAGCGACCTTGGGACAAACTGGTTTTACAGCCGGTGAGGATGTGCCTCAGTGTTGCAGGGTTTTGGCAAAGCGCACAAGCAGGATCTTCTCCAAACCATTGGTTTAGGTTCTTGGGCGTAGGAAGAACATCATAGGTGGCTCTGATGATGAAGCTGATTTGGCTTCATTCCATTTCCCAAAGATCCTTCCATGTGAGCCTTCGATGCTCCAGGTTTTCCCATCTAGTCCACTGGCCCTGTTTGGACTGTGACACTGCCTTTGCACATCTTTCTGCCTCCTCTTCCTGTCGCATCTGAGCAACCACCAGCTTTCTCCTCTCGGTTGATGTTGCCTTGTGCCATGTGGGTTGACCTGTCCCAAGTCCAAACCCACCTCTTCCATGCTGCACCTGTCCTACGATGTCTCCATGCCTGAGAGCAGATTTTGCTTGCTGTACGGCCTCGGACGTGATCCATTTTCTCCCAGTTACCAGCCTGGGAGCAGCCGCTCGGATCATCTCATCTGGGGACTCGGTCAGGGTCATATTCAGCCTCACTTTGGTGCATTTATATTCCTCTGTGAGGCTGGAGACAGGAAAATCCAGGTCCATACAAGCCGATGTTGCTGAGGCAACGCGGGAGGCCAAGCCACTTCTTGATGTATGAACTGACTGTCCTCTCCAGCTTCTCGACTTTGGTCATGGGGATCTCGTAGACCGTCAGAGGCCACATCAGGCGGGGGAGCAACCCACATATACACACAAACACACACTAAATTATTTATATACTACACAAATCATGTGGCAGTGCCATCTAGTCTTCATTTCGCGATCCATTTTTTTCAAACTCGATGCGTATCATCACGTTTTGTATCGAATATTTCGCCGAACGATATTTCGTCCCATCCCTACTAATTAATAAACAAAAATGCCATATCTTTTGTCAACGTTTTTATCATACAGAAGTATGTGTTGTTTTGTCTCTTAGCCTTTCATTGCGATAGCAATTAAAACAAAAAATCTTCTTTCCCTGAGGGGCAATGCTATCCTGTAGCAAGTGTGTAATAGGCTAACTACAAAAGGTGTACCTACAATAAGATCTACAAAGATACAGAGATGTGTGAACAGAGCTGTGTAACGTTGCAACAATGAAGTTGAATATATAAATACAAACAACTAACATTTACAAACAGACAACAAGATTAGAGATATATAAAGTATTATAGAAATGATCAGAGGTTAGTAGAAAACAATCATATTTGAAGTTTTGCTTGTCGTCTTGCAGACAGACATAACAAAGCATGACCTCAGGCTTCTTACTAATCACCATCATTATAGAGTTATTTCAGCATCCTTTTGAACCGTTTATTGTCATTAAATCACAGCTAAATCCTTATTTTGGGTCTCTGTGGTGAACCATATACAGTGAATACGAGCACCTCTGGGTGATGTTGTGAACTCAGACCGGACGGTATGAGTGTGTCTATGTACAGAGTGTGTGCGTGTGTGTGTGTGTGTGTGTGCGTGACACGTAGCTGTGACCTCTCTCAGCCTGGTGTTAAGTCTTCAGAGTCACAGTGTTATTGTGTCCGGACTTCTCACATTACAACCAGTCAATATTATTATGGACACACACACTCTCTCTACTGGTCCAGGTGGTCAGCATTGTCTCATTGTGGGAGGGGGAGGTGGAGGGGGGTCACGGGTCACTTCATGGGAACCGATTGGCTTCCATTAGTGAGCGGTCATCAATGTCTGTTAAACACATGTGCTCACACACTTGTTCTATTATTATTCAGCAGAGAATTAAATGTAAATCAGTGTTTCATTTCTGGGTATATTATCGTGTTTTGTATACATATTAAGTTGTTTTTTTTAAGGCTGAAATTATTTTAAATATCAATTAATCTGTCGATTATTTTCATGATTCTGTTAAAAGTCTCCAACTAGTGAAAACCATCATGAAGTCTTCAAATCACCCAAAATCCAATTTTCAGTCACAGAAGAAGAACAAACGCAAAACACATTCATATTGAAGAAGCTGAAGAAAATAATTACTTCAAACAATCAATTGATTATTAAAATACTTTTAAATTTAAATCTTCTATAACTTTTGTGATAATATAATTTTATTGAATTATTTTGGCCTCAATAATCGTGTCTCATTTCTTCATCAGTGAATGTTTTGCTTAGTTGTCCTGAAGGAGGTGTCATGGTGTTATTAGCAGTTATTTAGCAGTAGGTGGCAGTAAAGAGACCATTAATATGAGTCACTTTTCTTGTATCTCATTAGATCTTTAATCTGCTGTCCATGTCCTCTTTGACCTCTGACCTCTGAGGTGTTTGTGGTGTTCAGTAGCTCAGTAACTGTTGGTTGATGGGGACAATTGGTTTCATGTACAGAGTCATTAATTGTTTTTTTCATGTCTCTCAGCGGCCCTGTGATAGACTGGCGTCCTGTCCAGGGTGTACCCTGCCCAATGACAGCTGGGATCGCCTCCGCCCCCCCACCGTGACCGATACAGGATAAGCGGTAGACAATGGATGGATGGATGGAGGTCTCTCAGCATTTTTATAATAATTAGATCCTTTTTTGTGGTGGAAACATGAATTAAATG
Source organism: Chelidonichthys spinosus (assembly GCA_029853015.1). Taxonomy (NCBI): domain Eukaryota; kingdom Metazoa; phylum Chordata; class Actinopteri; order Perciformes; family Triglidae; genus Chelidonichthys; species Chelidonichthys spinosus. The sequence continues at coordinate 5,651,756 of CM056832.1, read as the reverse complement.
TGTCATGTGACTGTGCAATGGTCCGAGCTAGTGAAATAGAATTAAAGATTGAGAAAGACTACGTATAGTTATGGTGGTGGTTGTTGTTGTTGCTGTTGAATGACGAATTTGTGACCTTTTTCGATGAAACATATTCTTTTGAAATACATTTTGTAAATGAGCAGACATTCAACAAAGACATTCAGAAGGAGGGATGAAACGCTGACCACCAGAGTCTGAAACATTCAACTGCTCCTGTCTTTGTACCAAAGAGCGGGAACAGTGAGTCAACCAGTTGATTGACAGAAAAATAATGCCAGCTCATTCTATTTGTTACCTTTTAGCGCACCAACGTCTTAGTCTCACTTTTATTGGGCCATCTTGTTTTTACTTTTCCTCTTCTGGTAATTAGTAAAAGGTGATTTCTCTGTTTCCAAGAGCAAATAGTTTTATGAGCTCTGTCACCTTGGGATTTGATGTGCACAAGGCTGTGAACAAGTAGCTTTGCCCTCTCAGTAAACACTGCTCTGCCATTTTCAAGGCGTCACCACTGGGTCAACATGGCGTAATGAAGCCTGTCCTGAGCCACACGCCGAGGATACATTTACATCGATGTTTCACACATAATCGCAGCAGCATCATGAGCTCCTGTTTCTCAATAACAGATTAGGGGAGTGGACTGCAACAGTGTCCACAAACACTCATCCCCTTTTGTCTGAGCTCATCGAGGCGCCGTGATACAGTTGACATGCGGCCATCGGTGTGTTTGTTCACTTGCACGAACTTGGTTGGGTTGGCACGGCAGTGTAATTGTGCGCCCTATTGTGTTTAATGATGTCTGCCGCAGTGAGTAATCAGTAATCACCCTCGGGTGCCCTCTGGGCCGCTGAATGATGCCATAAAACCCTGTTGGGTTTCGACGTTGCAGCAGCACCAGGCTCCAACCATGTTTGACTGCTTAAACAAATTTGCAGTGGAGAGCAGAGGCGGGCGTCTTAATTTAAATTTAAAATGTACATTTCTATAATGAACCATGCGGAATATCATTTAAAAACACAGTATGAATGCAGTTGGTACAGTCTGCATGCAGAAATCATATGAACCTATATGAATCATTTCTTTACATAAATGCTATCGTGGTTTGTCGGTTAACAACACTACAACAAGAGACTACAGCTAGGGGCTCATGCTTATTTCATAGCAATTGAACACAATATGATCTACTTAAAAATATAAAGGCTATCACATAGAGGCTAAGCTCCGCCCCTTCTCATGGACCACAATGCAAAACAGTTGTCAACGTGAGAGAAATATAATTTTCTCATCCCGTTTGTATTGAAGGCCTACTGTGAATTACACGTTTGTTGATTTAAAATACTTTTTTTTTCACGTCAAGAAAGTGAATGAAGTGAAACTAGTATTTCACAATGATTTGAATCCATATTCCTGAAAGAACAACAAGCAGAACAACTGTAGTTTCAACAAGATATTTTGAACATTCTTCTTATGTTAGTGCTGCTGCTTTAACGTTCACCCCCTTAAAGGTGGATGAGAGATATGTCACAGTTATATCAGAACAGAGTAAATAAAACAAGAACATTTATGCTATGTGGATGTATTTAGCTCTGATCACTTAAATGCAAGTTGTTGTGGAACATTTCTTATGGTTTGAGCAAATGCAGATTCACTTCCAACTTGAAACATTCATGTACAGATTCAAATGTAATCGTCAGATTTGTATTTTTTTTTTTACCAAAGCAGATTCATTTAACATTTACATTATTTAATTTGCACAATTATTGTGTCTTGAAGAAATGCAGATTAACTTCAAACTAGATATGTCCTTTTAAAGACAGAAACATTAATTTGATCAAATAATCATTTAATTGTGCTACATTGTAATCAGTGTGTAATCTATGTGGTGTGAGCTCCATGCTGCTGTTAAAAAATTACCTATAGCACTCTGATCTTAGCACTGTTGCTCTTGAAGTACTACTTTACTCAGATGAGGACCTAACACTTGTTCTATTTTTAGCTCTTACTTTATCGGCAATGATACGTCGTGGTTTCTTTGTTTCCTTCTTTTGACAAATGTACTTATTGTAAGTCGCTTTGGACAAAAGCGTCTGCTAAATGACCTAAATGTAAATGTAAATGTGGCTCTTTACTGTGTTTCCTGTGTGTCAGCGTCATCGTCCCCCATCAGTGTTGTTGTTCAGTATCACTAAACAACACGCGCTCAAAGTAAAAGACAAAGACAGTAGAGAGTTCACATCAACAGGCAGACATTCTCACACATTTTCCCACTCGGAGGAATTGATCGGTATTGATCCCATGTAAATGCCATTGATTGTCTCAGCCTTTTGTCTGCCTGCATCAATGTGTGTGATAGTCTCTCGCTCTTCTGCCCTGCAGCTGTCAGATGTTCCTGCTGCCTCCAGACGCCGCCGCCGCCATCCGTCATCCTCAGCCTCAGCATCCCAGAGACAGCGGCGGGTTTGAATGCAGCAACGACGTCCTGTAAGTCAAATATCGTTGCATGGCTCGGGATATTCAGTGAAACAGAAGTTAGAGCGTCTGTATCTTCTGTACTGTCCGTATCATTTAGTGAAACAGAATATTTCACAAGAGGGATTGAAATCAAATCTTTCACATTTGATTGGACCATTAAAGAGTTTGCAGACTTTTAATGTAGTGTGATCCCTTACGGCTAAATATTTCACATTGATGGAACTATGGTACTCATTCAGGGGTGTTTCTATGGGGGGTCTGGGTGCCACCGTCCAAAGTGACCTCAGGAGGGCCATCCAGCCAAACAAATTAAAAGCCTGGCATAATGAACTGTTTTATTTTTTCTTTTCCTCTTCCTCTTGCCTGTCATTTTCAGAAGACTGATGTGATCTAAAGGGGTTTTTATGGTATTTTTCAGTTCATCTTGTCTTTGAGCCTTTCCAGCTGCAGGCAGTAACATATACATTGTTGCTGATGCCAAAAATGATGATGCAAATCTCACAGGATGATTTTACCTGACATTTGTAGTGGGAACCATGACATCCTCTGCACCTTGCCAAACGCAACCTGATCTGTGAGTCATTTGGTGGCTCGAAAGATTGGGTCACGTCCTAATCATGGATGTCATGATATTATTGGTTGTTGCAAGGTGATGTAAGCAAATTATATAAAAATGCTGCATATATTATTAAATAGGTTTACAATATGATGGGTTTAAATATGAAGGCATTTCTCATATCAAAGTTGATGGGGAAGAAATCAAGGCCTTTGAAATCAAGGGTTATTGAAAGTGCAAGATAACAGCATCAGTAAATATTCTGCTTGCTGCATGTGTCTCCTGCAGCTGCATCACTGCAGCCCAGTCACCAGAAAAGAACATTGGAGTTGAATGTTTCTACAAACCACGTGTCGACGTTTCTGAACCAAAAACACTTTCCATAACATCCTTGTATCACACTTTGGTATCACACAATGCTGTGAAACATGGGGTTCGCCTTTTTTTTTTACTTTCAATACTGAAAACTGAAATTTGAGCCTCACTTAAAGATGTTTTAACATAGACTTGATGACGTACATTATGTGCAGTTTGGAGAAGTACAACAGAAAGCAACAGCCTGTCAAGCTATCTAAGACCATTAACAACAATATGTTGAATCAACCTAAACAAATAGACTTTCTTTTAGTGAGCAGGTAGAATCCTTTAATATTTAGTGTCCACATGTCCATTTGTTGTGTAACGTTTTAAAATGGCCGCTACAAACAGTCCAGGGCCAGCTAACGCAAAACGTTCCCTTAACATTTCCAGAATGTTCCTTCCATGTTCCCATTTGATAACCCTCCCGGCACATGTTTAAGACTGTTGAGCAAATGTTTTTGTTCAATGTAAAAAATCCCCAAATGTTTTTTTTGTGTTCATTTAGCTAACATTCCCCTGAGGTTCTCTGCTGGTAGCCTTTCATCTAATCTAATCTAATTGCAACGTTCTGGGAATGTAAAAAATAGCTTTTTTCCCAAAAAACAAACAAAAAAAGGCCCTAGAAAATCCTGGAAACCTTACAATAGTTGGTTTTACATCAAGAAAACTTGCCATTCCAACATCTTGGGAACATTATGTAGGAACGTTCAATAAATGAGCCCAGAGCCAAAAGGGAATGTTCTCAGAATGTTTTCAGTACCAAATTTTGGTAGCTGGGCTGGGAGTCAACATGTTCAGCCATAGACTGCCGGTGTTTGGGTTTAACCAGTGACCGTGTTAACTGGTGACTCTCCGCTACATAGAGACACATAGGCAGTGCACAGGAAGCATACAGCATGAAGCAAACATATTATACAAATCAGAAATCACACATCCATAGTGGAGCACTGACTTTCAGAAACACATGTGAGTCAGAAACTTAAATATGTATCATTAGGATGATTCATAACTACAATAGAAGCTCACACTGGATTCTACTTTCACGGCAGCAGTCACATAGGTACAAGTGTAGGCGTCAGTTTCGACCAAATTGTGACTCAATATCAAATGCAAATTCAGCGCAAAGTTTCTGTTTTGTGTCATTTTGAGAACAAATGAGATATAACAGAGTATTTTTACGTTTTAGTGCACCTCTCCGTTTTGTTCTGAGAGGAAATAATGCAAGACAAAAGGGTGTACAGACAGCTGCATCTGGGATCTGGAAAGCTATAAAAAGTCACGTTTTTTTTATCAATCAATAAAAAATAAAAATAAAACAAGAAGCAAAACATTTCAGCAAACAATAGATAAGAGACCAGGAACAAGCTAAATCCAGATAATAGAGAATTACAGGGTTTAAAGTATCAAGACACTCAAACATCAAGTGAATTAACGATCTAGATGTTTTCAATATTCTCTCACTTCTCCAGCTGAAGCTCAAAAGCAGGTTAGAATAAACTGAAACACAATTTATTCTAACCAGAGAGAATGGGGTCGGTCGTCACATTCATTAGATCTCACTCACTAGAGGGCGCTGTTGAAAATGATCATACTTAAATGTTCAGATTTTGGGTCAGAGGTCACCTACAGGGTCATATTTAGGAGTAAGTAGGCGGGTGTACAGTGGATGCAGAAACACAACAAAATTACACATATATTCAGGGGCGGGGTGGCCACAGGGAGGTTCGGGAGGATTCCCGAACGGCCGGTCTGTTCTGGGCCGAACCGGCCGGTGGTCAGATTTTTTTTTTTTTTTTTAATGTAAAACGGGGCCGCGGCCCGCGATTAAACAGGCAGCCTGCCCTTACAGCCCTTGTAGGTGGCAGATTGGAACGCCAGACTGGGTCACTCTAATATCTTGCATTTTAAGGGGGGATACGAGCGGCCCCCCCTCTCAATTTGAGCTGATCCTTGTTCCTATTGACATGTGATTGGCTCAGCCGCTCAGTCAGAAGAACGGCTGGTTTTCCTGTTAAAAAAACAGAAAAGGAAGGAAGGAAGAGGGGCAGGATCGCGATGATGAAAAGAAAGAAGCCAGAGAAAGAGATGGGTGGAGCAGAGAAAGTGAGGATGAAAAAGAAAAGAAAGTTGATAGAAGACGCAGCAAAATGCGCGAAATTAACTGATATGTTCCGTCGTGGTGGACCAAGGTCTGCCAGGCCGGTGATGACGACACGGTCCGAGCAGCACGGCCACAGCAGGTTAACAAGCACGTCTACACCGCGCCATCATCCCAGACCCAGACAATATAGTGTTTGTGTTTCAGGACACAGACAGAGCTATCAGTAAAGTTACACAATAAATAAATCATTAATTTGCTTTGTCAATTAAAAATAAAATCCATAGGCTACCAACTGACCATAAAACACTAAAATTCATTGCAATAATAAATAAATAAATAACATTCTGTTTTAAAGATATAATTTAAAATTATAAATATATATATAATATAATACAGCTATATTTCCTGTCCCTGTGATAGACTGGCGTCCTGTCCAGGGTGTACCCTGCCTTCGCCCAATGACAGCTGGGATCGGCTCCAGCCCCCCCCCCGTGACCTTAAATACAGGATAAGCGGAAAATGGATGGATGGATGGATATTTCCTGTTATGTTTCTGCATTAGTGTGTGTGTGTGTGTGTGTGTGTGTGTGTGTGTGTGTGTGCGCGCGCTGCACTTTTCTTAAATTGAATTTTAGATTTTGTTTGTGTTCTAACACTGAATTATTTGCAAAAGTACTATAAATGTTATCATTGTTGCTGTTAATGTTAGACACAGATAATGCCAGTCATGAGAGTGAGGAGGAGAGAGGGACAGATGAGGAGGGACAGGAGGAGGAGGAGGAGGAGAAGGAGGAGGAGGAGAAGGAGGAAGAGGACGAAGAGGAGGAGGAGGAGAAAGAAGAGGAGGAGGAGAAAGAGGAGGAATAAACAGGGAGAGGAGATAGAAGAGGAGGAGGAGAAAGAGGAGGATTAAACAGGGAGAGGAGAAAGAAGATGAAGAGGAGGAGAAAGAAGAGGGGGAGGAGGAGAAAGAGGAGGATTAAACAGGGAGAGGAGAAAGAAGAGGAGGAGAAGGAGTAGAAAAAGGAGGATTAAACAGGGAGAGGAGAAGGAAGAGGAGGAGGAGGAGAAAGAAGAGGATGGGGAGAAAGAGGAGGATTTAACAGGGAGAGGAGAAAGAAGATGAAGAGGAGGAGAAAGAAGAGGGGGAGGAGGAGAAAGAGGAGGATTCAACAGGGAGAGGAGAAAGAAGAGGAGGAGAAGGAGTAGAAAAAGGAGGATTAAACAGGGAGAGGAGAAAGAAGAGGAGGAGTAGAAAAAGGAGGATTACACAGAGAGAGGAGAAAGAAGAGGAGGAGGAGAAAAAGGAGGATTAAACAGGGAGAGGAGAAAGAAGAGGAGGAGGAGGAGAAAGAAGAGGAGGGGGAGAAAGAGGATGATTTAACAGGGAGAGGAGAAAGAAGATGAAGAGGAGAAAGAAGAGGGGAGGAGAAAGAAGAGGAGGAAGAGGAGTAGAAAAAGGAGGATTAAACAGGGAGAGGAGAAAGAAGAGGAGGAGAAGAGGAGGGAGGGAGAGAGAGAGAGAAAGGAGGAGCAGCAGTTTGTACAGTATATTGAACAGGTATTTTTTCACACACACACACACAGTAGTTTTGTTGGTTGAAAATAAAGTATTTGTGTTTAAATTAAATTACGGTTCTACTTGTGCCCTTCGTGCGATCGGATAAAAGGCCTCTCCAAACCAAGCTCCCGGGCTGAATTTCAACCCCAGCCCGCCCCTGCATATATTATATGGCACTGTCAAGCAAAGTGTCCTCCACTTTGTCCTTATTGCATTCTGAAGCTGCATCATGTTGAACTGTAATAAAATATTATTCCATCCTCGCTCTCTGACGCTACACTTCTCTCTGAAATATAGAGATCAGTCCTTCAGAAATTTCTTCTATTATTGTCTGACATTATTTCCAGTTAAGACATACAAATACATTTTCTCATCAGATAATCACAATATTAGTTAAAAGTTGTGTCTCCAGGTTTTCATTCAGTGCTGTTATACATTTTAGACATTAGACAAGTTGAGTGATCAGGAAGTGACATCATTTGAGTCTCCTGAAGGAGCAAGTTCTCTCACTTTCCATATTTGTGATCACAGACAGATAGTCTTGGTAAACAACCTGAAGATGCTACAGTCATGCTATTAGCATTGATGGCTATATGTCATGTATTTGCTAATGAATGCTAAACTTATATGAACTTTCATCCATTCTGATCGACCATTACACTGTTTATGAGTTAAAAGTGTGTTTTGTTCAATGTGCTGGAAAAATGATATCAAAAAAGTTTAATTTTCCAAAAAAGCCATATAAGGCAAATGGCACTGATTCAGTGGGGGGGAAATATTCTTATCTCAGCAGCTTTAGCAGGGGACCCCAAACTTCCCTTTCCCAGGCCACATCAGCCAACTCTGACTGGGGGATCCCGAGGCCTTCCCAGGCCAGTGTGGGGATATACTTGGGGGATATCACTTGGGGTAAGGACCCATTCCCGACCCAGTGCAGGCAATCCACTGGTGTCCTGCTGAGCACCACGGCCTCAGATTTAGAGGTGCTGATCCTCATCCCGACTGCTGGAGGTCACAGACTCATGATGCCAGCAGAACCACATCATCTGCAAAAAGCAGCGATGCGATCCGCAGCACACCGAACTGCAAGCCCTCCTTTCCGCAACTACGCCTCGATATCCTGTCCATGAATAATAACAGGATTGGTGACAAAGCGCAGCCCTGGTGGAGGGCAACCCCCATTTAAAACAAGTTTGACTTACTGCCGAGTACACGAACACAGCTCTCACTTTGGGAATGCAGAGATTGGATGGCCCTAAGAAGTGACCCCTTACCCCATACTCCCGCAGCACCTCCCACAAAATATCCTGGGGGACCTGGTCATACGCCTTCTCCAAGTCCACAAAACACACGTAGACTGAATGGGCATATTCCCAGGCCTCCTGCAGGATCCTTGCAAGAGTAAATAGTTCCACAGCCAGGATGGCACCCGCATTGTTCCTCTTCAATCAGAGGTTCGACTATCGGCCGAACCCTCCTTTCCAGCACCTTGGAGTAGACTTTACCTGGTAGGTTGAGTAGTGTGATACCCCTGTAATTGGTACACACTCTCTGGTCCCCCTATTTGAACTGAGGAGTTGTTTGACTACCTCAGTGACTTCCACCGGGGAAATTGACAGTGATCCTCCATCAGCTTCCAACTCTGCCTCTACTGTAGAGGGCGTGTCGGTCGGATTCAGGAGTTCCTCAAAGTGTGACAGTGATCCTCCATCAGCTTCCAACTCTGCCTCTACTGTAGAGGGCGTGTCGGTCGGATTCAGGAGTTCCTCAAAGTGTGCCGTCCACCGCCCAATTACGTCCTCAGTTGAAGTCAACAGTATCCCATCCATACTGTATACAGCTTGGATGGTTTCCTGTTTCCCCCTTCTGAGGTGCCGGATGGTTTTCCAAAAGCACCTTGGTGCCGACCGAAAGTCCTTCTCTATGTGTAGTGGCTATGGGGTTAATAATTTTTGCAGCAGAAGGATATCTAGGTCAACATGTCAGGCTGTGTTGTGAAGGCCCTGCACCTGGGTTCATAAGTTCAAAATATAAGTTCAAAAGAAACTGAATACACCATTATGTCATAATAACCTTGAAGAGGTCAGCTGGGCCTGCCAGGTGTGATAGCTGGAAGAGCTCCAGATTATGGGCGGGGAAATATTTTTTGGGGAAAATCCAACCTGACATGGGTGTGGAAATCCTGGGACCAACGGCATATAAGTCGAGGGCACACAGCTCTCGGCAGGTCTTTACCCCGGGGTAACCCACGATGTTTGGATCCTGTATTGGCTAATAAACATCTATTTTGGATTAAAGACTGGCTGGACTTCTTTTCATCTGGGACTGCAATTGTGAGTCTATCTGTTAGATAGTTAGTTTATCTAAAATGGACCTAGAAATAATGTAGTTGAAGTTTTTCGCTACAAATAATGCAGCAGCGCCCGGTTTGAATCTGACCAGCAACCCTTTCTGCAACGTCATCCCCATCCCCCCCCCCTCTCTCAATGAAAAAGGTATAAAAAAAAATACTTATAATACTTAAAATATAATAATTAAATGTGCTGAACGACTCGAATAAACAATGTACTATTTGTGTCCGTGTACACAATTCAGTAATTCCAATTTTGTGTTTGTGAAACACTTATTTTCATGGGATCACTAAAGCAAGCATCCTTATTAATATCATATGCCATTCGTAAATTCCCCTAAATGCTGCACATTGTTCCTTTAAGGAGAGGAAGGTCACTCCAGTCCGATACGCACACTGAAAGGGGATCTATAAAGGATTCATTCTTAAGGGAATCAAATCAAATCAAATAGTGTGACGACCGACATTGAAGAGACATTTTCACTGCAGTATAGTTCAGTTCCATGCAGACAGCAGAGCGCTGATCGCCGGTAGAGGCTGGTGTGAGAGGCAGGGGGAGACAGAGGAGGCAGAATGGAGCCCGGATAGAGAGCCCTCCCTCCAGGAGGCGGATCTGGGTTTGGAGGAGGAGCTCTCATATGAGTCCGGAGCAGAGACAGAACCTTCATAGTGCCACAGTCGAAGGGAGAGTGACTTTGGTTCCCTCTTCTGCTGCAGGACGAGGCGGATTATTCAACATTCCTCTGGGGAAACTTTATTTATCTGGGATTTATTTCATTTCTTTCACTTTTTATTTTTTTTTACTCTAACAAGTTGACGTTTTGCTCTCTGGACGTGTGGACCCTATTTGGAGTCGCGTTGATATCACTGAGACATACTTATATTCACTCGTCGATTTGTTTTCGGAGCCAGCGGTGATGTTTTACCACTGACATGCATCCGTCCAGGTAAGTTGGGACAGAGGGAGCCGAGGTGTGTGTTTATTCTTTCATTTAGTTATTTTAATCATTAATTCAGCTCTCCCGCCGAAGTTATTAATGTTTAACGGTTGCGTTTTTAATTAAAAAAAAACAAACACTGTGAAAAATCACTGTTATCCTGTTTTTTAATGCGTGAAAAGCGATTGAAGCCTAATGTGATTACCTTCACTCCGCTTTTCTTCTGTACAACATTCACGCAAGTCATAGTTTGGAGCGACTTTTCCTGCTTCGTGGACGTTTTGGAGGATTTAGGAGTTCGTCTGTGCGTTTCGCGGCGATCCTGTCACTTTGCCGGTGTGTTTGGCGACGCAGCGCATCGGCTTCAGTTCCTTTTATCAACCCCACGAGCTGTGAGACTCTAGATGGTCTTCATGCAGATGCGGAGGATTACCTGCATGATATTAATATTATTAATATTATTATTACTTTATTTCTAGATACATTTCATTCTATAATATGCTTTTTATGATCGAGGTCACCGAGTTCAGCCGCTTTGTAATAAAACAAACATCAATCCAGATGGTGGACTCGCTTTAGACCAGTCACCTGCTGCTCTCCTGCTGGTAACGCTGGTTATAATAATATTATAACACTGCATAATATGCAGTTACCGGACTGCAAAGGATGAGATTAACGCTTTATAGCCAGTTTGCGGAGCTCTGCGCCCTGCGGGAGGCGCACGCACACCGCTGCGTTTTGCAGAAGAAAGAATAATCCGGGACGGCCCACGTGACCGCTGCTGTGTTCTTTTAGTGTTTTTACCGTCATAGTAAAATGAAACTTTGTTTAGTCATCTGAAATGTCCTTTTTTTCGATCTTCGCCCACGGAGACGGAGAAGCCTGCCCTCGGTGCGGGCGGGTTTAGTTTCACAAACACCTGATCCAAAAGGCTTGTTGGGTCGTCTCTGGTCCCGGTGTTGTGGGTTCTCTTCCCTCTTGCCGGTTCGTGTCGGTGCCAGGTCTACGTGCCGCCGGACACGTTCAAAACTCTCATCTCTGCATCGAAACCCGCAGGGAAAGTTTACATTCACATATGGCAGCAGGACACACCGTTTTCTCAGTGCGTAATTACGCGTAAAACGCAAAAAAAGAAAGACCATTTACACCAAAAGTGCGTCAAGTGTGTTTGTCAGTGCTCGAGGAGTCGCCCTCTGAGAGCCAGTTGTTTATCATTTTGGGTCATTTTTTTGACGCAGAAGTAGGTCATTGCCGCTGGGAATGCGTGCGTTTAGGAAGCTGTAGTCTGGATAAACAGGAAGCGCTGCATGAAAATATGTTCAGTGTCTTTTATAAGAATGTCACGTTGAAAGTTTTGGTGATAAAAAAAAGAAAAGAAAAAAATGCGACATCTTCATTTTGTTTCGGTGCAAATCAGTGAGTTTCAAAGTGACAATATCCGCGTCGAAGTTCCACCTCGAGCCAACAAACTCCCAGAGAAACTGAGATTCCTCTCAGGCTGCTGATGTGTGACGCATTTGAAATTATTTAGCCGTTTCCTTTATGTCTGATTATCAAACACATGTCTGCTGTCCGGGAACAGGAACACGTCCACTGAACCGAAACTAGTCGTGCTACACACAACTACAAACGTTAGAAGAGGGTCCGGTTCATAAAGGTTAGTTATTGATGGCACGACCACGCGATTCCCCGTGAAATGAATCCGATTGAAAAGAAGGAAACGCATGTATCCCACGGGGGGCAGCTGCTGCTCCAGAGGCTCGGTGATGAAAGCGCAGACTGACGGTGCCGCTCTGTTCCAGCAGACCACCAAACCGGCCCGATGGCGCGACCGCAGTAACGGCGACGCAGCGGAGCGGAGGAGACCCACCGCCCGTCGGTGCCGCTGCAGCGCAAAACTCCGGTTTAACCAGCGACTGCGGCGGCGAGCGGAGCTTCGGTCGCCCCGAATCCACCGGAGGAGGAGAGCCGGACTCGACGTCCTGGTGCAGAACCCAAGCCAGCTCCCCCGGCCCCAGCCTCGGCGTGTTTCGGACCAGGTCTATATTCCGCCGCCCCTCCAGCGGGTACTTCTCCTACGACGGCGACTCGCAGCCGAGCTCCCCGCTCTCCCCGAGGCCACAGACGGCCGACAAAGCGACGCAGACCGCGAGTCCCACCGGCCAGGTGATGGAACACGCCCTGCGGCGCGCGGCTGAGGCGCACGGCGGAGGACCGGGGACGCAGACGCAGCAGCACGGTGAGGCACTTAGCACGCTTAACCGATGATTTACCACCGAATGCACGCAGGTGGAGACAACGTGTGATGGATACGCAATAAACTGTGATGCAGGACAGTCATGAAGTAACATGAAAAAACACACACAAAAAACATGCTTCAAAATAAATTAGTCCCTCACAATGTGTTTTTTTTTTGTTTGTTTGTTTTTGTTTTGTTTTGTTTTGTTTTGTTTGTCCTGCAGAATATCTGTTAAGTAGTGCTTTATGCGGCTGCACACTTGTTGTGTGTGAAAGTGTAAAGACCTGAATGTGTGGGTGTTCAGCAGTCTGAGAGCAGATATGGGCTCCCTGAAGTTTCCTTTATCACAGAGATGATAAGTGATGAACAAAAACATACCCAGGATGTTTTTCATACTCCCACCAGTGAGTTTTTCCACTACTCTGTAGTAGTTTTCTACTCTCTCTCTATCTCCCCCCCCCTCTCTCTCTCTCTCCCCCCCCCCCCCCCCTCTCTCTCTCTCTTTCTCTCTCATGAGTCAATCAGTCACATGCTTGTTTCACATTGTGATTCATGGAGGATGGCGGGTCCTCCGAGGGTAAATCTCAGGCTGAAACACGCCGGTCCGAAAGACCTTGACGACTCAGCGGCTTCATTCCTTCTTCCTGCTGCCTCACAAAGCCGCCGTTCAACCAGACACACAATCTCCTTGGATGTCCGTATCTGTCCAATATGAGAAGATTTGAGATGACTTAAAGTCCTAATCCTAAACTCACTTCCTCTTCACTTTCTGCTGTGGGAACATTTGGTGTCTTGGACTCCAACCCTCAAACGTAGTGGTGTTGTGTAACGGTGACATGTGTATTTCTTGTTTTGTTTTTTTTCTCGTGTTTGGCGTCGGTCACAATATGTGAAATTGTCCCAGCATGCTTTGTTGGACCTGCTGATGTTGGAGCGCTGCCTCAGAGTCGCAGTCTTCGTGGAATCCTGCTGAGTCGCGTTTACAGGAAGGAAGCAGGTGTGTGTGTGCGTGTGTGTAAATCATAATAACAGAATGATGCAGCAATCATTCAGTGACATGAAAGACATTAAAGTGTCGCGTCGTCAACAGCTCAGAAATATGATGCAGAATAACCTTGTATGTAACTAAAGCAAATGTTGCTCACTGCTGAAAACTTGCAGTTGAAATATTTGAACACATTTTAAATTTCTGGAGCTTTTGACACGAAGTGTCATGACGTCGTACACGATTTAAAGGTGAAGTTGACGCTCTTAAAAGTACACTTCACCCCAAAAGTGACTCACCTGGTCTCTTATGCGGCGTTCACACCGGACGCGATAGACGCGAATACAATCGCGTGAGACGCGTGTATCGCGCCGCTTGATCATTTTGGGCTATTTGTGTCATTCGCGTCATTCGCTTCATTCGCTTCATTCGCGTCATTTGCGCATGACGCTCATTTTTGAACTACATTACCCACAATGCAATGTGATTCGGGTGCATCATGCTTGTAGCGGTTAGCGCAGTGTTGCAGACTTGAGCAGAGGTCTGATAAACTCACGTCTGATAAACTAGCACCAACCGACGCGGACTCAAGTGACATCACTTGAGAGGCTTATTACGCTGAAACGCGCCGCCCACCAAAACCATTGTGTTCATATGCACCTGGCACCTGCATGCACTCCCGTCTTGCTTAAAAGTTAAAATATTCAACTTTTCATGTCATACCGCTCCTCAATATCACTCTTGGCTCAGGCAGCCAATCAAATCAAGAGGCGGGATTTAATACTTAATCACTTCCTTCCTGTTTTGATGGCTGCAAGTTGATATTTGTTGTAATCATAAAGTATGCCGTGAAGCCAAAATCAAGATGTTCTGTTGCCCGAACCTAAAGTCTTTCCGGAAACAGGACCATCACCCAGGAGACCGGTGTTGGTGTCCCGTGTAAAGTCATTGTCCCGAGTCGACTCATTTTAAATGCAGTAGGCTACGTAAATTAAATGACATATTTATTTTAACCAAAACTAAGATATTTTTTCTTTCCCAAATCAAAATTGTGTCCATGGTGGCAGTACCTAATTTTACCACGTGCCACCAACTCAATTTTCAATCACAAATTCTTCTCAGAGGGCTTTACGATCTAAACAACACAAGAAATCCTCTGTCCAGACCGTCCCATGGGAAAAGGAAAAACTCCCTTAAAAACCCTGAGAAATGGGTTTTCCCATTAATAAATAACCCCTTTCAAGTGTTTTCAAGGGGGTTTACAGTCAAATGTGTTAATAAGAGGTTGCATTATACAAGACTTGTACGCAGACGTTTGTTTGTAAAACAGTGTGTGCCCCATTTGAGCAGTGGAAGCGATGCGTTGAAGGGTAAGCGCTGACGGTTGACGTTCTGTATGTCGCGTTCCTGACGTTGGTGCTCGTTGGACTCATCGCTGGTCCTGTTTTGAATTCTGCGGTTTACTCTCACACAGAAAACAGAACACGCATGCCTTTAGCTCATGGCTGAAGTTGGCTGTCCTGTTGCTTGGTGATGAACCAAACTGCTACAGGAGGCTGAGAAAAAAAAAAAATAACAACCATGTGAATCCCCCAATAGTGTTGGTGCAGCAGATGACAAATACGTGATAAAACGTCTGTCCCATCATGATTTTACTTATTAGTTCCCCACTGAGCTGTTTTTGTTTTCAAGGCACAATAAGGAAAGTCAACAACCGTACTTCCTCTATGAAAACCACATCCATATCGCCCTGCGTTTATTTGTTATAAGTGATAGTGGTGTTTTGTGAGTAAAAATGTCTCCTGCTTTTTATAATAGCAGTGATTAGCTCCACTGATTGCCTTGTGTCTCGCTTGTTCTCTCTCTTCTTTCACTGCAGCCAGACAGACGAGATACAAGTCAAAACAGAGCAGCGCGCACGTGTGTGTGTGTCATTAAGTGTGTGATCCAAACAGGCCTCAATGTGCGTTAGTAGCAGTCAAAATAGGCCTGCAGGTCTTTTGTGAGATGCAGACTGAAACCTCTCATTCAGCCCGCTGCGTCCATCAGATAGCACCGAGAGCAGATAAATGTCAATGCAGAGAGGAAAGGATTTAAGTAATCAGCCTGTTTGTGTGTCAGACAGCCAGATAGAAAGCTTAAAGAGGATCAAGTCATTGTTGGCGCTTCCTGACCGGCCTGATTACAGCCACCCCATCGCAACACAACGCCATCACACCTGCTGGCAGGTGGCAGGGAGAGACTTTTTGCCCGAGGCGTCGCCTGGTTAACTTCAGACCGAGTTGAAAGGCTTTGCGATGCTGGCTCATAACTGATGGACTTTGTGCGAGCGATGCCATGTTCACACCAAATGCGAAGTGAATTTGACCTGCTGGATCCTTTGTGTTTATTTGTGCAGGATGGAGGGGGGCACACCTCCATGTATACACCAGCGGTCACTGCTTTGTACGTTTTATGGAAGTGATGCACAGATACACCCGGGAAACCAAACGCAGTCCTGTCTGAGTTCATAAAACATCATCCGGAGGTGCTCGGTTTCAACACAGCTGTATCCACTGAATCTAGCGAGATACACGTCAGCTGGTTTACCACAGCTGGATGAGCCCAAACTAAACCATTTTTGGTGATAAAAAGGAAGATGAAAGAACTGCTTTGTTAGCTCTGTCTGCACGACGACAAGCAAACCGATTTTAAAATGCTTGTTTTCTGAATGGAGTCTGGTTGATGGGTTCTAGGCTATGCTAACATTGTAGCTGCTCCATCAACACTCCAAATAAGGTCACCTAGACATAAATACAGCAGAGACCTTGTTGTTTGGACCACAGACAGTCTGGTTTCTCCACATAGTCTGGTCTGGTCTCTGGACTAATGTGAGCTACCATCGTGCAGGAGGAGAATCTCAGCGCTGATAGGCCTTTGCGACACCGCGTCACACTTATTTTGCCTCATTCGCATTTACAGTCTAATCTTGGTGGTCAAGCCTTGTCTGACGTCGACTGATCGTCCAATCATTTTGTTGATCCATATTCTCTTTTGCAACATTGTCTTCCATTTTACAGTACGTACAGCGTCATAGTTTGAAGCTTTGTTATTATGTCTCTCTATTGCTTTCCTGTCAGCTTTAGCAAACCTCAAACAGTGAGCCGTGTAAATAACAAGACTGAATATGAGCATCGTTATTCAGAGAAAAGGAGGTCATCTCTGTTCCATTATTTTGGTTGGTGCGGCCGAGTGGATCGAATTGAACGCAGCCTGTTTGCTGTCTATTAAAGTGGAGCTGAGTCGGAGAATGCGTCACATTTTTGGTAATATTAGCATTTAGTGTTAATCTTAATTAACAATGTGACTGGCTAAAAGGATTAAAAAGGGAATTTATCAATTTAGCGCCACTTTAAATATCGATGGATGTGAGAAATATTTACCCTGAGTTTCATAAGAGTATTCATGAGTCATTGGTGGAGCTTTCATACTCTTCATGTTGACTTACTGAAAATTACACAGCCTAACCACAGAAACACACTTAAACACACACACACACACACACACAGCAGTCAGCTGGGAGGGGGGTCTTCCTCTACATCTCCAATATGATGCCAGTGAGACAGATGTTTAATATTGTTTACATGGATACACATTAATGTCGTGGTATCTGTTGTTGTAGCAAAAACTCCAACTACTTTATCTCTAGGTCCATACTTGTTCTATCAGATCACAGTTGGAGTCACAGATGAGAGGAGAGCCAGCCAGTCTTTAATAGCCAGTTACAAGCATCGTGAGCTACCCCGGGGGAAACTAAACATTACACCGTGTGTCTCCAGTTTATATACTGTTCAGGGTTCCCACGCCCCTGGTCAGGTGGTCAGTTTCACCCCTCCCTTACCCTGAGACTCTTTTCTGTTAAGCAGGCGTTTAGCAGAGATACCACACAGGGCAGATTGTTTTTAGAGGCTTCTGTGTCTGGCAGAGTCTTTTCCTTTTAGTAGTCAGGCAGGGTTCTTCAAGGACATTTTGAGATAACAGTGTATTCAGCTTGCCTTAGACTTTTGGACCCAGGTGCAGAGCTTACATCATACAGCCTGACTTGGTGACCTAGATATTCTCAGACAACTATAACAATTAACCCCCCACGTACAGGTGGCCCAGTGGTTAGAGCGCATGCCACGTGCGCATACGCTGCTGACCCCGGTTCGAATCCCGGTCGGGGGTCCTTTGCTGCATGTCACACCTCTCTCCTCTTTTTCCTTTCTGTCCACTGCTAATAAAAAGGCATTTATGCCAGAAAAAAATCGTAAAAAAAAAAATAAATCAAAAACTATTAACCCCTTAACCACTTCACTATCCATCCACCGTCCACCACAGGGAGAGACAGACAGTGTCTTTGGACTGCGAGAGAGCCAGAGAGAACCCACGCTTACACGGGGAGAACATGCAAACTCCATACAGTAGGAACCCAAACTCGACCTGGGAATCGAACCCAGGACCCTCTCATTGTGAGGCGACAGTGCTACCCACTACACCACCATGCACCCCCGTCATGGTATCTACTCATAAATAGTTTGACACAGCAAACATAAAAAAGGCAATACATATTAATTTAGTTGATGGGAGTTTGCGGCTGATCTATGTAGTTCGTTTATGTAACTAACCGTTGTGGTTTATGTGACTGTACGGGGCTTTTATGTTGCATGTCTGCACGGTTTGGCCGAAGATTCAAAATGACAGTATGAAGCCTTGTCAGGCTGTGTGGTGAATTTAGTGTCGTCGTCTGAACAACAGCTTTCCTCTTTTGATGTCTGTACTGCAGGGGCATGTGTTGCAATGAATGGGCCGCCACCTTGGGTTCATGCAGTTGTGATAATGCATTCTGCTTCTAGCTTCTGTTGATGTTACCCATTTTATATCTTGGTGCTGAGGTTTCAGTGTTTTTATTCCTTAAAGCTAAAGGTTGTTACAAGGAACCATCTGAGAAGCCGTCATTGGAAACATACTTGGCAGGTGATTAGTTAAACCATCTGTCAATCAAACTGATGCTATGGCAGCATCTATGCTAACCTCTTCAGGAGACGCCATTTTTGTTTCCGTGTCATCTCTCACACAGCTAAGCTGCGCTCTCAGGTGCTGCCAGAAGTTCCTCATAGGAAGCTGATCGGTCCAAACACAAATGCATCACTTAAAACCTGACGAGGTGGATTTGTGTGTGAGATATCCAGCCGCGGTGTGATAACCACACTAAATAAAGCCAAAACACATTTAGATCAACATGCATTTTGTCCGAGTAGAGGAGCTTTAAATCTTTTATTCATTGCAACACTTCTGAAAGAATTAGTTAAATGTTTTGTAGTTATGGCAATATCATAAATCACAACTTTTCTGGGGGTTTTACAATCTGTACAATATATGAAACTCTCCATCCTTAGAGCCTCACTTCGGTTAAAGATAAACTTCTCCAAATCAATCTTTTAAAGTTGAGCTGAAATGGGAAAAATGCTTTTTTAATCCCCTTTAAATCATATGCCCAGTTACATTGTTTTACATATTTAACAATTAATGCTGACAAAAAAACCTTTTCTTGATATTTCTACAAGAAAATCCAATTCCGACAGTTCACAGAGAACAATGATGATCTGTTTTAACTGAATGTTCTCTGGTCTGCTCAGACAAAAACACAGACAAGAATCTGTCGGAATCATCACGATACGGAAGCTAGCAATGTCGTTTTCAGCTCGATGGGAAAATGGAAGAAATCTGAAAAAGAGCATGGCATTCCTCCCCCAGGAAGGACACAATAGACCTACATAATCTATTGATTGTTCCTTTTCCCCTCTCTGTTTTAGGAGCATCCAGCCCCTCTAGCACGCGGCAACCAAACGCAGCAGGGGACATGCAGACGGAGGCGATCGGACGAGAGCTCCGACGCATCGGAGACGACTTCAACAGACTGCTTCTGCTCAGGGTCAGTGATCATACACTGTATGTGTGTGTGTGTGTGTGTGTGTGTGTGTGTGTGTGTGTGTGTGTGTGTGAGAGAGAGAAAGAGAGAGAGACGCTCATCAAAGATAACATCGTCCTAACTGACCAGTTTGTTTTCACTAAATCAGAAATCAAAACAAATTGAACAGCTAATTCAACAACAAGTCAACAGCTTAACTGTGTGAATGTGAAGGAGAATATTAGAGAAAGTGGGGCAAAAATGTCCCTAAAATGTTGCCGTAGGTGATCCGAGGGAGCCTGTGATCAGCTTATTTCCAGGGGGTGAGAGGAATTAAATGACTTTTGATCAGAAAATAACCAAGCACTCACCCTGCAGCTTCAGAAAATCCAGCTGCCAAATTAACCACTAAATAAGAAAAAAAAAATACCAACAACAACACAGAAACAGAACATATGACCCCTCAACAGTGGACAAGATGTGAACAGAGTAGTGAAAGCAGCTCCATTGTCCTCTGCATTGCCATCAGCCAGTTTCCAGCAGCGGGAAGGAAACAAAAACAGAATTTAGTGACAACTTGTGTGTTTAGAACCAGAGGAGCTCATTGACTGCTCACATTATAAAAGTGGGTCTTATTTGCTCAGCCGCAGCGGCAGCTGATTATGTCTTGGCGGCTGGCTGGCTGAGGTACTGATGAGAACAGGAAGTTGTTGAATGTTGGATCTAATTGTATAAGCGTGTTGTAGTTGAACATTGTCTGGGTGTTGAATTAGAGCTTAACTCATTTCCAGACTCCCCACTTGCAGCAATTAAAAGACATTTTATACTTAAAGGTTCCTACTTCCTACTCACTTGATTAATTATCTCTGTAATTATTGTAAACATGAGTTTATGGTTTCAATCTCTAGTTTCAAGTCTTCTTCAATCCAGCATGATGTTCATTTAGTAAATGATGGTCGATCCATCCATCCATCCATTGTCTACCGCTTATCCTGTATTCAGGGTCGCGGGGGGGCTGGAGCCGATCCCAGCTGTCATTGGGCGAAGGCAGGGTACACCCTGGACAGGTCTCCAGTCTATCGCAGGGCCAACATGTAGAGACAGACAACCAAATAACTCTCACATTCACACCCACGGTAAATGATGTTCCATTTAGAGTCAAATAGGCCAGAAAGCAGGGTATGATTACAGCGGTACCAAATTCAATTAGCACACTTTAACACTTAGCTGTAAAGTTGATGTTGAATTATGAAGCTAACTTTGTTAACAGCTTCCAGATCCAGTAAGGTTGCTGCTCTGCTGCTTGTGTTCGTTAGGTCCACCCGTCGCTCCTCCACAGTCCAAATATGGTTACTTCCTTCACTGGTTACAAAAATTCCTAAATGGTGTAGGCTAAAATCGTGGGGCTTCGGCACCTGGTGTGTATCCGCCATTAGTTTGAAGCGGTAGAGGCATTTTTATTGTTCCATTACGAGCCATATGGCTCTTTCTTAAACACACCGTTTGCGGATTAAATGATAACAAAAAGTGAAGAGTATTTTTGAAAGATGGATGAGTGATCCAGCTCTGTCAATCATCTATGACTGCAGAGAATATAAAACCTCTGAATGATGCGGTTTAGCCATCAGTCAGGGTGTGCTGTAAAGTTTCGTGTCTGCAATAAGAGTTAATTTCCTCTTGGCTTCTGTTTCCTTGGCAACATTCTGCATGTTGCATCATCACAGTTATATTTACTCCACTATCAAAGAGCTGAGTGGAGCTTTAGGAAGCCAGAGAGGAAGAGGGAAACAAAATCAGAGCTGGTTGACTTTAATCTCATCAGAGAAATGGATTAAAGAGGAAAAGTCAAGAACAGGCATGACGGGACGGTTATATCCCATCAATGGGCTTCAAACGCTCCCTCGGTGTCAAAAGCTTAACAGCAATGAAGCTACAACTCTCAGCCTGATTAGCCCAAATGTTCCTCCCCCGCTGTGTTTAACCTTCTGGGTGCTAATGAGCATCAAACTGGCAAACGGTTGACTCTCTTTGCCTCCTTAACACCAAAGCCATGAAATCCCTTAAGGGATGCTATTTGATTGCACTTGTGGTTCCAGCAATCATCACATCATTCTCAAACCCATCATTAACAGAGCTGGGTTACTCATCCATCTGTCAGGTTTTGGTTTTCAATCACTGCATTTACCTTCCTCCTGGTTGATCAAGATTACCCCCAACACGTAGCCTGAAGGTTGCGCAGAAATCTGGGAAAATCAGGAGTTTAACGTCCCACAGAAGTCTCACAGCCTGGGATGAGGTGTGCGCCAAGAGTCATGCAAGGCTGTTGACTCAGAGTAAATCAGGGGAGGTTGGAGAAATATGTGAGAGCGTGATGATTCAACAGCTAGTCACATTGGCCAGCTACCTGTGAACATGAGCATGTGTGTTTGTCCACGCTGCAGAACAATGAGGAGGCAGAGAAAAGAGGAACGTGGAGGTTTGTTCCCTGTTCCCTCGCCAGGTGTTGATGAGTACAAGTGCACATGCGTAGTAGTTCTACGTGATTTCATAACCACAGCAGCATCCGACGCTTTTTAATCAGACACCTGATCGATCGAATGAGGAGACAGGAGTTTCAGTGCAGTTTGTTCTACTAATGTCTGGTTCAGACTCCACAACATCTACCTGATTCCAGCCCGACGGCCAGCCGGATCAGAAAGCTCATGATCGTGTCACGATCGATGGTTTGATACCGTGTAGTGTGTCATAGCAGATGACAACCAAAGCCACGTCTGGGACGCCTTACGACGCCACAAGGGAGAGTCTAACATGTTTTATTTTCTATCTTGCCTTCTACAACTTGTTCCATCATGGCTGTCACTTTGACCAATAGCAGCAGAGAGCGATCAGTAAGCAGTTATCAAAAAAAAGTGAAAGAGGAACGATGTTGAAATGGAGGGAACATTTCTGTTACTATGGCAACAACAGCCACGCCTCTTTGGAGTTTCCTTGAGGGGATCATCACGACAGAGAAAGAAAAAAGCTGGAGAGAAACAGAAGAGGTACTTCATTAACCCGGAGTGTAGGATGACATCACAGATATGCTGAAAGACGAGCAGCCATGATCGGTCACGTGTAGTATGACATGTCTCTATAATCCAAATCTGACATAGTGACCATCGTACCGAAACAAATATCATGTCATCTGAACCAGACATAAAAAAAGAACACATGTACACCTTACACATTTTTGATAAAGTCCCATGGAGGTCCACCAGACGGGTTGGGACTTCACTTCTCTTTAAAATTGTGATACCATAATCAAATAAGGGCAAAACCATGGGACATAGAGCTCTGGGTTTCTATTCCTCATAGTGGTTGAACATAGCTTTATTTGCTGGTGAGGCTGGGATCACGTCTACTGGGGACTCCATGCAGAGGTATGGAGCCAAACTTGGATCTATGATGCTCATGATTCTAAACGGGTCCTGGACTGCAGGTACTGGACTGCAGGTCCTGGACTGCAGGCACCCCGATCACTTGTGTACTTTAGAAGGTTACAGATGGAAAATGAGAGCTACATTTTGTAAGATATCACACTAACTATTGTGTGGCGATATATTGCCCCAGGCTGTATTTTCTTTACTCAGGATGTTCTCATCCATCACCAGAGTCTTTCATCATGTCTGCCCCCCCCCCCCCCCCCATCAGTTTGCCTTGAAGAGTGACCCTACCGGAAACCTGGATCAAACCCAGACATGTTGGAGGGGTTACATGTCCCAACTGGAATTGGAAAGTTGAAAGATATGAGAGGAAGTTTCTGAGGAAAATAAATCAATCCCTCGAAATTAACAGCAATGCCATGAACTCCACGCTCTCATGAAACAGGCCCAGCAGGATTAGTGAATCACCATGAGTCACCTTTGGCTCCAGTCCAACTGGGCTGGACACTGGTGAATTCTGGGTGATTCAGGCATCTGGTTTGGCTGCTTCCTGAACACATCCATCTGGTGTTCAGTGATTCAAAACCTCTCTGATCTGTGACCCCCTAAAACCAAGCAGTTGTGACCAACCAGGAACAAATAACACATTTTAAAACATACAGAAACACTTTGGTACAATTCAGATTGCCATGAAATTTGAAATGCATGGTCTCCAGACCCCCAAAGTCATACTTTATTTTTTATTTTTAATACATTGTAGAGGTAAACATCAAAGTAATTCACAAGGGAAACTGTAAAGACAGGAAACTTTTTAAAATATGAAAAAGCACTTATTTGTACATTTGGGAAATACCCATTCATGGTCCCCAGAGGATGAAATCCACTGACTTTTGTGATCCTCTGACGTTTCTTAAAGTGTCATGTATAATATTGACATTCATGCTTATGAGTTAAATGTCTCAATAACTATTGGATGGGTTATCAGGATATTTTGGACAAAGGTTCATGCTCTCATCAGGATGAATCATAACATATTTGGTCATCCCTCAACTTTCAATTTAGTGTTACTGTCTGGTCAAAAATGTAACTATCCAATACTTTGGTTTATGACTAAATACCTCACACTCTTACTCACCCATTTAGCCTTGGAAATTCTGGTCTAGCAGCCTGGTCTCCTGGTCTCCCAAACAACAACACTGCATAGTGAATTACATAGAAGTGTGTTGTTGTGGATTACGTTTGCTCTTGTTGTATCACAAATTAGTGGAGGACGGGCCAAACCAGTTGGAACCAAGTACTTTTGTTGTTTATGTTTTATTTTGTTTAAATTTCGTAGTCATTTAAAGCCAAACCATAATGTTTTTTTACTAAACCTCACCAAGTAGAGTTGTTGCCTAAACTTAACTATGTAGCTGTTTTTGTTTTTTTTTTTTAAATATGTTTCCCTGGAAAGGTAATTGAGAGAGCAGTTAAGATGTAAATGAACATACTTTTGTAGAGGCAGAGTTGGATCTAGAACGGAGGAAAAGTAAAGCCGAGCCATCGCCAAATAAACCCAGCTGGACAGGCTGGCAAATCTAATACGGATGAATAATCATGAAATCATTCTTAAAAATCCACATTCTCTGATTTCTTCCTCATTACAACCATTATCACCATTCGTTATTCTCCCCACCATATCTGTAGCTTTTAGATGAACCTGATAATGTTGCATCTGTAAATATATAATGGGTTTTAGGGGGTATTTGAGCACACGAGTTGTCACGTCATCGCCAACTCATTGGTACTTGTCTGCTGAATACTGAGCTGTTGACAGAAGAGCTTTATTCCGTTTCATTACCTGAAGGCGTCGGCCGAGAGCTGCATCGCTTCAGGCCTTAAATGACTCACATCATCTGACAACACACAGGTGTCTCAGCTCATCTTATTGCCTGATAAATTAGCAAAGCTAAAACATACTTTTACATTTGAGGCGATTAATTATTAATCATCAGATTATAAGTGGTTATTTGTTCTTCGGCAGTTCGTCTCTGTCTCTCTCTCTCTCTCTCTCTCTCTCTCTCTGTCCTCATTTAATCCGGCCTCGCTCTCTCCCAGTTAAACATTTACACAATGTCTGCGTGATTATATGTGCATGTTTGTTTTCAAACATTTGTAATCGTGCTCAGTGTGTGTGTGTGTGTGTGTGTGTGAGAGAGAGAGAGAGAGAGAGACAGTCTAGTGTCCGTGACAGTGTAGCTTCATTATGGCTCAGCCCTGTGGTTAAAGAGCTCTCAGGGAGCAAAGCACAAGGTCTAATTATCCTGGAAAAACACACACACACGCACACACACACACACACACACACACACACACACTCAAACTAAACGCACACTCGAACAGACTCCAACACACATGGTCATCTTCTAGTAGGAGGTGAAACTCTTTGTCCTGAAGACAGAAATAACTCACGGCTGATGATGTGTCATAATGGTAGCTCCAGCTGGTGGCCATTGCCAGGAACATGCACACTTAGCCCACACGTTAAGTGTTCAATATTAAGGGATTGTAAGACAAGTCCTGGCTATCTTTGGAAGCTTTATCGTAGGCCCGTGGTACGGCTTTTCACTGTGCACGGTGGTGCTTGACACAGTCCACTATCAGGCCGAGGTGACCAGTTCACACAGTTCACACGGCCACCTGGGAAATCTTAAGGTGAGATCCTACCAGTGGCTATAAGAAGACAGTAGTCTGATACCCACAACAGCAGGAAAAGGATCAAGCTTCCATTCTACAGTCTAAACCCCTGGGAAAGCCATCCTGCACATTTATGGTCTTCCCACAGTACTCAAGGAGGGAGTCCACTCAGACCCATCATCAGCAGTAGTAATTCAGTGACTTTTAACATTTCCAAGCACCTGGCCACCATGCTGGCTGGATTTTGCCAACAAGTTTAGAAAAAAAAATACTTGACCCAGAAGAACCCATGGTCTCTTATGATGTCACCTTTTCACATGTATTCCCACCTTGGATGCAGTGCCAATGGTAAGGAAACAACTGCTGCAAGACAGCCGCTTGGCCAACCTCACTGCCAGCCACATATAATAATAAACTTTATTTGTGGGCTGCACGGTGGTGTAGTGGGTAGTAGGGCTGAACGGTCGTTATCGTATCTATACCTAGATATGAACATTCAAGATATTAATATCGAAAAAGCAACGATATAAACGATATAGATTTCCCCCGCGCTCGCCCTGCATGTAAAGCTCTGGCAGTCACAATAAACTTCATTTTTACGATTGCCCTTGAATGCACCGCTGTGGCCAGCCAACCACAAACCTTATTTCATGCTTGCTGTGGATCGACAGCTGAAGCCAACCAATGACGAACATACGAAGGCGGGACTCCCGCCGCGGGAGTGAGGGAGATGGTGACTGAGACGCAGACGCAACATACGCAGCGGGGAAATCAAAAAGAAAGAAAGAAAAGTGAGACGAGTGCGGAAGATAATGCGGCCGGTAGCGATGCCGAATCTGATTTGGTGCCAAAACATAAATCATCCTCCATTATTTTGAGGTATTTTGGATTTAAAAAGGATGATGTCAACCAGAGCGAGGTGTTGTGCAGGTAGTGCTTGGCGAAAATTGCACGAAGAATGTATTGCAATGCGTTCAGTAGCGTTACACCGTATGAGTCGGCGTCCACCAGACAAAGACATAAAGACATTACAGACGCTATAACATACCACATTGCAAAAGACATGGTACCTGTGTAGACAGTCTAAAATGTTTGATTTTTTATTTAATTGGTGACTTTATATTAAAGGAGAAATCCGGTCATTTTTGACCCCATGTCCGTTGTCCTCAGGGTCATCCCGACTTATTAGAAGCAAAAAACCCGACAAAAATTGACGTTGCCTAGCCCGAGATCTGTACCTGCCTGGCAGCCTTCCAGACTCGCTACAATGCTAACCCATTGGGGCACCGTTGTATCTGCTTTCCTGGGCCACAGAAAACAATTCCAAGACCTATGCAACACAGGTTGTGTCCGTACGAGACACCACGGCGCTCGTTTAGCACAAATAGTGTGGCAAAACGACATAAATATGTGTGTTTTAGCATGAAGTTACTCACCTCAAATCACCCCGTAGAGTAGACATTAGCAGTAGACAGCCGAGCGCCAGTCGTACCTCACAGTCACCGCAGAAACAAAAACGTTTTTCACGTAGTTTTGATTTTGTATCCATAAAGAAACGACTGAGCAGTGCAGTCGTCATGTCCGTAATAACTCCATGAAGCTGTTACGTCCATATGTATGACTGTTACAACATAGCAACATAGCCTCAGCTAGTAACGTTCCGCTAAACTTCGAGTCTAAATCGTAACGTAACATCGTAACGTAACATCGTAACGTAACATCGTAACGTAACATCGTAACGTAACATCGTAACGTTACATTGTAACCTAACATTGTAGCGTAACATCGTAACGTAACATCGTAACATAACATCGTAACATAACATCGTAACGTAACATTGTAATGTTACATTGTAACCTAACATCGTAGCATAACATCGTAGCATAACATCGTAGCATAACATCGTAGCATAACATCGTAGCGTAACATCGTAGCGTAACATTGTAGCGTAACATCGTAGCGTAACATCGTAGTGCAACATCGTAGCGCAACATCGTAATGTAACATCATAGCGTAACATCATAGCGTAACATTGTAGCGTAAAATCGTAGTGTAACATCATAACGCTACATCGTAGCGTTACATCGTAACTTAATTTTGTGTTACGCTGGTGTTACGCTGCCACATTGCTTGTTGTGTTGTTGTGATACATTGTTGTATACATTGTTGTGATACGTTGTGTAACATTGGTTCATCACGTTACACTTATTTTAAATTTATTTCACCTTTATCGAGCAGTTTTGTTGTCTAAACATAACCAATCGTTTTAGAATGACCATGTGGAATTGCGGCAAACTTAATACGAGGCTGATATGAAACATATTTCTGGTTCATCAACGTCGACAATCAACGTATCCTGTATTTTGCATAAAATCACAATGCCAACATATTTTCTGGGGACTGTGTTGAAAGTAGGTATTGAGTACATGAATTGCATCATCTTATCGAGTAAACTGGTTGGCTTATTTCCAGCTTGGTTTTTCTCTAGAGTTGTGAATGTTTTTCTTTTTATCTTCTTTCTTCTTTTTTTTTTGCATAACCATCAGTCTGTTTTTGTATTGCAACTAGGGCTGCAGAAAAAATCGTTAAAAAATCGCGATCTCGATTCACACATACACGTGATCTCATTTCTACACACAGCGATTCTGAAGCATTTTATATCTCGAGCTGCATCACACAGCGCCACATTTTTGAAGCTCCCCCAAACGCAGCACTGCCGCTGCCTCCTTCCTCAACCTATGGTAAAGCGTAGCATTGTAGCGAGTCTGGAAGGCTGCCAGGCAGGTACAGATCTCAGGCTAGGCAACGTCAATTTTTGTCGGGTTTTTGCTTCTAATAAGTCGGGATGACCCTGAGGACAACGGACATGGGGTCAAAAATGACCGGATTTCTCCTTTAATGTTGATGACTGACAGTGAGTTATCATCAATAAAACTGCAGTTTCCACATTCTTTTGTATTACGATGTTTTTATTTTTCTGAAAAATATTTGGTTTTCACCGAACCCGTTGTCATATCGTATCATATCGATATTGAGATATCTGGTATGAATATCGAGATATGAAATTTTGTCCATATCGTTCAGCCCTAGTGGGTAGCACTCTCGCCTCACAGCAAGAGGGTCCCGGGTTTGATTCCTGGGTCTGCCCCGGGTTCCTTCTGTGTGGAGTTTGCATGTTCTCCCCATGTAAGCGTGGGTTCTCTCCGGGTTCTCCGGCTTCCTCCCACAGTCCAAAGACATGCAGGATGGGGATAGGTTAATTGATGACTCTAAATTGCCCGTAGGTGTGAGCGTGAATGGTTGTCTGTCTGACAAAAAATTACACACAAAAACATTGTAGACAATGCAATAAGTACTAACAATTATATATATATATTATTATATATATAATATTTATAATTATATATATATTATTAAATGTTGAGCCCTGCTGGATTGCTGACAAACAACCACTTACTTTCAGTACAATGAATGCTTCTAGGCAGAAACATGGCTGTGCCAGGGGCAAACATCCATATGAAAGTGGTGGAGAGTGGAGACCTGCACTCCTACAGTGGACCTGCTCCCAGCCTCTTCAGATATGTGGACGACACATGGTACACATTCAAAACACAGGAGGTCAAAGCATTCACAAATCACTGTGGTGGACTACAACATCAAGGCCATCGAGCGGATTTTTCACTGAAAAAGCTGTCGATAACACAGATGGATACTTTTTTCACAGATGGGCATGCTTAAGGCTCGTGGTGTGAGCGGTACCAGAGCAGAATTGGACCAGAACAAAGCACGACACTCCATCCTTTTAGCATAAAAATGCTGGTCTGTTCTCTGTCCAAAAACCACACCAACATTGCCAAAACTAGTTAGAATCTGTAAAAAGGGACAATCAGAATCAACTTTATTTGGCAAAGTATGTGTTCAAATACAAATAATTTGACTTCTTTTTTATCTGTAGAATAGAATAGAAGTAAAAGACGGGATCATTTTGTCGCTCTCAAAATACATACACACACAGAGACATATGACTAAAACAACGATAAAAAAATTAATAAAGAATAACAGAATAACAAATAACAATTTGACATTATAGATATACATATATACATGCACAGAACAATTAATTTGTTAACAGGCTGACAATACTAGCAAATGACAAGTCAAGTATCTTGTAAGATATAAACGAAACACTGGATGATTATTTAAACTATGGACATATAAAGATGCCTCTATAGGTTACTGTATTCTTAGATATATTGTACCATGATACAGCGTGAATGATTTATATTGACAGTGACAGATGTTATGAGTATAATAAGATTCAAATTGTGCATTTAGGTGGAGGTTTTGGTGTGAGAGGGTTTTCCGACAGTCTTTGAACGAATCATGTGTTATACATGCTTATCAAGAAAAGCAAAAGACATATGAATGATGAATTATGCCAACACAAAAGGTAAACTTTGTACCAATTTTCCTTTTTCTTCGTGTCAGTCGGGACGACATTAAGCTACAAAATATAAGAGTTAGGTTCAGGCCACAACACCACTTAGTTAGGTTCAGAAAAAACATGATGGTTGGGCTAAAAAAAAAAACTATGGTTAAGCAACAAACCGTCACTTCACAACAACACTTTCTCGTGGTTGAAAGTCCAATCCCCCCCCCTCCCCCCCCCCACACACACACACACACACACACACACACACACACACACACACAATGAGTAGTCATTCTCAATATTTAATATTATGTCACTAATTCCAAAATGGATTAACTTAAGCATTGACGTTGTTTCTGTGCTCAGTACCACGAAAATGGGGACAATTCGTGTCCTTGTACACAAAAGCAATAGATTGAATTTCATGACCTGCCGTAAAACTGGGTTGTATTTGCAGTGAACAACGGGGTTTAAAAGAGTTTAAAAGAGTTTGAAAGAAGCTGCTCAGGGTTCAGCGCGAATTAAATAACTGTGTGTGATGGAAACGTTCCTCTCTCCAGCGGCACACTTGGGTTCTGTTGTGCCATTTCAGAGTCAGACACAGCCCCGGAGTCGTGTCTTCCAAATAAGGGTTACTGAACTTTCCATGCTTAAAGCACCTTTTGGCATATAAAAACACAAGGCTCATAACGTGAAAGCAGAATGTGCGATGATTCGTCATAAATGTAAAGAATAATGTGAAGAGTGTTTAAACTCTTTATGCAACTCTTTTCACATAGTGGCCCTTAGGTTGCAGTGTGTGTGTGTGTGTGTGTGTGTGTGTGTGTGTAGCCTTGTTTCGAGGGCTATTTTTGAGCTGCAGTAGTAAGTTGTGGTGACCAAACAAAATCACATGAGCTTGTTGGAACGGGCTGACTCAATGTTTCCACTGTGAAAACAAAGACAAGAAGAACTAGAATGAGATGAGCTGCTTGGAATCCTCTGCACCAGAGATGTGTCAAAAGGCAGAATCAACAGTTTACAAACCTAAACTAAATATAAGACAAAATATAGAAATGATTTATGTGAGTCGTGTAGCTTTGCATTAGCTTTGTCTGCAGGTTTTCTGACTAACGAGTGTCCTGATTAGATGAATACTGTGTGTCGACCGTTCATCCGTTATTTGATATTATGCAACTACACTATAAAATCAAGACTTCCTCCCTCCCAGAGATGCCATTATTTTTCCATGTTCCATTCCAAGTTAATATAACAGTAAACTTCGAGTCTAAATCGTAACGTAACATCGTAACGTAACATCGTAACGTAACATCGTAACGTAACATCGTAACGTAACATCGTAACGTAACATTGTAACGTTACATTGTAACCTAACATTGTAGCGTAACATCGTAATGTAACATTGTAACATAACATCGTAACATAACATCGTAACGTAACATTGTAATGTTACATTGTAACCTAACATCGTAGCGTAACATCGTAGCATAACATCGTAGCATAACATCGTAGCGTAACATTGTAGCGTAACATCGTAGCGTAACATCGTAGTGCAACATCGTAGCGCAACATCGTAATGTAACATCATAGCGTAACATCATAGCGTAACATTGTAGCGTAAAATCGTAGTGTAACATCATAACGCTACATCGTAGCGTTACATCGTAACTTAATTTTGTGTTATGCTGGTGTTACGCTGCCACATTGCTTGTTGTGTTGTTGTGATACATTGTTGTATACATTGTTGTGATACGTTGTGTAACATTGGTTCATCACGTTACACTTATTTTAAATTTATTTCACCTTTATCGAGCAGTTTTGTTGTCTAAACATAACCAATCGTTTTAGAATGACCATGTGGAATTGCGGCAAACTTAATACGAGGCTGATATGAAACATATTTCTGGTTCATCAACGTCGACAATCAACGTATCCTGTATTTTGCATAAAATCACAATGCCAACATATTTTCTGGGGACTGTGTTGAAAGTAGGTATTGAGTACATGAATTGCATCATCTTATCGAGTAAACTGGTTGGCTTATTTCCAGCTTGGTTTTTCTCTAGAGTTGTGAATGTTTTTCTTTTTATCTTCTTTCTTCTTTTTTTTTTGCATAACCATCAGTCTGTTTTTGTATTGCAACTAGGGCTGCAGAAAAAATCGTTAAAAAATCGCGATCTCGATTCACACATACACGTGATCTCATTTCTACACACAGCGATTCTGAAGCATTTTATATCTCGAGCTGCATCACACAGCGCCACATTTTTGAAGCTCCCCCAAACGCAGCACTGCCGCTGCCTCCTTCCTCAACCTATGGTAAAGCGTCTTTACAACACGTGATTCAGTGGAGGAAGCCGCCTGCAGTTGAGTGTTTGGAAAGAGAGAAGGTGTCCACAGGCAGCGGTGTTTCCCCGCGTCCCATTCATTGCGCCGGGCTCGAAAATCTTCTAAACTGAATGTTGTCGATCTAAAATAAAGACAGATTCAGCAACTGCATAGCTTATTTCTTGCTTAAAATGTTTTCAGAAACACCTTTCGGTGAACTATTTTCGTAAAATAAGAGAAAGTTTCCCAACGAGCCGCCATGTTGGTTTGTGTGAACTCCGGAGCAGACAGGACACCAGTGAAAGCGATCGTCCAATCAGGTGCAGCCATGAAGTGTGCGCGTGATTGTATGAAGGAGAGCACCTGTCAATCATCCTCAGTGGCAGCCCACCAAGCGTGCATACTGGGAAGCGGCGCATCCACTTGCATTTAAAATCGCCTCAGTGCACACGTATTAGGTACGTGTCCACAGGGAAAAAAAAAAAATTTACTTTTGTAAAAATTACTTATCTTCCAATGATAGAACTACTACTATGCCTCTGCCAAAGCAACAAACGTTTTTTTGTTTTGTTAAAGTTCATCAGTGCAATAAACATTTTGTGGAAAAAAAATTGTGCAAAAGAATTGTGATCTAAATTCTAAGAAAAAAAATCGTGATTCACATTTTTTCCAGAATCGTGCAGCCCTAATTGCAACACAGTAGCACTATTATGTGCATGTGTACATGCATGATGCTGCATGCATGCGTTGGTGCATGTGTGCCAGTTGAACTTCTTGTTAGCCTGCAGAGTTGCAGTGACAGCAGGAAAACTATTTGTGGCAGCAGGTTTTCGATTCTCAGATGATGGAAGGGGTTATTTGAGGTAAGAGTTCAAATGAGGAAACTATTAAGAGGATTGCCAGTTTGTGAGTGTTTGTGTGTGTGTGTGTGTGTGTGTGTGTGTGTGTGTGTGTTGTGTGTGTGTGTTTCCTTTTCTTTAATCCTTAGGTATAAGGTTGAATATCAAGAGGGTTTGGTGAAACTGGTTTTGGCTTCATGTCAGACTTTCAGCCTGCAGTTTGTCAGCTGAGGAGTTCATCTGCTTCTAATCAAAACTCTCAGTCTGAAATACAAGCCCATCACCCAAATAACAGACCAGCCGCATTATCTACACAGTGTTGTTCATCATAGGTAATTATTTGTATTCTCAGATCACGTTTTTCAGTTTGGATTATATGGGGGAGATACAACGTGTTCGTCTAGAGTTTTGGAGAGAGACTTTGCAGCCATTTTGCCTTCCAGTTTTCATATCCACTCTTCATCCTGAGCTAAGCTATTAGCCTTCTGGCTCTAGCTTGATGCTTTACCCACAGACATGGGAGTGATATCCTTCTTCTCATCTAACACACAGCAAGAAAGGAAAATCTTTGATTCCTTTAAAACCAGTGGAGGAAACACTGAGCATGCACCTTCTGGTATCGGACAGCTATCTGATGATGATTCATATAAATGAAGCCAGATGTAATTGCAGCCCAGTTGCCAAGAACAAAATGCTGGCATTGCATGTTTCTGCAAACCACAGATGCGTCGAATGGCGGTGGTTTTGCATTCACTCAAAGTGACACAGTAACAATGAACGCAGAGTAGTATAGTAGTATATTGAGCAATCGTTATTGAAGGTTATGTTATAACAAGTACGGGACTGATGATAACTATTTAGAGAATCGATAGATAAATATTTAAACTGTAAAGTGATATAGTTGACAGGTGACATTTTGCTTTTGGGCTATGAACACATTTACATAATCTGTAAATTTGAAAAAACATTGAAAATTACTTTTCCTTGTTATATAGTCAGGTTTCTAGACATTCATAGATCAACAAATTGAACATGAAAGGAAAACAAACTTTCAATAAGTATACTTTATGTCTTGAGACTCATAAATCTGACAACGTGGTCGCTCACTCTGCAAACTGTAGACCATCTTGACAGTTAAATCATTTCAGTGGTTTATGAAGAGCCCAAAACTCTGCCAACTTAAAAACCACAACGCTTGCTTGTGTCTGTCTTTCAAAGCTGCTTTGAAGAGAGACTCATCTAACATGTGCAATATGATAAATGCTGCTGCAAGCATAATCGTAAGGGAAAAGATTTCACGACAGAAAATATAATTGTGTAATGTTTAAGGGCCAGAAAGGGTGATACCTGGGAAAATATATCTACCTTTCACTAATTTTGTGATGTACCTTGTGTGACGTCAAATGACAAGCTATTGAAATCATGTGGCGCCCAATGAAAAAAGGGTTAAACAAATGTGATTTTTGCTTCGGTCTTGAATTGTGATAAAGTAAGTTTGTGGAAGTGAAACCCAATTCTGCAAAAACTTCAATGTTTTAAGAGATTTCTATGCCAAACAAAACAGTCCCTCTGCCTCTCTTTAAGCCACATCCTCTGCTTGTGTCTCCTTATATGTTGATTTAGAGGTAGAAAGTTCATAATGTGATCATTACTGGGGGGAAAATCCCATGAAAGAAGAAAAAAAGTACCCCATGTTGTGTCAGAATAAAGTGTTTTTCCAGATGTTTTTATGGAGATTCGTGCCATTTATTTTTCTTCAGTAAAATTAGGCAGTCCAGCTTCTTTCATTCATTGGCGGACTTAATTTAAACCTCCAATGAATAATAAAACTAATCTAGAGTTTACAGAGATACCAGCATCCTTGTGAGGCTGCACCGAGGCACAACGGTGGTCTAATTTACTTATTGTTCACGATGAACCAATTTGTTGCTGATTAAATGTACACATTTTGTGTGTTCACACGCACATCATGTCATCAGTGGGGAACTTCTTCGGCATCAGTAAAGAAAACGTAATGCTGGGAAATGTAACAACTGTTTAATTATGACTGAATGATGGCTGAATTTCAATTTTCCATGAGGAAAAGAAAAATGTTCACATTTGGTGTCAATTATAGTCCTTAGAAAGACAATTGGAATCGACAGGCTAGACAAAGAAAATTGCAATCTGCATCTTATAGTAGGTACAATATTTACTAGGGGTGGGACGATACGGGTAACTCACGATTCGATACTGTGACGATATTTGGCCCACTATAACGATAATATCACGATACACGATATCTGCGATATTTGATATATTGCAAGAAATTTCATCAACGGTATATCACGATATGTGACTGAAAAAGAAAAAATATGCATAAAAAATAAATTCCAAAACTTCGTACAATGTACAAATGAATAAACACTGTCCAGCTGGACACATTAAAGTGCATGAACATTAATAACATGTCTTATGTAAACCAGGACAGTGCTTTCTGTTACTGAAAAGTCAGTAGCAACTTGTTTTATGTAAACTTGGGCCCGTTTCAATAGCTAAACAAGATAAGAATAACATCAGAATTAAATGAAATATTGGGCACATTTCAGTATGCAACAGTATGTGCAGAGTTATGTTCACCCATCCAGTACCTGGGAAGTCGGGCCTCATGCCCTCA
This sequence comes from Chelidonichthys spinosus, assembly GCA_029853015.1. Classification (NCBI taxonomy): domain Eukaryota; kingdom Metazoa; phylum Chordata; class Actinopteri; order Perciformes; family Triglidae; genus Chelidonichthys; species Chelidonichthys spinosus. The sequence goes on along the minus strand of CM056832.1, from coordinate 5,615,894 downwards.
GAGCTGGGTGAAAACCGCTTGGAGCTCACAGCAACACCGGGCAGCACACGGCTCTGCGGATCCACACATGCGGACCCTCCGGCGGAGGGTAAACAAGCGCCGCCAGGAATCCTGACCGTAAATAGGCAATCGAGCCCGGACAAAAAGTGGGTCCTCATGCCCTCAATGCTGTGTGAAAAGCGCGTGAAGCTCATAACAGCACCGGCCAGCACACGGCCACGCTTACAATTACGAACCGCAAACCCGCAGTTCTGCTCCGTCCGGAGAACCGTAAACTCTAGCGCGCCGCTCGGAATCCTGCCCGTAAATAGGCAATCAAACCCGGCCAAAAAGTCGGCACTCATGCCCTCAAGGCTGTGTGAAACCCGCTTGGAGCTCAGACCGACCCCCGGGCAGCGGGCGACCCCCGCGGATCCACTCCGGAGAACCGTAAACTCTTAAGGCGGGTCCACACCGGACCGACTGCCCGATTCGCGTCGGTAAATGACGTCCGGCTACTTAACATGGCCGTCTCGAACAACGACATGGGCGGTAGAGTTGGGCGGTATCCAAATTTTGATACCGTCAAACCTCCTCCCTATTTTACCCCGGTATACGGGATTACCGTGACTAATTAAAACTTATGACGTAAGGCTCAGCCGACGTCACCAAACTCATTAGAGTTTAGCTTCTCTGCCTGAGCCTGACCCGTGGCCGAAATTTCCCACCACTACCCTCGGAATGGGTCGGGCCGGGCCTTTAAACAAGCGTTTGTGTTCGTTCGTTCGTTCTTTTTTTTTTTTTATATATATATCATTGCATTTATGCCTAGCCTTCTCCCCTAATCTGAGGAGAAGGCTAGGCATAAACATTAAATATTATTGGTTATATGTTTAGCAGAGTAGGTTTATGTAAGAAATGTGTACAAAGTTACACAAAATAAATTTAAAAAAAGACGCTACACATAGTGCGCACGCATCATTCATAACGGTTCCGCTCTGTGCAGCTAAATCAAAGAATAAAGGAGTTACGCTAAAGTGCAACATGGAACTTGGAGACATAAAGGATAAATTAAAAACAGGACAATTAACATTGAGCAAGTCATCAGGAAAGTCCGAGGTATGTGATCATTTCAAGTGACTAGTGGGAGAAGGCGATAACATACGTGTCGGCTTTGTCCGGTCATAACCTAATCGCGGCACCAACGTAGCCTATAAAATGATTTGTATATTTTTGTGACTGAGTAGTGGTGCAGCCGGACCCCCACTTCCCATGGATATGCACATACAACAGCCTCATGCATGAAAAATAATTGTCGGGTCGGTCCGGGTTCGTGCAGAACGGGCTCGGGTAGGGTCGGGCTTGATTTTCTGGGTCCGAACTAAGCTCTACTTCTCATAAGGTCGGAACCCGAAATACTGCCAAACTGCAGAAGTCGTGTTCTTCTCTGAGACCAGGTCACTCGGTGCGCGACTCGCCATCTTTCATCTCTCCCTCCCTCTCTCCCTCTCTCTCCTATATAAGTGCATTGCATTTTTTTAATGACGGTATTGAAACTGATACCGTTGCTATTTTTAAGACCCGTGGTATACCTTATTACCGTATTACCGCCCAAGCCTAATGGCCGGTTCACACCTACGGAACTACAGCCGACGCCATACGTTCCGCGCTTGCGCGAGATGTAATATCTCCAAAACAACAGGCGGCACTAATCTGTATTGTGGGCCAAAAAACACGAAAACCGGAAGTCTCTACATGGAGGTAAGCCCCACCTCCTCTCGTGTGTTCAGTATAAGTGACACGAATTATCATGAATGCACCTGCGGTCAAACTAGTTTGAGTATCACAAAGCGAAAATTCCTTTTGCATTTGGTATGATCATTGCATTATCTTGCACCTCTAGGTTACAAAAGGTTGAGAACCCATGAGCTAGGCAACAGGTCTGGGAATATTGATGATTTAGACGTACTTCCTGTTTGGACATAAGGACTCAAGGATACAGTTTACATTCTTAGATCTGATCTGAGGTATTCTCTCACGATGGAGTGGTTCATATTCCAGAGTTATATGTTCAAGTTAGCGTCAAAGAATTTATCTCTCTGGAGGAAACAGAATAAATTTGATTTAGATATACTTTATTGATCCCAAGCTAGGAAATTAAAGAAATGTTTGTATCCAGGTTATTGCTTTGTATTTCTTTCTTTATCGGTCTCCATGAACCTGAATCTGTTTCTAATCAGGAAATGGAGGTCATATCTTTTTCAGATGAATATTCTGAAGCAGACAAATTCATCACAGGCCCAAGAGTGCTCCCTTCACCTGTTTCCTCCTCTGGCATCAGGGATTTCTGTGGTCTTTGGCTCACTTTTCGAATCAAACCACACAGCTTTGATACTCCTCTCTTGCTGTCATCCATTAAGATCCTGTTTTTCAGAGTCTTGCTCCGGGGCAGAAGACTTATTCTGTGCCAGTCGATGTCTGGATGGCACTGTAAAGTCCATCCAGCTGGGCTGTATTTGAGAGGCTTCGTGCCAAAAAAGACCATCTATCTTCGAATGGAAAAGCTGATTCCTACTCTTCCTGTAGGATATGTAAACGCTGTGGTCCTTCTTGTAAATGCTTGGTTTGAGTGTACAGTTTCCTTGTAGGGATATATTAGTGGACAATGGATTTTATGAGCCCATTAGCACAGCTCCAAGATTTCATACCTGAGAGCGGTGTAGTGCAATGTATGTCAACCAATGGAACAGTGGGGTCCTATATCTATATAAAAGTTAAGTATTTATTATGTATGTTGATGTTGTAACACTGAACTAAATCATGAAACTAGTCAGTGAGAAAGGAATTCTTCAGACAAATTCAAACATGCACATATGTATTCATACTCTCAGTGAGGTAAAGAAATGACACCTGGAGATGGAGAGTAAAGAGAATTGTGGCAGGATGTAGACATCTGTACTTACATGCTTCCTGTGGATGTAAACATACAGTATGTGTGTCTCTTTGATTTTAAATGATCAAGGGCTCCCCGGTGTTTACCTGAACATTTGATGTATATTACAACAGGCTGAATGTGACCAATTTGTGAAATGAGAGTACACTGAGCAAAAACCAAAGGAAATGGACATGAATAACGTTATATTACATATTAGTTGAATTATTTTTCAAAGGTCATGTCACATTTCCAAACACATTGTTTATTCCCCCTTTCTCAAAGCCTTCTATCTTGTGTACTTTTCAAGCTCTGAATAACAAAACATAAATGGAACTTCTTGCTTGTCAGATCAAGGCTTACATTAAGATAATTAGGCAAAATGTTTTGAATGAAACAGTCTGAACTTACGTCTTTCTATCTTAATATTAACACAGCATCAGAAAGTCTTTTTATTTGCATTGTATTTGAAAGTCTGGTGTATCTCATACAGATTCAAAAGGGTGCCAAAGTGTGTCAGGATGCCTCACTACATTGGCATCCATCTCTATAAAGGGTGTCTCAGTGCGTTGGCATCGTACTCTCAAGGGTGTCTCAGTGCGTTGGCATCGTACTCTCAAAGGTGTCTCAATGCGTTGGCATCGTACTCTAAAGGGTGTCTCTAAAGGGTGTCTCAGTGCGTTGGTATCGTACTCTAAAGGGTGTCTCGGTGCATTGGCATCAGACTCTAAAGGGTGTCTCAGTGCGTTGGCATCAGACTCTCAAGGGTGTCTCAGTGTGTTGGCATCAGATTCTAAAGGGTGTCTCAGTGCTTTGATATCATACTCTAAAGGGTTTCTCAGTGCGTTGGCATCGTACTCTAAAGGGTGTCTCAGTGCATTGGCATCAGACTATAAAGGGTGTCTAAGTGCATTGGCATGGTACTCTAAAGGGTGTCTCAGTGTGTTGGCATCAGATTCTAAAGGGTGTCTCAGTGCTTTGATATCATACTCTAAAGGGTTAAATGGTGCCTCAGTGTGTCGGTTTCAGACACCAAAGGGCACCTCAGTGTGTCGGTGTCAGATGCTAAAGGGTGCCTCAGCGTGTCGGTGTCAGATACTAAAGGGTGTCTCAGTGGGCCACTGACACTACATAGCTCCAACTTCCTCCTTTTTCTACTTGTCTCTCCACCAAACTTTTATTTTTCATCAAACTGATATGTGATTCAGTTTGGTGCAACCATCCTACCATATTTCTACTGTAATATCTCTTTTCCATCTCTCCGCTCTATTCCAGGGGATGCCCGGCGGCCATAGACGGGTTGTGATCCACCCAAACCCGCTGCCACACCTTCACCATGAGCCCACCGTGCTGCTCTGCGTGGGCGTCCTGCTCCTCCTAATTGGACGGATAATCTACCTGCAAGGCAGCACAAGCAGCCAGGACCACTCTCAGGTTTAGCCGTTGGAAAACCCAGCAGACGTAGCATTTTTTCATAAATAATGTATCTGTGTTGGATCCCTTTTGTTTTTACGGAGCTAATTTTTTCCTTCAGTTCTCGGATTTCCAAGCGGAGGAACGAGACTTTGGACTATTTTGATTTTGATGGTGATTGCTTGCAATCACATTTAAGGAACTCTAAAATGCCTGGATTTTGTATTTCTTCACGATCTTTGAGCCTTTCTCAGTGCTACCAAAGAGCCAGGATTTTGCACTCCTTTCCAGCACAGAGACTGTCATATCACTTATATATGCCTCTGTGCAAAATGACGTCTGTGGAAATTTAAATGTGCCTTGTACAGTTTCCCGTTTACTTTTTTTAGCTTCTTTTTAAGTGTTTTTTTTTATTATTATGGATTTGTCATGTAATCAACTCTGCAGACCCAGGGTTGTTTAAGTATGTCTTCCCTTTCCGATGGTTCAGGCAGGGAAATATGATCCTACACTCCTGTCACATCAGGATCCAACATGCAAGACTCTTAACCTGTGTTGGAACCAACTGGGCCAAAGTAATCCTTTTTATCTGACATTTTTATCTTTACTACTGTGCCAATTGACTTCATGAATTACGTGTCTGCTTATGTCTATGTTGTATGTTCACCAGCGTCTCCACCCACAGAACTTAACTGTGTCCTTAAGAGATCATCAAATGTGTTGCTGTGATCCTCAGCAACAAAACACATTGTGCTTGGTGGCAAATTACAGCTTTTGGATTTTAAAAGACAGGAATATTCATCATCAGGAAACGAAAAATAATTATTTGGGACTGCGAAACAATTGTGGTTGGAGAACAAATATTCAATCTGGACAGCTCAGCACAGAAAACATAAAAATGACCCAACTTTCCAGAGATACATTTATGTCTGAATGTAGCTTCAGATCCTGATGACACTGAGATGTGTTGTGTGACATTGATGAGCAGTGCGAGTCAAAAAATGAAATGTAGAGAATATGCATGTTAGAAAAACGCAATGTGTGAGCTAAGAGAGGAGAGCAAGCCTGGCACGCCAACCACGCAGTACCAGGCAGGGGGAAACGGTTTTGTAGGCAATGTATTTCAAGCAATGCATCTCAATGTGATTGCCCCCTAATACTGCATGTGTCTGCATTAATGATGAAAGTGTCAATTTAGTTTTGTGTGTCATATTCCAATGTCCATGTCACGTTTGGGCTGCAGCAGCTCCTGTAACTGGTTGGCTAATGAGGTAATCAGTGTTATTGTCCCCTCAACGGTACGTTCAGTAGATGCATAAATCCTGCAGCTCTTAAAAAAATAAGTGGGAACACATTCCTTTAATTTCCAGTAGTTTTCTAGACATTTATATTGTAGATCCTTTTACGGTTTGTAAACAATGATGACGCATTAGTGTATTAGTGTGTTCAATTTGGCAACCTAGCGGAGTGCAACAGCCTGTCGAGCTTTGTAAGAACATTAACCACCAACGATGGTGAAATGCAACCTAAACGGATTGACATTCCAGATGTGTATATTATCAGAGAGTGGGTAGAATCAATTCATATTTAGTGTCCACATATCTATGTGTAACGTCAGCGAGGCATTACGAGTCACTATATCATCAACTACGTTATCTGTGGTCATGTACACAGTGTCAAACCCCAGGACCTAGACTCCGAGCTTTGACTTTGCTGAGTTTTAAAATGGGCGTCAACACATTTAATAGCTTGCAGCTGGTGTTTGGGTTTAATGTGTGACCATGTTAACTGGTGACTCAGCCAAAATTGTCCGTGGTTGCTTGTAATGACGGCAGCATCAACCTCGTAAAAGCCTTCAATCAATTTAAAATACATCTGTGTTTATTATCTACGCCAACCATTTACTGAAGCCACTAAGATCTGACAGTCACCAGTTAACACGGTCACTGGTTAAACTGAAACACCTGTTGCTCTGAAACAGTCCTGTCTGAATTTTGTAGCACTTGAGTCGGTCTCTCTTTTCTCTTGAGAATATCGATTCTGACGACCAAACATGAAACGACCACATGTTGTGATGCAGTTTAAATTCAAAGTTTAAAGTTTTTAACTGATCTCGACGGCTGCGGCAAACTTAGGTTGCCAACATGTGCGCATATATATTTTTGATGACGTTGGCTATAAAAAAGGTCCATAGAAATCTTGAATCTTTGAATTGCAAAATTAATGTTGTACAACTTGCTGAACACGCCCAGACACATTTTCCATCTGTGCTGTTAGGGTTACGTACGATGATACTGTACCAACCTATGATTAATTAATTGAGAAGTATTAATATATTGCACAATCATAATAAAAAGCAGGCATAGAATGCTTCACTTGTTAAAACAATAATAAGATTACCTACTAAGCTGCCCAGTTGGTGGAGTGAAGATGATGAACAAAACCAATAATGAAATCAATCATACAAACCATTAAACAGTGTAATTTCCTGCCATCTTTTTTTTTTTTTGCATTCATTCAACATTATTTGAAATTGTTTTTTTCACATTCAAAGCACCTTCAAGAGATCAAACAGCAGTGTCTTCCACCAGTCTTTGTTTCAGCCTCTGGATATCACATTAGCAGCCAGACTGACTGTAGTTGGCAAACTTAGTTTGTTGACAAGGTTGTGTTCTCTATTTACTAGCCCAGTGATTCAGACCTGGCCCAGTCTCCTTATGCCTGCCAGGTCATTAAAATACTCTGAGAGGGAGACTCTTGGATGATGACCAAACTCTGAATCATGCAAAGGGTGTCAAAGGGTTTTGTTCGCTAGCAGTGACTTATCAGACAGTGATGATTCAGGCTTCAGGTTAAATACATTTATTCTAAACTCATTAAAAAACACAGATGCTGGTGTCATGTGAGGTGCCAGCAAACGAGGCCATTGGTAATTTTAATGCATGTTACCACTTACAGCTCATCAGAAACCGAACCAGAACAATGACACTTTGTGAAAGTGTGAAAAAGAAATGCCTGCTCTTAGAAATATCTGAATTTCTTCTCACTTGGAGTTCACTTGCAGTTCAGTATATGTCAATTCATTTTGTTAACTCTGAGCAAAGTATTTGAATATACTGCAGTGAAGAATTGTGCAAGAAAGAAAACAAAACACAAGCATCTTATAATACCATGATTGCATGTTCAGCTTGAGGGATGTCACCCGTAGAAAAGCTTAGGAAGGCAGCTGCACTGCTCTTTACTGGCAGTGGGGAAGTTGTACATTAGATGTACATTTGCTGAATCAACTTGTTAATCCTCATAAAGGATAAAGCTCACTTTTATGTGGTTTGTCCATGTTTGATTTCTGCGTCTTGTGTCTGTGGGATGAAAATCAGCCATTACTGCTAGCTATGAAAACATGGATATCAAATAGGAGTAGAACGGACATTTAACTGTTTTCGTCATTTGACTAGTAGGCTACAATTGTTGTTTTTATTTATGGTGACAACACATGACAGTGGGGCCGTAAAGTGTTGTCATAGCTCACTGGGAAGAGAACTAGTTGGGAGTGAGGTGGTGGAACCGTTAGACCCAGAGCTGCCACTGTTCACCAGTTCACTTCTCGGCTCATTTTCTGTAACCGGTGGAGTGTTAAAGAAAGACAGCACTAACAAGCTAGCTAAGTAGCCAGCTGTCCCCTAAGTAGCTAGTAACCTAGTTAGCTTGCTAACACTGCTTTAATGTTGCACTTGTTGTCTCTTATCTGACAATATCAATGTTGCTTCCTAAGGTGTGATGAGAGTGTGTGGATGAAGGATTAAGTTGTCAAATTTAACTCATTTAGTCTGTCATAACATTACTACTCCCCTGATATTTACTGTAAAACCTCACCAGTCCACCACTCGCTGTAAGTCCGTTTACTTTATACAGAAGTGGCCACTACAGCAGTTGCAATGACAACGGTTGCACATAGAAATGGCTGCTGCTCTGACCATCCTGCTACATTGATTTGAATTTCCCTTCTACTCCTATTTTATTTCTGTCTCTATAAAAATGTTGCAAAATGCTGTGTTTTCACGATAAGATATATTGTGATTTAATGCAATGGCTCAACTGCAAATTATGCAATTTGTTAACATCTGTTTTATCGAATAAGATCAAGTTTTCACTCGGGTCATCTAACTTCAGTTATTTTTATTGCAGCAAAATGTATTGTAAGGCACCACTCCAACTTCCTGCCAATGGAAATGAATTTACCCATGACCACACCAAAAAGCAATTTTTACCAAAAGGTTTAACTTGTATTTGTAATATTAATATTTCATACAATAAAAGATCCATACATGGCGTCTGTGTATTGATACAATATTGCCACGCAAAATATCACAATAGATTAATATGCTGTATCTATTTTTCCCCCACGCCTAATGCAGTTCTCGCCAGTTAGCGAAGGAGAAAGTGTTTTCAAACTATATTTTTCAGGTTTTCCTTGAGAAAAAATTCTTGGATTACGTTGAGCTACACATTAGTAAAATTGTATTTTAAAAAGATGCAATGTGACTTTTGACCTAAGAGATTTGTGCAAAAGTGTTGTTTTGAAAGGTACAACATGAAATGTCACCTTATTATCTGACATACTGTTTGTTGTTTTGATCATCTGCAGTGAGTGTTTGCAAAAATGTCATGTCATTTGTTTTTTTCTGCTCCGCAACATCAATCAGTGTCAGAAAAAAGCAGTTCTACAGAGATCTGAATACAATTACAATCACATTAAATACGTGTAAACCTTCAATGGAAGTTCATCTGAGTGTGAAATTAGTTGCCTTGTTGCTCGCTTCCTGTGTTCTCCAATTAGAGCAGCAACAGAAGTTAGTTGTAACACAATTGATAACCAAAATCATCTGAGTCCATGTTTGAGTCACGCTTGGATATTTGCACAGTTGTGTCAACACGAATGCGTCACAGTGGTGAGAAGTGTGATCCTGGCTTTCATCACCCTCAAACTCTCATTTCATCTGTTTAGTCTTGTGTTTTAATAGTGTTAAATTTGTGGCTCCACCACAAACATTCAGGCTGTTTATTCTTTAACTGAAGCCTGTTGAAATTTGCAATTGCACACATAATATGTGTAAACAACATAGCATTAAATTTAAGTAGATAAAGTTGCTTTGTTTGTTCAGGATGCAAAGTTGATAGTAGTAGATTCATAGGTATCAAGGATGGATTTGTGAACAGGTGTACGGACACAAGTCAAGAGTCCCTTGACGAGAACCTCTGTAAGTTAACGTTCCTAATTGGAAAAGTCAATCAGACAACTACAAATAGATGCAAATAGACCACAAAAAGACTACAAAGAGACACAAAACTATTGCAAAGAAACATAAAACGACTATAAAGATACTCAAAATGACCACAAAGAGACAAAATTAGGACAAAAGAGTAACTATAAAGCGATGCAAAGCTACAACTAAAAACCACTACAAAGAAACGTAAATTAATACAAAGGGACTTCAAATAACCAAAAAGAGTCAAAATGACCACTACGAGACAAATTACCTTGAAGACTCAAAATGACCACAGATACAAAACCACTTCAGTCACATTTTTTATATTTTGTTTATTTTACCTTTATTAATCCAGACAAATAAATTGATAATCAATTTTCTTATAACGGAAGACATTTGACTACAATGTGATTCATAAAAAGTGTTTGCGTCCAAGGATCTGTTGTTTGTTCAATTGACATTAAATCATTCAAAGTCACTTTTGTAAATTTCGGTGAATGTTAAAAGCATGAAACTTCCTGCAACATCATGTCCACGGTGACTTTTCACCACACTGTATCCTTTCTTCCAGAAAATGCTCACTCGGTGTCAGGCTCGTCTTTGCTTTTCCTCTGCTGTGAGTACATGTTGATTTCTGATATTGTGCCATGTGAAACCTAAGACCTCAAATTGAAGTACTGTATTACAGCTGGAGTGTGAGAGGAGGAAACTGAAAGATGAATTACCATCTTCTGAAACTGATATGGAAACCTGTTGATGTGTTGATTCATAGTACAGAAATGGTTGTGTGACATTCAGGGTTTTACTGACTGGCATCAACACTGCTGGAGCCACTTCGGCAAATCAGGCTGCAGATTTGTGTTTTTATTTTAACAGGAAAATCATTATCATCCATGAATGGGAAAATATACATTCATACTCAAAGAAAAATCCCATGAAATATAGGGAACCCAGAGACACTGCTGTGTGCTGTGCTTCGCTGCAAATGCTGTATAGAAATGCAACAGTCAGAGCCGGTTTGTACAGAAATGAAAACAAACTAATCTGAATGACTCCAAATGACCCAGTACAACTGTAGCAAAATGTTGTCTTTTTTTGTGTATACTCTTATTGTACAGTGAAAATTTTGTAAGTAGGTTGTTTCAATTGCTTTTAAATCATTAAACTGTTGTAAATAAAGCTTTTACATCTTTTTAACACTGCATGAGTGATTTATAAATTGCTTGTCTTTCATTGGAACATTTTTGTATTCAGTAGCAGGAATGGAGTGCATTATGTACTGAAACTACTGTACAATTTGATGTACCTCACTACATTTATCTGATGACCAAACACTATTAAAAGTAGTTGAAAGTAAAACTAATTAAGATCTACCTCAAACAGCTTCAACCACTGTTTACTTGTTAATGAGTTAATTAAATAATAATAATACAAAAGATTGGTTCAATATATAAGTTCACCTGCTTAAAGTGGGAGTTAACTGAACTTGTATTTAATCATTAGTTCAAAGTCTTGAGTTAACTAAACTTAAAAAATTACGTTGAATCAGCACCACTTCTTCTATTAGAGACATATTTGCTTATCATTTACATTTCCACAATTTGAGGTGTCAGTTCTTCATTTGACATAAAGGCTTTTTAATTCATGAAGTCTGCCAATACACTGATAATGTTCTGTTAAAACACAGGTGTTTTAACAGAACAAAGGTGGGAATGCAAGCAACAGTCAAGCAGTGTTTGTTGTGTTGGAATTAGGGATGCATGGATCTGACTTTTTCAGTTCCTATAACGATAGCTGCCGATACCAGATACCAAATAATAGTAAGTTTAGTATTTGTAAAAACATATATGTTTTCACAACTTACAAATATATATACTAGGAAAGCAACCTCAGCCAAATACCTCCAGAGTGTAAGGCAGGTCCTGAAAAGTCAGCTGAATGGTAAGAACAAGGTCCGAGCCATCAACATGTACACACTACCAGTCATCAGATACCCCATTGGTATCATAAGCTGGCCAAAGGAGGAGATAGAAGCCACAGATATCAGGACTAGAAAGCTCCTCACCATGCACGGAGGGTTCCACCCCAAGTCCAGCACCCTGAGGCTATACACTAAGCGGAAATAGGGAGGCCGAGGGCTAGTGAGCGTCAAGGCCACGGTCCAGGATGAAACATCGAAAATTCGAGATTACATCGAAAAAATGTCCCTGAAGGATGAACTGCTAAGTGAATGTCTCAGGCAACCCTGATGAGAGTGCAGAGGAGGAGGAGCAGACAACCTGGAGGGACAAGCCCCTACACGGCATGTACCACTGTCAGATAGAGGAAGTGGATGATATCAAGAAATCTTACCAGTGGCTGGAAAATGCAGGACTGACAGACAGCACAGAGGCACTAATCATGGCAGCACAAGAACAGGCCATAAGCACAAGAGCCATAGAGGCCAGGATCTACCAGAGCAGATCAGACCCAAGGTGCAGACTGTGCAAAGAAGCCCCTGAGACAGTCCAGCACATAGTAGCAGGGTGTAAGATGCTAGCTGGGTCAGCGTACATGGAGAGGCACAACCAAGTGGCTGGGATAGTACACAGGAAAATCTGCAACTAGTATGGAATAGAAGTACCCAAATCCCAATGGGCCATACCACAGAAGGTGACTGAGAACAACAGGGCCAAGGTTCTGTGGGACTTCAGCTTCCAGACTGACAAACAGCTCCTGGCTAACCAACTGGACATAGTGTTGGTGGACAAAGAGCAGAAGACAGTGGTGGTGATAGATGTGGCGATCCCAGCTGACACCAACATCAGGAAGAAGCAACATGAGAGAAGTACCAAGGGTTGAAAGAGCAGCTGGAACAGATGTGGAAGGTCAAGGCTAGCGTGGTCCCTGTGGTAGTGGGGGCACTCGGGGCAGTAACCCCTAAACTGGGAGAGTGGCTCCAACAGATCCCAGGAACAACATCTGAAGCCTCAGTCCAGAAGAGTGCAGTCCTAGGAACAGCCAAGATACTGCGCAGAACCCTCAAACTCCCAGGCCTCTGGTAGAGGACCTGAGCTTGAGGATGACACAGATACCACCCCACCAGGGGTGAGAAGGAGATTATTTTTTATTTTTTTATATATTGACTTGTATTCATAAAATATATATAAACTAATGAACACAATGCAGGGCAATTTTGTTATGAATAGATTTGGAATTGATTTCACATTTGATGGGCAATTTGCAGGACAAATGTTAGCAGACGGAAGTTGACAGAAGTTGGAAAAAAAATTCTCTAAAATAATTCTGTATTAGTTGCAACTTCCGACATTGTCACGGAGAGCTAGCTAAATAAAAAATAAAGACTCAACTTCTCAAAGGACGATAAACATTGATCACCTCAAAAGTCGCAATAGAACTTCTTTGCTCAAATATTGCCATGGTATCAAATTGGGCCTCGCTTTCCTCAATGCAGAGGATGCCGACTGGAATTTCCAAGGACTCTGCATCATGACGACCCTACAGCATTTGAGAGACAAGACAAAAAGCTATTCATGTCAATTACAACTTGTCTGTAAAAAGTTAAACAGACTAACAGCCTGACATTGTATCCCATGTGTCTTCCTGATCCCAAAGATGAAATCAACTTAAATTGAACGAACACTTAGATGCATCATCCCCAAGAAGGACCGGGAGTTCCGTGAGTACAAGGCACCTGATGGCTGTGGCTCAGTGGTCTGAAAGAGAGTACAGCACAGACTTAAACGCAGTCCACATCTATAGTGTTCGAAGAGCTGTGCTATCTTCTTATAGATTACAGGACAGTACTTGTATTTCCAAAGCATTTTTTAAAACAAAAAACACAATAACCTGATGGCTAGTCTGGCTCATCGGCTAGCAGGGTTTTTTTTTTAAGACATTAAATCAGTGTGTGTGAAACAGCAAAAGTTGAAAATGGCCGTTCACTACAGTGATAATGTCATTTTGATAGTTGTTCTCACATGTAGGCTAAACACCAACATTGAAACACATCACATTTTTCCAACTTGTCTTAAGCTTCAATGATGATGATTTTCAAACAGAAAAGCATCAATAATTCACAAATTGAATTATTTCAATGAAAAATACTTTTCGCCTCGTTAAATGTTGGCCTGGTGTTTGGTGTGTATGTGTAAGACAACATCAGCTTGTCTTAAATATTTTTTTCCTTTGTCAAACGAAATCAATCAAGTAAATATTAATGATCAAAAAAATAAATGTACTGAATTGTGACTTATTAAAATAATGGTATATGATCAGAGATCGACCGGCTGTCATGATACCTGATCAAGCTATTTGAATCAGTATGACTGATATCCAGTCAGTATGGGCATTGTTTCATCTCTAGCTTAAGTATAGAAAGTGTAGCTTAGTGTAATAAAGGATTTTCAATATCATGTCTGAATTGTTATATGATTTCTTCAATGTGGATGAGTTCTTTGAATGTGATTGATAGATGGAGCTCATTAGCATTTAAAGGTGCAGGCACAGAAATGGCCTGTTCAGAGCTCATTTGAGCAACTTTTAGACAGCTGAAATTCAGGACCACAGATGAGTTTAGGGCAATGCTTGTCAAATACAGTGTTGTTGGACCTCTGACAGCTGTGTGGAATTGATGAAAAACAGTATAATATAGGACCTTTAAGCTGATTTTAGACCAGCAGGTCTGATATCCAGACTGCGAGCCCCCCTCGATCACTCTCTTTGATTCTGGTTGTAATGTATTGATAAAGCGCTGGGAGTGCTGCTGTAAAATGCAAGTTTGCCTTGTATGTTCCTCCTCAGCCACCATATTTGTCAAAGTTGTTTCATATAGTATTTGAGCGCTACAGTAGTAATTGTCTGGTTCCTTAAGCCACAGTACGTAGTTTGTGAAACGTATGCTGCACGTGTTGCAGTCATCGTCGTCATGGTGAATTTAGGATCTGCATCAATGAATCATTGATCGATCTCAGGGTCTAGTTGAGGAAGCGCGCACTCTCCAGGATTATTTGTACCTGGCCTGACTTAGTCACTGCTCTTCATCCTGGTTTGGCCTTTGTGCAACCGACTTAGCCAGGCTGCTCTCACTAGGATATGTTGAACCCGGCTTATCCTGGATATCTAAATTCTGCTTTTTTGCAATAGCCCTCTGGTGAAAGCCCTGTGAATTTTGACCAGTCCACCACCCAGACCTCCTCCCTATGTGGACTTCCAAGGACTCTTAGAAGCTAATTTGTGATACGTCAAGAGAAAATGTGATCCACGACAATATACATTTCCCTTGTAACGTAATTCACAATGCAGTTTTGCTGTGGGGGAACATTGCAAATCAAAGCATAGTTATTTCCTCCACCTGGCTCTCAAAATGGCCAGAGCTATGTGCTTACATGCAATAAAAGACCAGCCTGGCTGTGACCAAAAAGAAAAGAGAAGCTATGATAGCAACACACAGAGGGAGAGTGACTTCAGTCACCCCTTGGGAAAACATTTTAACACAATATCTAAAACAGCAGATATCGATCAAATATATTTACAAATACATTTAAAGGAAGAATCAAAAAGACAGACATCCATGTAATGCATTATATTCTTTATTAAATCAATGTATGGCCCGGCAGCAGCCTTCAGGTCAGGTCAGGTCATTGTCCTTTGTTGGCATAACAGTTCATTTAGGTGAAATGAGGACAGCTTTTATTTTTTATTTCAGTAACTGTCTGAAGCAACTTTTTTTTTCTTCCCCTTGTCCTTCACGTGTGTGTGTGTGTGTGTGTGTGTGTGTGCGTGTGTGTGTGTGTGCGTGCGTGTGTGTGTGTGTGTGTGTGTGTGTGTGTGTGTGTGTGTGTGTGTGTGGTGTGTGTGTGTGTGTGTGTGTGTGTGTGTGTGTGTGTATGTGCACATCTGCATGACACGGAAAGTACGGTGCCTTCCACAGCCTGGCACAAACACATGCTCAGATAATTATATGTCTTCCACACAGAGACGCACGCACACACACACACACACACACAAACACACACACACACAAACAACTCCTGTGCACTTGGACGCACACACAAATACACAGACACACACACACATTTGTGTGCATGAATCAGAGCAGCGGTCCAGCACTGTGGATTCCTCAATCTGCAAGGAAATGGAAAAGTAGCAGTTTTAATCGTTTGTGGTTTCAAGGTGAGAGGACAGACAGATTGCAGGTCTGCTTTCATTTAGCTCCAACCAAAATTTAATTTGTACATTTATTCTGGCGTGTATTCTTTGGAGAGAAAAATAGTACTACTCAAAACAATAATTTTTATTTTGTTTTTCTTGCTCCATGACAGTATTTTATGAGCAGAACATGAACTCATAATAAAAATGTTATAAGACACTATAATGTTTTTGCAAGCGGATATAAAGACATTTTAAGTGTTCGCTACTGTACAGTATTTGTCAGCAATTATGAATTCTGCTATGAAGACACATCTATGACTCTATTATTACAGCTGTGTTTTACTAGACGTCTCCATCAGCCCCGATGCTGGAGCCGAGGAAGATTTATATCCGCTTACAACTACATTATGGTGTGTAATAAACCATCTATTACATATTTAAGTACTGCTAATTTAGTGTACATTAATCTGTACAGTTGCATCCATGTGAGCACTTAGAGCAAGGAGACACAGTATTAATGTATGTATCTGTGACAGTAGCATGTAGCTCAGCTCAGATCCAGTGGGAGCAGTTCCCTGCAGAAGTCCTACCTACTACTTATAAATCATGTCTCCTAATATTCATGTTCCAACGCAAGTAAAATTCATTGGGAATTCATTTTCGAGGGAAACCTATTTTGATGACCGTTCTTGATGTATCCCAAATTAGTTTTAAAATATCTCTGCCCAAGTCTGGGTGGTGGACGGGCAAAAAAACACAGGACTTTCACTCAGGAGACTGCTGTTGGTGCCCCATTAGAACCACGTCGTTTTGTTGGAATTTTGTTTTGTTTCAAAGTAAGTAAGTAAAGTAAGTCCAAGTAATTTAAAGCCAAACCCTAAAAATGAATAACGTATAACTTATAAAATATTTTTGTTTTATTTTCTTTCCCTGGAAGCGTGATTGAGATTGCAGTTCAGTTGTATGGGAACATACACAGGGCGGGAAACTCAACAGTAAATCTAAGGTAATGATTAGAGAGGAAGCACTTTTAATCATGGGTGCACTTTGTGGTTTTTCACTGGTGTGGTTGCAACCAACACCTGTCTCTACTGTGTAACACCACAGGAACCAGGTGTGCACATTATTTCCTGACTGACCTTTCACTCTGTCTAACTGACTCTCTCTGCAGCTCAGGGTGTTCGGAGTGTTGGAGCCAAGAGGAGGCACATTCAGGATGTTGTGGTCAGAGACCTCCATTCTATTCTCTTCCTCTATTGGTTGCTGTGTGCGCGCGTCCGGTTGTATAACTGCCATGTGGGTACGCGACTCTGATTACTCACATTGTGGGGACTCCCATTTTTTGGGGACTTGGTTTAGGGTTTGGCTACGTGTTAGGATTAGGCTGGTAGCGGTTATGGTTCAGATAAGTCTCCAGGTAAGTAATGAATGTCCCAAAAAGTCATGAAACTTTGTGTGTGTGTGTGTGTGTGTGTGTGTGTGTGTGTGTGTGTGTGAGAGAGAGAGAGAGAGAGAGAGAGAGAGAGAGAGAGAGAGAGAGAGAGAGATTCAGCAATGGTGAAGGAAGTGTTCAGATTCTTTACTTGAATATTATTACAAATACCATGATGTGAAAGTTAAGTTTTATGAGCAAAGAACACAAGTGAATTAGGTCACTGTGAAGAATTTAACTTTTAAAGCATTTTAAATTTGAATCTAGTTGTAGTGAAGCTATTGTATTTAATGGTTTTGTTAAATCTATAACAATGCATCATATTTGATAAGCTGATGATTTTTTTATGTGAAAAATAAATTTTGCCATCTGGTTCACACACACACACGACACACCCAAATGTACAGTAAGGCTTACCATACATCATCATATACACAATACAATATAGCAGACAAAAGGTCATCCAGTAAGACCTGAAGTCCACTGATCACGATAGCGAACTCTCACTTCCTCATGAGTTACACATCGACTTGTGACAAACAACTTGGCCATCCTGACTCCACAGATATGATCTTCCATTCCAGCGCTCACGGCCACAAGCATCGCAGCGTTATCAGATCTCTCCTGTTTACTATCTGTTGACAACCAAATATTGAAAAGCAGACGTTATGAAAGGTGAATGGAAATGCAAAATAGATGAGTGGTTTTGATTCACACCAACTGACTATTTTATAAAATGACATTCAGACATTATACAAATTGCAGAACATACATGTTATGCTGCTGTATAGTTTTTTTACTTTCTTGTTTCCAGTTTAAAATATTTCCATTCTTTTTTATGTCTATTATTATTTATTATTTGATTCCAATGTTGTCTATTACCTGTTACTATCATCTTCTACAGTAATGTTTTTTTTAAAACATGCTGTCTTAGTACTCTGTTGAAGGAATTTTGTATCGTTTAAATGTAACCTAACAAATCATTATCGTTGTGTTTTTGTTTTGTTTCAACCACTTTTTAAAATCTGTTTAAATTTCTCCCGTAGTCTGAGAGAAACTCTTTTCCCTTTGAAACCTAATAAAGAACGCAATTTAGTTGTATGAGGATGTAGTTTTGTAGGAGACACAGTTGCAGAAAATGATAACTTCATGCTTATTTATAGCAGAATGCTTATTTGTGTTTGTGTCCCACTTCGATTTAAAAAAAATGACAACCACAGAACCAGAAAATAAACCAAACAATTTAAGAAAACAAGTCTAGACATAAATCAGACAAAATGATACATTTAGCAAGATGATGCAAATTATAGTACGGCAGAAACTGTACTGAAACTGCTGCAGTAATGTAACGTAAGTGTGTGCAGTTAGTCATAAGATGACGCTTACAACATGTGCATAGTGTGCAGAGTTTTTTTTATAGTATTTCTGCTTTTTCGATGGTTTTGGTGGTGCTGAGTGCTGAGAGGATCGAGATGGCAAAGGTCACCACAGAGATCAGCAATTCAACATCTTTAGTCATTCTTCTCTAAAGGATTGTTATCTCTCAATCACATTCATGACACAATGCTTTGCTTTTTGCCTTCTTTATGACTTTTCATGGCATATTATACTGTGAGTTTAATACAGTTAATAATGAAAACAAAATCTTTTTCTCATACATGTATAACTTAATTATCTAGCATATGTGTGAATTTGTCCTTGTAAAATTCCCACTTTAGTCTCAGAGAATATCTGAGTTTTATTCTCATACATTGAGGACAAATCTCAAAAATGTCACATTTCCTCCTGTTTTCTCTGCTCCTCCTCCCGGGGGGGGGCTGTTTCCACTTTGGCCACCTCCAGCCCAGCACTACGCTCCCGTTCCTCCACCATCCGGTGCCCACCAGACTTCCAGCCTTCACCCCCTGTCACCAGTCAGCTCCTGTCCCCTGCACACTATCCTTAAAACTGGTAAACCTTTACGAGCTGCCTCTGTGTCTGCTTCTGGGTCCAAACAAAAGGTTACTTTTGTTACAGAAAGGTTACTTCTCTGAATATTCCTCCCCCGCTTTGTTATATTTCTTTAAAACCTATGATGGCCCTAATGAGCCAACACGCTTTATTTACATTTTAATGACATGCTAAATGCTCTTCTGATATTACAACTTGTTTGGCATTTTGATAAACATACTACTATGCCTTTATTACAACAGCATATTAGGGTCTTTATAGGTAATAAATAAATAAATAATTCCACTATTTTTCAGTTGATCCTCATACCACTTTGTACTCAACATCTGAAGTATTTTTCTCATAGATCTAGGACTATACCATGACATTTTCATCACAAACTGGCTTTAACAACATTTTAATACTATACTTTAATTAATAATTGGCACAACAGCCGGCCATAATGATGTCTAAACACCATCAGGACTGGGATACTCATGTCTCCTTTGTCCTCTATCCCTGGATACTGCGTAGGGAGGAGTGAATGAGAGAAGTTGATAGAGTTTTTGGAAACAACCCAACTTTCCATTTAAAGGAAGCTCTCTCTCTCTCTCTCTCTCTCTCTCTCTCTCCTCTCTCTCTGTCTTGGGCCTCATCACCTTTAGGGCTCGTCACCGACCCACTAAGTCAAAAGCAGAACGTGGCCCAATAGCTACAATATACTTTGTTTGTAGGTCTGCTGCTTATTTGCATTTCTCCTGCTATCACTTTTTAAACAATCTATGTCATGTTGCCCTACACAGAAGCTTACATCATGTGAGCTTGCTCCTTTCTTCTGAAAATGATATTCACATGCTCATTAAAATAGTAGCTCCTCTGTTACGTACTGCAAAAATGAAGGCTTTGGAAGATTGTGGCTTTCTGAGATAATTTGTGTGCGTGCACGTACAGTATCTGAGGTGGCGTGTTGCAGCTCTTTGGCTCAGTGTTACATCAGCCTCATGCAGATATGCAGCTCTGCAGCAGCTCAGACCGACGTACAACACCAGAGTCATCGAGACGAAACAAGGCAGCCGACCCAACTAATCCCAGCTGAAGAGGGGACGAACCACAAGTAAAGGCATAAAAGCAAGTGAGACAAACCGCAGCAAAGGAAAGAGCACGCTGACACAATCTACAGTATTTTAACTCAAACTCACTTGATATGCACAGGACACCATGCCATTCTCCGTGGGACTAATCACAACAGTCACAAGCAAATGTGGCCGGGACAAAACATGTCAGAGTAAACCAAACCGCACCACCGAAACCCCAAAACACTCAGTCCAATTTAAAACAGACAAATGAAATCCACTCAGCTCAACCTGGACGGAATAATCGTGGCAAACATGTCCACACAAACCAGCCACCAATTAGTCAACCATTCAAATGAAGCAACCAGTCATTCAAAGCAACCTCGACTGACTTAAAGGAATAGTTTGACACTTTGGCAAATACTGCTTCTCTTGCCAAGTTGGATGACAAGATTGATAATGTCTGTACAGTAAATATAGAACTAGTGTCCTCAGCTGAGCACAAAGAGGGGAAACAGTCTGGCTCCGACCCAAGAGGACTAAATCTGCCTTCCAACACCTCTGACGCTCACTGGTCATGGTTGAATGTAGCAGCTAATAAAGTTAGAGCTAATTTTTTACTACATTATCTTCATCATTCATCTTTCATTAGTTGATTATATTTTCCTTTAATAAACAGAATAAATGTAGTTGTCAGATAAATGTAGGCAGTAAAAATGAGTAAGAACAGTAATTGAGTAAATGTACTTAGGTACATCCCTCCACTACATACATACATTTAATGTGTTTTTTCCAACTCTATGCAATAAATCTGACAGCAGTTGTGAAATGTTTCTACACTATATATATATATATATATATACATATATCACAATTCATAATTAATCTGGAAAGTACTGTTTTTGTGGTACACTTAATATTTTTATTGAACACCTATAATTAATGTAAATAACATGTTAGAGGACATTCAAAAGCATAAAAAATAGAGCCTGTTTATCATTTTTTTTTTACCCTAGGGGAGCATCCTCCCAGACACCCTCAATCCTGGAAACGAAAAGAAATACCCCCGCCTGGGTTATATCACACAGGGGGGGAATTTCACCTCCATCTAGCAAGAAACACGTCGGCAGGTTCACCACAGCTGGATGAACTATTAAGCTGTGATTTAAATGCAATAAACAGATATAAAAGTATGGTGAAATAACTACATAAGGGTGGCGATTTGTAAAAAGTCTGAATTCATGCTTTGTTTGGTTTTCCTGCAAGACGACAAGTAAACAACTTTTAAAATGCTTGTTTTCTGAATGGAGTCCGGGTTGATGGGTGCTAGGCTATGCTAACATTGTAGTGCGTGGACATATCTTTCGTAGATTCTGGTTTTTATTCAACATTTAAATACCATTAAATCCCTTTTTGGTATGTGTTGAACAGAGTGTTCAGAGAGAGTGGAAAAGACCTTTAAAATCTTTTCAGAAAAATGCTCTTCAACGTGCTCCCATTCTTATAATTTCAGTGGTTATACATCATTTTGGGTCAGACTGTAGGGATATTTGTGCTTCCATGCAGGAAGCAAGCAGACTTACACATTTGGCCACAGGAGCCAGACGATCTCCAACTAAATGCTGCATCGACTCTCATGTTAGCTGTCCCCAAAAAACAGAAACTATTTCACTTTTGCATTTAAACTAGCAATTCATTGTAGCATCTTTTCAGCAGCCAACACTGCAATTTCTTCAGAAATTTCTGTTCTAGTTCACAGTAGATCAGACTGTTTCCCCATTGAAATTCATGTATTCAATTAATCTTTTTTTGGAAAAGAACTGATGAGATCTGACCCCATTAACTGAATTTAATTCCAATAAGGTACCATCATGTTATCATGTTACATTTTTCACATTTAATGATGCAGTTACAGTCGATTTAGTAGTCTGCATCTCTGCACATCGTATGTGTTTGACACAGAGTGGCAACAAACAGCAGCGGCCGATGGAGGAGGGATGACTTTCCTTGTGATGTGGATGTGGCGATGAGTCCAGACCCAAACCGAAGACGGATCAATAAACCAGCCCTGCAATACTAGATTTTTGTAAACCATTTCATTGTAGTTTTACTGTAATTATTTGTCTTTCAGCAACAGTAGACACAGTAACATGTTGTATTGATTACTGTTGTTTTACACTGCTTTGTATTGGTTGTAAAAGCCTGTAATGTAATGGCATGAATACACCAGTGTGTTTGAAAGAATCATTCAAATGTTGCAAAAATGCCATTTTGAAAAAGGATTGTTAGGTTTTAATTGCAGATTTACCGTCATTACACCATTTTCTCCACGATTTATACTATTGAGTTATGTTTGATAAAATTACCCTGCAGAGACATTTTTTAACTACTTAAAAAATTAAACAATATATTTGTGACTTGTTTTTAAAGATGTATTTCTATGGATCCATCTGATGTTTTCATAAATATAAATAACTTATTAAAAGAGAGATTCATCATAACATAGATAGATAGATAGATAGATAGATAGATAGATAGATAGATAGATAGATAGATAGATAGATAGATAGATAGATAGATAGATAGATAGATAGATAGAATATATAATATAATACGGAACATGAATATATTATAACAACATCAGTGTAAAATATAAACATAGGATAATATACTATATACAATATACATGAGAGCATTATCACTATTAGGCAATACTGTGGTGCCCATTGTGTCTGCATACTTACAACTTACAGTAAAAGGCCACAGACTGAACCGAGTTTATTGGAAATGATAAATTGTGTTTGGCTGATGCACTTCCTTCCTGGCTCACATGCTCAGCTTTATTTCCTGTTTACAGCTCCAACATCCCACAAACCCTTGCTCCCCTAAGAGGACATTCTACTCGCAGGCTCAAAGCCTGCAGCCAGCTGATAAATGTCATATAACTTATATGATTACTGTCATGGCATTTCTGCATTTCTGAAACCTGAATGAATTGAGGATGTTTGCACACAATCTCACTTTAGTTTGGGTTATAAAGACCAACAATGAAAGGAGCAGTATGATTTATATGTATGCTATTTTGTTAAAAGAGGCCCCATTATGCTGTTCTGTTTTATCCCCTTTCCTATAGTGTGTTTTTTCATTCATGTAAAATGTCTCCAGGGTGTCAAATCCGGAGTTACTCTCCCCCACAGAAACTCCTGAACGGCTTCAAACACTTTGATTGAAATCTTGCCTGTGTTTCTGTAAAGTGATGTCACAACAGATTTGCATAATGTCTGGCCAGCTGCTAGTTTGTCCCGCCCTCAAACAAAGTTTATTTTCTGACAAAAAAACAATAACCTGTTGACCAATCACAACAGAGTGGGCCGGTTGACCAAACAGAGCAGGGATTTTTGGGAGGGAGGGGCAACAGACAACAGACATTTCTGCAAACCACAGCAGATATGTACACTGAATGTACAATCTGAGTGAAACTTTCATATCAGCTTTGTGTCACGCTTGCAGAAATTCACATAGTTAACGTTATGACATGATAGACTACTGCTTGTACTTGATTAAAGTGGCAATAAATAGGATTCAGATCATTCATATATCAATATATCATTGGAAAATGCCCATTAAAATAAAGCGTGCAGTAATGTCTATGAGTGAAGTCACTCTCCCTCTGTGTGTGTTGTTATCAGAGCTACTACTTGCTTTGTTAGTGCATGTTGGTGGATGAGAGCGCGCCCTACTGGCTAAATCAAGGACGCCCTCGGGTACAGACCATTAGCACTGGTAGAGCTGTTTGATCTGTAAGTTGCAAACTGCCGGCTCAGGTGTCACCATGTTGAGAGCCGTTGAGAGGCAATCAAATCTCCAATTATGCACCTTTCAGTGAAACAAACACTTCATGGTCATTACATGTAATATTCAATAACAGCTGTATATATATATATATATATATATATATATATATATATATATATATATATATATATATATATATATTAAGTTGTGTGGAAACATGATTTTTAGACACCCGGCTGCTGAAACAGTCACACGGGATCTTTTGTCTTCATTTGTGCAATCAGTGTCTCGTTCCAAAGATAAGAGGCTTCCTGCGCACGTTTTTACTTTTTTATATTTCTGTTTTGTTGCCTTCAAGGAATGAATGCATACAAAAAGGTTGCATGTATATTTGAATGGTAACTTTTTTTATTTAGCATGATTTTTTAACTGTTTGCAGTTTCTTCTTCTTTTGCACAAGGGTCCGGAAACACAGTTTTGTTCCACTATAGTTGTTTTTACAGACATGGCTGGAATGATAAAATCAACTTGTAACTTGGAAGCGTTGTCGGCTCTTTCGTGCATCTTCTTATGGTTCCTCTTTTTTTTCTGTGTAAATGTGACCTGTAAGTGCGAGAAATGCCGTGCGAGTCTGCGATTTAGGAAGTTTACAAATACGAGAAGTGTTTTTATGAATGCTTGAAGTTTGTGATTCCTCGCCAAAGATGAAGAAACACTCAAATGTATTTATTTTCTTCCTCAACCTTGTAGAAACTACTGTGAATCTAAATGAAGAGCTGTAACTTGGCCTTGCTCAGTTCAGCCTGCTGCTGCCTTTGTGCCCTCTGGGTTAATGACAGGTTTGTCTCGCAACATATAATCGCTGGCAGTTAGCAGAGCAAACACGTCACTGAGTGACTCAGAGTGAGATTCGGTGTTATTCTGTCTCGTGATATTCTACCAAACAAAAGGACATGTTGTTATTCTCCTTCGCTTCACTGGATCCTCTTAAGACACTTTTCAACAGTTCATTTTCAGGTGAATTTTCAACAGAAATAAAGTTGTTTTTAAATGTAAATTATTTAGTCTGACTGACTGTCTGCATTTTGTTAAAAACAAGTGGTGTATTTTGGCACCTTTTTTTGCACATGGTTCGCAGTTTACGTTGGATTTCCACACTCGATACATTTTAAATCTTTTAGGCCAACAAACATAAGTAGATTCAGACCTGAGTGTTTCCAAGGATAATTTGTAAATACAATGTGCAGAAAATGTTCATAACTGACGGATGGAAAGATGCCAGAGCAAATGCAGCCTGCGGCGAGCGGCCATGTGGTCTCTAAGGGAAGCTGCAGCGACCAAACTCAGAGTTGGGGAAACTTTTATACAGTCTATTGGTTTTGTGTCCATTTTCTCAGCATGAAAATAATGTCAAGGGAAAGTTAATTAGGATCCTCCTTAGTGGTGGACACCACATCAACGTGACTATGCAACAACAAACAATGTTTCCAACTTTAATGCATCAGTTTGAAAGTCGTGCTGAGTGATACTAATAACAGTCAGTAGATCAGATGGATGAAGTTGTGATTTGTCATGAAGCGCTGTGAGACTGTGTTGTCCTGAGACACATGAACACCTCACAAGCGCTGAAGAATTTCATTATTTCAGGGAGCAGCACATCCCCGCCGCTGCCTGCTGTGTTGGCTTCAAGCAAATATATAAAATCTAAAAATGGTTGCATTGGGCATATAAAGTCCTGGCTACAGCCCTGACAATGGAGCTATGAGTTCTGTTCGAGCAACTGTTGCTGTTGCTGAAGTGATTTTCAGGTGAGATGGCAAACAAGAGTGTAAATATGTGTTTAAAAATCCAATTTTATATTTACAGCTACGCGGAGTGAGGATCATTAAAGCTCCGCTATACTGCCAATCACAGCACACCGTAAGAAGAACGCATGTTGTTTACCAGAGAGACGCCGCAAACTGTTGCAGATGTTCTACATTGAACGCACCCCTGCACCGAGCCACATGAAACTGGACATACAGGGGTCATTTAGTGAAAAGGAGATGTGAAACAGATTTTAAAATTAAATCATTTTAATTCCAGCACATAAAATAATGTGTATTAAACGTCTACTCACGTAAAGGGAAATGTGGAGGACTGAAAATGTAAAACAGCAGGACACATGAGCAGCATCACATGTGAAGCTTCAGCTGTAACACGCGTTAAGGTTCCTTCATGCCCGATCAAGCCACGCTGGAATATTTCATCAGCCTCTTGACTCACTGTAAAACTGCAGACAAACACATCTAATCTCTGATAAACCTTTTAAACCCCACTTAAGTAAAAACTCAGGTGTTGTTGCAGAAACCACCACATGCAGGTTTCAGAAGCCTTTACATCTTCAAACACAAAAATATATTAAAGCTGCTGCATCTCCTCGGGCAAATTGACAGCCTCGCGCTCCAGAAATCAATTTTTCCAGCAGAACTCCGGGGAAAATGATGAGAGATGCACCTGACTGTGGTGAAAAGTTGAAAGGCTTCGTGCAACATCCCCGATAAGACTTTTTTTTTTACTTTGTTATAGGCGTACAGCGTTGCTTTCAGGCTCTGTGTTGCAAAGCGTTGCGTTTTGTTGTTGTCTTGTTTTTGAATCTCATCCAGCTGCTTTTTATTGCATTGTGTTTCGTTATATTGTATATTTCTGACTAAAACAAAGCATAACACTGAGAGGTAAATTCATTCAAGTAACCATAATTACAGAAATATTGATTATTGCACATGCACTTGAACGAACGCTCCTCAGACTTTTGAAGTTTGGTTTAAATCTCAGCTTGGCCTTGGAGGCTACACATTTTATTTTAGACAAACTGCGAGTGTGGAGTTTAAAAGACGTGGGTATTCACCAAGCAGGGACAATCTGATGAAATAGCCTGCTGTGTTGCATTATGGGAAATTTAGAATTCAGTGTTTTTAGAATGGCTTTGTTGTCTCCTACAAAATTACTATTCCATAAAACTAAACTGCACTCTCAATAACCTTTCCAGGTAAAAAGATTTTATTCTGGTATTGAAAAACAAAAGAACGTTGAAATTTGAATGACAGAAAAAAGAAGTTGTGTCACACGACACCAATCCAAGAGATTCAATTTCATAATTATTTCACCAACTGTAAGAATGTGTTGTGTCTTTAGTGCGTCTCGATCGGCCTTTTAGACTTGTCTTTTTACTGTCAGTTCCAGCAAAGTTCACCTTTCCCACCAAAGAAGCCTGAATGAGGAAGTCACTCTGTAAGCCGAAAACTGACCTTTATGTCCAGTCAGCTACTGTGTAACTCTAATGCAGAAGTACCTTTTTCACAGTCATCCTGGACGAGAATGTTCCTTATGATCGCACACATCATCATCATCATCATCATCATCATCATGTGTTCACATGAACTGGCTCCATGTTTGAGGCTACGACGGCAGATGAAACCATCTCATTGCCTCCTATAAGAGCTGAATGAAGTATTTCCTGCTGCTGCAGCTTCACATTAGACCTGGTGACTTGCTTTGTTAGTGCATGTTGGTGGATGAGAGCGCGCCCTACTGGCTAAATCAAGGACGCCCTCGGGTACAGACCATTAGCACTGGTAGAGCTGTTTGATCTGTAAGTTGCAAACTGCCGGCTCAGGTGTCACCATGTTGAGAGCCGTTGAGAGGCAATCAAATCTCCAATTATGCACCTTTCAGTGAAACAAACACTTCATGGTCATTACATGTAATATTCAATAACAGCTGTATATATATATATATATATATATATATATATATATATATATATAGTTGTGTGGAAACATGATTTTTAGACACCCGGCTGCTGAAACAGTCACACGGGATCTTTTGTCTTCATTTGTGCAATCAGTGTCTCGTTCCAAAGATAAGAGGCTTCCTGCGCACGTTTTTACTTTTTTATATTTCTGTTTTGTTGCCTTCAAGGAATGAATGCATACAAAAAGGTTGCATGTATATTTGAATGGTAACTTTTTTTATTTAGCATGATTTTTTAACTGTTTGCAGTTTCTTCTTCTTTTGCACAAGGGTCCGGAAACACAGTTTTGTTCCACTATAGTTGTTTTTACAGACATGGCTGGAATGATAAAATCAACTTGTAACTTGGAAGCGTTGTCGGCTCTTTCGTGCATCTTCTTATGGTTCCTCTTTTTTTTCCGTGTAAATGTGACCTGTAAGTGCGAGAAATGCTGTGCGAGTCTGCGATTTAGGAAGTTTAAAAATACGAGAAGTGTTTTTATGAATGCTTGAAGTTTGTGATTCCTCGCCAAAGATGAAGAAACACTCAAATGTATTTATTTTCTTCCTCAACCTTGTAGAAACTACTGTGAATCTAAATGAAGAACTGTAACTTGGCCTTGCACAGTTCAGCCTGCTGCTGCCTCCGTGCCCTCTGGGTTAATGACAGGTTTGTCTCGCAACATATAATCGCTGGCAGTTAGCAGAGCAAACACGTCACTGAGTGACTCAGAGTGAGATTCGGTGTTATTCTGTCTCGTGATATTCTACCAAACAAAAGGACATGTTGTTATTCTCCTTCGCTTCACTGGATCCTCTTAAGACACTTTTCAGCAGTTCATTTTCAGGTGAATTTTCAACAGAAATAAAGTTGTTTTTAAATGTAAATTATTTAGTCTGACTGACTTTAGCAGCTCTTCATATTCAAACAGTCCGCATTTTGTTAAAAACAAGTGGTGTATTTTGGCACCTTTTTTTGCACATGGTTCGCAGTTTATGTTGGATTTCCACACTCGATACATTTTAAATCTTTTAGGCCAACAAACATAAGTAGATTCAGACCTGAGTGTTTCCAAGGAGAATTTGTAAATACAATGTGCAGAAAATGTTCATAACTGACGGATGGAAAGATGCCAGAGCAAATGCAGCCTGCGGCAAGCGGCCATGTGGTCTCTACGGGAAGCTGCAGCGACCAAACTCAGAGTTGGGGAAACTTTTATACAGTCTATTGGTTTTGTGTCCATTTTCTCAGCATGAAAATAATGTCAAGGGAAAGTTAATTAGGATCCTCCTTAGTGGTGGACACCACATCAACGTGACTATGCAACAACAAACAATGTTTCCAACTTTAATGCATCAGTTTGAAAGTCGTGCTGAGTGATACTAATAACAGTCAGTAGATCAGATGGATGAAGTTGTGATTTGTCATGAAGCGCTGTGAGACTGTGTTGTCCTGAGACACATGAACACCTCACAAGCGCTGAAGAATTTCATTATTTCAGGGAGCAGCACATCCCCGCCGCTGCCTGCTGTGTTGGCTTCAAGCAAATATATAAAATCTAAAAATGGTTGCATTGGGCATATAAAGTCCTGGCTACAGCCCTGACAATGGAGCTATGAGTTCTGTTCGAGCAACTGTTGCTGTTGCTGAAGTGATTTTCAGGTGAGATGGCAAACAAGAGTGTAAATATGTGTTTAAAAATCCAATTTTATATTTACAGCTACGCGGAGTGAGGATCATTAAAGCTCCGCTATACTGCCAATCACAGCACACCGTAAGAAGAACGCATGTTGTTTACCAGAGAGACGCCGCAAACTGTTGCAGATGTTCTACATTGAACGCACCCCTGCACCGAGCCACATGAAACTGGACATACAGGGGTCATTTAGTGAAAAGGAGATGTGAAACAGATTTTAAAATTAAATCATTTTAATTCCAGCACATAAAATAATGTGTATTAAACGTCTACTCACGTAAAGGGAAATGTGGAGGACTGAAAATGTAAAACAGCAGGACACATGAGCAGCATCACATGTGAAGCTTCAGCTGTAACACGCGTTAAGGTTCCTTCATGCCCGATCAAGCCACGCTGGAATATTTCATCAGCCTCTTGACTCACTGTAAAACTGCAGACAAACACATCTAATCTCTGATAAACCTTTTAAACCCCACTTAAGTAAAAACTCAGGTGTTGTTGCAGAAACCACCACATGCAGGTTTCAGAAGCCTTTACATCTTCAAACACAAAAATATATTAAAGCTGCTGCATCTCCTCGGGCAAATTGACAGCCTCGCGCTCCAGAAATCAATTTTTCCAGCAGAACTCCGGGGAAAATGATGAGAGATGCACCTGACTGTGGTGAAAAGTTGAAAGGCTTCGTGCAACATCCCCGATAAGACTTTTTTTTTACTTTGTTATAGGCGTACAGCGTTGCTTTCAGGCTCTGTGTTGCAAAGCGTTGCGTTTTGTTGTTGTCTTGTTTTTGAATCTCATCCAGCTGCTTTTTATTGCATTGTGTTTCGTTATATTGTATATTTCTGACTAAAACAAAGCATAACACTGAGAGGTAAATTCATTCAAGTAACCATAATTACAGAAATATTGATTATTGCACATGCACTTGAACGAACGCTCCTCAGACTTTTGAAGTTTGGTTTAAATCTCAGCTTGGCCTTGGAGGCTACACATTTTATTTTAGACAAACTGCGAGTGTGGAGTTTAAAAGACGTGGGTATTCACCAAGCAGGGACAATCTGATGAAATAGCCTGCTGTGTTGCATTATGGGAAATTTAGAATTCAGTGTTTTTAGAATGGCTTTGTTGTCTCCTACAAAATTACTATTCCATAAAACTAAACTGCACTCTCAATAACCTTTCCAGGTAAAAAGATTTTATTCTGGTATTGAAAAACAAAAGAACGTTGAAATTTGAATGACAGAAAAAAGAAGTTGTGTCACACGACACCAATCCAAGAGATTCAATTTCATAATTATTTCACCAACTGTAAGAATGTGTTGTGTCTTTAGTGCGTCTCGATCGGCCTTTTAGACTTGTCTTTTTACTGTCAGTTCCAGCAAAGTTCACCTTTCCCACCAAAGAAGCCTGAATGAGGAAGTCACTCTGTAAGCCGAAAACTGACCTTTATGTCCAGTCAGCTACTGTGTAACTCTAATGCAGAAGTACCTTTTTCACAGTCATCCTGGACGAGAATGTTCCTTATGATCGCACACATCATCATCATCATCATCATCATCATCATGTGTTCACATGAACTGGCTCCATGTTTGAGGCTACGACGGCAGATGAAACCATCTCATTGCCTCCTATAAGAGCTGAATGAAGTATTTCCTGCTGCTGCAGCTTCACATTAGACCTGGTGAAACTGTCTGTATGTGTTGCAGCGCTGACCGCCATCCTTCAACAGAAATGTGAGGATGAAACAAGACATGGGGCCCTAGTTTCGTAGACCAGCGCAGGGTGGCGCAGGGTGGCGCAGCCGGCGCAGTGCAAGGGCCCTAGTTTCGTAGACCAGCGCAGGGCGGCGCAGGGTGGCGCAGCCGGCGCAGTGCAAGGGCCCTAGTTTCGTAGACCAGCGCAGGGTGGCGCAGGGTGGCGCAGCCGGCGCAGTGCAAGTTTCGACCCGCGCAGCCTTGCGCACCGTCAGTTTGGCAGTTTGGTGGATCGCCTGCGCCAAGATGGGTGTGTCGGCGCAGCAGGAGGAGGCGTCACAGATTCAGCTTGGCGTAGCGGAAGTTTCGTGGCAAAAAGCCTCGCCGAGACTGCGCTGAAAGCTCGCCAGCTCCGACCTGGTCTACTTTCGGCGCAAGGCGTAAATAAAGTCCATTCATTCAATGCGAATCACAGCTGGCGGATCGGAAGTTTGGCTGACTGCGCGCAGTGCGTACACGTCACCGAGACATCACAGGCAGGTTTCCACAGTTCCAGGCACATTTAAATGCAATAAATAAACAATAAACACTATTTAATGCAACTAATTGAATCAACACGTGAATTTATATCTATATAGATTGTCCCGTCACATCTGACGTCAGATCAAAGGCGGATGGCACGCGTAACGGAAACTCAGCCTCTCTGACCAAAACATCTCCCTCTCTCTCTCCTGTTTTTTATAATATCGGCATTGTTATTATTATGATACGCGCGCACAGCACGTGATGCGCGTGGTGGGAGCGGCGGCGCTGCTTCTGTCATCGGGTTGTCAAGTGACGGAACTTGCACTGAACCTCCCCTAAAGGTGCGTGTCCACAGGCAGCGGTGTTTCCCCGCGTCCCATTCATTGTCTATGTGAAAAGCCGTGCAATGCATTCTGGTAGCGTTGCGGCGAATGTCGAGAGACGGCGCGCGAGTTGGCCGCTCCTCATTTGCCTAAAGTTGAGGTCGAATCTACTTTATGCTAATCAGAGGCGCCGGGCTCGACTCGCCTCCTCGGGAACGCTCGCGAACGCTCGCAAAAATCTGTTGTTTAAAGGACAGCGCCTGTCAATCATCCTCTAGTGGCAGCTCACCAAGCGTGCAATACTGGGAAGCGGCGCGTCCACACGCGCTTAAAATCGCCCCTGTGGACACGCACCTTAAGGCATTAAAGGTGAGGAGAGGAGCTCATTTGATTGGTGAAGATCTGAATCGGCTGTATTAATCCCAGTCCACGCCTCGTCTCCTCCTCGTCTCCCACTCACGCCTTCTTCTCCTCCCTCTTTCCCACTTGCGCCGGTGGGCGAGACGCGAGGTGTGCCTGCGCGAGCCTGCACGGTGCACGAAACTTGCAAAGTCCAGGCGGACACACCCCGTCGGCGCGGCGCAGGTGCGCTGAAAGCTGACTGCGCCTGGTCTACGAAACTAGGGCCCATGGTCTTCTTTCCAACAGCGGAAGCATTGAGTATTGCAAGGAGTAACAGGAGCGTGATGGGAAACAGCCAAAATCTCATTCTCCACACAACCAAACTGCATTGTGAATTATAGGCCCTAGTTTTGTGGCACAGCGCAGGGCGGCGCAGGGTGGCGGAGCCGGCTTAATGCAAGTTTCAAGTTTTGCGCAAGGTCAGTTTGGCAGTTTGGTGGTTCGCCTGCGCCAAGATGGGTGTGGCGGCGCAGCAGGGGGAGGCGTCACAGATTCAGCTTGGCATAGCGGAAGTTTCGTGGCAAAAAGCCTCGCCGAGACTGCGCTGAAAGCTCGCCAGCTCCAACCTGGTCTACTCTCGGCGCAAGGCGTAAGGCGTAAATAAAGTCCATTCATTCAAGGCGAATCACAGCTGGCGGAGTGGAAGTTTGGCTGACGGCGCGCAGTGCGCACACGTCACCGAGATCTCACAGAGTTTCCACAGTTCCAGGCACATTTAAATGCAATAAATAATCACAACAAACACTATTTAATGCAACTAATTGAATCAACACGTGAATTTATATCTATATATAGATTGTCCCGTCACATCTGACGTCAGATCAAAGGCGGATGGCACGCATAACGGAAACTCGAATCATCGGGTTATCAAGTGACGGAACTTGCACTGAACCTCCCCTAACGCATTAAAGGTGAGGAGAGGAGCTCATTTGATTGGTGAAGATCTGTATCTGTAAGAGCTGTATTAATCCCAGTCCACGCCTCGTCTCCTCCTCGTCTCCCACTCACGCCTTCTTCTCCTCCCTCTTTCCCACTTGCGCGGGTGGGAGTGACGGGAGGTGTGCCTGCGCGAGCCTGCGCGGTGCACGAAACTTGCAAAGTCCAGGCGGACACACCCCGTCGGCGTGGCTCAGGTGCGCTGAGAGCTGACTGCGCCTGGTCTACGAAACTAGGGCCCAATATCCGAATCTGAAGATCTTTTAATGCTGCTGCATGAGCCATTCCCCAGTGCGACGCAGGAATGACTGAAGGGTCACTGTTTCTATGGGCACTTATAATGCAGTTGAATTTACATACAGGTCTGATATCCTGCAGCCCCCCCTCTCCAGGTGTCCCCAGATGTTGTCTTTGATCAAAGGGTCATTATCTTATCCTGCATCAAAGGGCTTGTTTGGTGACGCCCCTGGTGACAAATTGTCCTGCAATACGCATTGAGGACAGACAGCCATTTGCCCACAGAGATACATGATTAAATAGGAATTTCCCTCACAGGTGTGTCCACTCGCGTTTAAAATCCAGGCGGACACACCCCGTCGGCGTGCGCTGTGTGCTAACTACGCAATGTCTACGAAACTAGGGCCCAATGTTTCAAAGTTTTTTTGTCATGGATTACGTTTTGCTCTTGAAGTCCACGAAGGGGGGAGGTCTGGGTGGTGCACCACTTTCAACCAACCAGTTTTGTAGCGTTTTTGTTTTCTTTCGATATTTTTTTACCAAACATTTTGTTTTGCTTGCTAACCATGTGTTTCAGACTATTTTCAAAATGCGACTGTTTTTCAAACTGCGTCTGTTACCCTAGAAACGCAATGGAGAATGTAGATTAGTTGTATGGGAAAGTCATTCTGTAGGAGACACGGTTGGTGGGAGAAGATTGATTGACTCAAAAAACTGTTTTGGCTTGTTTTCCATTCAAAAGTTAAATTGTAATTTACTACAGTCGTGTACAAAGACACCTTGATAATGTACCAGCTTCGCCGTAATAAGATTTTGTAGCAGCAATGAATTTACTCTCAGACCCTGCACACTTCTACTACTACTACTACCAGTAGTAGTAGTAATTTACTTCTACTTAGTGACGTTTGTGTACAGACCAGCACAGTCTCATGGCAGTTTGTGAAATAGTTACGACATTGAGGCTCAGTACTTTCAAACTATTGTATTTCATTTTCTGAATCACTTTGGTCTTAAAATAACTATGTATGGTTAAGTTTAAGCAACAAAACGAACATAAGTAGTCTTTCTCAGTATGTAATACTACGTCACCAGCTGGGACCGTTACAAAGTCAGCTGGATGTGTTTATTGTGTGTGTCCACCACGAAAAAAGGATCCTCATTGACTTTCCGTTTGCATTGTTTTAGTACTGAGAGACATGAAATAAATGGGTGTAAATGTGGTGTCGAGACACTGTGTTGACATGTTTTACAATATTCACATTTATAATTTGCAGCATGAAGGTCAGACACTCATCTCTGTCTTCACCTGCTGTTTACACACCGATTGGGCAAAAATAGATTGAAAAGATGTGGGTGTGTAATGTTTTGCAGTTGCATGATTGTGCCACTGGGAGTTATTTGGATGTGGACGCAGAGACGTCTCACAGTCAGGTCAACCACATCTAAAGGCCTCCTGGAGGCTCATGGAAAATATGTGTCACTGAGACAAACTGAGGCAAACAATGTATGTGCAGTAGAGAGTCTCTTTGTTTGTGTCAGTCTGTCCATGACCATGTCAAACTCATTACACGATGGAAACCAATACGTCCCGCAGGTTTCTGTCTCTCTGCTAAAAATAGTTTATTTGTGTCTCTCTGAATGAGCCGGTGCATTTGTTAAACACAGAGTTGCAACAAGCTCCCGAACATCTGTAAGATGAGACAAAGACCAGAAAAACAGATACACTCATCATGTTTGGCTTTGTTATATTAACTTTAAAGTGTGTAGAACGTGTTTTGATGTTCACTTATAGTCTTAAGTTTCCTTTCTTTACAGCTTTCTGTTGACCCTGTTTGCCTGAAATCTTCAGGTACTTTCCTCATGGATCGTCCCCTCTTACTAATCACACCACACTCTAAGTCCCGCCTCTCATCTCTCACTGCACCAATCAGAGAAGGCTTTGTCTCAAAGCTCATCTGTGACCTTTTTTTCAGGGTAAAGAAGTTGTGTGTTTTTGGTTCCTGATTAAGTTCCTTCTCTTGACTTTCAGAAGTCCTTTGAGGAAGATCTGAATCCGGGCATAAACATCTAGACAATTTGTGCACATCCATAGTGAAAAACAATCCCATAATTAACTTATTTCGCCTGATAACAACGACTTTTGGTGATCATCCTAAATGAGACTATCCTTTCTGAATACACAACAGCAGAAGAAACATCCTTGTTTTTTCTCTTCTCAAATGCAAAAATGTTTAAATTAGTATCATTTAACAGAAGAAAAGCAACAGATTCTCACATCAGAGAAGCTGCAATTTCAATCACTTTCAAAAAAATATATGATTAATTTTCACTGGTGTTTGACATTAAACTACCAAAAGCTTTTTAAATTAGAGCAGGTACATGACTGAAATACTTCTCACACATTAATGTGTCAACCATCTAAAATAAAGTAAAATAATATAACACTTAGCCTTTTCCTGCATTCAAGTGCAGTATTTAGACTTCTGTGTATTTTTTACATTATATGTTATTGCTGCCATTATTATATATTATATTTATATATTTCTTTTGCTGCTCCTTAATTTATAAACACACATTTGAAGTTATGTTGGATGTCTGTTCTGCTCAAACTCTGTTCAAGACTGAAAATACGTAATAAAAGAAGACACACCCAATAGTGTGGTAAGGCTCTCTCTCTCTCTCTCTCTCTCTCTCTCTCTGAAGCTACGAGGTCTGTGTTTGGTACCAGGATGTAATGTGACTCACACTAACAACTCTATTTTCCCATATAATATTTAATCAGCCACCAAACATGTACAGTGTGTTCTTCTTCTATTCTCATGTCTACATGCACCGTAATTCATGTTAGGTATCAAATTGTACGCATTGTTTTAAATCAAATCTATGCCATATTGAGTTTATTATACATTTTGCTGTGACATCTCACCTCCCATTGTTTAGTTTGACTCTAATGTCATAAAACGTTTCTCTTTCAAGTTAGTTTCCCGCCTGTGTAAAAGAAGATGATATTTTAAACTACTCTGATACGCTATTTGCTCTAAAACACTTGACTTGTCTTTATTGTATTTAACCGAGAAGTATAAGAATATTAGGAAAACGTGTCTGCATGTCTAGTTTTCCGTGACATTCTTTGCAATTGTATCTGTATGTGTTGACTAAATGTCATACTCCCCCATGGCTGCAGCCCTGTCACATTATTTGCCGTCTCTTGTTTAGTTTCACTTTCTGTGTAGTGGTTAGAAATGCTTTCACTTTGACACACTGTATGCTTCAATTAATAACCTATAATTATTTAATATTAATATATAATATAAATAATAGTCTTCAGTTTAAAACATGACTGAACTCACTGTGGCATGAATCAGTTCACTCAGAAAGTAGAAACACCAAAGTGGAGGAGTAAAGCCTGGTCTCCTAAAAGTTGTTTTTTTACCGCACAACTTCTGCATTGTGAATACAGTTCTATGGAAATATATTTTGTCCTGGGTTATGTTTGCTCTTGACGTATTAGTTTCAAATGATGTGGTTTTGTTGCCTCAACCTAACTATGTGGTTTTGTTGTCTCAACCTATTTACGTAGTTTTGTTCCCTAAACCTATCTATGTAGTTTTGTTGCCTCAACCTAACTATGTAGTTTTGTTGTCTTAAACTAACTATATAGTTGTGTTGCCTCAACCTAACTGTGTGGTTGTGTTGTCTCAGCCAAACTACGTAATTTTGTGGCCTTAACCAAACTGTGTAGTTGTGTTGCCTCAACCTGAATTTGTGGTTTTGTTGTCTCAATCTAACTATATAGTATTCTTACCTCAACCTAACTATGTGGTTTTAGTGCCTCAAACTTATTATATAGTTTTGGTGCCTCAACCTAACTATGTAGTTTTGGTACCTCAACCTCACTTTGTCGTACATTATCAGCATCTTTGACTTATATCATGTGTTTGGTACATCTCTGATGAGGCACCTTTAAGCAGGGAAGTTGAGTTGGATAATGTCCGTTCATTGTTCATGTCTTGTAGCTGACAGCTTTAAGCTACTTCTGATTCACAGGAATAAACTGCTCTGAAACTGGCATGAAATTGTTTCTACCGTGTGCACCCTCAGTTTAAATTTCAATCTCTGAGATTCTTCCTAACCTTCGATTGTATGTGAGTTTGTGTGTGTGTGTGCGTGTGTGTGTGTGTGTGTGTGTTCCCTCATTTCTGACTGACTTCCTGTCCAGCACGTAACCAGAAAATCAGAAAGCGAAACACCAGCGTGAATCTTTAGTTCGGCAGAGGCACAAAGTAGTGTTGATTACACAAGACAAAAGTAATACCAGGCATTAACAAGGTGTATATATATATATATATATATATATATATATATATATATATATATATATATATATATATATATATACACATATATATATATACATACATACATTTCTATTACAAGATACAAAAAAATATCAAAGGTTTTTTTTTTTGTCCTTGCTAATCGACAGCAGATGATGGAAATGAGTTGGCTCTTTCTTCTTTTTTAAAATGTAATTTGCAGATGACTATACCAGTACCCTGGTACCTTCATCTCATTGGTTTACCATTATAATTATATAAAATCTGGATTTGGGCGGAATTACATGTCTTTCTAAATGTTTTTGTCGTTTCAAATTACATTCTCTCCATCCAAATGATCAACCGCTGCCACAGGACAAACCAAAAGCTATTATATCCTTTTTCTGGTTAACTGAGGTGAGCCTACCATGAGTCATGTGGCCGCCCTCTACCTTGGACATTAGTTAGCCTCTGAGCAGGAAGATGCCGAGTTGCCGTTAAAACGTCTATTTGAATGAAACTCTCAGATCAAGCGCTGGCCCAGCGCTGCCAGTAACAGCCTGTGGGATTTTCCACTGGAAGTGCAGAGAGCTCACTGATGTTGACACTTCCATGTTGTACTGGTCAGAAACCGCAGACACAGAATAAATACTCCAGGGTCTCGTTGTTGTGCTGCCACAACACAGATGGCTTCTCCTGCCTGTTTAAAACTTAATTAACATATCAAACCAGCACCATTCTTTCTGTTTTTTTCTTTCTGCTTTGGCAGAAGTTTGGTTGGAGTTTCTCTCCGCGGAAAAAATACCTAGAAATCAGTTC
Organism: Chelidonichthys spinosus; assembly: GCA_029853015.1. NCBI lineage: Eukaryota > Metazoa > Chordata > Actinopteri > Perciformes > Triglidae > Chelidonichthys > Chelidonichthys spinosus. Next base: position 5,577,201 of record CM056832.1, on the reverse strand, counting down.
GAGTTTGCTCAAAAAGCAAATAAATTACACTCAAGTGAGAAGTAAACTAGATCCACCTGTTTGTTCAAGTAGATTAAAAGCACCAGAAGGCGTCTTACCTTCTCTTTTCTCTTCTTATCTCTAGTTTCTTTCATTCATCTGTCTTCAGGGCCGTAGCCAGCTATGAGGTCATCGAGGTCCGGACCTCGGTAAAAAAATTTGGAGAAAAAAAAAAAGTGGGCCCCGAACAGCATATTAACATACCGCCACCGGACAGCTTTTATTTTGAAACCACAGGAAGTTATCTAAATGGTAAATGGTAAATGGCCTCATTTATATAGCGCTTTTGTCCAATGACTGACATTCACCCATTCATTCACACATTCACACACTGACGGCGGAGTTAACCACGCAGGGCAACACCCAGCTCATCAGGAGCAATTAAGGTGAGGTGTCTTGCTCAGGGACACCAGGCACTCAGCTAGGAGGAGCCAGGGATCGAACCGGCAATCTTGCGGTTGCCAGCCAACCCGCTCTACCTCCTGAGCTAAACCCCCCACCCTCTGCACTTATCTATCGGCGGAAGTCACGGGAAATTTACAGAAGAGATGACCACAGACAACACTGCGTATGTTGCATTCTGCCCTGCCCCTCCCAGTGTGGGTGTGTCTCTCTCTCCCCCTCACTCTCTCCCTCTCAGGCAGTGCTCCAGGGATTGGCGACAGGTGTGCAGGGGACACAGCTGCAACACATCACCTCATCACTCACCGGCTCAAAAACCCTGGTCTCCTCACTCATCGCTGCCAGAACTTTACAGTCTTCTCTGCGGTAACAGTCAGGCCTCAGCTATTGTTCTTGTGCGCTCTTCAGAGTTTCTGTGTAACTCATTTTTGACCCCTGTTTTCCTCTGCCTCCAGTTCCTCTGCCCCTGCCTCCTTGTCGCCATCCCTGGACATGCCCTCCGCCCTGGACTACCCGGATCTCCCCTCCTCCCATCGTCCCCCCTTCTGTTTGGTCACAATAAATCAGTTTAACAGCATTGTTGCTGGTCTGCCCTTGGTCCTTTCCTTCGCCGTAGGAATTCGTAACAGAAAGTTCTGGCCAACATGGACCACGCAGACGCCAACGACCTCCGGGACACCCTCACCTCTCAGGACTCCCTCCTCCGCAAGCATGATTAACTGTTGGGATTCCTCATGGAAAACTCCGCAGCCCTCGCAGCACAAGTAAGCACCATCACAAATCAACTCTCTGCTCTCTCTGGTCAACTCTCCCAAACCACCCTTTCCCAGCCTCCAGAACCCTCCCCTGCTTCTGCTCCAGCCCCAGCCAGGGCTAGCAGCCCTGCCCCGTTTCGGGAGCCCCACACCGTGGACCCCGAGCCATATGCGGGGGATCCCGCTCGCTGTCGGCCTTTTTTGCTCCAGTGCTACCTGGTTCTGGATCACCGCCCTCTAACCTTTGTCTCTGATAAGTCCAAAATTCAGTATATTGTCGGGTTGCTGCGGGGGCGGGCATTAGAATGGGCCAAGGCTCTGTGGGAGGTTTCCCATGTCTATTTCTCATCATTTTCCCTGTTTATTGACGAGTTTAAAAGAGTTTTTGACCATTCCCTCCAGGCCCGAGAGGCATCCTCCCAACTCCTCTCCATCCGTCAAGGGGTGAGGAGCGTGGCGGATTACACTGTTGAATTTAGAGTGGCGGCGGCCAGCTCTGGATGGAACGACGCCGCTTTGTGGCGCATTCACACGGGGCCTGTCCGAGCGGCTGAAGGATGAGTTGGCGGCCAGGGATGAGCCGACCACTCTTGAATCCCTCGTCTCCCTGTGCCTCAAACTGATTATATAGTTTTAGTGCCTCCCGCCGTGAGGATTGACAGCCGCCTGAGACAGCGTCAAAGGGAGAGAGGCAGCCAACCCCCAGCACCACGCCCCCCACCTTCTCCAGCACGGTGGCATCTGTTTCCCTCTGAGAATCCGCCGACCAGGCCGGCGTCATCCCGCCCCTCCCAAACAACCCTCCCTGGGACCCCGTCGGACACTGTTGCCAATGCAGCTGGGCCGGACCCGGCTCACCCTGGAGGAGCGGCAGAGGCGTATGTCCGCCAACGAGTGCCTTTACTGTGGTTGGGCTGGTCATTTTATTGCTGCCTGCCCTGCTCGTCCAAAAATACCAGGCTCACCTGCTGTTGAGGAGCGGCAGGTGAGCCTAACCCACTCTTGCCCAGCCAGACCAAACCGTCTCACCATCCCTGTATCCCTGAGCACCCCCTCCGGCCCCTTACAGCTCCAGGCACTCATTGACTCCGGGGCGGAGGACAACTTCATCGATGAGCTCCTTGTGTCCCAAGCCAAGCTCTCTACAGAGTCCCTGGAGAGGCCCATAGTGGTTCGAGCCTTGGATGGTAAGGAGCTGTCCCGAGTGGTCCGTCAGACACTCCCACTCCAGATCCTGGTATCCGGTAACCACGGTGAGAGCCTGTCCTTTAAGATCCTGTCTTCTCCCTCTCCACCTATGGTCCTGGGTCATCCCTGGCTGGTGCGTCATAATCCTCAGATCGACTGGGCTGCGGGTAAGATCCTCAATTGGGGAAACCACTGTTTTCAACTTACTTCATCCCTGTGCATTTTTTTCCCGCAGACTGTCTGCCCCGGAGCGCAACTATGATGTGGGAGACAGGGAACTCCTGGCTGTCAAACTGGCTCTGGAGGAGTGGCGGCACTGGCTCGAGGGAGCGGAGCATCCTTTTACGGTATGGACTGACCATAAAAACCTCTCATACATTCAGTCAACCAAAAGAATGAACTCACGACAGGCCCGGTGGGCGCTGTTTTTTGACCGCTTCAACTTCTCCCTCACTTACCGTCCTGGAAGCAAGAATGTGAAGCCCGATGCTCTCTCCAGGCAATTCTCAGTTTCAGACACTCCCTCGAGCCCTGACACCATCCTGCCGCCCTCCTGCGTCATAGGAGCCCTCAGATGGGAGATTGAGGGGATGATCGAGGACGCTTTGCGCACCCAGCCAGACCCTGGCAATGGCCCCCCAGGAAAGCGCTTTGTTCCAGATGCGGTGAGATCCCAGGTGTTACAGTGGGCACACTGCTCCCCTTTTTCTTGTCACCCAGGCATGAACCGGACCTTCCAGCTCCTCCGTCGCCACTTCTGGTGGCCCTCCATGTTGGCAGACACCAAGGAATTTGTGGCTGCCTGCCAGACCTGTGCCCAGGGCAAAGCATCCCACAAAGCCCCCGCTGGTCTCCTCCATCCCCTGCCTGTCCCCAGCCGTCCGTGGTCCCACATTGCCCTGGACTTCGTTACAGGTTTGCCTGCATCGAAAGGTAACACTACCATCCTCACCATCATTGACCGATTTTCTAAATCTGCTCACTTCATCGCCCTCCCCAAGTTACCCTCTGCCAAGGAAACAGCCGACCTCCTCGTGTCCAATGTCTTCCTTCTCCATGGCATCCCGATGGACATCGTCTCTGACAGAGGGCCGCAGTTCATCTCCCGCGTCTGGAAGGCGTTTTGTACAGCTCTGGGGGCATCGGTCAACCTGTCATCGGGGTACCATCCCCAATCCAATGGGCAGGCGGAGAGAGCCAACCAAGGGCTGGAAGCTGCTCTCCGCTGCGTGGCAGCGCAAAACCCAGCATCCTGGAGCGATCATCTACCCTGGGTTGAGTATGCCCATAACTCACTCTCCAGCTCATCCACAGGCCTTACCCCTTTTGAATGCTCCCTAGGATACCTGCCTCCGCTATTCCCAGCCCAGGAGGGGGAGATCGCAGTCCCGTCCGTCCAGCTCCATCTCCGCCGCTGCCGCCGCATCTGGAGACAGGCCCGCGCCACTCTGCTGCGCTCGGAGCAAAGGAACCGCAGACTGGCGGACCGCCGCCGCCTCCCTGCTCCACAGTACGCTCCAGGTCAGAGTGTTTTGCTGTCTTCAAAAAATGTTCCACTCAAAGCTCACTCCCGTAAACTGTCTCCTTGCTTCCTGGGCCCTTTTGTCATTGACTCCCTGGTTAACCCGGTCTCAGTAAAACTCCGGCTTCCCTCTTCCCTTCAGATCCACCCTGTTTTTCATGTTTCCCAACTCAAACCAGTCTCCACCAGTCCCCTGTGCCCTCCAGCCCCCCCCCCCCCCCCCTGCCGCCCCCAGTTGGTTGGTGGGGGTCCTGTTTACACCGTGCGGCGGCTCCTGGATGTGCGGCGGCGTGGGTTCCAGTACCTGGTCGACTGGGAGGGCTACGGCCCAGAAGAACGGTGCTGGATCACCCGCTCCTTCATCGTGGACCCGGTGGTGCTGGAGGAGTTTTACCGGGCCAATCCTGGCAAACCCGGGCGGTCGCCTGGAGGCGACCGTTGAGGGGGGGGCCCTGTTGCATTCTGCCCTGCCCCTCCCAGTGTGGGTGTGTCTCTCTCTCCCCCTCACTCTCTCCCTCTCAGGCAGTGCTCCAGGGATTGGCGACAGGTGTGCAGGGGACACAGCTGCAACACATCACCTCATCACTCACCGGCTCAAAAACCCTGGTCTCCTCACTCATCGCTGCCAGAACTTTACAGTCTTCTCTGCGGTAACAGTCAGGCCTCAGCTATTCTTGTGCGCTCTTCAGAGTTTCTGTGTTACTCATTTTTGACCCCTGTTTTCCTCTGCCTCCAGTTCCTCTGCCCCTGCCTCCTTGTCGCCATCCCTGGACCTGCCCTCCTCCCTGGACTCCCCGGATCTCCCCTCCTCCCATCATCCCCCCTTCTGTTTGGTCACAATAAATCCGTTTAACGGCATTGTTGCTGGTCTGCCCTTGGTCCTTTCCTTCGCCGTAGGAATTCGTAACAGCGTATCTCACCGAGTTGGTAACCATGGTAACAGAGACTCATAGGTAGCAAGTGTGACGGTGGGATCCACTTAGCCTTCAACTCCAAAAGGTAATTCATGTTATACAGATTCTCTGTTGCAAATGTACTCGGGGTGATCATTTTAACTTATGTTGTGTATTCTATGTCATTTCAGAGGGCCAATGCAGAGAGAGGAGCATGTGGAGGATGAATGACTCACACACACACACACACACACACACACACACACACACACACACACACACACACACACACACACACACACACACACACACACACACACACACACTGCTAGCACAATAAAAACATTTTCTTTTTGCCAACAAGTGTATCAGTGTACTTATTTTTGGAGGTGACATTTTGGTATGGTTTGTGCAAAAACTGGTAAAAGGGGTGTCTTTCCTGGGACGGACCTCACTAATTTTGAAATCCTGGCATCCTGGCAGTCTTTAATGAGTATTGTATGGTGGCATATCAGGGCCATTGTAGGTAAATTATTTATTTCCCCCTGGAATATTACCCCTTCCCAGCTCCATACTTTAATTTTTTTAAACTTACAATGACCCCGAAACGTCATAATATTGGTTGATCATTTTTTTATTTTGCTGTGTGGTTGTGGAGTTTGACTGGCTTTAAATCCGTAACACATTTCTGCCTGAAACCTTAAATAATTGCACTAAACTGACTTATTATTATAGGTTTGGACTTTATCTACCCAACATTGTCCTTCTCTCTACTCTATAGCACATCTATTGCATCCCTTTGAGTTTTTCAAAATCGAGGGTCAACCCTAAAGTTAATGTCAATCCCTTTAGTCAAACTTGAACTTGATAATAAAATACAATTAAATTACTCATGGAGTCTTAAGTTCCTGCAGCTTTGACCATTTTTCAGGTCTGACAAAAGCCTTAAGATTTACTGAACAAATGCAATGTTCAATTCGTCCTTTTATTAGTGTTTTTGTGATCCCCACCATACTTTAATTTTTACCACCAAAACCAGAATCAAACAGAGGGAAAAGGCCTGGATATAACTCTCAATAGCTGTATTTATTCAAAACCACTAATTGTTTAATGGAAACTTGAACATATAACTGAGAGCGCCTGCTCGAACAAAGATGTAAAAATAATCACAGCTGGTGTGTGTGGAGGGAAAAAGAACGAGTTAGTTTTTGTTCACCAGGTGCCTTCGGAGTCTAAAATGTGAGTCAACAGCCAAAATGACGTTTGTGGGACAGCAGTGGGCTGGATCCTGAGGAGGTGGGCTTGTGATTGGCAGGTTGTAGGTTGCCTGTAAATCCTGGGCTTCAGCTGAAATCTCAGGTCACATGGAGAAATCCAGTCATGTGTAATAACTGTGGAGGTCATCTGTGATCTCAATTCAGTGTCATCTGCAAAGTATGTAAAAAGTGTCAAGTGTCATGTGATAATATATTATAATAATGTAATTATTATCGTTATTATTATTATTATATAATTATAATTACAGTGCTGCATGAATTCCCAGCTATGAATTACATAATGGTGGCCTAAATCTTCCATTATAATAAATTAATGATTCAATGTGTGAAAATAAATACGCACAGAAACAAATAAATATGTAAAATATATTTCTTGATTTAAGTAGTGACTTATTTAATTTTAGCTATTTATTTTCATATTTAATTATTTAGAAATGTATTTTATTTTCTGTACATTTCATTTTTATTAAATTCCCCTATTTATTAATTGCGCTACTAATTTTTCCTATATATATTCACCCACATGTAAATGACAGAGCATTTAATTAAATTATATTTTTGATATTAAATATGAATGCCGTGAGCTGGGTTTTTTTGGTTATGTGTTACAATAGTAATCCTGCTCAGTACAAGAGGAAGTGCAGGTTCAAACATTTGGTGTATGTGCTAGGCTGAGGAGCCAACGGTGCGAAGTTACCAGCTCTAGGATTATAACCGAGGCAGAATCCTGCCTAGACGTAACGAAACTGCTTGTCCTCCCACCCATCAGAGCTGTTCTGGCTATTTATTTCATGTCACTAGCTCTGGGAAAAGCATAATCAACCCAATGGGTTTACATGGCAGTCAGTTCAGACGACATGGCCAACCTGTTTTCATTCCCAACTCCTCCAATACTGACGTTTAGTTAGTCTCGCACTCCAGTGTAAACACATCCACATCACTATTAGACACAACTGAATAATAAGAGAGAGAAAAGCCAGAGGGCAGGTGATTCATCCTTCCATCTATTCAAACTGGATTACATTCCCATAGACTGCATGTTAGAAGTGGATGTAGTCATGATGCCATCACCCGTTGGTTTGTGGACTACGGTTTTGAACCCTTCAGTTGTACATTTTTGTCGCCATCTTGGAAGTTTTGCTCCAGAAGAGACCATATTTGGACTGTGGAGGAGCGACGGGTCGATCTGATGCAGCAAGCAGCATACTAGATCTGGATCCATCTGGATTCTGGTGTGGAGCTGCTAACAAAGTTAGCTTCATAATTCAAGGTCAACTTCACAGCTAAGTGTCAGAGTCATCTTAGGTCATTGCATTGGTAACGTGATAGCGACAGTAGTGATTGTGGTCATGACCTGTCAATCTCAAGAGAGCCTTGGCCTAAAGCATCCCCTGCTTTCATGGACTCTAAATGGACTATCATTTACTAAATGAACATCATGTCGTATTGAAGATTTGAAAACGATTGAGACCATAAATGTTTCCAGTGATAGTACATTAAGTGAAAAGTAGGTTAATGTTCTCATTGACTTCCATGAAATCTGACTTCTTTTTGCAACCAGGGGAGTCGCCCCCTGATGGTCAGCAGAGAAAATAACAGTTTAAGGTACTTCAACATGGCTTCACTTTTAAAAACTGGAGGTTGCTGCCTCTTAATTCTATGGAATTCTTTTCATTACTATTTAAAACGTTTATTACATCATTGTATTTTCATTCCAATCCCCGGAATACATTTTTTCATAAAAGATGAGCAGAAGCCTTTAAAGAGTAAAGTCATAGTTGTAGTGTAATAAACTGATTTCCAAGTGAGATGCTGCTTTGTTAATGGTAACTCGTTTACTTCCGTCTGTCACATGGATTTGGTTAAGAGGAACTGTGTCAACACACTCAAAAAATCCAAATCTGACCTCAAACAAGTCTCACTCTTATTTCACCACAAAATCATCAAATAGAAATCTAAACTTTGGAAAGAAATTCAAGCTAGGAATTTTTAGAAAGGGACCTTAAACATTTTTCAATCATAAATCATGTATATTTAAACATGAACGAATGGTCAGATTGACCTTTAAGGTGACACCTTTAAAACGTGTTCACCATCTTTGGCCTCATTACCAACTTGAGAGTGTTTGCATCTGTGCTTCCATCTCAACTCATCCACCGAAACAGAGGCAGGGATCTGATTGGTGGGAAGAGTTCTGAGTCACAAGGCAACAGTTCCTCATTGGTGGAGACGCCGACCAATGACAAGAGAGAAGCAGTTTAGGAGGAGGAAGAATGAATGATTGACTTTTGACACTTTGAATAAATACAGGCATGAAAAAGAGTTTATGACAAATGTATAAGAGTGTAGTTGCTCATAAGCTACAGGTTTAATAATGCTTTTTAACTTTTCCTTTTAGTTAATGTTTTAGGAATACATATGTCTGTTCATCCAGGTTGAAGAGAAATTGTCGAGCCCTTTGGTCATTACAAGCGTCTCCTTCACAGGTCAAATCCAGATGAGATTTAAAAGACTTGTGATCACAAGGCTGATACCAGTCTGTCTCGGTGTGTCTTGGCTGCATACAAATCAAGGTCACGTCTGAGTCAGTCCTTGAACTGCCAGAAGAAGAACTTCTGCACTTCAGCAGTTAAGAAGAGTCTATCCATAACCGTGAATCAAATGTATTTGCAGAACAAAAGTTACACAAATGCTAAAAAGTCATCTTGACTCAAGGTTCACTGAAAAGGACCCATTATGCTCTTCTGCTTTTCCCTTTCCATTAGTGTGTTCATAGTTTGTTGTTCATGTAAACGGACTCCAGGGTGTCAAATCATAAAGTACTCCCCAAAGGGAGTTATTCTCTCCCACTGAAACTCCTGAACTGCTTCAAAGGCCTCAATTGAAATCTCGCCTTTTCTTTTGTAAATTGTTGATGTCACCAAACAACATATTTGCAAAATATCTGCCCAGCCGCTAGTTTCTCAAGCCCTCAAACAGAGCTAGTAGGAGCACGGCGTTGCCATGACAGCACAATAGGTCCTCTTTAAGATCCTTTTGGAGGTTCTAGCTCTCACGACCGTCGGCAAACGGATCCATTGGTTGATCAGTGAAGACCAGGACATGCAGGTGAAATCAAGTATTTGGACATTGAGTTGAGATTATTTTGGTCACACTGTACTGACCCCGGGGTCACAAAGTTAAAAGACAATAAAATATGTAGCCTGCTCTCCCCAAATGTAGGTTTCTATACGTGCAACATATTGAACTAATATGGTACGACTGTAAATCAATCCCCACCCTCCTCCCTCGGTATAAAACACTTGAAGTTTACTGCTATGTATCGAATTGTTCTGCTCATATTTCCGTTTTAATTCCCCCCACAGGGAATGTTTTTACCATATGAGCATTCATCAGACTTCTCTCCACGCTTCAAAACCGGACTAAGAGATAAGAAGGAAACACCAGCACTCACTGAACCCGAGGCATAGAATTGAGACGTAATTATCTTCCTGATAAAATCATGTCCTAATCTCCTCAAAGAATAATGTGTTGAACATTATTATACACATATGTTATGCTCATTCTGATGATGAAGATCAATCTTTAAAAGTCAGGAATAGGGTTGTGAACGGCCTTTTCATGAACACAGACTACGTTACTCCTCCAACACATGAATGTTTGTGTAATTCACAGAAGTGCTCAGTGCAATGTGAGTAACCAAATAAATGCACAAAGAGAGGATCACATAGTAAAACAGTTGCAACACTTCCTGACGATAACATCCAACGACGTCAGCGTGAGTATGACTCTGCAGTTTCACATTTCAACATGTCCGCCTGATGTCCGGAGAGCCTGAGCAAGAAAGACAGCTTGTTCCTCAATAACAACCAACCAATGTGTGTGTGTGTGTGTGTGTGTGTGTGTGTGTGTGACTCTATTTTAACCAAAGCGCACTGTACACAAGGGAGGAGGTATGTTATAAGGTGGACAACAGTAAAGGAAATTACATTTTCTTATTAATTAAATGTTGTAAATGTTAACCAAGAGCCATTATTTGTTCGTATGTTTTGATGGAAAGTGAATTTCAGTTCCCTCTGTTAAACAGTTACATATGTCTTGGGCTTTTATTGTGGAAGGGAAGAACAGAAGGAGTAGATCAGCTCTGTCTTTGTCAAGGTTGAAAGGCTTAATGTCCTCTTTTGTCTACGGAGCCTCTGGGTTGTTGTACACTACGTTTCAATGAAAGGTTCATGCTTTTAGTTGTGGTGCGGAAGCTCAGAAAAATACATTACATTGGTTTTTATTTGTTTCATGTAAAAGTATTTATGATAAAAACAACAGTTTGATCAATTGTATTCACGTTTGATGGCTAAGAAAAAAAAAAGCCTCCCGGGGTGTCAATGCCTTGAGACACACGCTTGTATGCAACAACACACAGAAACAAAATCAGATTTGACATTTAACATTTGCAGTTACCTCACACTATGATGCAAACCTGAACTACTTTCAAAATAGCAAGATGTGTCACGTGTGTGTGTGTGTGTGTGTGTGTGTGTGTGTGTGTGAACAATTCACCGTGGGAAGGAATTTTCTGTATCGATCTTTCACAGTTACAATTACACGTTGATTTGCAGGAACCTCGAAAGTTGCCATTAGCAGCGACCATCACCCACGAAAACTTCCATTTGATTTTCAGATTTGGAGAAACAGTCCTCCACTTCTGAGGTAACAATAAAAAAAGATGAATTATAAATGATGTATGTTCAGGAGTTGACAGTTGACAGTTCAGTGTCGTTAGTTTGAAGAGTTGATCAGCTTCTGTTAAAATGCGTCATCATTGACGTTACCAGATATCCCAGAATTATTTTGCAGACTCATACTCATACCTCATACTCACTGGTACAGAGGACGTTCTGTATATCTACAGAATTCTAAGGTTAAAGGAAATGTACTTCATTTAAGGGGGAAGGTTCTGGTCCTTTTCTACCAGGACATTAGAGTGTGTGAGCTTTCACACACGTCAGACAGGATTGGACTCGCACCAAACACGACAAGTGGTCCCGGCTGGAGCATTAGGCCTACTTCTACAGAGTGCATCAAACCAAGGTTCACAAACCTCTGTGGTCTGAAGCAGATTTCCTTTCGTACAAAGAGGCAGCGCCACAAAGCTGTCAGCACTGAGGACAAAGGGAACGTGTGCAGAAACAACCGACTGACACTATTAAAAAATCAAAAAACATCTCTGCTTTAAATCACATATGGACCAACGTTGATTAGGCTATAGCCTGGATTTACACCAGATATTAATAACATCTTTAAAAACATAAAATATACTGAAAAGGCTAAGATTTCAACCCTGATTAATCTGAATTAAAATAGACGTCTAATAAACATATTTTAGACATCAGATTGCTCAGTGGGAAGGTGTAACTATTCAGACTAATACACGCCAGAGAGCATGATGGGAACTACAGATTATACAGGAATTCACTTCCTATTCTGTAGTGCTGTTTGGATAGTGAGAATCATTATACCCTCTATAGGACTCAAAGTACGCCACAATTCATCTTGTAAAGTAGTGTTCAACCGATGGTTACTCACTGAGCATCATATACCATCATGCATTGTGGTGAAGGAAAAATGGCAGACTGACAAGAGTGGAAAGAGCAGCATGACTGAGACAAATCCATGAGCTGGAGCATGCAAACAATACATGAATATTTTCATAATACATTTTGATTTTGTAGGAGATAAGGTTTCCCATAAAACTACACTGTTTTGCACTGTTGCGGTTTGAAACACGTGGTTAATGAACAAAACACGTGACAAAACTACTTGGTTAGGTTTAAGTCAAAATATCCTGGTTTGGATTAAAATATCTTGGTTTGGATTAAAATGACTATGACATTTAAACTAAATCTAAACACAACAAAACTACTTGGTTCTGATAGGACAGTAACATGAGTCTCCTTAGTGAGGGTCCTGTGTTTTTGGACTGGTCCACCACCCAGACCTCCTCCCTCATTTGATGTGTTCAGAGAAAACGGAAATCCACATCAATACATGTTTCTCACAACTAAATTGCCTTTCATTATGCAGTTTTGTTGTGTGGGAACGTAATGTTTAGGAGACCAGGCTGCTGCCTGATAAAATAACAGCTGCAGCAGCCTGCCGGTGCGTTATGACGATTTGGGCCCCTATCCCACCCAGACATGTTGGAACAGGAGCAGCCACTTGTAGCGGGCTCGCAGTGATCAACATGGTGATCAACCAGGTGATCAAATATGTTGTCAAGCAGTCATCTGCATTTTGTCTATTCCTGCCGCATCTTCCAGCATCAAAACAAGGAAGTGGTTAAAGCTCACATCTGGCTCCATTTGATTGGCTGCCTGGGCCAAGTGTTACATTGATGAGCGGTGTGACTCCACACATGGCGCCGAAAAGGTGGGAATTTTACTTCTTATGTGTGCGTTAATATCGCCAAGGAAATGTTATATTCGTCAACTACCTTTTTTTCCGTGACTAAGACGAGATTGCCTTGAACATGCTTAAACAGTGACTGTGGCGACAAGAATATGAAAAAATGACTGATGAAAAAAGATGAGACGAGAATGAAGTGAATAAAACTCTATAAGCCCCCTCATTGAGCCAATGCTAGCATATATAAGCATCATAAGCATTCATTTGTGTTTGAGTTTATTTGAGTATTTGACAGGATTCTTGTTGGTCAGGCATCTCAATTGGGTTTTTTTATTTACAGTTTTTTTCACGTTGAGTTTTTTTTTTGGATGACATCAGAGTCATACGTATATCAGACTTTAACCACACAGCATATTTTTTCCTCTTCCAGTCCAAAGTTTCGGACGTTTACTTTCACATCTTTCTTTCTGTCCTAATAAGTGTGAGTGTGGTTTTGAAACCTTCCAGCTCCTCCCTGCATCAGCTGACTCACGCTCAGTGAAAAGAAACCATCCTACTGATGAAACTGATCAGCTGATGGGATGAAACTGAAACTGATGTGAATCACTGCTGTTGATACCAGGTGTGTCTGCGGGTTACTTCTTGTTATTACTGATGCATTGTGAATATATTTCATGTGGTTTGACAGAGAATCGAAGCAACTTTTGTTACTTTTCTCGTAATTACGTCCACGTTTCTGCATCTTTTCCTGTTGTGAGGACAGAGGAGATGTCCTGTAAAGGACAAAGTCATTACTTAATCCAGTTTATGATGAGGTCGTGTTATAATTTGTAAATAATATGATTGAGGGAAAGTGGAGATTCTGTAAACATACCTCACATGAAAGTATATTTCTACCCGACGGAGGCGACGTTTCAGCCTCAAGTGTGAATGAATAGAAATTACGTCAAACTATGTTATTTAATGCTAGAAGACAACAGACTGTCCTCTTTATATTTGACTGTAATTCATAATGCAGATTAAACTGGGGGGGAAGAACCAACCATAAGGTGAAATTAAATTTAATTGATTTTACCATGGGAAGCACCTTGAGATTTTGGGGGATTTTAGAGTTTGATACACAAATTAAATGCATCAATGATTATTAATTTTACTGATGTACCATTGACATCTTGAAAAATGTGATGCAAGGGGCCAATTCATATGTTGATGAAACATCATGATGACAAACATGAAGTGACCAAATTTCTAATAAAAGTGATTGATGGATTTAGAAATGTCATCATGTGGGATGTGAATCGGGGGGATTGGGAAACTCCAGAACAACAGCAGGGATCATTTTTCAGAATTACATTATTTATATCTTTCATGGTAGATCAGCAGGGTCACGATCCCAGCTGACACTGGGCGAAGGCAGGGTTCAGCCTGGACAGGTAACCAATCTGTCACAGGGAGACATGTAGAGACAGACAGGTAACCAGTCTATCACAGGGCCGACATGTAGAGACAGACAGGTAACCAGTCTATCACAGGGCAGACATGTAGAGACAGACAGGTAACCAGTCTATCACAGGGCCGACATGTAGAGACAGACAGGTAACCAGTCTATCACAGGGCCGACATGTAGAGACAGACAGGTAACCAGTCTATCACAGGTAGACATGTAGAGACAGACAGGTAACCAGTCTATCACAGGGAGACATGTAGAGACAGACAGGTAACCAGTCTATCACAGGGCCGACATATAGAGACAGACAGGTAACCAGTCTATCACTGGGAGACATGTAGAGACAGACAGGTAACCAGTCTATCACAGGGAGACATGTAGAGACAGACAGGTAACCAGTCTATCACAGGGCAGACATGTAGAGACAGACAGGTAACCAGTCTATCACAGGGCTGACATGTAGAGACAGACAGGTAACCAGTCTATCACAGGGCTGACATGTAGAGACAGACAGGTAACCAGTCTATCACAGGGCCGACATGTAGAGACAGACAGGTAACCAGTCTATCACAGGGCTGACATATAGAGACAGACAGGTAACCAGTCTATCACTGGGAGACATGTAGAGACAGACAGGTAACCAGTCTATCACAGGGAGACATGTAGAGACAGACAGGTAACCAGTCTATCACAGGGCAGACATGTAGAGACAGACAGGTAACCAGTCTATCACAGGGCTGACATGTAGAGACAGACAGGTAACCAGTCTATCACAGGGCTGACATGTAGAGACAGACAGGTCCCCATCCTGCATGTCTTTGGAGGGGGATCTGAACCCGGGTGCTAACCACTACACCCTGCAGCCCCATAATCCCACCATAACTAGTCATTTAAAGCCCAGTCGTCCAAACTGACAGAAAAAGTTGTCTCGAGTGAAATGCGAAAAAAAAAGACAACTGGTGTTGCTCCGCACGGCCGCAATAGATTAAATTTTGTGATTGTTTCGTGGACTGCTGTGAGACTGTGATGTTTATTTATCTGTATATCGTCCACAATCTAACACGTGGGGCCACTCCTGCATTAGATACCAAACGAAACGGGTGTGAAACCTCAACGCAGGCAGCTCGTCACCGGGTCACTGCTGGTTGTTAGTTTTACCAGAACGGTGAGGACGTGGTGCACAGCGGGGCTAAACCCAGGTCTGTCTTATCTGGGCTGTAAACCAGCTGAGCAGCAGACACAGCCGTCCTGTGTGTGCGTGTGTGTGTGTGTGTGTGTGTGTGTGTGTGTGCGTGTGTGTGTGTATCTGCAGCATGTACATGTAAGTGTGTATTTGGGAGTGTGCATGTTGCAAGGTGCTCTTAGACATGTCTGGGCGTATTCTCAGTCAGTGCTGCAAAGAGACATTGAACTACATTGCATCGACACACACACACACACACACACACACATACAAACACACACCATGTAGTTTGTATGGTACACAGAAGCATAAATGAAAACTGATTGAATTCTGAAGAAACGTTTTGTTTAACTGAAAGAAAAATTAAATCTTTGCTCGTGAGGATCTGGGACACGAATGGAATCAAGTCTCCAGTTTCTGACCGGATTTATGTAACACCGTATTTGTTATGAACGCCACACTCTGGTTTAGTCACTCTAATCTGACAATCAAGACAAGACTTTGTACGGCAGCTTGCTTAAGGTTACATCACAATTAGTCAGCTCGCCTGCAGGTAAAAAGTAAACAGATTATTTACAGTTTATCGACACCTGCTTTGATAACATGTTTAGAAAGTGCCTCACTGAGCACAGGACGTCTTCTGAACCTCATCTCTCGGCCTTAGTTCTCATATAGACCTAGTTTCATACAGCTATTTTGAAAACACACCATGCATGAATGAGTGGAGACTGTACTTTTCCTGTGAACACAGATGTTTATTTTGAAAATACATTTTGAATGTTAACGAGCAGAAACTCTCTGTTACCTGTGAACCTGGAAGTTTATTTTGAAAAGACACTGCATGTAACAAACAGAAACCATACATTTCATGTGAACAGACACTATGAAACTACAAACCATATATGAGCAGAGTTAAGCAACAGGGGACAGCATGTGAAGAAATAAGAACAATAGAACAACAGTAATAAACAAAATAGTTAATAAAATGATGACTACATTTTAAACAGGGAAGAAGACAAGGAGAAGGCAAAAGAAAAAGAATAAGTGAGAGGGAGGGAAGACAAAAATAAACTAAGGGCTCATCTGTTTGGTAAAGTCAGGATGGGTTTGGTTTTATATCATGCATTATTTCCGTTCATACAGACAGATAATGACTTGGAAGTTCAACCAAGTTAACCAACAATTATTTACCCAGCATCGCACAGGTGACCGAGTCACCAGACTCCAGTCTGCAACATGCAGGTGCAACAGTAAAACAACATAATTAGCAGATCCATTGGAACGACATGATCATTGCATTCATGTTGAAACAGGTTGTTGAGGAAGAACACAGTGTTTGGGAGTTTGATAAGACAGGCATAGAGAAACTGTGACGTCTTTCGGTTGCACCTTCTAGTGCAGCATGTGCTTTCTTTTTTTGTTTTTTTTACGGATCTCCAGTGAGTGAGAAACGTCTTTCCAATTGAAATGTCCACGAGTTAAAAAGGTGAGTCAGCACATCAAAAGAAAAACGCTGACACGCACGCCAAGACATTCAGGTGCCAGGGTTCACGTAAAGCACATCTTAATGGATATCTGTTCACGCTCGTCTTATCGCCTGACGTCTGCAGCAAAAACACTAACGGTGACTCAGCGTTATCAGGCAATTGTTTTACAGTAGTCTGACCTGGGTCATCTACCTGGCTGCCCGTATCTCTTAATTCCTCTTGCTGCACCTGGACTCGAGAAAAACAAGTAGAACATTCACAAACTAATTTGCAGACAAATTGTGACTGAAGACAGAAGGAAGTATACTCAAAGCAGGTATGCAAACTAAATATGGTCAATACACAAAGGAAATGGAGAAGAAAAATGATTAAATCAAATTGTGGATGGTGCTGAAACAGATCCATAAGGATATGGATATGGTGGCCCTGAAGGGCAAACGACAATGACATTAACAAAAATATGACATAAACAAAAACACAACATTAAAAAGGTGTTACAATTGATTTGCCTCGAGTGTACTGTGGAGTGGGCAAGACTGTTTTTAATGTCATGCTAGCTAAGAACCGTTGACTTGCGCTAGCCATAGCATAAGCGAACTCAGCAACTAGAAGAACTGAATGAAATTTCTTGAAAACATCTCCAGATGTCTCGAACATACCGCTCACTTGGAAAATAGGTCTTATGTCCAAAATTCTGAACTATCCCTTTAACAAAAACACTACTACAAAAAGAAAAACATGCCAAAAAGACAAAAAAAAAAGTTTTTGTTAATGACCTCTGCTCCGTCTGTAGACCCGTAAACCCTCGAACGCGTTGCGGGGGATTCCCTCCTGGCACCACCAGTCACCGTTTGTCCGGTCCCGGTTCTCAGCTCCAGCAGGGGCTATCTCGGTCTCCATAGACGCTCGTTCACGTTCTGCCCTTTGAGCATCCCTCTCACGCAATTCTTCCTCTGTATATTTAGGCTAGTACAGGTACGGTTGGGTTTGGGTGGAAAAAAACTCCTCATCAGAGTCTTCAAAAGTTTCAGTATATTCTCCAAAAGTGTCCATTTCTGTGAGATTGAAGAAACTAGCACTGCAGGCTACTCTGCGTCTGTAGCAATGACAGCAGGTAAACAAACTATTATAGAACCGATAACTTATAAGTGCTAGGTGATATCACTCCGCCGCTGCCATAGCCTACTAGGAAGTATGACACGCTGCTGCTGCTGAGACATAAATCCTTAAAAATGCAAGGTTGGTTTTATTTCAAACATTCTATCAACGCATATGTACATCAATAGTCTGCCGTTACAATTGATTTGCCTCGAGTGTACTGTGCAGTAGGCAAGACTGTTTTTGTGCCATGCTAGCTAAGAACCGTTGACTCGCGCTAGCCATAGCATAAGCGAACTCTGCAACTAGAAGAACTGAATTAAATTTCTTGAAAACGTCTCCAGACGTCTCGAACACACCGCTCACTTGGAAAATAGTTCTTATGTCCAAAATTCCGAACTATCCCTTTAACAAAAACACTACTACAGAAAGAAAAAAAAAAGTTTTTATTAATGTCGTTTTGTTTTTGTTAATGTCATTGTGTATTGTTAATGTTATGTTTTTGTTAATGTCAAGATTTTCTTTTTGTTGTCTTTTTGTTAATGTCATTGTGTTAATGTTGTTGCCACTGTAATTCCTCATTCTAATCAGGTGAACCTACGTTAGAAGTTTATTTTGAAAAGAGACTGTATGGATTGAATGAGTAGAAACTTTAGATTATCTGTGAAAACGGAAGAATTTTAAAAGATGTTATGCATTTAACAAGCAGAACTGTGGTTCCTTTAAACACAAAGGTTTATTTTGAAAATAAACTACATAACTATGGGAAACAACGTGAGTTACAATTCGGCTGAGAGTTGTTAATATGACAGAAACAAGAACTGTAGTTTCATTGTGATCCAATAACCAGCAGCTTCCATGGTTTGATTGTCTTGCTGTCAGCAGTTTCTTACAGTCACGGTTCACTTGTGCTAAACTGAACTTGACAGGCCTGATGAGAAGCATGTATGTTGAGCTTCATAGGCGGACACATATATCTCCCCTCGTCTTCCTCCGTCTCCCTGACTCACGCCGTCTCGTCTCTTTCCTGTCGGATCTTTGTCCCTTCACGCTCTCTTCCCCACCAACACACACAATCAGCCTTTCTTCTCCTTTGGTGTAGTCAGCATTTTTATCTCGCTCATGATCTCCTCTCTCTGCTGCTGATGATAACATGTTGTGATAATGGCACAATGTCTAAAAGCAATATAAGACATCCAGATCATTAATATGTCGTCAAATAGCTATTTTCTATGTAAAGAGTCATATTTACCTGAACTTGCTCTCCCTCTGTGTGTGTTGTTATCAGGGCTTCTTTGTAACGTATGAATGTGCCCACTAGCTAGCTCGCGTTATCATCTGTAACCACCATAACATCGGGCTCACCCTTAGATAAAATCTAGCTCTGCCAGTACTGTTGCTATTGTGTACACTGTTAGCACCGTTAGCTGCAAAGGCGCCAGCTCAGCCGTAGCCATGTGGAGAGCAATTGAGAGGCAATTTAAATACGACAAATCAGAGCTCAAACTCAAACAAAATGTTCTGGAGGCCACTGGTAGCTCTGACTTGAACTCGCCCTCAAAATCTTCCTGGTTTTCTCCATTGTAGCAATCATGCTGATACATACAATATATCGCCAAAAGTATTCACTCACCCTTCCAAATACTTGAAATCAGGTGTTCCAATCACTTCCATGGCCACAGGTGTATAAAAGCAAACACCTAGGCATGCAGACTGTCTCTACAAACATTTGTGAAAGAATGGGTCGCTCTCAGGAGCTCAGTGAATTCCAGCGTGGTACTGTGATAGGATGCCACCTGTGCAACAAGTCCAGTCGTGAAATTATCTCACTCCTAAATATTCCACAGTCAACTGTCAGTGGGATTATAACAAAGTGGAAGTGATTGGGAACGACAGCAACTCAGCCAAGAAGTGGTAGACCATGTAAAATGACGGAGCGGGGTCAGCGGATGCTGAGGCACATAATGCACAGAGGTCACCAACTTTCTGCAGTCAATCACTACAGACCTCCATACTTCATGTGGCCTTCAGATTAGCTCAAGAACAGTGTAGAGAGCTTCATGGAATGGGTTTCCATGGTGATCATCTGTATCCAAGCCATACGTCGGATGCAGTGGTGTAAAGCACGCCGCCACTGGACTCTAGAGCAGTGGAGACGTTCTCTGGAGTGACCAATCACGCTTCTCCATCTGGCAATCAGATGGACGAGTCTGGGTTTGGCGGTTGCCAGGACAACGTTACTTGTCTGACTGCAGTGTGCCACGTGTAAAGTTTGGTGGAGGGGGATTATGGTGTGGGGGTGTTCTTCAGGAGCTGGACTTGGCCCCTTAGTTCCAGTGAAAGGAACTCTGAATGCTTCAGCATGAGAAGAGATGTTGGACAATTCCATGCTCCCAACTTTGTGGAACAGTTTGGGGATGACCCCTTCCTGTTCCAACATGACTGCGAACCAGTGCACAAAGCCTGCACAGAGTCCTGACCTAACCCGATAGAACACCTTTGGGATGAATTAGAGTGGAGACTGAGAGCCAGGCCTTCCCTCCAACATCAGTGTGTGACCTCAGAAATATGCCTCTGGAAGAATGGTCAAAAAGTCCTATAAACACACTCCTAAACCTTGTGGAAAGCCTTCCAGAAGAGTTGAAGCTGTTATAGCTGCAAAGGGTGAACCAACGTCCTATTAAACCCCTATGGATTAAGAATGGGATGTCACTAAAATTCAGGCAGGCAGGTGAGTGAATAGCCAAAAGTTCAAATTAAAAGAAGTTCCACCTCAACCAGCAAAGACAATAAAATGCATTTTGAATCTATTAACGTTACAAATAAATATCTCTGTCATACTTAAGATCGTAAGATTTTGAATACCGTGATTGTACGTTTTACATCGTGGTATGGGTACTTCTGCTGAAGCACTGGGATTGGTAGACTGTTCACATGTATTTAGTTTCATAACTTTAACTGTGACAAGGGCTCTATAATTTATCATTTAATATCAGCATTTACATTTTGATCCCTGGGGGACTAGCTGTGTTTAGGACTAGAAAGAGTCCTTTTGGTGTCAGGAGTGCAGGAAGGCTCAGCATGTTGAATGCAAAATACATTTTTATACTCCAACCTTGCACTTGCCAGAATATAAAAAGCTGCAAGGAATTGAGTAAGAAAATATAATACATTGATTTGGTAAATTCTAAACATAAGAGGGGCTTTATAAAATTAATGGAAACTCTAATGGATTTGACTGGATCTGGTCTTCGGGCCAGTAGAGACCCACAACCAACACAATTTTATATAATATACTATTATGAGCCAGCAGATTTGCAGATTTAAGGTGGCATAATGGGTTCAAGATTTCTCTTTTTCAGCAGAAGGGTCATTAGGATCCAAAATATTATTATCTCCGCCTGTGGGGAGATCATGTGTTCGGTTGTGTGTGTGTGTGTGTGTGTGTGTGTGTGTGTGTGTTTTCGTCTGTCCATAGTGATGTAGGAAAATATAAATTCTCAGAAACACTGTCTGTCTACGGCTAATCTCTCCTCCTGGACTAGAGTTCTCAACGGGTCGGCCCAGCCCGACAAACCCGACGGGACCCGAAGTTTCGGGCCGGGTCCGGGCCGAAAAAATACGCAAATGAGCCGGGTCGGGTCGGGCCTCGGGCTTCCTTTTCTTATAAAACACATTTCATCCATCCATCCATCCATTGTCTACCGCTTATCCTGTATTCAGGGTTGCGGGGGGGCTGGAGCCGATCCCAGCTATCATTGGGCGAAGGCAGGGTACACCCTGGACAGGACGCCAGTCTATCACAGGACCAACATATAGAGACAAACAACCATTCACACTCACATTCACACCTACGGGCAATTTTAGAGTCACCAATTAACCTATCCCCAACACATTTCATTAAAAAAATAAAAAATTAAAAAAATTGTAGGTTGTAAATTATATATTGTTTGCTGTGAATCATCGCTGTTCACGTTTGGTCAATCTGGCTGCCTGCTTCATGGGGCAGACGCACACCTGACGACGCTGCGTGACGCACTCACGCCTATAGCCTGGCTGGAGAAGATGCAGCTGGTCAAAAGTAAACTTGCCACAGGCGAATTCATCCTTGCCACTCGAGGAGTGGGGAAATCAGAGGTCTGGAAAACATTTGCAATGGTGGTGGATTCGGATGGATTATGGTTAAATCTTTTAATTTTAAATAAAGTTTCATTTGAATTCACGTCTGCTGTCTGTCTGATCGTGATAACAAGTGTATGAGGAAAACAAGGCAGGCGCGCGGGGGTCGGGTTCGGGTCGGGTTCGGGCCGACAATTCATGCTGGTGTGTCGGGCTGCGTCGGGTTCGGGTTTAAAAACCCGCGGGCCGGGTCGGGTCGGGCTGTAATTTTCAGGCCCGTTGAGAACTCTATCCTGGACCCATCAGCCTCATGTTTTAGGCTTGTTTATGACTGTTTGCTCAGTGATTTGTTCCATTATTATATGTCCTGTTTCATATCATCATTAACAGCTGACTCCTCACACTAGAAACATTTCCAGCAATGGGCTATAAAAGCAAAGTTTGTGTTGTCTGTTGCAGGCCAGATTCTGATCTTTTCCAGGGGTTAAAAAGCTGTAACCCAAAGAAATGTTTGGTCTCCTTTTGAACTGGAGCATCTGCAGATTAATTCCATACCTGATATGTTCCATCCACGGAAGTTAGACATGATATGGGATTAATTCACCCTGTGTTTGTTATCTTCACATTTAGGTTATCTTCACCACCATCTTGACTGTAACGGAGCTGACAGCGGCGTGAGCTCATATCATCATCGTCATGTTCATGTTCACGTTAGGTCAACTAGAAACTGTCGACTCTGTGCAGAGGCGGGGAAACAAAACACCTCTATCCCTCTGATGTTCTCCTTGATTAACATATGGATTAAGTTGATCTCGGGACGACATGTGTTCAGGGGGAAAGTAAATCCTTCAGTGATGATGCTTCCTCTCACAGTACGGTTTTACAGCCAGAGGGTCTGAATCTCACTCAACCCATGAGTGATGGCCTCTTAATAATGTAGTTCAAATCCCTGCAGTTAGCAGTGGCTCTCAGCAAGCAGCTACAAGTGTAATAATTAATAACTGTTAAACTGTCAGTTGTACAAATAAACTAAATGATTAACATCTTTTTGTCAGAAATCCCAGAATGAGAAGTAACATAACTTCACTATATAAAAACAAAGTTGAATGTAATGAATTAGGATTTCATATTTTTTTAAAGTGACATTTCACTCTTTCATTTAAACATGATCATGATATATTTATACTTCATTTACAGTTACTTAGTCATGTTTTGAAGTAAATTTTTCTAAAGAAGTAATAACTTCAAAGCAGTGTTTTAATGCTACACTTTGCAGATTATTATTATTATTATTATTATTATTATTATTATTATTATTATTATTATTATTAATTATAGTATTCTTGTTATTTGAATGTAATTTGTCAACAATATATACCAGTCTATACAAGTACCCTGGTTATGCACTGGTGTATATTTTAATCCCTTAATTATGCAATAATGACTCAGCAAATCATTGATGTGAGTTCTGACACAAACATAGTATTCACAATATGCACTTGATGAACAAGAGCTGGATTTGATTGATTGATTTATTGATCTGGTTATTAGGATACAGGCAAGGTGCATTATCCACAGGACAACGACTTCATTCATTCCTTACTGGTGTTAAGTACTTGCTAGTACTTGATAGAAACAAGGTTTTGTTTAAGGAAAACACATGTAAGCACATTTACTTCACTGTTATGAGTCGATGAATATGATATTGATATGTATATATAAATATTATCGCCAACATTTTAGCTGACATGATTCCAGAACATTCTCCACCAATACAAGATGATGGCATTATACATATTATATAATACATTTATGTAAACAGAGTCCATTGTATTTATTGTTTTGGCTTGTTATTAATAATAATAATAATAATAATCATCATCATAATAATAACTGAACCAATTTGGTCAAACTTTTATTTTCTGTTTGGCAATAAACCTGGTACCCAGATTTTATGGATATTATGAGTGATATTGATATCTTATACTATGGATTGATATATTGATACTGAAGGCTAAGCAGCATCAATTTCATGGTTCATTGTCAACATGGTTTCCTTATTCAGCATAAACCCAGTTATAAATCTGACATCCTTGTTTTTTCAATGTCATAAAATATAAAGCGGCCAGGAGCTGGAAACACACAGCCACCAATAAAAACAGACAAATCTTTAGTGATAATCACTAAAAACATAACAGATCATATGAAATAAAGGTGATGGAGTATCTTAGATGGAACTTATCTTTGTCCCTTTCACTGAAAGTCTGTGGGTGCCTGTAAATCACTCAAGCTATTCAAATTCAACCTTTTCAGCTGGTTTTCTCAGCGTGTCACTTCATGATATATAAATAAAGTTATTTATGTTAGTTATGTGTATTTTTTTGCGTTCACCACCAGCTGGGATTTCATCAGCATGACTTCACTGGGTGTGGAGATTTCCTCCAAAAACAGCCCACAAGCCGGGAAGCGTTTGGAAACCCAAAGAAGTTCTGCACCTGGACAATTAACAACACTATCAACGTCCTGCAGGCACTTTATGGTCATTTGGTGCAATGTGAGGAGAAAATAAAATCGTACTTACTGTCATTTCAAACCTCCCGAATCATGTTCATCCTTTCAACATTTCAGCAAATTATTCCCCGGGGCAAATCCACAGCACTATTTTTCTGTTGCCAAGAACCAACAGTTGGAAACCGCGATACACAGCACCACCTCTTCTGTCGCTGCCTGTGGTCAGGCTCACCAGCTGCCCCATCTCATGATGATGATGTCATGACCCCAAACTGACTCAGCAACATCTCAACTGGAACGAGAGAGAAAAACATTGTTGTGACACTGGGAGAGAGCACAAAAAAAAAAAACGACATGAAAAAAAAACGGATGAATGTAAATGTGAGAAAATAAAGTTAAATACATCAGTAACCAGAAAGGCGACCGGTGGCACTGCCATGGTGCTCAGGTAGTAAAGGGCATCATTAAGTGCTTTATGAGTCTACTGTGAGCAAATAAAACACAACAGGCTGGAACAGCAACTGATCCACGCTGTAAACTATCAGCTTTTATTGGCCACAAATAAAAACATGCTTTTTGCACACATTTCAACTCCTAAAAATACGATATTCAAGGTTCTTCGGATTGTCTGCAGGTGTCGTGATCAGGGATTATTAATATCCTCTAATATCACATTTAAGTCAAATGTTGGTGTTAGAAACAGGGTGAAAACGACTCATGACAGCATATTAAGCAATGACTGATGCGGTAGTCATGAAAGCAGATGTATTACCTGAAGCATGTTACGGGTTTCCACCGCTTCCTTTCTGGTAACTATTGGGCATTTTTCTACCAATGATTGAAGTTCTCAGATGGTATTTGAGTATATATACCGTATATATATATGTATAAAATGGTAAAATGTTAAATGGTCCTCATTTATATAGCGCTTTTATCCAAAGCACTTTACAGTAATGACTGACATTCATTCACACATTCACACACCGACGGTGGAGTCAACTACGCAGGGCGACGGCCAGCTCGTCAGGAGCAATTAGGGTGAGGTGTCTTGCTCAGGGACACCAGGCACTCAGCTAGGAGGAGCCGGGGATCGAACCCGGCAATCTTGTGGTTGCCAGCCAACCCGCTCTACCTCCTGAGCCAATCCCCCCCAGCTGTGTGTTGAAGAAAACTCTTCAGGTCCAATTCTGTAGCTGGTTCAAATGAGGTTTAATCACTGACAGTGGAGAAAAGACAATGTCG
The DNA here is from genome assembly GCA_029853015.1 of Chelidonichthys spinosus. Classification (NCBI taxonomy): domain Eukaryota; kingdom Metazoa; phylum Chordata; class Actinopteri; order Perciformes; family Triglidae; genus Chelidonichthys; species Chelidonichthys spinosus. The sequence goes on along the minus strand of CM056832.1, from coordinate 5,551,636 downwards.
CGGTTGCCACACAGCCCAATCTGCCCTGATGTGAGGCAAGAGACAACTTATACAGAACCAAAGGGGCAGGTCCAAACAGTGGATCCACATAGACTCAATACGCGTTTCACCCTGGGGAAGAGACGTCCTGAGACAACATAAAGGTGTGACTTCCTCGGAACAGCTGGGTTCTTGCTAGATAGTGTCACAACAGGGGCCATTCATGAAGGCCTTGATCAAGTATGTGGGATGAAGGTGTTTCGGAGACGGTCCAGGAAGGGGGACAGATCAGAGGGTCTCATCATTAACATGACAAGGCTTACATACAACGAATGCAGCTCAGCAAGACATTTGAGGTTCCCGAGAGGAAGTAATATTTAAACAAAACAAATTGGAAGGTAACACATTTTCTTCTACATGTGTTTTACAGCTTAGTTATTTCATATTTATATCACACATGCTGCCGCCTGGCTTCTGCTTTTTTTCTGACATTAAAAATAAAATGAAGAAACAATCAAGGCATTACCTTCTCTTTGAAGCCTTTCTTTACACATAATTATGATAAGAGTGTTATGATTAAAAGATTGTATTATAAATATCAGCAAACAAGTACAGTTAAAAAACTGTCTTCCACAACAACAGTCATCCGAATCCTATTTGTTTTAATCTGCACTGATAACAGATGATGTATGGATATATGTGCAGAGTTGAGGAAACTGAACTGTTTCTAATTTTAGTAAAAACACACTTCCATAATTACCGGCTACAAACGTTAATGCAAGTCTTGACAAAATGCAACTACGACACATTGGATAAACATCCGTGTACAATGTTCAACATCTTTGCAGCTTCCTGCTTTCCTTCACACACACACACACACACACACACACACACACACAATCACTCACTCTACGAGGCAGCTTCGACGGAAACAAAGGAAATGTCGCTGTGAATTGGATTAAAAAAACAGGCTAAGTCATGATCCAAACATGATCTTCATGATCGTTTTATTCATTTCTATGTGTTTTTTTATTTATGTGTTTATGCATCATTTTAAGGAGAAAAATGATGAAAAATGATGAGAAAATAAAAATGTTTAAGCACTGGTCAGTTTTGAGATTTTTGGCTTCCATAACACTTGTTTCATACTCCAAAATACACATTTATAGGTGGTAAGTTTACTACTTTGTCTATTTTGCATCTGTAGATTTCTCCCAAATTCACCAAAAGTTACAATTGCCTGAAAACTTTGCCTCAAATGCCTGATTTCCATATTTAAACATCAAAAATGATTGTCAGAAATCAACTGGGAAGGTCGAATAAAAATAAATCTATTAGTTAATTTATTTGAAACAACAACCTGGCTGCCATGGTAACGCTGCAGTGACAAAGAAAGGCCCCTATGGTATGCTTGAATATCTAATTATTGTATTATTATATAATAATATGAATATGTTATCCCTTCATGCCATCGGCCAAACTGAGAAATACACATGTTCAGACGAGAACATCGTCAGCATAAAAAGGCATTCGCAGCGAAAGCAAAATGATTGTTAATTTTACATATAGAAAACTGTATGTACAGGTCCCCTCCAGCACCCTGAGGATCCTCCAGGGAGAGCGCCGAGGCGGGCAGGAAGGATCGTGTCCGACCCCTCTCACCCCGGGCACAAACTGTTTGAGTCACTTCCCTCTGGCAGGAAGCTGAGGTCTATAAGACCAAAACCACTGCCACAAGAGTTTCATCCTGGCTGCAGTCGGCCTCATCTTCTCAGGACAACCATTTACAAATCCCTGCACATCGGAGAGCAGACACTTCATTGACTCATATCATATATTTTTATGATATTCTTGTGTATTGTTTATTTTTGATATTTCTTTTTTAATTGCACTTTTTTAATTGTTGTGCATTATTAAGTCAGATTCCTCGTATGTGCAAACGGTAGTAAACATTACATAACACACACACAGCGTATCATTTCATCTATTGGTTTTGCACAGAGCGACACAAATTCTCCTTTTTATTTCGCGTCACTCAGACAGCGGACCTCTTAGTTGGGTTAAGGAAGTTTGACACACTTCACACTTTGTGAGTATTTCTCAGTATTTAATACTACGTACTGGCCAGGTCTGGACGTTGCTTAGTCATGTGGATGTATTTCATGCCTGTGTCTCCAGCTAAAATGATCCTAATTAACTTTGTAGTGCTGAAAATCACTGAACATGTAACCAGCAGATTGCTTTCTGTCTCTATTTCACAAGCTGCCATGACACTTTGTGTTTACAGACATTTACTCTTCACACTTTGAGCGGATCTTTTTCCACTAGTTTGGTCTCAGAATGTTGTATATTGTTATTTTACGTCCCGCTATTGTACTTTTCATGTTGAGTTTTGTGCCCTGTTAATATGTTACAGATTCAAATAAACTGTAGAGCACGTAATTAAAACCATCTGTAAATAAACAATGTGTAGTTGTCTTCTAGGAGACAGGTTCTTCTGCTAAAGGATGAATGTCTTTAGGTTTAAAGACCTTCAGGACAAAAAAAGATGAATGAACGTCTTCCATTTATAACCTTCACACCGGAGCCATTACAGCGGCCCGGCGCTTTGAGACTTCTCAGCTTCAGCGTCGCTGTTCATCATCCTGTTAAGAGCTGAGGAGATGAAGTAGTCAGCTGCCATTTTTAAGTGGAGCGCCACTTAGTTTACGTCTCACGGCGAGCTGTCAGGAGACGCTTTGGCCCCACGGAGAGTCTCACCACAAGTGTTAGACATTTATGTGTGAAACGCATATTAAAGAGAACAATACGTAAAATGACACCACTGACTTCTAACTCATTTAAAGCTCAAACTGTTCTGCAGAGAAACCAACTGGTCACACTGTGTAAACAACAACGCTCCACCACAAAAACCTATGATTTTAACGTTGTGAATTTTGTTTTGCTGATGAACCGAGTGTTGCAAACTGTATCAAACAGTTTTCTCTGGGAGAAACAAATGTAATTGAGAGTGAGGTTTTGTGGTAAACCTAACTTTGTAGCAGATCAAGTGTCTACGCGGCGGCTCGGACGTCGGTGTCAGGCGGCGAGGGGCGGGCCAAAGCGACGGCATTTGACGCCTTGTGGTGGAGAACGAGCTGGAGGAACACCTCCATCCACAATCATCTTCTCTTCAAAGTCACTGTGTGACTGTTTAGGCTGCATAGTCAAGAATAAAATGGATCTTTTTCACTCAGGACACAGACGTATAACCCTGATGACTAATTGACCACATGAATCAGTCTGATAGATGAATCCTTCCAGACTGACAAAGAGGAACTGCATTTAGCTCTCAGGGCAGCGTTAAAAACTGTAGAGTCGTCATTTCTTTGAGAAAAAAAAAAGGAGCATCTCTGACTCCAGCTCTCTTCATGCTGTCGGTTTATTTCATGTACAGAAGGTTCAGCAATATTATATCTCATTATCAGTTTGAATCGTTACGCACATGAGGTCGCATGTTGAATTTTGGTATTTCTCAAAATGAAACTTTGATGACTCAAATCAGAGCACACAGGGAGCGTAGACACTAATATAGGTGGATAAAATAAATAATGAACATATTAAGCGGAGACATTACAGGTGCATAAAGCATTTACTTACTCAGTCGATTAAAGTCATTAAGACAATTCATTGTTGTTTAAAATGTTATGTTTAAAGTTTTAAGTCACAAGGTTTGGTTATTACAGCGTGACAAATAGCAGCATTAGCGTGGAGGATACGACACGCTGACACTCGGTGCAAATTCTCCACTTAATCAGGGAGTCGATTCATTATCGGAGATTAAGGGAGAAGAACCAGTTTGATGGATGACTCCACGCTTGTCTTGTCATCTCTGGTGATGAAGTGAGACCTGCGTCACTACTTAACAGCGACTGTATGTATCGGCTTGAGGTCAGAGGTCAAGGTCATCATCTATTTAACTGTTACTGTCAGGGTGGAGGGGCCACTTTATCAGGCACACCAGGCTGAAGCTAAATTAAATAATCTCTCTCTCATCTTTATTTTCATATGTGCAATCTCAACAGTGGTATTCAACTTATTTATGGTTAGTTATGTATTAAATCTTACTGTTACTTACTAATTTAAGTCTGTTATAGATCCTCTTATATTAAGTCAATTCTTTTCATTCCATGTGTTGCTTGTATTCTTGTGTATTCGGTGTGTGTGTGTGTGTGTGTGTGTGTGTGTGTGTGTGTGTGTGTGTGTGTGTGTGTGAACCTCTTATCTTGTGTCTCATCTTAATACAATACTTACTTGTGGCTTGGAGTGGACATAGTCATGGTGAGGCCACCCGTTGGTTTGTGGACTACAGTTTTGAAGCCTCCAGTTCTGCATTTCAGCCATTGGCATCTTGGAATTTTTGCAACCAGTGAAGGAAGTGACCATATTTGGACTGTGGAGGAGCGACGGGTGGATCTGAAGAACACAAGCGACAGAGTGGCAACGTTACTGGATCTGGATCCTTCTGGATTCTGGTGTGGAGCTGTAAACAAAGTTAGGTCCATAATTCAAGGTCAACTTTACAGCTAAGTGTTAAAGTCGTCTTAGTAACTAACTGGTAGCGTGGTAGCGACCTGTCAATCAGCAAGTAGCCCCGCCCCTAGAGCGTTCCCCTGCTTTCTGGTCTGTTGGACTCTAAATGGACCATAATGTACTAAATGAACATCATGCTGGATTGAAGAAGACTTGAAACTAGAGATTGAGACCATAAACTCATGTTTACAATGTTTACTGAGATAATAAATCAAGTGAGAAGTAGGGTCATTCTCTCATAGACTTACATTTTGGAACCAAAGGAGTCGCCCCTTTGGCCCCCTGATGGCCAGTAGAGGGAATGCAAGTTTAAGGCACTTCAGCCTTGGCTTCACTTTTCTGCTTTACTGCTTGGATGTAAAAAACAATTTATTTCACTGGTCTTTCTGATTTCGTCATTTAAAACGTGGCACTATGACTTCCTACACCTGCTGAAATCTGCTATATATGGAGCCCTGGAATGGCCATTCGGAGGGGGAAACAATTATATATATATATTGTTCCCACATTTTAGTTAATTTGTGGCCATGTTAATTTGTTCCCACAAGTTGTATCTCGAGCGCTCAATGTAGTGAAACATGGCCTCATATATATTTATTTTTCTCCAGATGGCATCAGGGCTCCGTCGCTGTAGATCAAGAGGCTCAAAATTCAAATGTATTGATGAAAATCAATGTTTTCATCTTCAGAAGTATTAGGATCTGGATCTAAATCCAAAAATTGGTTTATCTTTTATAAACATCATTAAAGTTGACTTCTCCTGGTCCCTGTTAGGCACAGCAATAAATCATATTTCATTTCATGGGCTTTTTCTTTGAACATAAGACATTTTGATATGTCAAAGTAATGAATGCCAATATTAAATTTAATCTGCAGTGGCTAAGGGGTTAATCATTTTTGCAGCCGAAGGATATCTAGGTCACCATGTCAGGCTGTGTTGTGAAGGCCCTGCACCTGGGTTCATAAGTTCAAAATATAAGTTCAAAAGAAACTGAATACACCATGATGTCATAATAACCTTGAAGAGGTCAGCTGGGCCTGCCAGGTGTGATGGCTGGAAGAGCTCCAGATTATGGGTGGGGAAATATGACAGTCATTGTTTTTTGGGGAAAATGGGATCCTGATTTGAAGAAAGGATGAGATTGACAAGCTGACATGGGTGTGGAAATCCTGGGACCAACGGCATATAAGTCGAGGGCACACAGCTCTCGGCTGGTCTTTACCCCGGGGTAACCCACGATGTTTGGATCCTGTATTGGCTAATAAACATCTATTTTGGATTAAAGACCGGTTGGACTTCTTTTCATCTGGGACTGCAATTGTGAGTCTATCTGTTAGATAGTTAGTTTATCTAAAATGGACCTAGAAATAATGTAGTTGAAGGTTTTTCGCTACAACAAATCACAGCTGAATTCCATTTAGCTGCTTGCGTTTCAGGATATACTTTATAACTGTATGTTCACAACCGGTCTGCTTTTCCTACCAAGACCAATTAAAATGACATGTGGTTAGAGGTGGACAAAGTAAGCAGGACCAAACAAATGTCTTCAGAGTCGCAGTGAGTCATTTGCTCTCCGCTGACTCTCATTTAATCTGCTCTTTCTTTTACATTTCACGGGAGAAGGAGCTCATTTCCTGACAGGGAGATGGATGTGGAGATAAAATGGCCGACCACAACGGCACACACACACAGGCACACACACACCTACACGCACACAAACCTACACACTCACAAACCTACACACTCACACACACACACACACACACACACACACACAGCTGTCTAAACAAGTAAAGGATTAGAGGTTCTTTTGCTCAAGAGAGAAAATTTACATTTGCTGCTTTTGTGCTTGGTGTGTGTGTGTGTGTGTGTGTGTATGTGTGTGTGTGTGTGTGTGTGTGTGTGTGTGTGTGTGTGGTGTGTGTGTTGTGTGTGTGTGTGTGTCGTGCGGTGTGTGTGTGTGTGTGTGTGTGTGTGTGTGTGTGTGTGTGTGTGTGTGAGAGGTGACTGGACACAGCTTTCAGTTTCCACTCAGTAAACACGGAAAGTCTCATGCACTCACACTGAAAAATGATTATAATTAAATTACGTCCACTGAAACTTCCAAAACTTTTTTCCCATCTTTGATTTTTTTTCCAATATAAAGTTATACAAATCACAGCAGGGTATTCCTGCCTTCCACCAGTCAAAGTTGTTATTCATTTGGATTTCACACATAATTCACTCCTCACACAGTTCATAAAAGAAGGCAGCACCGTCACCAAGGGAGGATCCTAAATGTGTCTGCTTCAACACCACTCTCTTGTCTGCATAAGAAAAACATGTAACCAGCAGTCGCTTAGCTTAGCTTAGCATGAAGACTGGTAGCAAAGGTTCTGACCGAAGGAAACAAACCGAGTCTGCCTCCCAGCAGGTCTAAAGCTCACTAATCAACATGTTGCATCTCAGTTGTTTAAGCCAAATTAAAAAAAGCTGTGTAAAAAAAAAAAAGAATCGCCATTTCAGATACTTTTATCCTCAAATTTACATTTCAAGAGTATGTATATATATGGTGTCATGTCTCCATAAACATAGGGTGCACTGCACCAGTTGATCTGTACGATTGCGCCCCCCTCCCCAGCCCCCCACCGGCCTGCACTCACACTGCTCCGAGCCCAACCAGGCCGAAGCCCGATGACCTCTTGTACATAGGTCATCACATCGTAACACGGCGCCACATGGCTTTATGTAGTTTCCAAGAAGCGTGGTCTCAGAGTCACCAACAGTCTGAGTGGAGCGCTGAGCGATGATGAGAGGCCTCATGCATGAGTAACTGTAGCGTGCCGAAGCACACCTCTTCTAACCACGCCAGGGCTGAGGAAGTTTACCGTACGGAGCCCTCGCACTCGTCAAAGAAACCAGACTTTTGGAGCCGATGCTGTAAAATACACATGGCAGACAACCTGGAGTGGAGTGTCGCATTCAAGACTCGACACGGACACACGGACATCAGTCGCTGCAGTGTTTTAATGTGAAACGCACAGCTGGAGAAGTCACCATCAAAGTGAGATAGTTTTAATTTTGTGTGGTGTTTAACAAAAGCATTTTAATTAAAAAAAAAAAAAAAAACTTGTCATGTGATCTGCTATTAAGCACATTGACCACACAGCCATTTAGGCTACTAGGTTTCACCTTGTCCTGCCTATGATCTAAAATGCTGGGTTAAAAGAGATGAGTAAAATATTATCTTCATCCAATTTAATGAATCAGAATGTATACATTGATTAATTATATATTGTATTATCCATCCAAAACTGCAAAGGAATTAACTAAATGCATGAAATATTCTGGAATGATATGAAGTAAAGTAGCAAGAAATAGAAATTCTCAGGTTAAGCAATACCAGCAGTACTTTAAGTAGTACTTAAATACAGTACTTTGTTACTTTCCACTGCTGTATTGATCACATTCGTATTTTGTTTACATGCCTGCAGTGAGACAAGATGTTCTGATAATCCTCTTAAATTGGACAGGTTGTGTTCCAACACACTGACAGACAAAACACACAAGTGTGACGAAGGTGTGAACATGTTGTGACTGGTCAGATCTAGAGATACTGTGAAAACACTGAACTCCAGTCCAGGCAATAATGGCAGTCATATGATGAGGTTCTCCCTTTGTTCTCCAAACATTTCAACTTTCCAGGCTGCGTTCACACTGAAAGCCTGACTGCTCCATTTGTAATTCATTTGCAGGCTCTCAACTACACTGGCAAATGAGGGCCATTGTAGTAGACATTATTTGTAAAAATGGGGGAGGGTGACATTTCACAAATTTGCCATAGATTTATGTGAAATTAAAAGAAAAAACTCACTAATTTGCAAGATTATGGAGTCAAAAATGTATGTGAAAAAAATATTTTCTCTGAGAATTAAGTAGCAAATTTAGCCAAGAAAGATGAGGAAAAACTCAAAACATTTAGGAAATAATTAAGTCATACATTAAAAAATACGTTTCTAAAAAAACACTCAGAAAATTGCCGAGATTAAAGGAGGACGCTGGACAGAGGAGGCTGGAGGAGGACAAAGGAGGCTGGAGGAGGACAGAGGAGGATGGAGGAGGCTGGAGGAGGACAGAGGAGGATGGAGGAGGACGGAGGAGGATGGAGGAGGACGGAGGAGGCTGGAGGAGGACAGAGGAGGCTGGAGGAGGACGGAGGAGGCTGGAGGAGGACAGAGGAGGCTGGAGGAGGACAGAGGAGGATGGAGGAGGACGGAGGAGGCTGGAGGAGGACAGAGGAGGCTGGACAGAGGAGGCTGGAGGAGGCTGGAGGAGGACGGAGGAGGCTGGAGGAGGACAGAGGAGGCTGGAGGAGGACAGAGGAGGATGGAGGAGGACGGAGGAGGCTGGAGGAGGACAGAGGAGGCTGGAGGAGGACGGAGGAGGCTGGAGGAGGACAGAGGAGGCTGGAGGAGGACGGAGGAGGCGGGAGGAGGACAGAGGAGGCTGGACAGAGGAGGCTGGAGGAGGACGGAGGAGGCTGGAGGAGGACAGAGGAGGCTGGAGGAGGACGGAGGAGGCTGGAGGAGGACAGAGGAGGCTGGAGGAGGGTGGACAGAGGAGGCTGGAGGAGGACGGAGGAGGCTGGAGGAGGACAGAGGAGGCTGGAGGAGGCTGGACAAAGCAGGCTGGAGGAGGACGGAGGAGGCTGGAGGAAACAGAGGAGGCTGGAGGAGGACGGAGGAGGCTGGAGGAGGACGGAGGAGGCTGGAGGAGGACAGAGGAGGCTGGATGAGGCTGGACAGAGGAGGCTGGAGGAGGACGGAGGAGGCTGGAGGAGGACAGAGGAGGCTGGAGGAGGATGGACAGAGGAGGATGGAGGAGGACGGAGGAGGCTGGAGGAGGCTGGACAGAGGAGGCTGGAGGAGGACAGAGGAGGCTGGAGGAGGACGGAGGAGGCTGGAGGAGGACAAAGGAGGCTGGACAGAGGAGGCTGGAGGAGGACGGAGGAGGCTGGAGGAGGCTGGACAGAGGAGGCTGGAGGAGGACGGAGGAGGCTGGAGGAGGACAGAGGAGGCTGGAGGAGGCTGGACAGAGGAGGCTGGAGGAGGAAGGAGGAGGCTGGAGGAGGCTGGACAGAGGAGGCTGGAGGAGGACAGAGGAGGCTGGAGGAGGCTGGAGGAGGCTGGAGGAGGCTGGACAGAGGAGGCTTGAGGAGGACGGCGGAGGCTGGTGTACACTGTGCACTTGGGGAAGCAGCAGAAAGTGACGAGCAGCAAGTTAATTCAGCCGTCTGTCTGTTGTCCTCCATCTGCAGCCGGCGGTCTGAACGAAGCCCAAGATAATGAATATAGAACCTTCTGCTTTTTTGTTTTTTGCAGGTTCATTTTCTGAATGCTGAGTCAGCTGCTGTTATAAGCTGCTTTATAGTTGTTGGCATCGGCTCGGTTGTCACACACACACACACACACACACACACAAAAAGAGAGAGAGAGAGAGTAACCTACGAGCCTCTGGCGTTGACGCCATGACACTTATATTATTGGTCATTAGCGCTGTGTGATGAATGGATGGACTCCACTTTAGTAAATGAATGTGAGCGGCTGCAGCTGCACTCAGCATCAGTCAGCCGGCATTAGAGAGAGGACTGAGCGGTGGGCGAGTGAGGGCGTGGAGGAAGGTGTGAGTATGGTAATGAGAAGTCTGCCGCATGATGCACCTCCAGTTTATACGAGTACATCTTGGAGTACATCCATACTTTTAAGATAAAGATTAAATGTTTCCTTTTTCATAGTTTGGCTACAGATTTATTGATTCTAATTCAATTTAACCACAAGATGCAGTCATGATGGTTCCTAAACCTAAACTCACAGAAAAGAAAAAACATGCTGCAGGCACAAACAACACTTCCAATTGAAAACCATTATTTTTCAAAGTGCTGAGCAACCTAGTGGCTATTGTCGAGGCGATTTAGATAAAACCTTAGTTACCTCCTCTACGCTCTTGCTTGTCAACAGCAGCTGGTTGCTAGGTGATGGAAGGGGCAAGACAGAAGGAACAGTCGGACCATCAGAAAAGGGGGTCGGTTGTCTTGCAATTTAAACAGTTACACTTTCTTATTTAAATTAAATTTTCCATCCATCCATCGATCGCCTACCACTTATCCTGTATTCAGGGTCGCGGGGGGGTTGGAGTTGATCCCAGTCATTGGGCGAAGGCAGGGTACACCCTGGACAGCTAACCAGTCTATCACAGGGCCGACATGTAGAGACAGACAACCATTCACACTCACATTCACACCTACGGGCAATTTAGAGTCATCAATGAACCTATCCCCATCCTGCATGTCTTTGGACTGTGGGAGGAAGCCAGAGAACCCGGAGAGAACCCACACTTACACGGGGAGAACATGCAAACTCCACACAGAAGGAACGCGGACACGACCCGGGAATCGAACCCACGACCCTGAGGCGACAGTGCTACCCACCACACCACCGTGCAGCCCTCAATTCAATTTGATTTTATTTTATTTATATAGCCCCAAATGGCTTACAGTGAGCTTGTTTTAACCTTTTTGTATTTTACATGTTCGGTGCATTGCTCAAAGGCACATAGACAGAGAACCACTCTGATTGATGTCTTGTTGTTTTTAATGATACAGGTTTTCCATATTTAGTCACACTTGTCGGGACGGTTGAAATGATCCTGACCTTCGATATTTCTCTTCAACAAACCACAAAAACAGAAGTTGAGCTTGTTGCTGGCCACTGTTGTTGCTGCCAGCGACCTGGAAGCTATGAACATGTTTTACAACATCAACAAGGAAGTGATCGGGCTGCCGGTGTGTGTAAAGTCCTACCGGCGCTGAAGTGGTTTCCCATCAGGTGTTCGGATGGACGGACGTTCCTCGATCCTGCAACCTCGCCCTGCAAAAGAAGCAAAACGACCCATTTTAACAGGTCATTTACACTTGAAACCTAGAGACGCACATAGACCTGTTCTTGTGTTTTTTAGGGAGGGAGGGTCTGAATGGGGAGATACCAGGTCAACAGTATACGCCACATAGAAGTGAAACACGAATATTCATTGGAGATGCAGCTCAGCAGTGTGCGTTGAGTTATTGTAGTCAGAAATGAATTAGTTAAAAAAAAAACATTAGAAAGGATGGTTATCATATACTTCAATCATCATGTTCTGTTATGTTTCATAAGTTCTTGCAGCCATTTTGGGGTTGATAACATTTATTAGGCAGATTTGTTGCTAAATTTGAAAACAATTTCACTGCCTAAAAATAATAAAATGATAAGGAATCCTTCCAAAATACCAAAATGTCGAGGAACACTATAGAAGAAGTCAGGCTCTGGTTTTGAACTTTGGACAAAGGAGATTTCTCCAAGAATTACATTTTTTTTGGTGATCGGATGGCAAACACACACACACACACACACACACACACACTCACACACACACTGACCCACATACACACAGACCTGAAGAGTCCACTGAGATGTTACAAATTGATTCTTTTTTTATTCATCATGTTTACATTATGATAACATACTGCTTTTAGCGGACTCATGACTGGTTTGTGTCTTATTGAGAAACAGCCGTTTTCGGTGCAGAACTGCAGCTCCTCAGACCATCTCCAACCTGGCGTTCCCAGTAAACGGGACTGTTTCTGTGTGAAACATGGCGATGCCTCCTGTCACACGTGGACTGAAACCACTGAAAGACGCTGGGTGACTACATCTCCTTTCAGAACGGGCTGAAACACACCTCAGACAGCAAATTAAGAATTCATTAACATACTAATTAGCTCTTAGTGCCACCTGCTGTAGTAATGAATTATTATAAAAGTAATTATTAATATATTCATAAAGCATAAACGTAAGACACATTTTGTAGAATGACTCAAATAGAAAAACTATATTGCCAATAATAATAAAAGTGATATTGCCCATGATTTAGATGAACCTGTCTCATTCTATTTGAGCTTGTTGTCTTTCTTTTGCACGTTTGATGTTTTATGTAACGCAATTGTTATTGTACATGTTGTACCTGTGAAAACAGACTTGTCCCGTCATAGACGGGGCTTGAATTTCAAGTTTGTCATTCTCCTCCTCCGTCTTTGGCGTTTCTTGTTCATGTCCCCGTGGACAGCCAGCCAGACAGACAGACAGACAGAAAGACAGACAGACAGCCAGACAGCCAGACAGGTGAGTAAACAACGCCATGCCTGCAGGTTGCTGTCGGCATCAGCACACACGGAGAATCTTAACGTTATCCTCAGTTAACCTTCACCCCAAACGACTCCGTTCGTCCCGCGAGAACAGAACGGCTGCAGAGACCTCAACTGTGACTCGTGGAACCAACGTAAATGTGGCCAACGTCTGCAGGGTGACTCAGCATCAGCAGGGTGACTCAGCATGCTGGTCCGTTAACAAGCTGAAAATACACTGTAATGTATCTCGAAACATTTGCAAAAGTGGAAAAACTAGTTATTGTTATTTTAAATGACATAGTTGATATTAATATTATATAAAGTGATATTTTATTCTTTTTCTTTGTGATTATTATATTGATTTGTTTCATCTATTGTGCTGTTTTTATCAGTGTTCAAGTGTTTTAATCTTGCTTTGTGTTGTCAGCAGTTTTTAAAGGTGCTGCAAAAATAAAGTTATTATTATTATTAGAATAACTTTTCACACTTGTCAAACTTCTCTAGTTTTACCGGTTCCACCCGGAGTCACTACCCTCTCGTATTGCTCAAGATTTATGACGACTCTTCACACCCTTATTTTTGCATTTTGGTGATCACACCCCGTTTCTGTCACTGTAAAGCTTGTATGAGTCCCACGACTCTAAAAGTCTACTGTTTACAGCAATACAATAACAATTCCTGTTGCTCACAGAAATGAAAGGAAGGAGGCAGGAAGTCGAGTCTGCTGCGTCTCTGAATTAACTCGAAAAACTTGATACAATCCAAAGTATTGTATCAAGTACATAAAAATGCTGCTGCAGTACCCTTATGTTATTTTCATTCTTTAAAAGTCAACAGAATGCTGGAAACAAAGTCTCTGAAACTAAAATCAGGTCTGTGCATGAATCTCTTCTTCCTCTCTACAGTTTTCAATCCACATCATATATTTTTACACTGGGGCAAAGCTCATTAAATCAAACAGCTGCTGTTATTACTGCTTTTGTCTTAAAAGTGAATTCAAACTAAATCCCTCCTTTATTGACTGTATGTACTTGAAAAACTCATGATCACTGACAGTGACTACAGTCATTACCACAACCACTATTACTGCTTCAATTGATGTCTCTCCGAGACGTAGAAGTACAAATATGTCAAAGTAAACAGGGGTAGAATAAATAACATACCAAATACCATAACACATATTCTCTATTTTATATCTCCTTACGTTGAAAATCTGTGAGTCTTGAACCATTCGTCAGACAACACAATACATGCAAAGACAAAACATTTCTCCACTGTTTGTTATTTAGAAGCATAAAGATAAATCAATTAATCGAGCAAATTATCAACAGCTGATAGCACTGACGGGAGTCAGAATCGAAGACCCTATTGCTCTTCTGATGGTTATTATTATAAGCGCTATTTTTCTGCATCTTTAACGAGGTGCTTTGGCTACTCGTGGAAATTGCCCCCCTGTGTTCTCTTTCTAAATTCAAGCTATTCTCCCAGCAGTCCACTTCCTAACCAAGCAACCCTAAAAACAGATGAAAACACTGTATGCATATAAACTGACACACCGTCCCACACATCATAATGTCTGAAGCCGAGTTGGGAGTGAGAACGTGTTCGTCGACAGATAGTCAAAGTTATTATTTCTCATGTAAATTGTGACATATACAACATTAGACAATATTGCATTTGGGAAGATTTAGGTAAAAGTAGGAGCCACACAGATCAGAGGCAACTAACAGAAAGTCCTAACCATCCACAAAATAACGTTAGCAAGCGTTTGCTGTTCCAGACGAGACGCATTCTTTTCTACAGTTAATTGAGGCTGTGAGATAGCGGAGAGGCCTCCAGTAAAAATAGCATGTTGGCTGGTAAACAGAGCGGCTTCAAAAAGGAAGTGAGAGGTTTAATATCAGTGAGTTGCTGATGCGGCGGAGCACAGGGAAAATCCAGAATCAATGTGTTTCATTTCTCAGTATGTGGCCCACTGACGCATGCTTACATTTAGGTATATTCCTGTACAGGTCACAACATCTACAGTAACAGATCATGCTGGAATCTCTAGGGTTCAACACCGTTGCAAACAAAGCCACATAAGTTCGACTATTATCGCCACTAAACTTTGGACTCTAACACACAGTAACATCAACACGGTAGACAAAAATATAACAGCATCTTTCTGTCCTGATAGCTCACTCACGTTCTTCATCAACATATTTTAACTTAAGATGCTTCAGGGATTTACTGACTTCATAGCTAACTTCCAAGAAACAGATCAAAAGTGCAGCAGTATAGTATTTATAATAATTCAAGTTTCTGAAACAACAATTAAATAGTAACTACACCCCTTATTTTCCATAACCAGTATAGCATTACAACACAGCACAGGCCTCTCTCTCTCTCTCTCTCTCTCTCTCTCTCTCTCTCTCTCTCTCTCTCTCAACATTACAAAATCTGGTGAATCAGTGTTCATTTACCTACTTGGTCTACATTACATTAGCACTAATGCTAAATTACGCTAGCACTAATGCTACATTACAGTAGCACTAATGCTACATTACGCTAGCACTAATGCTACATTACGCTACCACTAATGCTACATTACGCTACCACTAATGCTACATTATGCTAGCACTAATGCTACATTACGCTAGCACTAATGCTACATTACGCTTGCACTAATGCTAATCAGTTGATAGGCTGTAGACACAGACTGTTGTTATGGCAAAGTAAGCACTGTTTAGGTCTGTAATAGTGATACAATACAGTTCAAAGTTTTTGTGAACATGCGAGGCTGGGATATGTGTATGCTAGTGATGAGCAATTAGCATAAGCAAACATTAGGTTTAGGCAACAAAACTAACATTTTAGGATTGCCAGACTCTGGCAGGTTGCTGCTTCTCCACCGCCATCATCAGAGTCACTTTCGAACCTTGTCCTGTATGTTAACAATCTAAAAGACAAACCAGTAGCACATTAAATGCTGCTCATAAAATGTCACATCCCAGATTTCTGGACAATCAGCTGTACACACAACTGAAATCACCTTAATACCTGATATAAAATATTTATAACAGAGATGTTGTCAGTTTTAGCTAATTGTAGTGTAAATGTTCAAGGTGTACTTTGTTGTATTTTCATTCATTTTATAGAAAATGTGAATACAATAAAAAAATGCTATCAGTCAAATTCATCTTTAACTATATTCATTGTTTTTCATTGTGTGTTTTGAATTACTCTCAAAATAGGTGGCGACACAGTCTGAAGCTGTACAACAGTGTATACAAAGAACAATTACATGTGATGTATTTATAGGGAAAAGTCAAACAAGATGAACTGATAAAGTATCATCTGCCACAAATACAATGACACTAGCGACGAGAGCCTTATGAGCAGATAAACCAACAAAACACACACACACACACACACACACACTGTATTAATTTATATATTACTTTATATAGACTGGCGTCCTGTCCAGGGTGTACCCTGCCTTCGCCCAATGACAGCTGGGATTGGCTCCAGCCCCCCACGACCCTGAATACAGGATAAGCGGTAGACAATGGATGGATGGATGGATATTACTTTATATATTACTATATATTACTGCTCGTGTAAAGATCTCATTTAACAGTAAGAGCATGTGGTTTATAAATAGATCCATAGTAGTAGTAAATTAACTGCAATTGTCAAATTTACCAGTAAAATTACATCATTTTACAGGTTGTAATATTTTAGGGAATTTGGTAGATTTTGTCTTCAGTACTAAATGAACACAACAACACATTACTTCAGGAAAAATATGAGTAAAATTGTCATTTTTGCCAACAAACTGAAACTCACTGTAACAGGATGACATTTGTATTTTGTAAGAGAAACATTATTTAAAAAGTAACAGAATGATTGCAGTCGGCATCCTAAAGGATACAGGGGTCCTGAACTGGTACATTATTATAATATACATAAGTGAAAAACTAGACTGGCGTCCTGTCCAGTGTGTACCCTGCCTTTGCCCAATGACAGCTGGGATTGGCTCCAGCCCCCCCGTGACCCTGAATACAGGATAAGCGGTAGACAATGGATGGATGGATGGATGGATAAGTGAAAAACTTTCCATACAATACATATATTTATTTTTTATATATTTACTACTTGTATTATTATGTCCATGATCAGGTCCCGGTTTTATGCATTGGCGGATAGAAATGTCAATAAGCCAAAATAAAAGACAAATCCTGTCTTTTAATAACCCAGAGAGTTGTTTAACCATCACTTCCTTCATGTTAGAGGACCTTTAGACTTCACTGCTCTATACCTAAACATATTATATATAGTCATCTGCTCTTATTAAAGCCAAGTATGTACAGAAGAGCTGAAGTGGTCACCCCTCCCTTTGACAAAATATGTAAATGAAGCTTTGTTATTACATCAAATAAGGAAATATTTAATGTTGTGTTTTATGTGGGCTATGCGTGACAATCATACTGTATATGCATCTCTCCTGGCCACAGACAGACATGAAGTGAAAACTTTAAAATGTGCATTGTTTTACAGAATCACAGAAATACAAACAGTCTCCAAAACAGAAAAATGTGTCATTTCTATAGCAGATGTGAAACGTGCCGTCACTTGAAAAGAGTCTCCAGGACAACGAGCATCATATCCTCGTTGGTAAAAGCTAAAAACAAAGCTGCATCTCTTAGTTCCTGAAAAGTTGTTTACATAACGTCAACAGAACATGGATTAATCAGCATCAATCACCATTCGTAAATATTCTGTATATTTTTGCGGGAACGGAAAGATAAATGACAGAAGACGTATATGCACCAGAATATGAAGCCTCTACATAGGGATGCATTGATACAACCTTTTACAGATATTAAAATTCCATCATTATCAGCTGGCTGACAACAAGACAGGAACATATTCACTGCAAATAAACTGCACACACACTACACTGCTATATTCACAGCTGTAACACCATCACACACTCAACCCCCCCACCACCACCACCACCGGACACTTGTTAATGTTAGGTCAATATGTAGTACATCAGTGAAACCCTGACTACCCTTCTATCAGCACACACAGCTGACCACTTCCCAGCTAAATGAAGTGATGTGATGGAGACTCACTTGTCCGTTCAGCTTCAGCTTAAATGATGATGATTTAACATGTTTGTTCATCAGGTTATTGTTGTAGCTGGGTGGAATATTAGGGTCCATAATGAGAGGTTAACATCGCGCTGCTGCAGTGGTGTCAGTGCCGTTGGATTGCAGAAGGTTTATGAGGCTGTGTGATTATTGATTGTTACACACACACACACACACACACACACACACACACACTTATGCACAGTATATGTATAAATGAAACAGCTTGTGTATGCGATTGTCTTAAATAAAGCATGCAATCATGTCATGTGTTCTCATTTGAATGTGTAAATGTCAGCAGAGACAATGAGCAGCGAGAAGAAGGAACAAGCTATTCACATGTCATGCAAATGCAAAGTAGACACACACACACACACGTTAGCACGTGACATTTGGGGACAAATACTGGACACGTGCATAACAAACATCATAAAGTACGTTAACAAGGTGATGAGAAATCAATGTGTTTTGATGATGGTTGCTAATGTCTGATTGTCAAAGACATAACATGTCTGAGTGTTTTCACAAATATATTTTAGAACACGTTTTATCTTTTCAAATTCACATTTATTTTTACATGTATTTTATTTAAGTACACTGGTTAGTTTTGGACCACATTTTTATTCTAAAAGTTTCAATCTTGTTTAAACCATGTGACACATTTTGTAACTTTGTTTTTTAAAAAAAAGGTGCTTTATAAACAAAGTTAATTGTTATTATATGATATGATTGTTGTCGTTGTCATCAAAACATTCTGTGACCCTGTGTCTGATACAATACTTTGTTCTCAAATATTAATAATTATAATAATAATTGTATTATTATTATTATTATATATTTTATTCTACAGCATCATGTGCACATCATTTTGTTCGCCTTCAAAATAAAGCTGTGTCAGTTTCAATGTAGATTGTTTTGTGTCTGGCAAAAAAAATCTTTATTTATGGTTAATTAATAACCCAAACAGGAATGTCCAGAAATCAAATGGACCTGAGAACACAAACCTTTAAGTATGTGTATGCTTCTCTACTCAGTTACACACACACACACACACACACACACACACACTTAGAGACTCACATGCACAAGTTAAGACTGCATGCACATAATAACATTGTTATCATTACTGTTATATCATTGACCCTTATTAAAATAACGCTGCATAATCATATGCACACACATTCTACAAGCCACGTAAAACATAACATTAAATATTTCCTTATTTGTATAATAACAACACGTCATTTCCATATTTTGTCAAAGGGAGGACCACTTCAGGTCTTCACATACTTGGCTTTAAGAGAGCAGAAACCCTATATAATATGTTTAAAGCAGTGACGTCTGAAGGTCCATCAACAAGAAGGAAGAAGTGATGGTTAAACAACTCTCTGGGTTATTAAAGGACAATAAAAAGGTGTTTATTTATTGTTTTCTGTGCTGCATATTGACACCACACTGGTGGTTTGTCAGCTGTCATCATTATGAAGCATTCAGTTTCTCTCCTCAATCATGTTTGTTTTTTAAATCGTCTTGTGGAACCATCTCACTGTGGTTTTTATTAAACAACAACTTTCATCCTGTTAGTGAAACATTTTTACACAGTTTCATCTCAATACACATGCTGAGCACACACACGCACACACGCACACACACCACACACACACACACTGACAGAAATGTTTTCCTCTACACATAATGATATAATTTTCTTGATCAATCATAGTCTGTAAAATGCAGGGGAGAAGTTAATCATTGACAACTAATCGATTAATAGATGCAGCTCTGAATACACACAAACACAGCTGTAGAAGTAAACACACATAGAACCACAGTCACACATTAACACACTGCTCCAAAAAAATGCACACAAACACTTTTTGTACACACACACACACACACACACACACACACAGTCATAATTAACACACATACGTGTTGACACACACCAAGACAGAATAACACACACAAACAATGTGTCCACACACACACACACACACACACACACACACACACCGAGTCAGAAATAGACTCACCCCCCAAAAAATGAAAAATAGCACTTCTATGTCCTGTAGCATTTTGATCATAGCACTGTTGTTTTTAAGGTATGTTTGCTGAACAGCTACTACTTTACTCAGACAAGGACCTAACACTTCAACTTTCTATTTCTTTAGCTCTTACTTTATCGGCAATGATATGTTGTGGTTTCTTTCTTTCGACAAATGTACTTATTGTAAGTCGCTTTGGACAAACGCGTCTGCTAAATGCCCGAAATGTAAATGTAAATAACACACACAAACAATGTGTCCACACACACACCAACACACACCAACACACACACACACACACACATACACACACACAGAGTCCGAAATAACACACATATGTATACAATGTGTTCATTACACACACAAACCAACACACACAAACCAACACACACACACAAACCAACACACACATATATACACACATACACACACACACACACACACACACAGAGTCCGAAATAACACACACGTATGTATACAATGTGTTCACACACACACACACACACACACACACACATAGCTGTAATATGTGTAATAATATATGTTATAAGAAACACCCAAACACACGATGAATAAGTACAAAAACAAATAAACACACTGATATGCAGCACAGTGCACACTATAATATCGTATGCAGTCTGAAATATAGATCAATACATAATTCCACAGAGCCAGTTATTGAGGTGATGATGCCGCCGCCCACGGACGCTGAGCACGCGTATGCTGCCGGACTGAAACCATAAACATGTTTATATTTACTCATCTTGTCTCCAACATCACTGAACACTCACAGGCTGACATTTAAGCTCACCTCAATGATCACCGAAAAACACATACTACATCTCTGCTGTAGAGATATACTAGATATTAAATATCTGATCTTCATATTCACCATTTCACCAACCAGCAACATGTCTCAGCAGCAGAGTCAAATATTTAATATCTGATTTTATAATAAAAATACTTCACCAACCAGCAACATGTCTCATCAGCAGAGTCAAATATTTAATATGTGATTTTGTAATAAAATATTTCACCAACCAAAATTAAATATTTCATCAGAAAACAAGAAAAAAAAATAAGCTCTTTGAAAATGTTCCTAAATTGAATGTTAACAATTGGAATGTGAAGCTGCATTTGAAAGACACACACAAACATTCACAATCACAAATTACATTTCCACTAATGAATCACAAGTGCATCAGCAGCAAAAAATAAATATTGTGAATAACATGAAATATTGTTAGTGTCATTTAGAAAGTGCTCATCTCATCGCAGACAGTATGACAGATATGTGAAAAATGTGAATGTGAAAAAGTAGTGAAAAAGTGAGTCAAACTGTTCAGACGACTGAACATGCAGCATGACGCTGCTGAGTTACACTGTTTCACACAGCAGCCTGATTATAATATTCACCTCATTTCACTCTTTTTTCTTCTTCTTTTTTTTTTTCTTTAAAGAGCATTTGTTGTTGCCGAAAAGGTTAAAAGATTTTTTTTTTCCAGTCGAAACTTGAGTGGGTTGTCAGAGAAACGAACATCTCACAAGGCAAATTTCCCCCGATGCTCTGGTAATATTATCACTCCAAAGCATCACGGTTTCAGTATGACTTACGGATTTATTTATTTATAAGAAGAAAACAAGCGTGACACCAATTAGCACTGAAAAGGGATCGCAGCGTATTTTTGAAACTGATGCACATCTTGAAAAACAAATTTGGCACGAATAAATGTCACGTCACTTTCCTTGAGATTCTTATGGGTAACAATGCTCATATTGTTGAACTTTGTTTAATTACAATGTGGGATGCAAATGTCAGAGTGGAATCACATGAATATTATATTATATATAATATACACATGAAGACACTAAATGTGTTTGTTTGACAAGTGAACGTTAAAAGAAAGGAACCGCCTGACAACGTTTAACCCCGCCCCGCCCACAACAACAGTTTATATGTCACCTTTAAAGCATCATTCTGATTCAGAGTTTCACTATTACTGCTCCTTTTATTTATTAAAAAACACCCTCGAGCAAACAGACCACACTGCAAGTCAAGCTTCAAATGATCGGTTAACTTTGCAGGGTGGGAACATCCAGGGGCCTTGACAAGCACCCGGGCAACTACAATTTTCTAGAGTCCCACCGAAGCAATAAAGACAAAGTCAAATCAGGACCGAAGTGGACAATTTTTCCCCAGACAGCAGAGCCCTGGTTTGTCTCTGTGGGACGTGAGCGGTGGTCCCTGGAGACGGTCGCCACGGCGATTTATTTTGCCGGTAAAAAAAAAAATCATGACATTATCCAGCATGACTGTGTCACCTAAAAATATCAAGAGCAGCTTCACCCGCCGTTTTTTACTCTCCGAATTAGTCAGAGACTAAAGGAGGAGACGTCGACGCAGAGCTTTGATGCCTTCAGGGGCCGTGTGCTTTTCAAAAGAGTCAAAAGGAAGCTGAGACTATGAGAGAGCGATACAGCTGAAATATTATCTGCTGCTGATATTTTTTTAAGTTGAAGGAGGGAAGAATAAAAATGAAGCCCAACAGAAAGAACTACAAATTTTTCGCAAGTAAGAGCATTTTGGCAAAATATTTATTTCTGCATTTCAATCCATAAAAACAGAGGTAGAATATGAGATCATTAACTAGGATCTTAATCAGGTAATAAATTGCAGCGTTGCGTAATGTGCATTTAATACCTTAAATAATGATGCTGACAGCCTAGTGCCTATGTGATTATATTATAATTAATCTTCCTCTATTTTTTGTATTACCAATATTGTAGAATTAAATACAAACTGAAAATAAAAAGAGAGAGAAGTAAAAAGAAAAGAAATGAACCTAAATTATGAAATGGGTAAAAAAAAAAAAACAATGGGAGGAGAATTTGATTTTAACATTAAAAAAGATTTGTCATAAATTCAGATATTGACAATTCATAGTATAGACTTCTTTCAAGTACTTTCAAAGCAGTTCTCCTTTTGATTCAGTTTCACTACAGGTGGGGGGATAGAAACATATAAATGGGTGAGCTTCTGACTGGTCTGTGAGCAGGGGTGAGAAAGACGAGAGGCGTTGGTGAAACTGGTGCAGAGAAGAAAACAGCTCGGTGGGGAAATGTGGGAGGCTGGAGAGACAAAACAAAAGTCCGTAGGAGAGACGCTTCCCACGAGCCTCTCAGATGTGAAAACAACTCCACCGTCTGTTCAAAGTGTTGAAGTGGTGAGCAGGCGACGGTTAGGACGAGGCCTCGCACACCTACATCATGCCGACACACACACACAGCGTGCGTGGAAGAAGCGGCATTGTTGTGCAAATAAATCCAGTCCTGCCGTCAACGTGAGCTCTGAATCATGTGACCAGACCGGGAGGTGCAGCTGTACTCACTGTGACTAATAACGCAAAAGAAGGCGAGTTCGGAGGAACGCCGGGGAGAAAGTGAATGAGTAATCCCAACCCCCAGCCTCAAAGACGATCACCGTGACGCCCTTGAGCAAGGCACCTGACCCCAAGCTATGTGCTTCATGTGTTTCCACGCTGCTAGTTTGTGGTTCAAGCGCAGTGGTGGTGAGAGTCAGGCAACAATATACGGAGCGGCCGTGCATTCAGCTGCAAAAACCCCACAATGCTTTGCTTTGGAAATGACGCGCTGGGCTCCACGTCACAGATATCCATCTGAGCGACAGGAATCCTGTGAGCGGAAGTCAACTAGAGGAAGTCAATAAGAGTCTGAAACCTCTGGAGAGTCAGTGAGGATGCTCGAAAGCTCAATTTCCACTGCATTCTGGGACTTTTGAGGGACTTCTACTAGAAACAACAGTTTCTTTACTTTGCTTGAATTTACAATGTTAACCATGTGTTCCAAGCTGTCTAAAACTGCAACCATAGAATAAACATGCCCTTTTCACAGCAGCCTTTTTGACGTGTCATAGCTGGTTAATCAGGTGTGATAGTTCAAATCTCATTCTATTAAACAGTCGCAGTCAATCCAGTGACCCAGTATGCACAAAACCTGGGTCCTAGCCCACCTAAATGGAACAGGCCCATGATTCTCTGATCTCACCTCCAAACATCAGGCCGGTGCGACCTCAAGTCTTTAAAAATTGTTTAATCAACGTCAACCAACGTCACATATCAGAAGATATATATGTACATATAAATAAAAGAAGATTAGCTCATCCCTCTGTTTAGGTGCGTTCACAACAAACGCAAAGTAGATTTTCGCCTCCCTTTACTCCGAGGATCACTTGTGTTTATCGTGCTGGGCGCCCAGAGGAGGCGGGGCTTACCTCCACCTAGACACCAACAATGTTTCATAAATCATGGCTGAAATAAACACTACTGCTGCTTCGTACATGTTGTGAAGTCCCAGATACGCCGGCTAATCAAACGGCGTCCTGTCCGAGTTCATAACTATCACATCCCAAGTCAAGTCCAGAGGCAAGAGAAAGAAACACAAAAGGTGACAAGCCCACACACAGTCAGTAAATAATAAAGGTCATTTTAATACATACATTTAAAGTTGGACAGACTGAGTTCTAAAACACAATTTGTTTCATGGCTAAAATCTCTGCATTGAAGTGCTTTGAAATAAATGAATCCGAGAGAAAACAGAACTACCTGCTGTTTCCAAGGTCAATGAAGCTTATAGGCCAGAACACCAGCGACTCCCACACTCTTCCTCTATGCAAAGTGTGAAGGATCTAGAAACAAAGAGGCCTGTCTGCTTCAATGTCCTTATGTCAAAGTGACTTACAAAGCATTTTATCATGCGACAGGATGCTGTTGTAAACCTCACTATGGCAACTAGTCCTCTGACCCACACCACCCTCTTACAATACAAAGAAGGATCACCTACATTAGTGCCCCCTACTGGCAGTGGGAGATCAAAGTTAACAGTCAACATTATGCAATGGAAAAAAGCACCAATGACTGAGTACTACGTTAAAATGCTTGGGTTAATATGAACACATTAAAAACTGTAAGAGTAGACTCTATAAGGGCAGCATATGTTGGTGTTGAAGGGTTAGTGACAGTGTGCGACTGATGTTCCTCAAAGTGACGGCCTGCAGGGAGAAAATGTTCTCGTGTCTGGTTACCGTTGGCATGTCACACATAAAAAACAAACTCCACATTTGTTATGCAACTCAAGCTTGATAGGTCTAAGTCCTGTGTTTGTTTAACCCGTACATCCACACCAACCTCCTCCCCACATGGGGACTGTCGCTATGTATAGACGCTAAGCCCCGCCCTCTCTGGTGGAACACCATGGCACCTTCATTTGGAAAAAAATAAGCACGTAAGTCAAAAAAGTTACGCATGTGATATTGGTCAACAGTGTTGTGGGTAACGTGTTACAAAGTAACGTGTTAGAGTACTCTAATTACTTTTTTTGTGTAATGTAAGGCGTTAGTTTCGTGCGTCAAGCAATCAGTAACTTCGTTATTTTTTTTAAAAAGTAATCCGTTATTTTTAGAATTTCTCCGGATACAGAAAGGAAAATCCCGACTGCAGTCTGCTTTTTGTCGGACAGTAGTGTGCAACCTGCGGATGTGTCAGCGGAGGCGCAGCGCTGCGATGCGTCTGTGCCCTGCTGCTGACCTGTGTTGACCTGTGTCAGCGCTTCAATACCCCACCACCCTCCAACGCACCCGTGGAGTCTCATTCTTACTCCCAGGAGAAATTGACTGTCGGACAGACGTTTTGAAAATCTTCTTCTGCTACGTTTTAATCACTACTTTGAAGAGTAAATGTAAGTGGACGATGGTAAAGTGAATTTAGGCCTGTGGCACTTGAATAGTATTTTAGTTCGGCTAATAGACTATTTGTTATTTGCCTGTGTGCCAGTGAGCGAATTTATTCGGCCTGTTATCATTTTTGTTCGACATAGATCCAGCTGTTAACATTTCTGTTAGATTGTTGACTGGACGTTAATTTCAAAATGGATCTGAAGCAGGCTACCTGTTTACCTCAGATTGTGTTTACAAGTAAGCACACTTTATGCACTTTCATAACTGCATTCAGGTTAAAATTCAGGAGTTACCTAATCTTGTTTGGTGCTCATATATAGGCTACCTGGGCTGGGTAGGTGTGAATTTTGATTCATATGCTGTGTGATAAAAAAAAAAAAAAAAAAATGAATTAATAAAGCGCTATGTGGCATTTTGGTAACTGTCTTTAATTGTTATCCTGCAGAGTTAATTTGGTTGTCACAACTTCTCGGAGCATTTAAAGGAGGTTGTGTGTGTCAGTGTCAGTTAAGTTGCAGCATGTGTGAGGCGCTGCAAACGGCTTTTAATTTTTGGTAACGCATGAGTACTCTAACGCGTTACTTTTATTCACAGGTAACGCTGTAACGTAACTGATTACTTTTAATTGATGGTAACATAACCTAATTAACTACTTTCCAAAGTAACTATACCCAACACTGTTGGTCAATTTAAAATATCATTTTGCACATCAAAAAAGTTTAGTGTTGTAACTCTGAAAGTAAAAAAAAATACTTAACTAGAGTTAGTGCCGTTTCTCTGTGTTCGGTAACAGGATGTAACGTTACTCACACTAACAACAGGTTTCCCACCTTCTTTCTCTTCTTGCTGATAAAAAGAGTTGCTGGATGAAACACATCAGCTAAGATAACGTTACATTATGGAACGTAGCTACGTTAGCTAGCTAGCAAGACAAGCTAACTGTAGTTCACTGAGTGGTTTCACACTAAACTTAAGACTGAGACTTTCTGGACTTGAAAACGTATATTTTAAACTGACAAACATCACATGTTTAAGTCATGGTACCATTCAAATGGGATCAAACATATTTTTCTTGAGCCGCTGACTACCGTAGGCTACATTTTTACATTTTCCAGAATAAGGTCCCATGATTGAACGTCTCTATGCAAAACAATCCTGTGAGGGGAAGAAAGGAGGGGCTACAGAAGCCCAGGTACAGAAAGGGGCAATGTTCAGGTAGGCAGTTACTTAATCATGAAATGAAGTTCACATTAGCAAAATGGAAATCAGAATGAAGTTACTCTGTTACATAAAGCTATCAGAAGCAATCACAACTACACTCCCACTGTGGGGGGAAAGTGTTCCAGAAACATTTAATCTCTACACAACATGAGTGTTTCTGAGCAGCGAAGCCTCAAACATGTCGACAGTATTTACTCTTCAAACACATCGGTGCATCTTCTAACGTTTGATTCTATCTGGTGGGAGCTGAACTGACTCACACCGCCTCCCTCAGCGTTGACAGTGTGTGTCTGTTTATCAGCCTCCACATCATGCACTCGTCTAGCTGTCCCGATGTGAGAGACTGCAGGCCTCCTACAGTCTGGGAGACAACACAACCACGAGTGGGAGACCTCTCATCAACACAAACACAATACCCGTCTGCCTGTCATAAAAAAAAGAAACTACACTCTATGCAGTGCAATCATACTTTGAGAACGTTTCAAACATACATATCGACTTTTCAAGAAAAGAATAAGGCGTTTCATTTTGAGAAAGTAACTCAGAAGTTAGTTTCCATTGTAAGGTGGTTGATAAAATCTCACTGCACTGACAGTTATGTTCACATAATAGCAGATACAAATAACTTGTATAACTCTTTTCTAATGCCACACTTTCATGTTCTTTTTATCTCCAAGTTTAGAGCAGCAGGTGTCCCACCATACACCCTCAGTAGCCTACAATTCATCTCATTTTAATGCTCCCCTCAGTAATTAATGACAGTAATGACAGAGAATGTTATTTACTGTGGTTGCAGGACAACGTCATGAGGTAAGAGATGCAGCTGCCTCATCAGCACCCAGAAAAACATCCTATTTATTGTTTTTAATGTGGTCAACCTTCATCTGAGAACAAACAAAGACCTGGCAACTAACTGCTTCACTGGTTTACTCCACAACAGATGCTTTTCAGCAGAAGTGCTTCATGTTTTCATAACTCAGAGTGACAGAGACTTCTGACAGGTGAGAGATGTGGCAACATGGCAATGTGGAGACATGGCAACGTGGCAGTATGGTAATGCTTCCAGTGATAAACCTGAACACGACCGGGAACAAGTCACAAGTAGGCCTCAAGTCTTTGCACTC
This sequence comes from Chelidonichthys spinosus, assembly GCA_029853015.1. NCBI lineage: Eukaryota > Metazoa > Chordata > Actinopteri > Perciformes > Triglidae > Chelidonichthys > Chelidonichthys spinosus. The sequence goes on along the minus strand of CM056832.1, from coordinate 5,523,601 downwards.
AAGTCCCAACTCAAGACAGACAAGTCCTGAATCAAGTCCCAAGTCAAGACCAGGGTCAGACAAGCCCAAGGTCAAGTCCTGAGTCAAGTCCTGAGTCAAGTCTCAAGTCCTAAACTTTTGAGTTTGGAATCCTAAACAAGTCATAATGCTCTTCACCAAATGTAATGCCATTTGCTTCTGCATCTGTAATTTTCGACTTTATTTTGCTTGCTTGATGTTGACCACTCCTTGTTTTTGTGAGCAAAAAAAAAAAAATTTTTATTATTTTTATTTTCTCAAGCCAAGTACAAAGTTATCAAAGGAAGTCATGTTACTCGAGTCCACACCTCTAGATCTTAAAGTGACACAATACAGCTGAAAATGGACTAAATGTCTTCAGGGTGTTGCAATATAAACTGCTGAGTCATGGATACACCAAATACAGAGTTTCCTGATGAAATTTGTTTTTTTCTTTTTACTTTTGCTTCTTTTACCTTTAACTTAATCCAGCACACTGGAAACATTCACATCGATTGCCGCATAGTACATCTTTTAAAATAAACCACACGTATGATTTGGTAACTCCAAGGTGAACTCAATGTTATGAAATAAGTGCAAGTCACTATTTTGAGCCACTTCAGCCTCTCAGCTGCAACAAGGAACTGTGAAGCACGGACATGTTTGTTTTTTGCTGGCCTCCTTCTATTGTGAATCCTATCCAACATTTTCAGCTACGGGAGAGTAACGCAATTTATACACATTATGACTCCTTAACCATTAAACGGTTACTGTTCACACCACTGAGATTTGAAGGACTCCAGTTAGTCAAAGTGTTCTTAAACCAATAAATGTGCAGGAGTGAATCATGAGGAGTCATTTCTCTTGGCAGCTCACCTAATGTGAAATCTTTTGAAGGCTGACTGAGTAATTGAGTAAAACCAGGCTGCCTTGTTGACAAAGTCAAATTGGTGCCAAACCAGAGGATTTGACACGCATTGTGGGCAAAAAGTCAGAGACAGTTTAATGGTAAGGAGGATTTGGGATTGGACAAAAGATGATTGTATGTGCCATTTCATGATACATTAAAAAAAAAAAACATTCCCTTGCACCTTCAATGCTTCACTGCAGGGCTGCAAAATCAATCCAATATTATTCTCGATCGCAAATTGGGCTTCCCATAATAACGTGATCGATTGCCATATTCATTTTTTAAATAAGTGCTCCGCACAGAGGACAAATCAAGCGCTTCCAAAACTAACACCCAGGAGTTCTGGCTTCACTTTTTGGCTTGGCATGAAACACTTTCTTTTTGCAGAACAAAGTTTTGGTGCAGTTTTAGTTTTGCTTCTAGGAGATGCTCTGTGAATAAGAACCAGCCTCATTTAATGCTAATGCATGGAAGTGGAAGCAGCGATCTGAACCTTATTGCAAGTTGCACTTTGATGCTGTGTTTTGTTAAATTAGTAGAAGTGTTAAAGTGGGAGCCGCACTCTGTTGATTTAATTACAGATTAAAAGTTTTGGTACAATTTTATTTTGCTTCTAGAAGATGCAACGTTAATAATAACCAGCCCTATTCTGATATGTGTGCATTAGCAGGACTGTAGAGCAACATGGAGGTGAAAGCAGTTTATTTAAAATGGGAAAGTGCAATCCAAATATTTTTATTGCATAATTGTGATTATCTATAATGATGAGGTCCAACTTTCTCTTTACAAAGTGTTCTCCACTGAACTTTCAACATCAATTCAGACTGTTTATATGTCAGACTGCTTATATTTAAAGTAGAATTATGACCATTTTCATGCTGAACCTCATGTTTGCACCATTATTCCTCCACAACGATCCATTCTGACCAATCTGTTGACCCGTTTAAGCTCTCTGAAAGAGTTTTAGTCAGCCACAGACTTTCCTCCTTCCATCCTTCACTTGAAATGAAAACATGAAACCCAAACCGGTGATGGCTTTGTGGTAACTTTCCAGACATCTCCAATAAGGTCACGTTGGTGTTCATATATAAACAAGATAAAAGACTGTGTGTGAGCAGGAAAATAGACAAAGCAACTCACTGGTGACTCATGACGGTAAAAGAAATACAAATTATCTGAAGTTAAATCTTTTTCCGATTGAAAAGTCACAGCTTGGACTCGCAGCCCGCTGGCTGCTTTCTCCACAACATGAGCAGTGCAACCATAAATCAAGATGGCAGGTCCAACTGAGTACAGCTGCACGTTTCTGCTGCAGATCACGGATCCCAGTCTCACGGCAGGTTGCGAAACCGTCAGGAAATGCAATCTATTGCTGCCGTGTACAGGAGCATGAATACACTCCTTTTTTCTTGTTGTCTCAGCACTAAAATGATGCAGATGGAAAGCTGATGAGCATCTTTTTCATGGTGGAAACAGTGATTAAACATGCTGATGTGAATGTACAATGTCCGGAGCTAGTATTTAACACTGCAGACTACTTAGAGACCAGTATCCCTAGTAAAACACATTTAAAATTAGAACTGAGTCAAGTTATCAGCTGCATTTGAAGCAGGACGCTTTACAACCACTGTGATGATGTCAGACGTAAATCAGACGATGCACAGTTCAGTGATATCATCACTTTGTCTGAGACCAGTACAGTAGTGTAAAAACGCCTCCTTCATATCCACAAACACGGACAAAAATGGTAAAAAATGGTAAATGGCCTCATTTATATAGCGCTTTTGTCCAAAGCGCTTTACAGTAATGCATGACATTCACCCATTCATACACACATTCACACACCGACGGCGGAGTCAACCACGCAGAGCGACAGCCAGCTCGTCAGGAGCAATTGGGGTGAGGTGTCTTGCTCAGGGACACCAGGCACTCAGCTAGGAGGAGCCGGGGATCGAACCGGCAATCTTGCGGTTACCAGTTAACCCACTCTACCTCCTGAGCTAAACCTCCCCACACATCCTCGGACTGGCTGAACTGCTTTTCGCTGCATCATGTGAGAATATTCCACCCGGCAGAATCCGGTCCGACTGCACCTTACAGGACATTTGACACAATCTCATTAACTGGCTCCTTTATTTAATTGTTTTTCACTCTGGTGAACAAGCTGTGTTGCATCACTGTTCAAATGCACTGTATATTTATAATATTAGAAAGTAATAAACCTCTGTAATAAACAAATATCAGCACAGATACCTTTATTTTTCTTATATTTGACCAACGAAAATAATTGTGTTTGTCTTCTACTTTACTGCTAAAAATGAATTACAGGATATCCGAGCTGCATCAGGCAGGTGTGAAGACAGAAGCCGAAGAGATTCTGGTCTAAATTGGTGATTGTGATAGAAATGGGAAAGTCCAGTCTGGGGGTGTTCTGCTTTAACAATGACAATGACAATAATGAGATAAGAGGATCGCACATCACATGATCTCGACCTCAAATTAGCGGCTGGTTTCCTCGCACGGCACCGTGACAACAGGAACAGAGAGACCCGTGACGGGGAAAACCTTTATGAACCATTTCTGATCATTTAACGGGTGACAGCGGATGTGTTCCAGGAATATAAATAATATATATATTGGCGAAAAAACATATTCAGGAAGCTTCAGGGTTTTTTTTTTCTTGTTACCTTGTGAAAAACAAAACTGAGAAAAGGTTTGTGGGTTTCGTGCTTTACTATTCAGGGAGATATGTGATGGGAGGTATTATGCTGACATTTAACTGTGTGTGTGTGTGTGTGTGTGTGTGTGTGTGTGTTTGCAGCCCAATAAAGCCTGCCCACGCACACACACACACACACACACACACACACACACACACACACACACTCCTCTCACCTGAACTTTGACACTCACTTATTCCGTAGATGTTCAGTGATGCAGCAGCCATATTGGCAATTATATTAATTAACAGCTGAAATGGATTTGTCAATTAATAAATTTGTTATTTGATTGAAGGCTGATCAGATTTTGATCTTTTTTTAAGGTGAGATTCTTCCAAAATGTCTTCATCTTTCAGACTGGAAAGAAAACACCCAAAACACACAACTTTCAAATCAAAGTTACAAAGTGCTTCATGTGGTTGAACTGAGATGGAAACATTTGAAATAAAAGCAGGCCAAAAGTAAGAGTTTACTCAAACGAATAAAAGGCTTTGTCGAAATAATGAGTTGATTGAGTCTGGAGATTTCTCCTAAATTCACCAAAAGTTTGATAATGCCTCATTTGCATATTTAGACATAATATTTCAGAAAGCTTGTAATACAAAAAAATCAACTAAGTTTCGTGGTGATATCCATTAGTGAGTTACTTTGAACTTGTGCACCTGTAACATGCAATCAGCTGGTTTAAGCTTGGCTCTAAATGTGAATATTGGTGCTGTATTTTCTTTCCTTTCATGATAAAATTAATCTATTTGGGTTTCGTTTTGTTTGGACGTTATTTCATTCTGACATTTTATAGAACAAACAAAGATTTTATCGATTAAGAAAGAATCACTGGATCTCACCTGAATAATCAACAGTTTTGATCCATTTTGAGTCACCGATGATGCAATATGTCCGAGCAGCTCAAAGCCAACAAACACTGTTCTCACTAGTAGATAACAGATGATACCTGTTCACGAACTGACAAAGACAAGGATTCATAGTCAAACTCAGCAAGGACGGAGGTCCACAACAAATAACTACAGGTCTCCTTCTGCTGATCCTTCTGCTGATCAGAGATCATCTCAGAGATCATCCAACACTCTCCTTCTGCAGAGCTGCACCTTTTAGGCTGAAGTTCCTTCCTTCTATTTACAGCTGTGAGCAACGTTCAAATGGCTCATTTCTCTCGATGTTAAAGTTCAAAAGGTCGTGCTCATCTGCTCTAAATGCCAAGCTGACAGCGGGTGGAACATCAGGAAATGCATCAGACAGGAAAGTGACATTTCTGACAGCAGAGATGAGCCAGGTGCTGCACATTTTACTCTATTTACTGTACAACAAAAATATTGTGTCACTCAGCTGGAAGACAAGACACTGAAGTCCAAAATCTTCAGGGTATATTTGATTTTTATTCCAATAATGAAGTTCTTCTGCCTTTTGTCTCTAATCAGCACCAGATGAGTGATGTGTCCCACGCTTCTGGAAGTGATTACAACATTACAGACCCATTGAAATGAAAAAAATAAGGTTCATGTCGTGTTTCAAAGCGTCTACATGCTGCCAGGTGCTGTGTATTATCTGGAGATCATCTGACCAGCTTAACCAGTAAATGTCTCAAACTGGTGCAGTTTCACCGTCCAGCATCTGATAGTATTTTATTGTGGTGTAAACCAGCTTCACCAGTAGGAAGAAACCCAACACTGTCTCTTACAAAATGATGTTCCCATACAACTAAACATCACTCTCAAATACGGTGACGGGGCCAAGTGGTTTTTAACAGTTTGAAACAAACAAAACACAAAACGCTAGAAAACTACATAGTTAGATTTTAGGCAACAAAAGTACTTGGTGAGCTTTAGTAGAGAGACAGCATGGTTTGTCAGAATGACATTGACACGCATGACAAATGAAATTGAAACAAAACTAAAAGGTAACAAAACTACTTGGTTCTAGCGGAACACTAACATCAGTGTCCTTGGTGAAAGTCCCGTGTTTTTGGAACCATCCACCATCCAGACCTGCTCCCTACATGGACTTCTAGGACTCTTTGTGATTTCTCAAATGTAATCCAAGTCAAAATTAATTTCCCTTGAAGTGTAATTCACAATGCAGTTCAGTCGTGTGGGAGTGTGACTTTATTAGTCGTAGAGATGGTAAAAACAACAGCAGTAAACGTTGTAGTAGCTGCTGTAGTAGAAGATCTTGCAGGATAATGATATCAGTAGTATCAGTTGTGATATTAGTAATGGTAGAAATTGTAATGAATAATTACAGTATTATCAATATTCACATTGAAGGACCAATAATATATACTATTAGCTACAGTAGTTAGTTGTACTTATTTTCAATTATATATTATTAGTAATAATGGCAGCAGCAGCAGTAGTTAAGTAGTTGTATTAATGTTGTTGTTTGTGGTCTATTTTATTTTTACTATTACTATTATTACTATTACTATTTTATTATTACTGCCACTAAAATGTCTCTTTTTTTAAAATCGTTTCTAACTTTTCCAACTTGATGGTTTATTTCCATTCCAATGTTTTGATGCATCATGAAAATCTCTGTGAATCATGTTCAAAACACTCATATTATCATCAGTCGCGTATGATGAGCTCAATAAAGACCTAAATCTCAGGACGCTAAAAGGTGTGGGATGAATAACAAGGTGAGCCCTGAAGGTCGCAGCGTGACCTTGGCCTTTAAAAACACTGATTCTACTGGACGTTGATGTCTGAGTGTTTACCTGCGTGAGACCGTATGAGGGTGTTAGCAGCTGGGTTTGACAGGATGACTTAATGATAATAATCTCTCATTTCCATAGCTTCCCGGCTTCTTGCCTGCTTTCCTTATGAAGTGGCAACAGCAGCAGCAGTTGACACAAACAGACTTCTTCACATTACACAACGGCACTTCCATTTAATTCTGTGACAGCTGTAAACAGTGAGGTGTGTTTAACCTGGTTATTGATTCAACATCATGTTTCATGGAGGCCTTACATCACCTGCAGAGTGGCAGCATGCACACCAGACAAACAGATTATTTAACTGAAACTTTATTGTAACTTTTGTCTAAAACGTCAAAAACAGGAATCAGCTAGAAAACAGTTCTTAGGAAGGAGACGGTGTTGCATATAGTTTGATGTGTTATGGTTTATTTCCTTATTTTATAATGCCTGTGTATTTCTAGTTTTTATATAACAAGGCATGTCCTATATTTATCATCAGGAGGATCATACCACGTCTTTGTGTCTGTCCCAGCCAATCTGCATTCTACTGCATATTATTTTATTAACTGTGTTTCCATTCAAGTGTCAAGCTAATTTTACATTTCTGAAATGAAAAAAAAATAAAATAATAATACATGTAAATAAGGACCATTCCCATCAGCTGGTTAGGAGCGAACAAACTGACTCCTGCAAAATTGCATTCCTTTCTAACTAAACTGCACTCTCAATGACGTTTCCATTGCCAATGCTTGGTTTGGTAAGAAAACAGAAATAAATGAAATTGAAAAAAGGACATCAGTCTTATAGTGGAATTGTTGTGTTTTTGGACCCATCCACACCCAGACCTCCTCCTATCTACGTGGACGTATCCAAGACAAAATGGGCCCTAGTTTCGTGGCGCAGGCGCAGGGTGGCGGAGCCGGCGTAATGCAAGTTTCGACCCGCGCAGCCTTGCGCATGGTCAGTTTGGCAGTTTGGTGGATCGCCTGCGCCAAAATGGGTGTGGCGGCGCAGCAGTGGGAGGCGTCACAGATTCAGCTTGGCGTAGCGGAAGTTTCGTGGCAAAAAGCCTCGCCGAGACTGCGCCGAAAGCCCGCCAGCTCCAACCTGGTCTACTCTCGGCGCAAGGCGCAAATAAAGTCCATTCATTCAATGCGAATCACAGCTGGCGCAGTGGAAGTTTGGCTGACTGCGCGCAGTGCGCACACGTCACCGAGACCTCACAGGCAGGTTTCCACAGTTCCAGGCACATTTAAATGCAATAAATAATCACAACAAACACTATTTAATGCAACTAATTGAATCAACAAGTGTATTTATATCTATATAGATTGTCCCGTCACATCTGACGTCAGATCAAAGGCGGATGGCACGCGTAACGGAAACTCAGCCTTTCGGACCAAAACATCTCCCTCTCTCTCTCCTGTTTTTTATAGGCATATAGGCATTGTTATTATTATGATACATGCGCACAGCGCGTGATGCCCGTGGTGGGAGCGGCGGAGCTGCTTCTGTCATCAGGTTTCAAGTGACGGAACTTGCACTGAACCTCCCCTAACGCATTAAAGGAGAGGAGAGGAGCTCATTTGATTGGTGAAAATCTGAATCGGCTGTATTAATCCCAGTCCACGCCTCGTCTCCTCCTCGTCTCCCACTCACACCTTCTTCTCCTCCCTCTTTCCCACTTGCGCCGGTGGGCGAGATGGGAGGTGTGCCTGCGCGAGCCTGCGCGGTGCACGAAACTTGCTAATCCAGGCGGACACACCCCTTCGGCGCGGCGCAGGTGCGCTGTGCACTGGAAGAATATAATGTAACAGTAAACGCAACAATACCACACTGTAAACATATTGTACTACAGTAAATGTACTAATACATACTGTACTGTTACTATGAAACTGCTATTACCACACTGTAAAAATATACCGTGACAGTAAAAGTACTAATACCACACATGCTCTGTTACAGTAAAAGCACCATTACCACACTGAAAACATACTCTGCTACAGTAGAAGTACTAATATCACACTGTAAACTGTTACAGTAAAATCACTAATACAGCAAAAGCACTAATACCACACTATACTCTATCAAAGCACTAATACCACACTGTAAACATACTCTGTTACAGTAAAAGTACTAATACCACACTATACTCTATCAAAGCACTAATACCACACTGTAAACATACTCTGTTACAGTAAAAGTACTAATACCACACTATACTCTATCAAAGCACTAATACCACACTGTAAACATACTCTGTTACAGTAAAAGCACTAATACCACACTGTAAACATCTGTTACAGTAAAAGCAATAATACCATGTTGGAAACATACTCTGTTACAGTAAATGTAATAATACCATGCTGTAAACATACTCTGTTACAGTAAATGTAATAATACCATGCTGTAAACATACTCTGTTACAGTAAAATCACAAATACCACACTGAAAACGTACTCTGTTACAGTAAAAGTAATAAAACCACACTGTAAACATACTCTGTTACAGTAAAAGCACTAATACCATGCTGTAAACATAGTGTTACAGTAAAAGCAATAATACCACACTGAAAACATACTCTACTACACTACTACTACACAGTAAAAGTGTGAATACATAATGTAAAAATACGCTGTTACAATAAAAGTATTAACACTACACCCTTAAAATACTCTGTTAAATAAAAGTAGTAGCACACATTAAAACAACTCTGTTACAGTATAAATACTTACAACATACATTCCAGATACATTTTCTTTATCAACAATATTATATCTGGAACCATCAAATGTTTTTACATGAAAAATAACTTCAAATCAGAATCTGAGATGAATCTAATTTAGAGATTTTTTTTTTAATTAATAGGGTGAATCAGCACTTGTATTTTTGTACTTTAATGTTAACCTTTGGTGACACGATTAGACAAAGCATTTAAATAAAGAAGCATTTGTCTTAAAGAAGACAATATGGAAGATACACTAAATTGAGTGTTTCATCTTAATTACTTATCCAGGGCCACTGTGTAATTACTTTCTGTACCTCCTAGGAGATATTTTGATTAATATGATTCCAAAAATAAACCCAGTGTTTACAGCTAGGAGATGAATCGGGGCTGAACTAACACAGGTATATCTTTATGTATGGATCAACAGACAAAGAAACAACAAATATCCAAAGGATAACATGTTAAAGTGAAAACACTTATGTCCAACAGTCCATTCAACAAAAAAAGAAAACAATCCTGATTATCTAAAAACAGAACAATAGAACAATAACTCAACACAAAACAAGAGGAGCTAAAATAACAATATCATTGCAGTGATCATTATAAATGTGTTGCCCTGTTTAAAAAAAAAAACTTCTAGAAGCCCTTCTCATATTTACAGACTTGTCTGCTCAACGCTGTGACACCAGCAGAAAACAGGAACTTCTGGCTGTATAATTCACATGAACACCGGCTCTGGTGTTACAGCCACGCCGAGCACGGACCATTTAATACACACAGTAGATTACATTGAATGTTTGCTATAAGCCAGTTCTATGTGATTTTATTGTTCCATTATTGCAGCATTATGTCCAAATCAATCATCTTTATGTTTGATTTTGCATGTCTTGAATCATTCAGTGCACACTAGGGTTGACATGAACACATCACGTCACGATTATAGTGTCCAAAATAATTTATCATCCAAATGAAAAAACATCACTTTACATTTTGTTAAGAAATTAGATGTTTATAGTGCCACAAATAGGACACGTATTTTCTGAGTGAAAAATATCCCTAAATAAGATTATCATAATTATAGGTTCTCCCTGAATGCACAAAGGATATTGTTATTTTTGTATCCTGTATTTTTTCAATCAGGCTGTAATTTTTCCCTTCTCTCCCATGACAGAGAGCTGGGCAGCTTGATGAACCTGACAATGAATAATTCACCACAATCAAGTTATTTTTTTTTTTTTAATCGCAATCCATGATAAAATCATCTCATCCCTAGCACACACTGATAAAAGTGAAAATACTCATTTCAACATCCCTTCCTCGCTCCTACATTGTGCATGTTGTGTGTGTAGGTTTATCATATTCCGTGAGCTGAGCAGCCTGCAGGAAGCTGCATCCACCTTCAACGTGTCTAATATCCATTTAACTGTGACTTAAAGTGAGAGGCACCAGACGGGTGAATATCATCTTCATCACGACCGCAGGTGACTCAGAAACACACAAACACACTCACAGCAAAATTAAGATGTGAAACTTCATATATTCACAGTTCAAAGAAAATGAAAAACGCTCAAGTTGATTTCACAACTGTGTGTATTAAAAGTATATCGTATTTTTATTTTTAAATAAGATTTAATAATTATGTCACATTTTAAAAAAAGGCACACAGTCAAACTAATTTAAAGAGGTTTCTTTTTAAATATGTTATTATAATTATTATTACTTTCATAATTATTATTATTGTTATTATTCAATCCTGCTTGTGTGGGAGATAAAACGTATAGGGAAAACAAAACTAAGATGTTATATATGTGGCTTCTCATCATCACAGGAAAGGTTATGGTTTATTATGATTATTGGATGATTACAGCCGATAAAAAAAAACACCTGCCAACAACATCCACACCGATAGTTTCTTATCATATAAAGGAAGTCGTGATATTTATGTTAGTTTTATTCAAATGCTTGTAGTGTTGACAACTAAACCGTTTCAAAAGGCTTTTTATCGTAAGACTGTTTTTTATTTTTGTATCCAATTGTAATTTAAATTACGGTTTATTTTAATAGAGAACTGAAACTGTTCGTTTATTAAGAGGTTGCCGTTAAAACACACATTAAACACAATTATAAATACAAACATATAAAACAAACGCGTTAAAAAGGATTCGCTGTAAAACAGTAAAAACGTTGTTTTTCATTTCTAAAATTAAAAAACCCGCAGCGTCGAAGAGTAATTCAAGTGAATATAAGACGTTTACATTTCATTCGTGCAGGCCGTCACGTCTCCAGCTGATATAACTGATATACTAACATCACATTGAACAATAACGACAGTTATTTTTATGTTTCATTTCCAGCGGCAGCGCAATATTAAATCTAATAAATAGAAATATTCCTCTGGTTTGAAATCAGTCTTCTGGCTTGTCGAGGACGCTTAATACATATTCATAATAAAAGCATGCCGCTGCAGCAAATATCTTATATGTCATCGCATGTTTGCTACTATTTGTATTTAATAAAGTTTTTCCTGTCCGCTCCACCAACACTACACTGTACATTAAGCACAAACACAGCTACAACAACAATCATATTATGATTTAGTTGTTGATGCGTATGTGATTCGGGTGAAATGGTAATGAATAAAGAGACGTTCCGTTCGTGTAAAATCACATGTGATCTGCTGTCGTGTAAGAATCCTGGTGAGAGAAAGTGAGCAGGTGAGGAATATACGTTTGAAGGAATATTAAAAGACACAGATACGATCTGAGAGAATGAAGTGTTATTATTTTAAAAGCGCCGCAGCTTCAGTGTAACGTCCGTTTGTTGATATATTATAGGGATTATTGGGAAGAAAAGTGTCATTTTCGTTTAAATAAAAACATAAAATCCCTCCTGGGCAGAGACTCTGGGATAAGTGGTTTAAATCGGCTGGTTGAATGTGGTTCTGGTTAGTTTGAGGACGAAATCTAAGATGAAAAACTAAGTTTCAGACGGCAGAAGGAGGAGGGCTGCAGCAGTGAGAGAAAAAACACTACTGGAGTGAAGCTGCTGTTTGTGTGAGCAAGAGTCTCCCTCTAGTGGAGACCATGTGGCACTGCACGCGTGTCTGATTTAACCAGTATATTACTGTCTGAATTACAAGTACATTTCTGTCTGATTTAAAGTTACAGTACATTGCTGTCTGATTTACCGGTATACTACTGTCCGATTTACTAGTACATCACTGTCTGATTTACCAGTACATTACTGTCTGATTTAATAGTACATCAATGTCTTATTTACCAGTAAATTACTGTCTGATTTACCAGTACATTACTGTCTGATTTAATAGTACATCAATGTTTTATTTACCAGTATACTACTGTCTGATTTAATGGTACATTAATGTCTGATTTACCAGTACATTACTGTTTCCTTTACCAGTACACCACTGTCTGATTTGCCAGTATATTACTGTCTGATTTAATGGTACATTAATGTCTGATTTACCAGTACATTACTGTTTCCTTTACCAGTACACCACTGTCTGATTTGCCAGTATATTACTGTCTGATTTAATAGTACATCACTGTCTGATTTACCAGTACATCACTGTCTGATTTACCAGTAAGTCACTGTGTACAACTACCAAAGTCAGTCCAGGCGTTAGACACCCTCCTCACATTTAAGATCAAGACTACTTCTTGATAAGGCTTATAGGGCTGGCTCAGGCCTTGGACCAGCCCTTAGTTTAGTTACAGTGCCTTGAAAAAGTATTCATACCCCTTGAACTTTTTCACATTTTGTCACTCTACAACCACAAACTTAAATGTATTTTATTGAGATTTTATGTGATAGACCAACACAAAGTAACACATAATTGTGAAGTGGAACGAAAATGATACATGGTTTACAAAAATTTAAGCAAATAAAAATCTGAAAAGTGTGGTGTGCATTTGTATTCAGCCCCCTCTACTCTGAAAATAAATAAAAAATGCAGTGCAATCAGTTGCCTTCAGAAGTCACCTAATTAGTTAATAGAGTCCACCTGTGTGTAATTTAGTATCAGTATAAATACAACTGTTCTGTGAAGGCCTCAGTGCTTTGTTAGAGAACACTAGTCAACAAAGAGCATCATGAAGACCAAGGAACTCACCAGACAGGTCAGGGAAAAAGTTGTGGAGAAGTTTAAAGCAGGGTTAGGTTATAAAAAAATATCCAAAGCTTTGAACATCTCAAGGAGCACTGTTCAATCCATCATCCAAAAATGGAAGAAGTATGCCACAACTGCTAACCTACCAAGACATGGCCGTCCACCTAAACTGACAGACCGAGCGAGGAGAGCACTGGTGAGAGAAGCTGCCAAGAGGCCCATGGTCACTCTGGAGGAGTTGCAGAAATCCACAGCTCAGGTGGGAGAATCTGTCCACAGGACATGGACAGGATGAGACCAAAGTTGAACTTTTTGGCCTGAATGCAAAGCGCTATGTGTGGTGGAAAAGTAACACTGCTCATCACCCTGAACACACCATCCCCACTGTGAAACATGGTGGTGGCAGCCTCATCCTGTGGGGATGCTTTTCTTCAGCAGGGCCAGGGAAGCTGGTCAGAGTTGATGGGAGGATGGATGGAGCTAAATACAGGGCAATCCTGGAAGAAAACCTGTTGGAGGCTGCAAAAGACTTGAGACTGGGAAGGAGATTCACCTTCCAGCAAGACAATGACCCTAAACATACAGCCAGAGCTACAATGGAATGGTTTAAAACAAATAATATTCATGTGTTAGAATGGCCCAGTCAAAGTCCAGACCTAAATCCCATTGAGCATCTGTGGCAAGACTTGAAAGTTTCTGGTCAGACGCTCTCCATCCAATCTGGCTGAGCTTGAGCTATTTTGCAAAGAAGAATGGGCAAAAATTTCAGTCTCTAGATGTGCAAAGCTGGTAGAGACATACCCCAAAAGACTTGCAGCTGTAATTGCAGCGAAAGGTGGCTCTACAAAGTATTGACACAGGGGGGCTGAATACAAATGCACACCACACTTTTCAGATTTTTATTTGCTTAAATTTTTGTAAACCATGTATCGTTTTCGTTCCACTTCACAATTATGTTACTTTGTGTTGGTCTATCACATAAAATCTCAATAAAATACATTTAAGTTTGTGGTTGTAGAGTGATAAAATGTGAAAAAGTTCAAGGGGTATGAATACTTTTTCAAGGCACTGTAAGCTGTTATTGGCCTAGACTGCTGGGGTACTTCCTCCTCTCTCTCTCTCCATCTGGATTATTCATGTCACATTAATGCTCATCAATAACTTGACTTCTTCCCAGGAGTCTAGTTTCGTGGCGCAGCGCAGGGTGGCGCAGGGTGGCGGAACTGATGCAATGCAAGTTTCGACCAGCGCAGCCTTGCGCACAGTCAGTTTGGCAGTTTGGTGCATCGCCTGCGCCAAGATGGGTGTGGCTGCGCAGCAGGGGGAGGCGACACAGATTCAGCTTGGCGCAGCGGAAGTTTCGTGGCAAAAAGCCTCGCCGAGACTGCGCTGAAAGCTCGCCAGCTCCAACCGGAGCTGCGTTTCAATAACGGTTTGAGTCGCCCTTGCTCACTTGCCCTAAGCACTTGCCCTCGGGGGAATCCCCGCCGCCATCTTAAGGGCTGTTCCAATTCCCTGAACAGCTGAAGTGAACTCCGTGAGATCGACCCTTGAGGACTGAGTGATCGAGTGAACAACGATAGTCACTTCAGAGCTGTATATCACCCACAATGCATTGCAGTGGTGCACGAAAAATATGTCCATGCGGTGTAGCTATGCTACTAATTCTGCTGTATTATTACTTTCTCATTGACTAGTCTTTAGTGGTCATTATGTTCTACTATAATTTCTGCCATTGCTGTACTGCTTTCATATGTATCATCTGTCATGTAAGTTGACTATGTCATACTATTGCACTTCTGTCCATCTTGGTAGATAGATCCCTCCTCTGTTGCTCTCCCTGAGGTTTCTTACTTTTTTTATGTGTTAAAATGTTTTATCCTTATTTGATGGGGGGTCCCGGAACAGAGGATGTTTTATGCTCTACAGACTGTAAAGCACTCTGAGGCAAATTTGTGATATTGGGCTGTATAAATAAAATTGAAATTGACATTAACCCGCTGCAGACAGGTGACAACATTATTTGTCAGTAGTTCATATACTACAATGCTGAATATGACAACTGACATCCTGATTACTTCTGAGTTCCCCTAAATTATCCCATCAAGTTTTAACTGTTAACACAGAACTGATGTCCTTACCTGAGGTAACACTGGAGAGTTTTGCCCTGGTTGATGCAAGGACACTTGGTCGAGTATTCTCCCAAGTAAACCCAACAACCTGCCTTTTAGATCCCATTCCCACATCACTTTTAAAATCGTTTTATGGATTCTTCGAGGAACAGTTTTTAAACATCATGAATTGCTCTCTTCAGACGGGTGTCTTTCCCAGCGCCTTTAAAACGGCGGTGGTGAAGCCCCTTCTGAAGAAGAGCAATTTAGATCCAAGTGTTTTTAATAACTACCGACCTGTATCCAACTTACCATTTTTAAGTAAAATTTTAGAAAAACTGGTTTTTAACCAAGTTAACGACTTTTTAAACAGAATTAACATTTTAGAGAAACATCAGTCTGGTTTTAGGAAAAACCACAGTACCGAGTCAGCACTTTTAAAGATTCTAAACGACATCAGGTGGAATTTTGATAATAAAAAGCTCACAGTGTTGGTTCTACTGGATCTAAGCGCAGCTTTTGATACAGTAGACCATCACATTTTATTAAATAGGCTCAGACACCTGGTGGGCAACTCTGGTACTGTTCTTAACTGGTTTTGTTCTTATCTCACAGACCGATGCTTTTATGTAAGTATGGATACATGTTCCTCAAGAACCCATGAAATTGGATGTGGGGTTCCCCAAGGGTCAATTTTAGGTCCACTTCTTTTTAATCTTTACATGCTGCCCCTTGGGGACGTCATCAGGAGGCACGGCATCAGCTTCCATAGTTATGCTGACGATACGCAACTGTACATTGCCGTGTCTCCTGATGACACAGGGCCAATTGACGCCCTTTTTAACTGTATTTTAGACATTAAGTCATGGATGGCAGAGAATTTCCTACAGCTCAACCAGGACAAGACTGAGGTTTTAGTTATAGGTCCTGAAGGCCAGAGAGAGAAACTTTTACCAAAACTACAAGATCTTAAACCAGCACAGTCAGTAAAAAATCTGGGCGTGATTTTTGACTCTGAGCTGAATTTTATTCCACATATCAAAAATATGACGAAAATAGGTTTTTATCATCTTAAGAACATAGCCAGAGTCCGCCCGTTTCTCTCTCAGGCCAGTACGGAGGTGCTGATGCATGCTTTTATCTCCTGTCGTTTAGATTATTGTAATGCCCTGCTCTCTGGTCTTCCCAAAAAGAGTACTTTAAATCTACAACTATTACAGAACTCAGCCGCACGCGTGCTGACGAGGACCAGAGGGCGGGAGCACATTACACCAGTTTTAGCGTCGCTGCATTGGCTCCCCGTACGCTTCAGGATCGATTTTAAGGTTCTTTTACTCGTTTTTAAATGTCTTAACGGCCTTGCGCCCTCTTATTTAGCTGACCTGCTTTTACCATATCAACCCTCGCGGACCCTGAGGTCCTCCGGCACTGGCCTTTTATCCATACCAAAACCCAGAACTAAAACCCATGGTGAGGCGGCATTTAGCTACTATGGCCCCCACCTGCGGAACAGCCTGCCAGAGAGCCTCAGGACCGCAGAGACAGTTGATATTTTTAAAGGAAGGTTAAAGACACACCTTTTTAATCAGGCTTTTAACTAGTATTTTAAATTCTTTAACGTTCTTATGTGATTTTATCTTATTTCATATTTTTGCTTTTATCTTGTTTTTAGATTATATTGATCTTAAATAATTTTATTTGTTTTACTTATCATTGGTATTGTTTTATGTTATTATCTTTATTATCTTTTATTAAGCTGGTCACTTATTTTTTCATGTGTTTTAGTTTTTAGCTTTAACTCCAGTGTTTCCTCAGGGGGGCCTTCCACACTGGGAGCTGTGTCTGGGCTGCTGCTGGGGGTGCTGTCCCTGGGTCCCTTCGGCCCGGCTGACTGTTGTCTGTCGGTGTCGGGGGGCCTGGGCACTGGTGCCCCCTGTGGCACAGCCTGCGACTCCTCCCAGTGTGGATGGCCCCAAAGATAGCGTTTCCTCAATCATCAGTGTCATGCCATGTCTCCCTATTGTCAGTAGTGAGAGTGTGTAGGTGTGTGTGTGTTTGTGTGTGTGTGCGTGTGTAGTATGGAGGGTGGGAGGGAGGGGCTTTATTTGTAATTGTTTTTTCTTTTCTTTTTTGATGTGTAAAGCACTTTGTGTTACATGTTCATGTATGAAAGGTGCTCTATAAATAAAGTGAAGTTGAAGTTGAAGTAAATAATAATAACAAAAAAAAAGAAGAGAAGCTGGATACCTGACTGAGACTACCGGGACCCAGTGTCTAAAGTTTCAGGGGCCCAAAGAGTCAGGGATACTTAGAAACCAGGAAGAGACTCAAAATGACTACAAAGAAACAGAAAAAAAAGACTACAAAGAGACTAAAAGACCAAAACAACTACAAAGAGATGCAAAAAAGCCCACAAAGAGGCTCACAATGACTACAAAGAGACATAAAACCACAACAAAATTGCATAACAACTACAAAGACATATAAAAGAAGAGACAAAAGCAACACAAAGTGTGACTCTTGCATGTCTTACTTGCTGATGCTTTGGATATAAAAGCTGTAAATTAATCAGAGATGCATTCGAATGTTTTGTATTCTCCAGAGAAATGAAAAGGTATACATTCTCTTTTCTATCATGTATGACAAATACAACTAACGACTTCACATTTGAGAGGATTCCAGAGAACATTTGAATACAATGATAGTTGTTAGCTTTGTCATACTCAACAGATAGAAGATTCTTATTATATATAGTTATATTTTTCTCACTATGTATGCATGCATCTGCACTTGCTGGGGTTGATCAAGTTGTTGTTGATCATGATTGTAAATCAACACTTGGCTTTTACATGAATGCACCATAAAGGCCACTAGAGGACGACAGTCCTCTCAAAATATGTATCTAGATTTGATTTTACTCTCTCCCATCTGTTTTTCTCCCTTTTCTTTAGTATCATAATTAAGACATATTTTTGTTAATTTCTACCTCTGTTAAAACAGTCAACGAGCCAATAAACTAGAATATATAGTCCTTGTTATATAGGAGTTAAAACAGTCAATGAGACAGTAAACTAGGATATATAGTCATTGTTTTATAGGAGTTAAAACAGTCAATGAGAAAGTAAACTAGAATATATAGTCCTTGTTTTATAGGAGTTAAAACAGCCAATGAGAAAGTAAAATGTAGAATATATAGTCATTGTTTAATAGGAGTTAAAACAGTCAATGACAAAGTAAACTAGAATATATAGTCATTGTTTTATAGGAGTTAAAACAGTCAATGAGAAAGTAAACTAGAATATATAGTCCTTGTTTTATAGGAGTTAAAACAGCCAATGAGAAAGTAAAATGTAGAATATATAGTCATTGTTTTATAGGAGTTAAAACAGTCAATGACAAAGTAAACTAGAATATATAGTCATTGTTTATAGGAGTTAAAACAGCCAATGAGAAAGTAAAATGTAGAATATATAGTCATTGTTTTATAGGAGTTAAAACAGTCAATGAGAAAGTAAAATGTAGAATATATAGTCATTGATGTATAGGAGTTAAAACAGTCAATGAGACAGTAAACGAGAATATATAGTCATTGTTTTATAGGAGTTAAAACAGTCAATGAGAAAGTAAACTAGAATATATAGTCCTTGTTTTATAGGAGTTAAAACAGCCAATGAGAAAGTAAAATGTAGAATATATAGTCATTGTTTTATAGGAGTTAAAACAGTCAATGACAAAGTAAACTAGAATATGTAGTCATTGTTTTATAGGAGTTAAAACAGTCAATGAGAAAGTAAACTAGAATATATAGTCATTGTTTTATAGGAGTTAAAACAGCCAACGAGAAAGTAAAATGTAGAATATATAGTCATTGTTTTATAGGAGTTAAAACAGTCAATGACAAAGTAAACTAGAATATATAGTCATTGTTTTATAGGAGTTAAAACAGTCAATGAGAAAGTAAACTAGAATATATAGTCCTTGTTTTATAGGAGTTAAAACAGCCAATGAGAAAGTAAAATGTAGAATATATAGTCATTGTTTATTGGAGTTAAAACAGTCAATGACAAAGTAAACTAGAATATATAGTCATTGTTTTATAGGAGTTAAAACAGTCAATGAGAAAGTAAACTAGAATATATAGTCCTTGTTTTATAGGAGTTAAAACAGCCAATGAGAAAGTAAAATGTAGAATATATAGTCATTGTTTTATAGGAGTTAAAACAGTCAATGACAAAGTAAACTAGAATATATAGTCATTGTTTTATAGGAGTTAAAACAGCCAATGAGAAAGTAAAATGTAGAATATATAGTCATTGTTTTATAGGAGTTAAAACAGTCAATGACAAAGTAAACTAGAATATATAGTCATTGTTTATAGGAGTTAAAACAGCCAATGAGAAAGTAAAATGTAGAATATATAGTCATTGTTTTATAGGAGTTAAAACAGTCAATGAGAAAGTAAAATGTAGAATATATAGTCATTGATGTATAGGAGTTAAAACAGTCAATGAGACAGTAAACGAGAATATATAGTCATTGTTTTATAGGAGTTAAAACAGTCAATGAGAAAGTAAACTAGAATATATAGTCCTTGTTTTATAGGAGTTAAAACAGCCAATGAGAAAGTAAAATGTAGAATATATAGTCATTGTTTTATAGGAGTTAAAACAGTCAATGACAAAGTAAACTAGAATATATAGTCATTGTTTTATAGGAGTTAAAACAGTCAATGAGAAAGTAAACTAGAATATATAGTCATTGTTTTATAGGAGTTAAAACAGCCAACGAGAAAGTAAAATGTAGAATATATAGTCATTGTTTTATAGGAGTTAAAACAGTCAATGACAAAGTAAACTAGAATATATAGTCATTGTTTTATAGGAGTTAAAACAGTCAATGAGAAAGTAAACTAGAATATATAGTCATTGTTTTATAGGAGTTAAAACAGCCAACGAGAAAGTAAAATGTAGAATATATAGTCATTGTTTTATAGGAGTTAAAACAGTCAATGAGAAAGTAAAATGTAGAATATATAGTCATTGTTTTATAGGAGTTAAAACAGTCAATGACAAAGTAAACTAGAATATATAGTCATTATTTTATAGGAGTTAAAACAGTCAATGAGAAAGTAAACTAGAATATATAGTCATTGTTTTATAGGAGTTAAAACAGTCAATGAGAAAGTAAACTAGAATATATAGTCATTGTTTTATAGTAGTTAAAACAGTCAATGAGAAAGTAAACTAGAATATATAGTCATTGTTTTATAGGAGTTAAAACAGTCAATGAGACAGTAAACTAGAATATATAGTCATTGTTTTATAGGAGTTAAAATAGCCAATGAGAAAGTAAAATGTAGAATATATAGTCATTGTTTATAGGAGTTAAAACAGCCAATGAGAAAGTAAAATGTAGAATATATAGTCATTGTTTATAGGAGTTAAAACAGCCAATGAGAAAGTAAAATGTAGAATATATATTCATTGTTTTATAGGAGTTAAAATAGTCAATGACAAAGTAAATTGTAGAATATATAGTCATTGATGTATAGGAGTTAAAACAGTCAATGAGAAAGTAAACTAGAATATATAGTCATTGTTTTATAGGAGTTAAAACAGCCAATGAGAAAGTAAACTAGAATATATAGTCTTTGTTTTATAGGAGTTAAAACAGCCAATGAGAAAGTAAACTAGAATATAGAAACCAAACTAAACTAGAATAACATATTATTATATTATCATTATTATTATATTATCATTATTTGTTGCTGAAAACGTCTTCTCCATCTGTGACTTCTCTTCTCTTACAACTCCTGAGTAATGAGCAGAATGGTTTTTTCTTCTTACTCATTTACAGTATCTCAGATTGTAATTCATGATGAGTAAAATGTGCAACAGAAAACACACCTACACACACACACACACACACACACACACACACACACACACACACACCCACACACACACCCACACACACCCACCCACACACACATTACTGACCTAGTAGTGTTTTCACCTTCAACAGGATATTCAGCTTTGACATTTATTGATCTGGAACCATCTGACTCATGAGAAGACACACAATTATCCAGAGTTATGAAAGGTTTACGGTTTCAAGCGAAGCACAAAGACGTTTTCCTGCTAGCCATAGTTTTCAGATTCATGTGAACTTTTTTTTTGTTTGTTTTTATTCTACATTTAACACAATAAAAATGAGAAATGATTTTGTTATATTAACCCAATTTAAATCTAATTAAAACCTAGAAAGGCACAACAATTGTACCTTTATTAATCATTTCCAATGACTGCCCACATTTTAACGTTACAGTTTCACATTCAGAAAAACCAACACCAGTCTTATTCACAACAGTACTAAGTTCACACACACTCAAGCTATTCTGGTGTTGTTGTTGTTTTTTCTTTCATTTACTGTAAATCATTCACAGCATACAAATACATTAGGTGCATCGTTTCAAGTGAAGTTGAGTCAATATTGCGACAAATATTTCCCTTTCCTGTTTCAGAGGCATCACACTGAATCAGAGGACAGATTTCTACAGAAATTGAATTAAATTGTACACAGAGATTAAGAGAATAAAACTGTATTTTAACAGACAGAAAAGCTACAAACTAGTTATTCTGTATTGTTATAATTGTTTTTATTATTATTATTATTCCGAAGCTCAGTAAACTTTCAATCTGAACTTTTAAGTAAACATGAAAATCGGCATGAAATGAAAAAATTATTATTTGGAACTGCTAAGGCAGAAATACTTGATATGCTATTTGTAATTTGTTAGTCGTGTCTGGTTCAATTTTACTGTACATTAATTGCATATATTTAATTTGATGTGTACACTAATTACGATATGCATTCATTTGTATTTGATATTTCTGCTAGTGTATCGTCATAAATATGACTGAAAGGACTGAAGGTTCAGGGCGATCCTCCAGGGAGCCGTGATGCAAAGTAATTTTCTAATCTCTCGCTTCTGCTTTATGAGATGATGGATGACACATACCAACTTCTCACTTCTTCTGTCATGGCTTCAAATATACATAAACAGGTTTCTCTCAACCACAGGTGAAAACGAAATGTCACTATGTGTTCTTGTTATATCTGTCACAAGGTCCATGTCAGCTAACTGAAAGTTATTAAAAAACCTCCAGAGTCTGTTGGATTTATTTATTTATTTATTTATTTATTTATTTATTTAACACTTGATTCATCCATCGATATGACTCAACACCATTACTGGTGTAAAAGTGGCAAAATCAGAATAAAGACTGTTCATGCTAAAAGTGACACATTTATTTGACACAGACAGTTACAGGAGTCTTGTAATTCTGTATCATGTGGCCCACAGGAAAAAATAATAATTACAGTGGGGTCCATCGTTATGATTGAAATTATTATTACTTAGGTTTTACATCATTGTGTAGCTTCCCAGTGGTGTTCCATATGTATTAAAATCTCAATACTGAAATTTTAGGTATATGTTTTAGCGTCAAAATTTTCCCAAGTCGTTCTGAAAACGTTTTCCCAAGTGATCTGATGTAGGTTACAGCATGATGTTACTGCATTTTTATATCAGTATATCCTTATTGTCAGTGTGTTACCGACAGTAACTGGGATGACGGCTGACACATTTCCAGTATGGAGAAGCAGATGCTGACAGACACGAAAGTCACACAATCAACAATGAAACTAACTGGTGGCGTCAGCAGCGGACCAACGTTTGTGATCTGAGAGGTAAAACGTAATTATAAATGGAGTCTGATGACCTTGAAAAGAATGATATAACGGCTTTAGATCCTCTTCAGAAAGGGCTATCTAGAGGCGAGATAAAGCAGCTGTGGATGAGGACAAGGACAAAAAAAAGTAATTTTACCTCACAGAACACAGAAGTGCACAACCCCAATTTAAAAAATCCAAACTTACGCTTTCCACTATTTCCAAACCTACCAAAACTAATTAAGCTAATGCTAGCACTCACAGAAAGATAATGCAGATGTCCACTTAAAATCTTCATGCATCAGTTTAATCCTAACTATTTTAATCACTAAAGATAACAAATGTCACAGCAAAATTAAAAAGAAATCTAAGTAGCATGACAAAATTTGTGTGAAGAGAGGCTTGTGGAATTCTTCCCAATTTCTGGGAACACAATAAACTTCAGGTCCAAGTGCAAAAACGCTGAAGCAACTGAACAACTGCGTGCAGAACATTCTAGCATGTTGGGCCCAGCATCATGTTTCTTGCACATCGGGTGACTTTATCATGTTTTATCTGTAGGGGTGTTACACAAAATACTGTGACCCTTCACATTCTCTGACCACTGTTGCAAAGAGCATAAGTTAGAAGAATAGAAGACTTGACTTGCATCTCCAAGCAGACATAAATAATCCTCTATTTTACACAGAAATAATACATTCACAAAATAACATTATAAATTATAATGCAAAAAAACTTTATTCCACTGAAAGATAATCCAAAATTATCTGAAGCTCTTCTTCATGCTCATTCTTCACTGTCGACAACATACATGTAGAAAATGTGCAACAGCGCCCTCTGTGGTCACAGAATCTGTTGGGTCACAGAAGTTGGTGTAACAGTGGCATCCAACAGGGCTCTGTTGCAGTGGGAGTTTTTTTTACTTCTAAGAAGTGGGCACCAGATTGTAAGCCAACTTAAGTATTTGGCATTGCTGTTTTTTCCACCACCACAATCTTTGTTTCCTGCCGGGTTTCATTATCTATTAACATCTCTCCACTAGAAAAAAATGCAAATATCATCCAAGCACAGTTTAAATGAGTCTGTATCACCAGGCCGATTGACATTAGAAACTGTATTTTTTAAATGTACGGGGGCGCTTCTCTACCCGGCAACAGCGCGCTGAGTCATCTCTGTCGCAGCCCTCCCACGCCTACCCACGCTGCCCTGCTCTCGGTCTCTCTCAGTGGTGGAGACAGCCACGGACGCGATACCAAAACTAACTGCATCACTTGATCGGGCCCACAGATGACAAAAACACACATTTACCGTAAACGGGGGGAGCGTTGATGGAACAGGGCTGGCATCAGTGTGTTTGTGACGCTTACATGGAAACTGATACCATTTATAGATCATCATTATTAAGACAGGAGTGAGAAAGAGTGCAGAGAGTGAAAGAGATATTGGCTGTGTATTTAAATGATACTGATCAACACTGACATTCATAAAAGTCCAAATATATCATGACAGTCCAGTCAAATTAGACATTGAATGCAAATCTAATCTGTGTCAGTTTTTAACACAGAAACATTTATTTATCCCACATTTAGTCCTGTTCCACAATTTTAAGTCAGATTTGCCACCTTTTTTTCCGCTCACTTTTAGTTCAGTCAGAGACAGCCCCATAGTTTTTATTTTATTATTTTTTGTTTATTTTCATCCACTTACTGGTTTTTAATCTATTGTTGGTTTCATCTCATTTCTCTCTAACTTCTTCATAACAGCCACTGAACTTTTTGATGAGTACAACGTAATTTAAATTGTTAGTTGTTATGGTGTGCCACAGCTCACCAGGAAGAGAGCGGCTTGGGAGACGGTGGCTGGCTAGTTAGCAAGGTAGCTAGTTAGCTAGCTATCTTGTCCTTCTCAAGAGGCAGGGGAGTGAGGTGGAGGGACCGTTAGACCCAGCGCAGTTCACCAGCCTGCCACTCGGCTCATTTTCTGGAACCATTGTAGCATTAATAAAATTACAGAATTAGCAAGCTAAAAAGCTAACATGCTAGCTAACTAGCTTGTTGTTCTTTCCTGCCGTGTGATGAGAGTGTGTATTGTAACATTTTTTGTCTCTTGTCGTTTTCATATTTTCATATTTTTTCCAGAAATATACCCAAGTCCCAAAGAAGGGGCAAGACTTTCGACGCCTCTCTATCGTCAGATGTTTGTCTGGTTGGATGGGTAAATAGACATAAAGAGATATATTACAGTATAATATATTATATTATATAGTCCCGCAGTATTACGGGACCTAAAAAGCAACTTATGATTAGAGCTGAGCGATTTGATCAATTCTGCGATATAAATCGATATTTTGTTTCCACAGAAGGTATCGATTTTTTAGCCGCGAGTATCGATACATTATGTCCCATTCAGATCCCCCTGGCACTCTGCACACTGCGGCGCGAGACGGCCGCGTAGGATCGTGGCCCTTTACGTCTGGTCTGAACTACACTATCGGTTAACAAGGGCACCGAAAGGAAGCGGGCTCCATTCTGCGGCTATTCGAGGCGCTTCAGCGGATCCGCTGCCCACCTGTTCAGACCAGAGGCGTATTTCTCTGCGACAGTCGACAAGCGGTTCTGCTCAGCTGTTGTTCATTCAGAGCTATTTTTTCGGTAAGTAAATAACCTCATAAAATTAATATGCCATTCTATAGACACCCAAAACCCCACCCCCCGCCCCGTAGCCAGCCCACTCCGTTGCTCTGTGTGTGTGTGTGTGTGTGTGCTTTGTAAGTTACAGTTTGCACTTCAATAAATGTAACTAATTTTCTCACCAAATCTTTGATTGATTTTGTCCAACATTTGCAAGCTGTAGACTCTCTGTCCAGTCAGAGCCATAATTGATTCTGTCAGTTTGTATTAATTCAATCCAAGTCAATGGAACAGTCACAAGATGTCACCAAAATCAAACTGTCCCTTTAAAATCTTTCAGAAAATGATGTAAGTGTATCAAATCATATAGCGTAAAAAATGGAATCGTATTGTTGGAATATTGTGATATATATCGTATCGCGAGCTGAATATCGTGTATCGTATCGTGAGATTAGTGTATCGCTACAGCCCTATTTGTGATAGATCACTGAAAAGAAACCCCTTTAATGTTCCAAGTGATAATTAAGACAACATAAAATATGTCTACAGCATATGTGCATGTGCAACACATTACTGAACGACACAGGCCATCTGCGCAGGAATGCAGTCGTCACTCAGAGATGAAACTGTGAATCTGGAGAAGAGTCATGTTGTTGACGGTGAAAACTCCTTCCAGCTGCTGTAATATGACCAGGGTACGCATTACTTTCACTTAGGCCCTTCACACAGGTGCGGTCAGTGCGTCATGCCACGATAACATGACTAAGACTGGAGTTTGTGTGCCAAATACACACGATATTTGCCGCAACCCGACCAACAAACCACAAAACAAACCGGACAAATTTGCCCTTGTGGTGCCGATTGCCGTCTGTGATTATCCAGTCTACAATTCTTTTTTCAGCCCATCCACCTCTCAGCTTCTCACACATGCTGTGCTATTTTTTGATCAAGGGGAATACCTCAATATGAGCTGTTTATTTAAAAAAGCAGCACAACAAGTCAAACCCACCAAAGTTTGTTGGTTCATATTTTCCATCTAGCTCCCGCATCCTTCTTGCCCTTTAGCACAGCATTTTCTCCCCTCTTAGCGGAGAAAATAGACAACATAAAATCCGGATTTCTGAAAATTTCTGTTTGTTTTATGAAGCCTTTTAAAAGCACAAACAAGTCACAGTCGTCTTCCACCAGCCCGGCCACTGAAATCTAAAAGGAGAGACTGCATTCCTTGATATAAAAGAAAACCAGCTAGCTTTAACTCACCAGTTTGTCAGTCTTCATCCTCCTCTTCACCAGAAAGTCACTGCAAACTAAAGTGGGCAGAGACAGAGAGAGGAAAAAGAAGAGAGAAGGAATGTTTTAATGACTCTGCAGGAAGCCAGTTATCTTCCCACACACATTACTGAGTGTCCTCCTCATAGAAACACACTCAGATACCTCTGAAGGTCAAGGATGAACCGGCAGGAACAGAGATTCAAAGGAGAGAAGGACACAGAATAAAAGAGAGAAGGGTCAGAATAGAAAAGAGGAATGAAGAGAATGTAGAAAGAAAAGTAGATGACAGGGAGCAGAGAGAGAGAGAGAGAGAGAGAGAGAGAGACAGAGAGAATGAAATGCATAGCTTAGCTGAGTCATCAGTAATCACCACTTCCTCCAAAGAGCGCTCTACTAATGAGTGGCCAACTTTCTGAGGCAACACACTCACACACACACACACAGACCACAAAGAATCTTCTACTAAAGCTGCAGTCTTTCTCTTTTGTCTCTCAGCTTTGTGTGTGTGTGTGTGTGTGTGTGTGTGTGTGTGTGTGAGCCTGAGAAGTCGACCCATGAACTGACCTCACCATGTGTGTCATGAGAAATGACACGCACTCCGCAGCTACATTCAGAAATAAACAGCGTTTCCCAGAATTCCCAGAGGCGTGGTTTCTTAGCTTTTATCTATCCAGGGAAGGGTCTAGGAATGTGTGTTACTTGAAAGGAATAGTTAGTAATTTGGGAGGGAAACATGTTTGTTTGCTGTCTTTCGGGGAGTGTCAAGCTGAAATGAAAAACGCCCTTTAAAACGTTTAAGATCCTATTGTTCACCTACTTAACAATACATGGCCAACAACTTACAAAATATGAGGCGTGCTTACATCAGTTTCTCAGTCAATCATATCATGACACCCATCCATCAATCAATATGAAACTTATAACAGCACTTTCTCTAGCTCTGTGCTGTTATAAGTTTCAGATTGATTGATGAGCATCTTTTCCACCATCAAATCAAATTCCTCCTCACTCAGAAATACTGTATGTCTCCAGGCGAGAGAGAGATACTCTTGAAATGACGTTTCAGCTCCACTTTAAACGGTCAACATGTTAAATTCAGTACAGTGTGGGTTAAGCTCTGCTCACATCCCAGCTCCATCAACTGAGAGCAGCTCGAGTCCAGCCAGCTGATGCAGCCTGCCTACTTCTGCTACTTCAACCCACCTCCAGCCCTGCTGACCCTTTCACGGATGTCTTTGCTAATGTTGCTGCTGTTCCTTCCATTAGCTAATGTTAGCTAATGATGCTGCTGACATACCTGCCATTGCAGTCACTTCCCTCATTATATCAGATCATCTTCTGAGCAGCATCCGTGGCGAGTTCAGGTTTCACTGTTGGCCTCTGCAAAAGCACTTTTTAACTTCCCTTCGAGACCTCAGGATGTTCACAGTCACTTTCCCCATCTAGTTCCACCACATACACGTAACTGTAGTCATGTACTGCAAACCAGCATGCACACCATATCAATAAGTGAGCTTCAGAGCTGAGCTAAGCTAACCACGTGCAGCTCCTTCAATATTGCACAAAGTTGACATAAATTCTGTCATCTCAAAATAGCAGCCAAGAAGCATATTTAGGGATGAGTGTGATAAGACGTCTGTGGCTCAGGTGGTAGAGCGGGTTAGCCAATGCAGACAAAGGAGTGGAGACAAGGAGTGGAGCAGCAGCAGCGTCAAAGAGTTACGCCAGGTCAGCAGAGGTCAACCCTGGAAATAAGGCTGATGGTGAAGGAGTTCAAGTCTGAATCATTACAGATGGAAGTAGCTTCAGTCAGGTTCAGGCCGTTGCAGCGGGTTGTAATTTATCTGAAATCGTTTGGGCTCGACTGTTTCATTTCATGTCAGCCCGACCTGTGACATTTAGGAACACATCATCCAACCCAGCCCACGGTTTTACGTATTGACACAGCAGCTGATTCAGTTTGCAGTGTTCCACGACCAGTTTTAGCAACCGACTAGAATCCACATCGCCCAAACACCGTGACTCCTGGACGTGGCTTCGACTCTGCCGTCTGGACTCTCGGGACAAATCCGGATTCATTGTGATACGAAGTCATGGGAACTAGAAGCCAGCTTGGTAAATACACACATCCTCCTCTGCAGTTCCCACGCTTCGCCCAACACACACAGACTCGGACATGAGGTCTCGTGCACATCGTGTGTAGTCACACTGGCGGATGAACACCGGTCATTGCACCGGATGCTGCAGTTTCTGCTTTAGACACTTTTACAGTCTGTAAACAATGATGGCAATGTTTGTCAACGGAAGTATTGCATGCAACAGCTTCTCGGGCTGCATAAGGACATAGAGAGGCTAAGTCCCGCCCTTCCTATGGATCTGTAAGGCTCCGAATGCAACGCCAGGTTTAGTCCGTGGTTTAGTTTGTTTGAGAAAAACCTACATTAGTGTTATTATTATATTCATTTGTGCTGCCCACCTGAGTAGAAATAGAAGAAAATGCTTATTTTTTTCAAGCCTAAAATAAATAAAAGAAAAAGAGAATAAAGAAATAATTAGAATAAAGACTGACTAAATAATTTATGCATGAAGGTCTGAAATGGAATAGAATAGAATAGAATACATCTTTATTGTCCACCAGGGTGGAACATTAGAAGAGACCATCTCAGCTGACAACACAGAGGCCACTGGGACACCAATAGACCCAGTAGATGCCTAGTTACATGGACCAGTATGACACTGACCTCTTAAATACAGTGAATAGTGGATCATAGTAAAACAGGCTATAGGGTTGGATACTTACTTCACTGACCTGCAACTTTACTGACTCACTGCATGATGAGTTTTGAGAAGTGCTGGCTCAGCACAAGAACTCGTTGCGGGAGGATTGTGGGACATTGAGTCTAGAGATGAGTCAAGGAAAACCATTAACACCTAAAAACAAGGTCTATCTTTAGTGTCCATGCATGAATGTCACTGTAAAGACATACATACTGAAACAACACTACATTCATTCAACCTCCAGAATGTTTTGTAAGATGCATTAAGATTGAAAAGGTGTTTGTTTGAACCGTACACATGGCTGCTTTATTATCTGATTGGTGCCATAGAAACAGCATATACATATATATATAACCAGGTAGTATGAATACATGTGGATGACATTTACCAATAAAAAAATAACTGGTTAGTGGTCCCTATAATGACCAGTTACAGAATAATAATCTGCAGGAATGCTCCACAATTGTATTTTCCACGTTTAATCCTTAAAGTAATTCTTCCACTCAAAGACCAACCACTGAATATGATTCCAACAACTAAAACAGCTGTGAAACATAAAAACATGTGTGGTTTATGGTCCATAATAAACAAGAGACATTTTAAAAAGGACAAGACTACAACGATCCTCTTTATAGAAACATGGAGACTTTCAAGGCTCTGAGCAGGATTTTCCTCCTTTAATGCCATATAATTACTTTTCCTACTAAGTCATTACTTCGTCGTCTGTCCACAGCTGTGTCTGCAGACATTCGGCTTGCATTACAGTAGTATTTCTGGATGTGCAGGACACGTGGTGTACATGTCACGGTGGGATCGGAATCGGGATCTGAAGAGTGAGGCCGAGGCAGAAGTGCCTTAAAATTGAATTCTCTCTTGCTTGACTGACATGTTGCCACCGTCCTTAGCAATGCAGTTAGCTAATAAGATGACTTTAAAACTGCAAAGTTGACCTTAGGAAGCTAACTTTACTAACAGCTTCACACCAGAATCCAGATGGATCTAGATCCAATAAGGCTTGTGTTCTTCTGATCCACCCGTCACTCGTCCACAGTCCAAATATGGTCACTTCTGCTCGTTGGCTGCAAAAATTCCAAGATGAACAATAATGTCGAACTGGAGGCTTCAAAAACCACATCCACGAACCAATGGGGGACGTTGCGATGATACGTCTGCTTCTTATATACAATCTACGGTTCAGAGGAATCTCAATGCAGGACCAAGGCCAAACTAATAAAATAAGTTCATAGGAGGAAAACAAGTGGCGTCATCGCGGTTTTGCACTCGGCAGCTGCCGTTTACGCAGTCTTGGGAAAAGGAGGCGGGAGCGGAGGGGGAATCGCTTGGTTGCAATCAGCAACTTAATAATGCAAACTGTTCCTTAAGGCTGTCAGAACACTGGAAACACTGGATCACGTGTTTTGTGATCATGTATCGATTTTTAATTTATAGTTTACATGCAAAGATTCCGGTCACACAAAAAGTAGCGCTTTGATTTTGAGATGCAGAAAAAAAGTTTGACTTTTTCATGCATGTCAGTGTGTTCCTTTCTACTGACCTTGCTTAGGTTATTGCAGCATATTGAATGGTAACATGTATTGTTTTCTTTTTCCTTGTTTTCTCTTGATTCTTGCCAATATGCAGCCTCAACAAACACTGACTACTTTAACATGTACACTCATATTAAACTATTATTATTAGTATCCAATATGACAATATTCTCAATGTGATATCATTGTTCATATGAACATTGTGTTCTATTTGAATAGTCTGAAATAGTACATTAAGAATGTGCATCTAAATCTGGGTTTTTAGGTCACTTTGTGACACACTTCCTGTTTCCAGCTCTGTGCGTTGAACACAAACCAACCAGCCAACAGTTTGTAAAGCTGGAGTAGAGATGCTGCCCAGAGGAAAGGAAGGGCAAACACACCTTCTTCTAATCATCATGAAGGACAACACCAACCTCTTCAAGAAGGAGGTTGAAGGAACGTTAGAGGAAAGCTGTGTCCTAAGGATGGGACAATATAGGATTTTATTGTGAATCAAAATTTAAAAAAAAACCCACTCACAATGAGTTGATCATGGTGAGATAATTGTGAATACCATCATGGGTGACATGACTTTATTTATTATTTTATATATGATTTTTAGAGATTTAAGTGCATTTTGATCACTAAAAGGTGAAACTCTCTACTTAACTCTCAACTATAATGGTCACTCTGCAGCTCTGGCGTCGTGGCATTTGACAGGATATTTACTCAACAGCTCATCATAGCCTCTGGCATACATTACACTGTAGAGTTTACTCTACTGAGTCTCCCTTGTCTCTCCTCCCACACTCCGTCCGTCTCCCCCAGTCCGGTCTGGGTCCTTGGTCATGAGTCAGAGGGAGCAGAGGATCTGACTCACCCCCTCTGGAGTCTAAACACTCTTAGTTTCCAGGTGGTACAGAGACCTTATTGTGTTTCTGATTAGCCTGCCGAGACACTTGGACATCTCATGAGTGTGTGTGTGGTCCTGTGTGACACAAAGAGAGACGATGTGTGTGTGTTTCCACTGATTAACTGAGACCACCTGGTTGTCTCTGACGAGGGTCCAGTTGTGAGATACTGGCGTGATGCACTGGACCGGTATCAGCTCATATGACCGGCAACCAGCAAGGCGAGACTGGAACACGTTAAACACTTTACATGTGGCAACCATTCATCGATCAGCTGATTGATAGACAGAAGATTTATCGGCTACCAGTTATGCTGTGTCCTGTTAGGATCCGGTCCAACACACTGTAAAGCCTGTCTGTCTTACATCAACTGCAGTTAACGAGCTGGTTAACGAGACAATTAATCATCAAAGCGATTCCAGGGAGGCTCTGGAAAGCCCCATGTCATGCAGACACTGGCTTATTCCTCCCCACTCACTATGCAGGGAGTTCTACGTAGAGGACTTCATAATGGACTCCTCTGTAAAACTTTGGGAAACTACTCGGCTCATTTTCTCAGCGGTGTTAATTATGTTACTGCTGTCGTACAATTAAAACCTTCCAGGTCAACGGTAGCTGCTGGAGAATCCCTAGTATCCCTTTTTTATTGTAAGTTCAGGGCTCCAGACTAACTTTATGCATTGGTTGCACTGGTGCGCCTAACTTTTTTTTTTAGGTGCACCAGCACAAAATTCAGGTGCACCCACATTTTTCAACGTGTTGCCTTTAACACCAAAAGGTCACCTTTTCATCGCTCTCCTTTTACATAATGACACCCCCTTATGGCCTAGGTTAACCGCAGCACCATCAGCACCCAGAGCACCCGTTTTCTCCAGCCAATCTGCACACTGTTGCCCAAACGCAGCAAATGCTTGCTTTGTGGCAGCATAAATTCCTCAAGAATAAAAAGATCATACAGGTCACTAGCCTATAGATTGCAAATGGAAAACTGTTTATGTGATCCTATTCATGATCTCTCATGCTGTAATGTGGGCCTTTAAACACTGCGTGTCCATGCTCCACCTCGACATGTCCAATTAACATGTTGACCGGCCTCCCTTTACGCAAAATGCAGCAGTAGACAATAACGCACTCCTTCATAGAGACTTCTGTGTCTCCGTCAATCATGAATGACGTGTACCGTACGTGGCGTTTCCAACCTCCGCAGCTGTCTTGTTCTTTAGTGAGTCGGCATTTCTTTCATCAGAATAATTTCGGACTTAGATTTAGTGAACGGCAACTCCTCCTTTGCAATATTGTATGCGACATTGACTTTGATAATCATTTCAGATTCCTCAGCGGACGTGATTGATACAGCCTGACGCTGAAATGCAGCTGGATGAGGGGCCACTTTATTAACACACTTATCACGGCATGTAGTATGCTTTTTGGACATATTGAGCTTTTTCAACCTTGTCGATGCAAATGTTGTTGACTCTTCCACAAACGCACTATTACCGGCCATATTCTGACCCGGTCCCGACAATAAATGCAGTGCATTGAGTACCTTTCTTCACCGTACATCAGCCAGGGAAATTGCTTCAACCAGTCCTGTCTGAACGCATATTTTTGGGCTTTTTAATTAATTAATTAATTGTCTCGGGGCCAGGCTTTCTGCCTCTCTTCATTTTTGGAGAAAATCGAAGCGCTCAGGAATACCTGCTCAGCTCGCTCACATTTTTGACCTGACACAATTTACAGCAGTGAAAAGGACCACAGCCAATCAGAGGCAAGGACCGGCCCGAGCTCTGTCTCTTATTGGTTTAGATCACGATACCATCAGGAGAACACAACGAGATGCTGCACTTACGATTTTTTTTTTTCACCCAAGCAGCGTTTGGTGCACCAGTGCCACCTACAATTTTTTTCAGTCGCACTCATAAACATTTTGGTCGCATTTGCAACCAAAATGGTCGCACTCTGGAGCCCTGGTAAGTGGATTTCTTGAAATTTAAAGTGATGGTTTGGAGTGAAATGCACCCTAGGTAATTTCCACCATGACATCCAGCCAAACACCCCCTCGGAAGCATTTTTAGCGATGGTCAGCATTGGTCAAGATAGGGCTATCAGCTGAATGGCTTAGTAGTGAATAGTGAAATTGGTGCATAGTGTATATCTCGTAAATTACCCCACTAATAATGCATGGAATGTTACCAAACTTCTGCAGTAGTACACATAGGGTCTGTACTCACAAAAGGAGGCATATTAAAGTTTGTAAGTACATCAGGAGTTTATTTAAAAGAACACTTGCCTGATAGCTTCTACTGCTAAAGCTACCGCTGTTGAGGAGACGGCACTTCAGTGTTTACCCAGCTTCTTCTTTTTCTTCTTCTTTGGTGTTTAATGGCAATCGGCGTTTACCCAGCTGTTTCCATGATGCGAGTTTCACGCCAGAGTATGAAAAAGTTTCACTGGTATTTTATAAATGCTTGTATTATCATATCAACACTTGTCAGTACTTGTCGACCTGATAATAGAAGCATTTATTAAAAAAATTAAGCGAAACTGCCATTAAACACCAACGAAGAAGAAGAAGAAGCTGGTAAACACTGAAGTGCCGTCTACGCAACAGCGGTAGCTTTAGCAGTAGAAGCTATCAGGCAAGTGTTCTTTTAAATAAACTCCTGATGTACTTACAAACTTTAAAATGCCTCGTTTTGTGAGTACAGGCCCTATGTGTACTACTGCAGAAGTTTGGTAACACTCCATGCATTATTAGTGGGGAAATGTACGAGATATACCCTCTGTACCATTGCGCTATTACTAAGCCATTTGGTTGATTGCCCTATCTTGACCAATGCTGACCATCACTTAAAATGCTTCCGAGGGGGTGTTTGGCTGGATGTCATGGTGGAAATGACCTAGGGTGCATTTCACTCCGAACCATCACTTTAAGTTTCTTTGGTTTATGTCTAGGGCTTTTATTGTGAAAGGTAAGAACGAAAGGAGGGGTTTACACTGTGGAGCATATTTTCCAAAATGAATAAATACATTCAAAGTACTACTCTTGTCCATCTGTCATATTTCCTCCAGAGCAATGCATGATGGTACTTTTCAAGATAGATAGTGGGATGCTTGAAGTCCACTATTCTCACTTAACATTTGTACAGCACCACAAACATGGAGTACTCACTATATAGTGAGTAGTGCACTCAGATTCCAATATCACTATCTACTGTTTAATGATGTAAAACCTAACCTGTCAATAATAATAACGTTATTTATATATCACCTTTAAAAACAGAATCGTCATCCATCCATCAATCCATCAATCCATCATCCATCCATCATCCGTCCATCCATCCATCATGCGTCGATTATCCAACCATCAGCATCTGTCCATCCATACATCATCATCATCCATCCGTCCAACCATCCGAGTCTTTCCCAGACCAACCAAGAGTTTTCTTGCCTCACCTCGCCCCGAAAAAGAAATCCAGGCTTCCTTCTGGAGACAGATCTGGGATGGGAGTCTTGCGACTGTGCCTTGGCACATGGGGCACAGCCTGTGGACCAGGTATGATAGGCTTTAGGAGACTGATCTGGCAACACGGACTGACTCTTGACTCAAAAACTCCAACCACCAGCAGTATGACTGTATGGGTTAATACTAAAATATAAGCAATTATTGGATGGAGGGCCATTCATTACAGCAATCCCCTGATTCTTCCTTAACAACAAGGCTCACATTTGGGGCTTTTAGTGAAATATCTCAACAATTACACGATTAATTGACACCAAATGTGTCAAGACTTTCATGTTCTCCTCAGGACTAAATAAACTGTTGTCAAATGTTTATATCCAGATAATAAACTGATGCAGCATCAGAGAGACACCAGCATGGCTGCAGAGCCATGAAGTGTAGTTGGAGCAGCGACAAACACTGCCTAAATCGCTGCAGCTGTTCCGAAAACACTAAATAACTTTAAGCTCAGCTCAATCAATATCAACTTGTACACACATACACGCTGAGCTCATCTACTGTGTGAACCAAACTCGGATTGCTTCTCACTGTTCTGCCTCATTGTTGCCTTTAAGTATAGGCTGATCAATACCTCCAGCTGACACCCGCCAACCAATCAATACCAGCAATTCCTCAGAGGGCGGGGATTCAATTGCTCAGCCTCAGGAAGTGACAGACTTGAGAGACTCCACAGCACACAGAGGATCAGCTGATGGGAATGATGTGGAGAACGACGCCCTCTTCTGGCAACAACAAGGACAAACACTGAGGCTCGTCAGTGAGACGTTCAGACTCGAAACACTTCCTAAAACCATCCAAGGCAATCAGTTTGGGTGGATACATGTATTACATGTATACGAATAAGCACAGCATGATTACAACTGCATCTTGTGGTGTCATTTACATTTAGTTTCTTACAGAAACAGAATGCATTCACTTGAGAAAAATAATATTGTAGTTGTACTGTGGTATATTTACATTGCGTATTCTATAGACACAGGGCCGACCTGTAGAGACTGACAGGTAACCAGTCTATCACAGGGCTGACATGTAGAGACAGACAGGTAACCAGTCTATCACAAGGCTGACATGTAGAGACAGACAGGTAACCAGTCTATCACAGGGCCGACATGTAGAGACAGACAGGTAACCAGTCTATCACAGGGCCGACATGTAGAGACAGACAGGTAACCAGTCTATCACAGGGCTGACATGTAGAGACAGACAGGTAAGCAGTCTATCACAGGGCCGACATGTAGAGACAGACAGGTAACCAGTCTATCACAGGGCCGACATGTAGAGACAGACAGGTAACCAGTCTATCACAGGGACATATGTAGAGACAGACAGGTAACCAGTCTATCACAGGGCTGACATGTAGAGACAGACAGGTAACCAGTCTATCACAGGGAGACATGTAGAGACAGACAGGTAACCAGTCTATCACAGGGACACATGTAGAGACAGACAGGTAACCAGTCTGTCACAGGGCTGACATGTAGAGACAGACAGGTAACCAGTCTATCACAGGGCCGACATGTAGAGACAGACAGGTAACCAGTCTATCACAAGGCTGACATGTAGAGACAGACAGGTAACCAGTCTATCACAGGGCTGACATGTAGAGACAGACAGGTAACCAGTCTATCACAAGGCTGACATGTAGAGACAGACAGGTAACCAGTCTATCACAGGGCCGACATGTAGAGACAGACAGGTAACCAGTCTATCACAGGGCCGACATGTAGAGACAGACAGGTAACCAGTCTATCACAGGGCTGACATGTAGAGACAGACAGGTAACCAGTCTATCACAGGGCCGACATGTAGAGACAGACAGGTAACCAGTCTATCACAGGGCCGACATGTAGAGACAGACAGGTAACCAGTCTATCACAGGGACATATGTAGA
This sequence comes from Chelidonichthys spinosus, assembly GCA_029853015.1. NCBI lineage: Eukaryota > Metazoa > Chordata > Actinopteri > Perciformes > Triglidae > Chelidonichthys > Chelidonichthys spinosus. The sequence goes on along the minus strand of CM056832.1, from coordinate 5,486,025 downwards.
GACAGACAGGTAACCAGTCTATCACAGGGCTGACATGTAGAGACAGACAGGTAACCAGTCTATCACAGGGAGACATGTAGAGACAGACAGGTAACCAGTCTATCACAGGGACACATGTAGAGACAGACAGGTAACCAGTCTGTCACAGGGCTGACATGTAGAGACAGACAGGTAACCAGTCTATCACAGGGCCGACATGTAGAGACAGACAGGTAACCAGTCTATCACAAAATATGCAAACTCTGCACAAAAGAAACTCAAACCGGGACTCAAATCCGGGCCCCTCTTGCTGTGAGAATTTGGTGTGCCCCAGGGTTTGGTCATTGGCTCTATGCTCTTTTCTATTAACATGCTTCCCCATGCTGACATCACAAATGCAGTGTTAAATTCCATCCATACATTAATGATGCACAGCTATAGTGAAGCCAAATCACATTTTCAAACTTCAAAATGTATAGCTATCTGAAATAAAGAGTTGGGTGGATTTGGATCTGCTGATAAATGTAAATGTTGTTGGACCAGCCAAAAGGACTCATTTAAGGATGTGTGTGTTAATATTGGTGACTGTACTGTTAGAGAGTGATTTTTGACCTGACCTTCCAGTCCCAAATCAAGTCTTTAACCAAAACAGCATGCTTTCATCTCAGTAGCATTACTACAATTTGACAGATTGTATCATTGCGTGATGCATCCTTCTGTGTCATCCAGATGTAATGACTGTAATGTCTTGTTATCTAGCCTCTCTAATTGTACCACTAGAGGTCAGAATCCTACAAAAAAATAGAAACTGTGATCACACAACACCCATTCTGGCCTCTACACTGTGCATTAGAAACTGTGTTTTAGCAACTGCAGAATTACTCTCATCAGATATGGATGCGTCCCCTAAACTTCATATCTTGGTGGAAAGACAGAGGGCCTGTCCACCAAGTGGCGATATAAGCCTGCATGTTGTACAAGGGAGCAACATCAGCTCGATTCATACAGTTGAAAGTCAACAAAAGGAGAATGTAGAAGGATTTTTTTTTAAAATAAACTGATTTACTGTCAGAAACTCTTCTTCGTTGGATTTATTGCGACATTAAAACTTTATGTCAGCTCTGTTTTTAGAATGAGAAGTAGAGCACCTCAACATGCACATTTTAGTGGACTGTGGCTTTGACCTGTGACTTTCCCATCACGGTGCATGCTCACAGGAAATTGTTGCAGCATCAGCTCAATGACATAAAAGCAGAAATAAATGCTCCACATTTTCCCATGAAAAGATAAGCAATTGACGCGTGATAACTTGTTTTTTGTGAACAGAGTTTCAGGCTCCACCACCACTTCCTCTGCTGTAAAGCCACTGGGTGCAGGTCTTTACTGGAAACCAGTAGCTCTGACTAAAAACCCCACTGTAGCAGCACACGGCGCATCGCAGCAGCCGTTACCCAGCTGCACCCTGTGGCAGCATCTTACTGGAAACCAGAGTGGTCGCCCAACAAACCCTGCACGTGAACACCTTTATGGGGTGAGTTACTGCTGCAGAGCAAGTCAGAGTGGAATCAGGAAGAGGGTTTGTTTCGCCGTTCAGACGTGAAGCGGTTACAGTCTGACTGAACTGGAAATGAGAAGAGACCAGTTCCTGATGGTCTCATAACTACTGGCCCAAAGCACAACAGCTGTATTACAAGTCCGTCCTGCTGGGACCTAAAAGTTCAATATTGGAACAAAACGAACATTGACATCATTTTTCTGCAATAGGCTATGTGTCTCCTGTTGTTGTTTTTTTGCTTAAACCCAAAGTTGGTTTTGTTGCCTAAACCTATCGTTGGTTTTGTTACCTAAATCCAATGTTTGTTTTGTTGCGTAAACCCAACATAGGATTTGTTGCCAAAACCCAACATTGGTCTTCTTGCCTAAATCCAACGTTGGTTTTGTTGCCTAAGATGTGCCGAGTGACACAACAAAATTTGTGTCACTCATCATGAAACCAAGATGAGACATCCAAAGACATGCAGGATGGGGATAGGTTAATTGATGACTCTAAATTGCCCGTAGGTGTGAATGTGAGCGTGAATGGTTGTTTGTCTCTACATGTCGGGCCTGTGATAGACTGGCCTCCTGTCCAGGGTGTACCCCGCCTCCACCCACTGACAGCTGGGATTGGCTCCAGCCCCCCCGCGACCCTGAATACAGGATAAGCGGTAGACAATGGATGGATGGGTGGATGGATGGATGGATGGATGGATGGATGGATGGATGGATGGATGGATGCATGGATGGATGGATGGATGGATGGATCATGAAACCAATAGACGTAATTGTTCCACAGTTTGTCTGGCAGTGGCACGAGTGAAGGAGGAAGTCAGGTTATGTGATATAAAGAGAGACCAAAAAAAAAAGGTCAGGCTGATAGATCAGAAAACACAGGACTTTCACCCATGAGACTGGTGTCCGTGTCTTATTTTAAGTCAGGTCACATTACATAACTTACCTTGTGTACATAACACAGCCTATTTAACAACTCAAATACATTTTTTTGTGCTGACAGCCGATTTCTTGTTTTCAGTGCAGCTCCCTTGGTGGATTTTTCCATCATGTCCATTGAAAAACAGGATTGCTGCTGAACACACTTTCACTTTGGCCCCAAAACAAGAAGATAAAAGGTTGCAGCTGGCTGCAGGAGCGACAGGTATGCACACACACACACCCACACTCCCACACACAGATTCAAACATTGAGCATGAACAAACTCATAAAGCCCACACACACACTCCCACACGCAGGTCAGTGAATGCATTCTTTTGCACACACTGAACCAATACTCTCGTCAAGTGAAAATTTCATTATGCAAATGTTGTGGTTTAACCTCAGTTGAAGGATCTCGTTTCTCACCAACCCCCATAAGAAAACACTCAAAGCCCATTGGCTGATCTGAAATATGCAACACGACGCCCGCCGAGCCACAAAAAGGCTGCTGTTACTAGTTCCTGAAAAGTTTAGATGCGTTATGTCAAAAAAGAGGCTCAGCAGTGAAGGAAGAGGAAGTGCTGTCCTATCTGACACGTGTTTGCATTAACATGAACTACACACTTACTATATGCTCTATAAAGCTGTCAATCAACATCTTAACGCCATGGCAATGCCATATCTGTAACACTGGAGACTCCTGAGGGTCCAATAAAAGCAAAGCTTCCAAATATTAGCTGGTGTTAAGTTTCCTGATGCACTTTGCAAAGGAGACACATTTCAGTGTGATCGGGGCTTAACTTACAATAATCACCATGTTTTGTTCTGAACTAGTAAAAAGACCACAGCCACTCACTGTGGCTCAGAGGCAGAGCGAGTCATCGTGGTTCCACCCCCGCTCCACATGTCGAAGTGTGCTGTGCCATCAGTGTGTGAATGATCCTGGTGGCACTTGCATGGCAGCCTCCGCCATCAGACTATGAATGAATGGCTGAATGCCGACCGGTAATGTAAGACGCTTTGAAGTGGCTCATAGTGACGGCAGCTGTTGTAAACATGCTAAAAGTTGCTATGAGCTGAAAGTCAGCAGTTAACACGGTCACTAGTTAAACTGAAACACCTGCTGAAAGGATCCTGTCTGAATTCTGTAGAAGTCGGTTAGAAAATTGTGGGAAACATTTTAAGACGTTTAGATGCTGCTAACAGTTTTTATTCAATGCTGAATTCCACATTGGTCCCATTAATGAGAGTGCATGATGATCAGCAGACATGCTCTCTGTGTAGCTTTTGATTGGATGTTGGGTGTTAGTCACATAAAGACATATCCAGAGAAATCCCAGTAAATGGTGAGGCAAAGTATTTACAACTGGCGTCTGTGCTAAAAAAATAAATATACTATATGATATGATATTAGTTAACATGTACGTACATTTTCCTTTCCTCCTGATCAGCTTCATGTCTGGTTGCTTGGGATGCAAAACGGTGCAAGTGACAAGAGGAAGCTGGTGCTGCTGAGGTCACTAGCACTAGCACTGAGGAAATGACACACACACACACACACACACACACAGTCAAAGAACACATTTGTTTCAATAAAGCTGCATGAATAAAACATGCAAACACCGTCCCTGAGGCGTCTCTTCCTCAAACACTCACTCAATATTCCGCTCCTATCCGGGTTCACAGCTCTAAACCTCGGTCTGCAGCCACATGAATGGAGGGAACAGGGGCAGGGAAACCCCACGTCACTCATTGTGAAACTCACACACACTCACACATCACCCTGCATAGTCCACCTACATCTTTACTTCTAACGAGTCCAACCGGTGCAGATATGAGGTGGCGACGTGACGACGAGCTACAGGAAGTCAATAGAGCACTGAGCCATGTGAGCTCAGACTATTTCTAAATATGTTCTATCAAGTCTCACCATCAATGGCTCAGGCTGATGCACTGAATCCTCACTGCTATCATGAGGCCAACACTGTTACAGTGGAAGTCAAATGGGCCACCATCACACTCAGTGGATGAATGTGATGGTGGCTCATTTAGACGGAATAACTTAAACGTTTCCTGAAGTCCCATTTTTACTTAAACTAAACAGATGTAAGTTCCCTCACTTACAACAAGAGGGAAATATTCTCTCCAGTGTGGTGAGGAGTTAAAATACTGTTGGAATTATCAATGTAATGTCACAGCAAAGAGGAACAGAGAATGAGAATGTTGAAATCTCTGGCAACGGTCAATATGTTGTAACTGTACTAGTGCTGAAACTGACAAATATTTTCATTGTTGATTCATCTTTTGTATATGAGTGATGTTCATGTTGTCATATGTGCAGCGCCCAACAAGCTCTGTGTCTAACTATTAGAAGAAAGTGGTATTATTAGTGGTGTTATACGTAATTGAAGTTTTGCAAAACTATGCTATGACAACAGTTTTGATAAAAGCAACTTATTTCTCAAAACTGAATTTTATTTTGTGTTTTTGCAGTTGAGATGGATGGAGGATATATTTTGTTAGATATCTTTTCCATGTTTATAGTAAATAAGTTGAGAAAAAGAATAGAATAGAATTGAAGATGATATGTGGCATTATATTACAGATAATAACCCATGGATGGCAGAACAAATACACACACAAAGTGTTTTAGCTGGTTAGTTGTCGTGTTTGTTATATTTCTATTTATTTCTGCAAGTGCAGGCAGCTTAAAAACATTCTTGCTGTGTTACGGCGCCTGTAGAACACAGATCTGATGACTTTAGACTCTACAAAATCAAAAACTTGCAACTACACTTTAACACCAGTGAACCTTAGATCCACTTTGTTTGAACCAATCCAACAAAATCCAATCACGTTGCAGGAGGGAACCTTGAAGAACTAGCGTTCGGTTACTGAATGCCAGTCAGAAATAAATCATACCAAAGATCATTTTGTTTCATACAAAAACTAATCCAGTTGTCAACAAAAAGATAATTGCACAATCATGCAATCCGATTGTTGATTTGAGACACATCCTGTCTACATCAGTGGAGCTGAGGGGGAGCAACCCCGGCAACCCACAACCAGCCCGACATGGTCATCATCACACGTCTCCATCCTCCATACACGGCTTTATTTCTTAATAATACTTCAGAAGTTATTTTTGAGAGAAGAAATAGGAACACCCTGACAGGACACATTACAAACTGTCATGGGATGTTAACGGTCGAGGACAGGAGGATCTACAAACCACCCAGAACATGTGTACCATCTATCAGCATCAGTGATATTGGTGACGCGAGGTATAAATTAACATTTGGTTTGGGACTGTTGTGGAAAAATGAATCTGCCCAATAAAGATCAACAACCAGGATCAGCTTTTTCTCCGAGGTTTATTCCACTAAGTATTCTCATCTGCAGAAGAAAGTACTGTTCACCCCTGCCTTCTGATGCAAAGGTTCAGAATCAGCAGGAACGACCCTGAGTCCAACAGCAATCTCCCTTTTAAGGAGGAGGAACCAAAGGACGGATCATGTCCTATCTTACAAAGACAAGATGTACAGGCAAGGTCAAGATTTACAGAACACAGGCGTCATAGTCCTGAAATTATCTTATGTCAATGTGGCACTCATGTTCATATCATAGACAAACAGGCATTCATTTTCGTCATAGCATAACAGTCAGAAAGGAGATGCGGATCGACGTCTGACCTGACAAATATTCTGATAATAAATTACAGACATCCAAAATTCCCATTACAGGACTCAAAAGTTACGGTCCCAGCTGTGTTTGAAAGCACCACCGCGACTACTAAATGGACCTTGAGGCAAACTGTTGTGTGAACTTGGCCTACTTGTCCTGTGAAGTTGTAAAAAACAGAATCTGACAAGGCAAAGTAACAGTATTTGTTATCAATATCTTATTTTATGTTGAATATTTCACTGTAACATTTAGGGGTGTGAATCAACAGAGGCATATTGTCACGGTACTTCTTATTGTGATTTTAAACATTCTGCAATTAATTCACTTTTTTCATCTGTAAAATATGAGGGATTGTGAGAATCTGTTTTATAGGATTAAGTTTACACTTGGTTAATCATCAATCATGACCCACTTCCTGCCAAACGTGCTGACTCCACCCATGACCACACTAGAGAAAACAGCACCATCTAGTGGACTGAATAATCAATTGTTACCAAAAGGTTTAAGGCTGGATTATGCTTCCGCGTCGACACAACGCAAGGGAGCTTGCGGACCCCTTACGTCCTTGCGGACCCCCCTTGCGTCACCGCAATGGCCTGACGTGTGCCTCCCAAAAATCCTCGACGCGCGTTGAGGCGACGCAACGCCAACGCAACACCAACGCAGCGGCATCGGCTGTGATTGGTCCGCTAACTACATCCGCTGGAGACCGCTATCCGGTTGCTATTCATAAACACCGCCATTTAAACTTTTAAAAGGCTACTTTTATTGTTTTCACCTCGTTTTATTGTTTGCACCTTGTCGCTTTTGCACAAAGAAATAAAACACCAAGTTCTGAAAAATTGTGGATGTTTAAAGCCGGAAAGTAAACAAATACGCTATAACGAGGCTAACGACAATATACGTCAAGAGTCTCGGTCGGTCGGTCTTTACAAAAAACATAGCGCCCTCTACCGGTGTGGCATTGAATTGCATTTCGACACGTAAACCCAACGCAGAACAATCACGGTCTCCAAGCTACTGCGTTGCCGTTGCGTGATCACTACGCGGAAGCATAATCAGGCCTTAACTGTGTATTCATAAATATTTTGTTTTTTTTTTTATTTATATTTATATAAGATTTATACTTGGCATCCATGTAGTGATACAATATTATAAAATATTGCAATACTATGATAACCAAATAACATTCACTTGTCACAAATTATAGTTCATTTCAAATGAAATGTCATCATCATTCATTCTAGACACATTGAATCTTCATTTGTCTGTCTGTATTTTCAGAACGTCTTCACAAATGATAAGAGTTAGGGCACAATCAGTCATGTGTCTTTGAAGTCTGATCACGTTTGTCGTTTCCGACAGCGCATGAACGCAGCAATGACTTCCCTTTCAGAAAGTATTGAAGAAGTGACGCCCAAGTTTCTCTCTCGTCTCCAGGTGGTGACGCTCACCAACCAAACTTCACATGACTATAAAAAGAGAAGTCACGAGAACATACATAATCCCCGGCGGTGACGCGTTCGCGGCTGCAGCAGCGCTCAGGACAAAAGCAAGTCAAGAGAGGCACTGCACATCAACTCATTAAGTAACTTTTCTAAAAAAAAAGCAAAGGAAGAGGAAGAGCGGGTTACTATCTGACACCGCACACTTCCTTTTATCTTTGCACTAAAAGCACATTGCACAAAAGAGCTGCTCGGACTTCTTACAGTTATCACTTTCTGTTCGGTGATGAAAAGTCACTGTGAAGTTGCACAAGTTGAGCATATCAAAGTGACAAAGTGCTTCCTCGCCTGGTGTTTGGTAGAGAACACAGAGAAAACTCACCTCACATCATCACTGGCGCCCAAAGCCGTCTCCTCTGCTCTAACACCTGCAGCTCACTCACTTTCTGTCACTGTCAAACTTATGCAGTGCGCAATAAAAGTCGCGCTGCAAACCATGTGCGCGCTTTCCCCTCTGCTCTGTGACCGACTCCGACAGCAGCCCTGCGTTGCTGCACCATTCATACTGAAGTGGCCGCAGGACGCAGCGGCGCTCAACTATTTTCGCTATTTCTGGTCACACCCACCTGTCAGCCGGTCCTGCCTCTGCGCTGCACCCTCAGCGGGAGTGGAGCTCCGCGACACGTCACACACACGGCATCAGCCACGTTTAGGAGCAACAATTCTGAGCAACGTCACTCAGACTACTTCTGCTGTGAAACACACCAATTAACGTGGACGTGTAACTTTCGAAGCTTGGTGTTTTAGATATAAAGACCTGGAGGTTTTAGGATATACAGAAGTACTGATCATTAGCAGGAGCGCCACAAGATTTTGGGCCCTCCAACCTTTAACTCAGAGGGGGCCCGTCTTAGTGCTGGGGCCCCCTGATCATTGGATAGACACAAGCGTCTGAAATAAATCAACCAAACCCAAGAAATCTCAGAGGCACTTGTGATTCTGAATGACATTTCAAGGCAATTCATCATTAGGGGAACAACACTATGTGAGGCCATGTGTCTGTAACCATAGAAACAGCAGGCTATAGGAGTTGAATGGACACCAAATTGTATTTAGTGGTCATGTGACTAGTGCAAAAGAAAATTGTCATTGTTGAAGGTTGGCATGGTGACGACAAAAAGCGCACAGAAAGAGAGAGGGCCTCACCTCAGTGAATCCACCACTTGACGTAAGTCGGTTTACTTTATACAGAAGTGGCCCACTACAACGGTCACAGTGACAACAGTGGCTACACATAAAGATGGCCGCTGCTCTGACCATCCTGCAACGATCATTTGAATGGGAATGTCTGTCCTACTTTTATTTCCACTCTCAATAAAACCATACAAACTAAAGTGATAGCTCAATAACACGGTTGACATTGGACACATGCAGAGGTCGTCCGTCAGCCGTCTCCACCTACTAAGAATACAGAACTTGACGCAGAGATATGCAAAGCCGTCATGCACACACACACGTTGAGAGGAAGTAAAAGCAGAAGTAGTGTGAAGAACCGAGGTCCTTCCCAGCACCGCGTTTATTTGAGCTCTTGATGCCAGAGCAGACCGACTATTTATAGAGAAGACAAAGTGTCCCTGTCACCGCTCTGCATGCTGGGAGTGTCACTAATTGTTCCCGCTCAACCTCAGTGGGATCACAGACACGATGACTTCCTCTTGTGGACACGTCAAGTGTGAGGAAAGCAGCTTGTAGCGCTGGCCTGCTGGAAAAAAGCACATGCACAGATGTTAATGTTGCATGCTTTAAAACAGACAACTTGATCTCAAGGTGCTTTACATACAGGGTAAAAACAATGGAGAGTCAAATAGACCATAAATAGGGTACGCTTTAGGGCGGGGCTACCTTGTGATTAACAGGTCACTTACTGTATCTACTCCATGCAACCAACCAATCAATGCAGTTAGCTACGTAGTTGAATTTAACACTTTGCTTTAAAGTTGACCTTGAACTATGAAGCTAACCTTGTTAACAGATTCAGCCTAGAATCCAGATGGATCCAGATCTAGTAAGGCTGCAACTCAGAGGGCTGATTCTGTCGTCAGATCCACCCGTCGCTCCTCTGCAGTCCAAATATGGTCACTATCATAATCTGGTTGCACAGCATCATATGAAATCTGCCCAGTTTGCATGGTTACTACTGATCACAGAAAGAGCAGTAAGGCGTTCCTTTGACATCCAGACTAAACCAATTCAGACTGATTTTACATTAACTGTAATGATTTCACACAACCCAGTAATAAATGTCACTTACGCCCTCTTGGTTCTCAGCCCTCGATACGTCTGTGAAAGTATACCTTCACAGTAGTATGAATGAATTGTGTTTTATTCGGTAGCATTATGGTTTAATAGCACCCCCCCATATGTCAGGCTTCCAGTGGGGACACCTGAGGTCAACCTCACCTCTTCACTTTCCCCATCTCCTAGATCTTCTTGACAGCCAATAGCCTTAGCTCAGCTTAGCATAGCATACAGAGTGAAAACGGATAACAGCTACGCTGACAATGTTCACATTTCAGCCAAGAGATATTTACAGAACACAAACCATCAGAAAACCACAAATTATACACCAACATCACATGACATGTTAATGAGTGATTTCTTCTTTGATGTTGTGGTCCGGGTCCTTGTGAAGGTGTTTGTGTTCATGCTCTTTGGTTCTGTGTGGAGACGTGAGAGAAGCTAGAGGGCTGGAGGCGTGTTCACCGTGACACACTTAGATTATTGTGGAAACATACGACGAGACATTTTCCCACAGGCTCATCAGAAGACTCCCACATTGTTATTGGTACGATTCCAAGAAGAGGTTCATCACTATTATTCATTCAATGTTGAGATCGTCAGTTGGTCAGAAGACCAGCGCTGGAGCTGATGAAGGGACAAACAGTTCCTCTTGTTACGCTGTGATTGTTTTCTGATGGTCACCATCTTGCTTTTTGACAGTTCTGTCGCCCTGGTTTTTTTGGTCATCCCCATCCTGGTTTCAACCATTGACCATCATGTGCTGGGGGTTAACTGAAACTAAAAATTAAGAGCATCAGAGGCTTTGTGTACACAAAAATAAATAATCGGGATACAAATAGGTGTATCTTCATATCCCGACTGATAGGCTGGGAGTCCTTATAGTGGGTTTTCTTCTGAGCACCAGCAACTTTTTCCAACTGCTCCCAATGAGGAGAGCGTCTCTGGCCTCCTAGGGGGAAAAGTGCTGCACTGACATCTGTTTCTCACTTGCAGCAGGTCCGAGTGCTTCTTTTTGTACGTCTCCAAACTCCAAAAGACACCAAGTCACCATGGATGAAGTGCACTCTAGCATCTGTCAGCGATTTCCTACCAGAAAAAATAACCTCTATACGGACGACGAGTTAGGAGAAATTGCGAGAATTGACCCGTGAACAAAGTCTCCGACACTCACACCAAAACTCTCTAGACCAGAGATCTTCAACAGGGGGTCCGCATAGTTACTGCAGGGGTTCCCCACAATGATTTGATCCCAATTTATTTGAATGACTTAGCATCGTATACATGCATTGTTACAAAGTACTTATATACATGGCACTACAGGCTGCACTTCACATTATTATTGGCCTGGTTTAATAAGCAACAATTTTATACAAAGTGGTGAACTGTCCCTTTAAGATTTGAGTCACGTTGGTTTTAATCGGGTTTTCTATTTGAGTGTTATCTGCTGGTATTTTTAATCTAGAAGGCAACCACAATAAAATGAAGTGAGATTAGTTTCACTTTCACCGTCTTGTGACACTTTGTCCCTCTTTGGCTCCACGTCTAACCACCAGACTTGGATTCTGTTAATGTCGAACTCTCACAGTTTTCTGGTCATGTGACCTTTCCCTGGAATGTTTGTGAAGGCGTGTTGACTGAAAGTGTTTCCAGGAAAGCACACACTCATCAGCAAGTTCAACACAGCGAGACGCTGGAGGGATGGTTATTTTCTAAATTACACAGACTCGCTCCTTAAATTAACATGTTACCTGTAGCTGCTTAACAGTGGGATGATTAAGCTTGCCCGTTTTGTTTTCTCAAATACAAATGATTCATTTATTTATGGATGTATGTTTATTATTATATATTCTTCATTTTGTAGCATTAAAGCTGCATTTTATCATCAATAAAAGGAACAAGCTAAGACAACATCAGCCGTGTGTCTACCAAGAAGCTGCTGTCCGGCTTTGATCCCTTTTTCTTGCTTGACTGTCACCTGACTGATTTTTGCCTGCGGCAGGTGGAGCTGAGTACAACCAAGCACGACATCTTTTAGGACCAAAATGTTCTAATTAACTTTTAATCTGCTTTTTAACTTTTACGCTAACAGCTACAAGTGAAAACATGCTGTGGTAGCGACTTTGACTCTAAATGGACCATAATTTACTAAATGAACATCATGCTGTATTGGAGAAGACTTGAAACTAGAGATTGAGATCATCAATCAAATGAAAAGTAAGGCCATTTAAACAAATTACCCATATAGATCTCTATACAATCAGAGAGAAGCTTCACTCTGAAGAAGCTTCAGGTTGCTGCCTGAATAAAAGATGCTAAAACGCTCCAAGAGCTGAGGGGAACTGTGGTTGGGTTTGCAACCATGGACGACACATTCGCAGTCCAGTTTTGTTGACATTGTTTTCGAAGAAATATTGGTAAGTGCAGCTTTACATGTCACAGAAATTGCAGTACAACAGAAATAACCACCTAACATCTAAATAAAACTCTACACTGCAGGCGTGGGTCCAAAAGTATTTTGGGGGCTTTGTCAAGGTTAGAGTACTGATGAACGGTCCAGAGCGAAACAAATGTGTTATATTGTGTGCCTTTGTCCTCTAAACCAGAGGAATCCTCAGCATGAGGAAGAGCAGACTTGCAACACAGAGAAAAAACATCACTATAACCTGCTTTATGTGCAGCTAATCCACCACCACCATGAATTAAAGAAATCACTCGTGCAAGCTTGGAAATGTAAAGGATGAAATGTTGACTTTGAGGTTCCTGCATTTTAACCTTTTGATCTCACATTTAGCGTCAGGGTTGTGCTGCTCTGTGGGCTGCAGCTCTGTGAGGAGGGCGTGGACATCTTGTTTGTTCGGATGTTTTCCATTTCGCTGGAATGTCCTCAGAGCTGCTGGTTAGAAATTATCTAAGCCTCCCACGTACCAACAAAATCACATGACAGTTTTCAGACACAAAATACCAGACTTTAAAAGCTATGTGTTAAGTTCAGTTCGACATTGGGGGACCAACTGCCACCTTAAATGTTATGCTGTGTTCATATTTATTTAGGAAAGTTCAAAGTTGTCTGTATGTATTGTAGAAAACAGGCCAACCCAGAAGGTAACATGGTGACCCAGAATGAAACGGGCCTACCCAGAAGGAAACAGGTGACCCAGAAGGAAACTCTGCCCAAATCCAGAAGGAAACAGGGCAAACCAGAAGGAAACAGGCCTACCCAGAAAGAAACAGGGCGACCCAGAAGGAAACTCTGCCTAAATCCAGAAGGAAACGGGCCTACCCAGAAAGAAACGGGGCGACCCAGAAGGAAACAGGGCGACCCAGAAGGAAACAGGGGCGACCCAGAAGGAAACAGGGCGACCCAGAAGGAAACAGGGTGACCCAGAAAGAAACAGGGCGACCCAGAAGGAAAGAGGGCTACCCAGAAGGAAACTCTGCCCAAACTCAGGAGGAAACGAAGGGCGACAGGGCGACCCAGAAGGAAACAGGGTGACCCAGAAACACTGGCTGCTGCCGACTGGATCTGTAAATGTTAAATTTTCAATTCTATCCAGAACCTATTCGCTCATTAATGTTCACAAGTTGAACTTCAACAGAATGTCTGAACCCTTATGACGGATTTATCCTGCTTTATCGTCTCATATATGTAAAGAATGATCGCCATGACAACATCAGCACTGTGTGGTAACATGGCAATCAAGACAAACATGGGTTTATAAAAGTTTTGATGTTTTGTGGTGTGGTTGTATGATGAATAGCCAGTGTAATTTTAATTACAGTGGATGGAGTTTGAAGAAACAGACAGATTGTATGCTCATTTCAAAGCCACCAGACTCCAATGATAAAAGCAGTGATTTCACCTCTCAGAACACAGAAGTCATACAGTAACAATAAACTAACTGTTGGAGGCAGGGGTAGAACAGCAACTCTTGGGTTCGGAGGTAAAATCGACTGTTTTTGACGATGGAGTCTTGTGGCTTTGAAGAGAGAATGCATCCCGTCTGTTTCTCCAAATTCCACTTACACCAAAGTACGATGAAGTACCTCATCCAACACATCACAACTGCTATATATTCAGTCCTGCCTGCAGCTCGGTGGCTTTTCATTTCTTTTGTGAAGCCAGTAGATATAATTCCCTTGTTCATTGTTGTTTTTATGAATTTGGCCATTTGTTGCATCACTTTACAAAACGCCAGAGTGAACATCAGAGGCAGTTGTCTCACATCATAAAGCATGCCAAGTGATCAGTCTCAGAGTTGTTTCCCAAATACATTTTAAGGTTGTTTTTTTACTCAGAAGAAAACGGTTTGGGAACCATCAGGACACAGGAGAGACCACAGTATTCATGAGATGTTCATGTACTTTTCTGTTTTATTGTCTTCTAGTCCTGACAACACAGAGACCTGGCCTCAGCAGAGTCCTCACAGGCTGCATGGATTAGTCCTTCCTAGTGTACCAGTGAATTCATCTTCTGGATTAGTTGCTGCATCATAACTGCAGACTAATCTTTCTTTACATGTAAAAAACCCAACCATAATAGAAACATTATGTTACAAAACTCTAGTATTAGTTATAAGAGGCTGAGAGTGAACAGTTCTTCTCAGGTCACATTCTGTCCCAGCTTCAGGTACAGCTAGCATGGCTCCTCTGAGAGGCTCCCAGCCAGTTGACTAACATCAGGATCAAAATGCTTGTAGAGGGAGGCCCAGCAGGGTCTGTGCTCCAGATGCAGGGCCCAGCAGTATGGGGACCAGTCTCAGCAGGTCTCTTAGAGGGATGTTCAGCTGGCTGCTACAAGACAATAAATCCCCCAGTGAGCTGCAGCCTGTGGGGACAGAGGACAGAGCGTTAGACAAGTCTTCTTCATCACAAACACCATGCAAGGAAGATGGAAGTCCAGAAGAAATATTACTCTGCAACTACTCAACTGCTCCATTCAAAATCCTTTCAAAGGTTGATCGGATAAATTAACTTCAAGTATTCAACATAAAAGCATATTACAGACATATTTTTAGATTTGACTTTATAGAGAAGCTTATGCCGGGCTCACACAGGCCGCGGAAAATCGCGCGCGGCCCGCTGCCCCCCTGTTCAGACCAGACGCGTATTTCTCCGCGACGGTCCACAAGCGCTTCTGTTCAGCTGTTGTTCAGAGCTATTTTTTTCATTATGGAGTAAATAACCCCATAAAATGAATACGCCATATTTCTGTAACCAAGAAGTTTGAACACTTCTTGTATTTATCCGTTCAGAGAGAGAGAGAGAGAAAGAGAGAGAGAGAGAGAGAGAGAGAGAGAGAGAGAGTGTGTGTACAGAGTGTGTATGGTAGTAGACAGTAGTAGTGCAGATATACCATTGAAATGCACATATTTGTTTATCTACTCTTCACATTTATTAAATGTATTGTCTCTTCCTGTTTCCGAGTGCGAGTTGAGATACACAAATATGATCGCGTTTGTCAATCGCGGTATTTTATTTTGAAAATTGACCGGATTGTCTCGTGTTTCTCTGTGTGATTTCCTGCCAGAAATGACGCGTTCGCTTGCGGCACGCGCAAAAAATAGAGCAGACGCTGAAACGATCGCTTCACGGCGCAGGACGGCCGCACCTATTCGCACCTATATGTGCTCCGCGTCTGGTGTGAACTACACTATCGATTAACAGGGGCGCCGAAAGGAAGCGGGCTCCGCTACGCGCCTATTTGCGGCGCTTCCGCGGCCGGTGTGAACCAGGCGTTAGTCTCGCCCCTTCAGGTGTCCCCCATGCGACCTTGTTTCAGAAAAAATATGCATGGCAGTCAATGGCAAGAGGAAATAATTGTTTGATCCCATTTGAATTGTACCATGAATCGGACATATGATGTTTGTTAATGTGGAAGATCATTTTGCACAACAATAAAGTCTCAGTTTGTCATCGTTGAAATAAACTGTGACGATTAGAATTGAAGATTGAATACTGCAGAAGGTTGGACACAAACAACTGGTTTCCTCTTTAACAATACATTCTTTTTTACATGCTTTTATTTTGAAAATATAACATTTGAATGTCGAAATTTACATGAATATAGTGCAGTACAATATTAACTTCTGAGATGTATAAATTATGTTGAGACTTAAGTGGAACACTTAAATAAATACCGTAGTGTGTATCTTACCCTCCAGCTGTGTGTGTGTGTTCCTGAGACATGGGATGGAGCGGTAGACCAGGAAGCAGGCCAACACGGTGGACTGGGTGGTCTTCGGGAGGGCCTGGCCCCTCATGTAGGATCTCAACACTGAGCTGTTTTCTGGAGAAAACCACAAACAGGTTGATTGAGTATTTGTTTTGGGAGGTGAACCGACGGCTGTCAGTAAGAAAAATGTTCTTCTGTTAACACAAATCAAACACAAGACAAATGTTCTGTATACAAGACGAGCGGAGGAAGGAAAACACTCTAACATAAGAATGATCATGCCTGACTCTGTATAAGCTAACACTTATATGTGGTGAGATTCCTGAGCTGTACTCGCTGTACGGAACCAACTACATGGACTCAGTTACAGTGGACTGATATCTTCTATATCTGGTAGGAAAACCCAGTATCTCTACAAAAGAAAACCCAGTATCTCTACTAAAGAACAACCCAGTACCTCCATAAAGAACAACCCAGTCCCTCTACTAAAGAACACCCCAGTATCTCTACTAAAGAACAACCCAGTATCTCCATAAAGAACAACCCAGTATCTCTACTAAAGAACAACCCAGTATCTCCATAAAGAACAACCCAGTATCTCTACTAAAGAATAACCCAGTCCCTCTACTAAAGAACAACCCAGTACCTCTACTAAAGAACAACCCAGTATCTCTACTAAAGAACAACCCAGTACCTCACTAAAGAACAACCCAGTATCTCCATAAAGAACAACCCAGTATCTCTACTAAAGAACAACCCAGTATCTCCATAAAGAACAACCCAGTATCTCTACTAAAGAACAACCCAGTATCTCTACTAAAGAACAACCCAGTATCTCTACTAAAGAACAACCCAGTATCTCCATAAAGAACAACCCAGTATCTCTACTAAAGAACAACCCAGTACCTCCATAAAGAACAACCCAGTATCTCTACTAAAGAACAACCCAGTATCTCTACTAAAGAATAACCCAGTATCTCTACTAAAGAACAACCCAGTATCTCTACTAAAGAACAACCCAGTACCTCCATAAAGAACAACCCAGTATCTCTACTAAAGAACAACCCAGTATCTCCATAAAGAACAACCCAGTATCTCTACTAAAGAACAACCCAGTACCTCCATAAAGAACAACCCAGTATCTCTACTAAAGAATAACCCAGTATCTCTACTAAAGAACAACCCAGTACCTCTACTAAAGAACAACCCAGTATCTATACTAAAGAACCCAGTACCTCTACTAAAGAACCCAGTACCTCTACTAAAGAACAACCCAGAACCTCTACTAAAGAACAACCCAGTACCTCCATAAAGAACAACCCAGTATCTATACTAAAGAACCCAGTGCCTCTACTAAAGAACCCAGTACCTCTACTAAAGAACAAACCAGAAACTCTACTAAAGAACCACCCAGTATCTCCACTAAAGTACCCAGTATCTCTAATAAAGAACAATCCAATACCTCTACTAAAGAACAACCCAGTATCTCTACTAAAGAACAAACCAGTACCTCTACTAAAGAACAACCCAGTATCTCCACTAAAGAACAACCCAGTACCTCCACTAAAGAACAACCCAGTACCTCTACTAAGGAATAACCCAGTACCTCTACTAAAGAACCCAGTATCTCTACTAAAGAACAAACCAGAACCTCTACTAAAGAACAAACCAGTACCTCTACTAAAGAACAACCCAGTATCTCTATTAAAGAACAACCCAGTATCCATTCAAAAGAAAGGGCACCTTTGATGATGGTATTCTGTAACATATGGCACAACAAGACCATAAACATGACGTCCACTCCAAATACTGTATGTCTATATGAAACCAAAGGAGGTGAAATCAAATATGCAACTAAAGCAAAGTAGAGTAGATTGCAATACGTGCTACAGGGTGTTATAAGGCTTTAACTTTGGTTCAGTTAAATTTGATTCAGGTCCGTCAGTTAGTCCAGTTCTTTTGGGATGTCAGTGGAACCCTGACGTGGACTTAACAACCGGAGGGACAACAGACCACCAGAAAAGGTTCATCTTTGCCTTTGACGATGTTGGCGCCCCACCTGTCAGAGCCATATTTTTGAGATAATTACAAACTGTGTGTGGTGATGTAAATATTTTCTTGTGACTAATGAATCAATGTCAAATTGTTATTTTGAGAAATGATACAGTATCTTTGAGTATAATATGATTAATCTGATGATGATTAGCGATGACATAAGGAAGGGACGGGACCAAGGCTTTGAACTCAACGTTTAACTTGATAATGTTACGTTAATCCTGGTAAAAGTGGACGAATGCAATGGAATCAGTGACTGCAGAGTTGTGATTGGGACCGTTTAAGGTGTGAGAACAGAGAGCAGAGAAGCAGAGCCCTGAAATGTGGGAGTGTATAAAAGAAATACAAAGAACAGGCCAGGACACCACCCAACCCGTCTCGTTTTGTGGGTGGGTCGTTTTTGTTTTCATATCCATGAATACATTTTTTACAAGTGCACAAAATTATTTATAGTTCCAGATGCCTAGCTTTGCTTTCAAAGTGCATCAAATTGATGTATTTAATTTTAAAATGTCCAACATTTTGGGAGAAAATTCCTGTAAATCTTCATATCTCAATATATTGCAAAAAATATGCATCGTCAATCGATCAACGAGTGACCTGCAAGTTTCCTCCTCTTGGCTCGTTTGTTAACGGAATTAGAATAAGAACTAAAATGCACCAAACAGCACTGAGAGAAGAGAAAAAAAACAAGGACACATTTTTTTCATGTGGAGAACCGAAACATTCCTGATGCTCGAGGTCAACTTGGCTTAGTTTTCCGAAGAAAAGTCTGCAGAGTCGAGAGGCTTCGTGAATCATGAAAGTGAAGACGTGTTTCAACCGATCACATAATCACGTGCTGGTCCGACAACTTCACCTGGTTCCCACGCCTCTCAGTGTGAACTTCCTACCGAGCAAGTGATGGAATGTGTTTGTTGGTGTGTAAACATAGTCACTGTGCTGTAGTCTGCACAGGAAGTCGAGCTGAAACACATCCAGCCGCTCAAAGACGCAGCTGCTGAGTTTAACTGTCTCGAGCGACAGCCCAATGAAATCATTTCCCCCAAATATAGTGTTTTGTTTAAATCCTGTGTTTTACAATTTAAGAGTATTTTTTCATCAGATGATTTCCAATCATGAAATGTATTGAAAAAAATAAAAAATAAAAAATAAATTCTAATGTATTGATCTCAATACAATAGAAATGTATTGAGACCAATAAAAAATATGCAAGTGTATGTGCAATTATTTATGAGTCACAATACATACATTCCAATAGTATTAAAATATGCTTTTTTAAAAGGGGACAATTCACAATAAATGCATTTCAACAGTATTATATACAATTATTGTGATTAATCCCCTATTAAATTGGTTATTACTTGACTCACTCACCAATGACTATGTTCAGGAAGACACACTCTCTTTTGTTCATCGACAACTATGGATAATCTCTTCCCACGGATCCCTACTCTCGCGTTCAGGCAACACTCCTCCCCGTTTACTAAGCTTTGGTCAGAAATGGACAGAGCTTTTCCATTTTCTCACAGAACATCTGGTTCAGCAACGAAGTTTCGCGTCTTGCATCCACCTCAGGTTACACTTCTGAGAGTTTGCTGAAGTGAGCTCTTGCTCTTGCTAGCATACTGCCACTCTTGTTTCTGATGTGAGATTTTACTTGTAGCTGATACAGGGAAAATGTATTCTTGCAGGTCGAGTCATTCGTGTGTTGACAAAACTTGCCAAAAAAGTTGTTCTCCTGATGCAAAAAATAAAATAAAATAATTGTGTGTGTGTGTTTCAGCCCTGCCCTCAGTGAAACAGACGGGAGAGAAGAGAAGCTAGATGAAGCATTTTGCCCATTAATTACACTAAAACACAGTAGAGACTCACAGCAAAGTGTTTTTTCTTTTCATATGGCTTAGATGACAAAATGCTTATAATGATAGGGAAACCTCAGATTTTTGGAGTTTCTCCTTACATCCTAGTAACATTCCCAGACGTACACCAGAAGGAAGTCAAAGCATACATATGATTAAAAGAAAAGGGCCTAAACATGAACCCTGAGGAACATCAGAAGGAAACCAAAGCATATAGATGGTTAAAAGAATAGACGTAACAAGAGAAATGTTTCGCTGTCTCCCCCACCAGGTGACGTGGATCACAGCAGAACTCTATTCAGTCACACACTCCAACCAAGCATCCATCTATCTCCTCACCTTTGAGCCAGCTGTCCAACGCTACATCCACCATGTTCTTCATGACAGGCAGGAACTCTGAGGTGAGTAGAGCGTTGTGGCGGTTGGCGGGACCACGCAGCACCCTGCTGTCCCACAAATCCACCACCAGACGCATCTGCCACAGGGGGAAGGTCTGTAGCAGGTCACCCCGTCGCAGAGCACCCACCGCCTGTTAAAAACCATCACATGGGTAGAAGGGATTTCATCTGCCTGAACTCAAGTTCACAGCGGTCAACTTATATCCTTAAATCCACTGATATCGCAGTTTACATTTCTTCCAGTTGTTCCCCAAAGCATAGAAGTTAGATCGATTTAATGAATGACGCTGTGCGTTTTACCTGCTCTATAGCGATGTAGGTGGGCAGCATCTCAGGACATTCCTGCGTCACACACTCGTACAGCATAGCCGAGAACAGCACAGGAGTATCACCTCTCTGCAAACACACAGGCAGGTTGGTGCACATCAATTTCTAGTTTTTTTTAAATGTAATTTTAAACAGTCAGAGCCACCACACAGTAACTCAGAACTAATGTGGAGCAAAGTATGATTCATGACCTTTTCGTTAAGTTCCAATATTTCCTGCTGATTTATTAATGTTTTCCAAAGAGGAGAACCGTTAAGATTCCACAAGCATAGGACTGAACCATAAAATACTATAAATGTGAGAATCAGACTAAAAAATACATGAAATAAACAAATATGTAACTTGCACACTGCAGGGTTGTTAAATGTCCACTCATTTATCAGCTCCTATAGAAAGTTGAAAATTTGCAATCGCTTTAACTAAAGCGTTCCAGCCAATCCCATGAATCATGCATGAGTCTACAATTTTGCCTAATCTCTGCAATTTTTACACAAATTTCCTAAATAAACTGTGAGGTTGGAATTGACCAGGAGATCACCCGAGAGTTTCCTACTTGCTGTTTCTTATAATGTACGTAATATCCAGTTTATATCACAATCTAAAAATATCTGTTCTGTTTAAAAAGACATCACATCCTCCTGATCATCTGTTAAGTGTTTCCCTCTCCAGTCTGATCTGGATACCTGATCACAGCTGATAGCTATGTATCAAAATGCTTGCTGTTAGGGCACAGCATTCTCTCTTTCTGTGGACGACGTCTCTGACATCACACTTTGCTGTTGAATTATTCCTAGCCTTACATTTCCTTTAATATTCATCAAGTGACGTTGTGTGACTTCTGTCATGCGGTGCATTCAGTGGCAGCTGAGGTAGAGCTGCTTTATTTTTCCTCCACAATCAAATATTATTTTTCATATTCAAGTGTCTTGTTTTTTGCTGTGTGTGTAATAAAGAAAATACTCACAAATAAAAGTCTCAAAATAAGGACATTTTTTTCAGATTTTTGTAATCCTGAGCCTTTTTTGGTAAAGTTAATTAGGGTTAATTAACGGTTCAAAACGGTTTATGTATACTATGACAATCAATAGTTTTAGTAAAACCGCTGCAGTTAACCTCCGTTTATTTCTGTGTTGAACTCACATGTTTAATTTCTTCAGATGTTTTGCAGAAGAACTCGGCGAAGGAGACCAAGGCAGGCTCTGAGGTGAACGTAGAGATCGCTTCAGGCTGCAGAAACATGCCAGGAAATGACAGTTATTTACATGAACCAACATTTACAAGGAAGTACACAGAATGAAGGAAGGATAGAAATGGAAGAGTAGGATAACAGATTATTTAGACTATAGTAAAGTAAAGTCAGCAAACACTTCTCTCTTATAGGTCATTATGTTACATACAGTGCAAAACGTAATGAAATATCAATAGCTTTGCTGTCTGTTCATAAAATTGATGTCCAAAACTAAAAAAATAAACATAGTTCAAATAATGTAGCTGTTTTGAGAAATATCTTGTTAATTTTTCTCCATTCAGAATTGTTTAGGAAAAATAAATATTGTGTGATGATCACACACATCTGATTTTTATTTTATTTTTTAGAATAATTGAACACAAATATTGTATATCTTATCAATATTTGTATATCTTCTTGTGTTTGATTGATTTACATTAGCTTGTACACATTTTATGGATACAAGTTATTTGGAAAATAGTGAAAGAAATGACTAATGTAGCACGGTGGATCATTTCTATAGCTCAGTCTCTGGTAAACACAGACAATCAGACATTATATATCCCGAACACTTACTGGACTCCTGATGATGGAGGTTGTAGTGAGGCGTTTACCTTGAAGGCTCTGACACCAGAGCTGCGGTGGTTGACGGTTGACGCCAGCAGGCTCTTCCAGCCCTGAGGGTCGTCTTTGTAAGGCAGCTGGCCGGCACGTAGTTTCACATACAACACGCCGTCTCTGGACAGGATGGACCTGAGGCAGATGTATAAAAAACAATCTGTCCACGATTGGGTCAAGACATGGAGGCCACAACACTAACTACTAAAAATCATCAGATTTTGGTTGCTAAAATACGGTTACCATTTAAAGTCAACTATTTAGAGTAAATAAGACAGACTGCCGTTATAATTCAGCTTAATAATGAACATGTGACGTGTACATGTCATGTATATGTTGTATGTAACTTTCCATCCAGCTTAAAGCATTTTAAACGGTGAGCTGTGTAGTTCTGTAGATTCCCTCTCTACTTACTGTAGATGCTGTGTTTCTTTGCTGAGGTCTACAGACAGCTCCCAATATCGCGGCCCCTTCACCTTTACCTGCAGTCAATAAATACACACCAATAAGACAATTAACGCATTATGGTAACAGGGTGTGTTTGATTTATCTACCGTTCAGTCAATTTAGCTGGCCTAAGGAATGTATAATGTTAATATTGTGTGGATTTATCAACACTCGGCTACACTGAACAGTGTCTGTGTAACTTGATTTTACCCGTTTGAGAAGATGCAGCTCAGGAAGCATGGTGGGAGCCATCAACTCGACTGTCGTCTCATTGTACCACTTGGACTCCTGAAACAACAGAAAATGGCGTCATTAAAACAAACCTGGTATGCTGTTAACTTTCTGGCCCTCTGTGTGATCCTGCCAAAATTCAATTTCACAAGACGCACCCAGGAATGATTACTGACAGACCTGTTCAATCTGAACACTTAAATAGAACCTTATGACAATGTGAAGCTAAAAGGTTTCAAAAAGCAGCATATGACACTGTGATCAAAAGTACAAATGATAGTCTATTATAGTCTATAATGGGTCTATAACGTCTGGCACTCCAGTGGACCACAGTGAGATTATTAACAAATGGAGAACATGGAAGAGTGGTGAACCTTCCCAGGTTTAGGGTGGCAATTACTTTTTCACATGGCTGATATAGGTTTGGAATAATTCAACACACTAAAATATGTTCACTCACGTTGTCTTATGCTAAAATTAGTTTGATGATCTGAAACATTTCAGTGTGATAAATATGCAAAAAACGAAGTAAAGAGGAAGGGGGCAAATACTTTTTCACAGCACTGTAACTGTCAGAGACAGTGTGCACCTCATGTTCTGAGAGGTAAAATGACTGCTTTTT
The DNA here is from genome assembly GCA_029853015.1 of Chelidonichthys spinosus. Classification (NCBI taxonomy): domain Eukaryota; kingdom Metazoa; phylum Chordata; class Actinopteri; order Perciformes; family Triglidae; genus Chelidonichthys; species Chelidonichthys spinosus. Next base: position 5,462,184 of record CM056832.1, on the reverse strand, counting down.
TTTAATGGAGTCTGGTGTTTTTGAAGAGAGCAGAAAGGGCAGCAAAGTAAAGTACTCAAAATATAGAGTACACTTAAACTGATGTTGTTTGTTTTAGACCCTGTGGGTCATTCCGTGTCATTTCATCAAATTTCTGAAAATCTTCCCACCTGACCAGCTCAGAATGTCCTGAAAAAATTCAAGTACAAAGACACCCTTGTTAATAGGACAAATCCAAAATATTAGGTGTCGACTGTCAACAGTTTTCTCATGAAACATCATTGAATGAAGGGTAGTTTAGACGGTTTTTGGCATCATGCTCTGAAAAGACATTTTTAAACAGCAATATCTGGAAAACAATCTCACTTGTGGCCTTCAAAATTTCTACAGTGTATATCTGTTACTAATAGCCTCCAGACATGAAATATCAGGGATGTAGCTCAATGATAACCTAGTATGGTAGGTACTTAAAATGTGGCTTGTTGAAATAAAGTAGTACATTTGAAGAGTGGCTGAGCTCCCATTTTTGCAGATAAAAGACTTCTATCACTTCTGCCTCCATCTCTGGTGTTAGCTTAAACATTCTACAAAATATGGTCTCTCTCAGATGATTAGTTTCACAGATATTAAGACTCAAAAATGGAAGTAAACACATCTTTGCCCAACTTCAGAGTCATATTCCAAAAAACTAACACGTATCAGGTCCAAACTTACTTTTTTTGAGAGATCATATTCTTGTTAAAATCATATTAAAAAATCGGGATGGTGTTTTGCCTCAATTTGTCGTCGTGATTTTTTTAAATCCTGATATTGGTGGGGTCTTTGTGGCTGGTTTTGGTACTGCATGTCCTAACAGCCTACAAGTAAACATCACAGGAGGGCAATTCAATTGTGTTTTTGACCATTTACCAGTTACTGATAAATTTAGCCTTTACGAAAACATTAAAATGTAGCACAGTTGTAGTTACAGAGGCAATAACTCCTTGAATGTGAGTTAGACATGCTGAAAGCAGCTTTTAATGTCTTAAACCATGAACAAACATAGCATAATATTGAAGATACATTTTGTCATACTTTAAGTATATAAATGACACAACCAAATCAAATAATAATCTTAATTTGAGCATAAAGATTTTACATTACAGTAGAAAAGTCTCCAACGTTTGATATTGAATAACAGTTTGTCTCTATGGTACTTGAATTTTTTCAGGACATTCCGAGATGGTCAGGTGGGAGGCATTTGATGAAATGTCACGGAATGACCCCTGTGTCCACATAGTGTCATAATACTGGCAGAAAAGCGAGCTGAGGAAGTCGAGTATCTTGAGAATATATCACCGCTGTGTCTATTTGGGCTACTATCTAGTTGTAATAAAGTAATAAAAGCACAACCCTCATCAGCAAAATTCAGGGCCCGCCCGGCCAATCTGCTCCCACTAATGGACTCCTCTTTGTTATGATTGTGTCTGTCTGACGCAAAGCTCAGGACAGACATATACGGCCAAAACAAGCTTCTCTTGATGATCTCTGAGCATCCACGCAATTTTTTTTCTTAAATACATCAACAGCAGTACATTGCTGTCTATTTCTCCAAACTCGACCTACTAGGTAATACACTGCCAATGGTGGCTTAACACAAACAACCCCAGTACTAAACTTCACAACTGTTCTTCTGTCTACCCTGGGACCTTTGTTGCACCCATAGACTGCATATAAAAAGTGGCCATAGTCACGGTGACGTCACCCATTGGTTTGTGGACTACAGTTTTGAAGCCGTCGCCATCTTAAATTATATCCGTCGCCATCATGGATTTTTGCAACCAGTATATGATAGTGACCATATTTGGACTCCGGAGGAAGGAAGGAAGAAGACTTGAAACTAGAAATTGAGACAACAAACTCATGTTTACAATATTTACTGAGATAATAAATCAAGTGCGAAGTAGAATCATTTTCTCATTGGCTTCCATGTATTCAGACTTCTTTTTGCAACCAGACAAGTCGCCCCCTGATGGCCAGGAGAGAGAATGCAAGTTTAAGGCACTACAGTAAGTTGGTATCACTCTTCAGAATCGGAGGTTATCGCTGGTTGCATCTCTCCACCTCATTTCCTGTCATCTCTCTTCTGTCTGTTATAAAAAGGCACAAAATGGCCCAAACATACTTTTGCTCACTTAGCTTTCCCCTAGCAGACCTTTCCAGGTGATCTAGGATTTTAATTAGCAAGCTTCCAGTCAAAAGCCATCTGTTGGGTGTTAACACTTCTGCTCTTCTCAGTGTTTCTGCTTTCCATAAAAGGTCACACATTCTGCTTTGGCCACAATGGACTACTGTTTACTGAAAGGTATTTGGAAACACATCATTTATCTTTCAAAAAACTCCTTGCGAAATCCTGACTTGGAATTAAATATGTTACGACAACAAAACTGCTGCAGGAAAAAATGCACTTTTAAAATAGCCACATCTACACAGAGCAGCAACACAACCTCAGAAATGACTGTAATTCAGGAGCCATTTACTGCATATGTACCCACACAACTACATACAGTGATGCAACAACGGCTGTCGACTGTAAAACTGAACACCAGAAAAACATCTACATTTGTTCTGGTTGAACTTCATAATGGATGTTGTGCTTCTTAAAAGCATGTGCTTCTTAAAATCACACTTTTTTCCTGCTTCTCATGGTGGAAATGGTCTCTAACAAGCACACATAATCCAAATGACAGAATGAATGCACACACTGTAGTCTTAACCAAGGTCGGTCACAAAAAAGCGGAAGTGTGAGCCACAGTGGCTCCACTCCGTAACTGGAAGAACAAAGAAGAACTTTCTTGGCATTTGGGGATTAAAGAAGCTACAGTTTTTGCATAATGTCATCTATTTTGGACTAGTGTTATCACGATACCAAACTTGTGACTTTGATACGATTCCCTAAATACATACCATGATACCGATACTGAAATAACACCACGGCAAAAAAATGTTTTTCTATTACAAGTGCAGATGGTGTAGTAACCTGATGTTCCCTTTTCTTTGATAATTAACTTCATACTTGCAACCAGATATATAGCACATAGTGGTAAATTATTGTTGATATACGTTCATCATTTTTGTTAAATTTATTAAAAGTGTTGCATTTTATCAGATACAAAAAGAAAAAAACCTGCATTGTTCATCAGTAATCAGCCGCCCTGATCTCTGACGAGCTCAAACAGTGAAGCATAATGGGTCGTTGATTTTACAGTGGAGCTTCATTAACTCTCATAATGTTTGGTGGAAGTTCTTCTCATGAACACCTGAAACAGGCACATATTTTACATCACAGCTCGTGGTAGCATGTGTGTGGTTGCGTGTAAAACAGCTCATCAGGAGGAAGAGCAGCCAGACAGTTTTAATGTGACGGAGACGGAGGAGGCAGCTAGAGGAAGTACATCGTATACAAACACGGGCAAACAGTAAAATGAAAACGCATCACGTCAGCCTGTGATCCTGGATGTTCTTGAAATGATCCAGTAACGACGGACTCACCTTGTAGGTGACCTCTAAGAGGGCGTAGCAGGGCTTCAGGGAGTCCACGTCCACGGGGACCAGGAGGCGAGGCTCTGCAGCCAGAACGGCCAGATGACGCAGGGCCTGCAGGTGGTAACTGCAGCAACCACACAGTTTGTTAGTAAAGGAGACAGATATCTAGTCTTTTAATAAACAATAACAGATGTTGTTCTCCTGGATGACGGGAACCAACTGAAAAACCTCACATTTCAAATTTGAATGGACCAAAACAAACATTGTCATTTTATCATTAGGCACCAGTATACACTGTGACCGAGGTCCTGTTATCATGGGCTCACCGGTTGTCAGTACTGTGAGCGGGGAAGTGTGGGTAGAGGGCACACAGCAGAGCAGCAATGGCAGAATTGGAGGTGCTCAGGGTGTACCTAAGACACAATCACAAACATTAAACTGTGCATGAGGAGCACATTCACACACCAGACATGCTTCCATTCAAGTACAACAAAGCTCATTTTCAAGGATCACATCAGAAAAGCTGAATGGAAAGGGTTACATTCAACAAATTTTCCTCAATTGTATGAAAATTATTTTTATGCTCGATTTAGGTGTTTTTTCCTTCGTGTCTATTCATCTGTTTGTTGCTGGGGGAGTTTGTATTTTCATTTCAATGGGCCTTCTGAACAGATATTTTTAATTTTACTATCGGGGTTTCATAATAATAGACTGTTGGAATAATTTGCAGTCTCAAACCTCTCATTCACTCCAGTTGATGGAAATGCACCAATTTCTTGTTTCGCTACATTTCAAAAGGTTCTCTTAAAAATCGCTTACAATTCAATTAAAAACGATTAAAAAGGAAACACGACTAGTGATGGATATGTAAAAGTAACAAATGTACAGTGTTCGTGATCACAGTAAATGATTGCATGTCGTTCCCACTCTGCACTTACAACAAAACAAAGTTTTGCTCTGGTCTGTTTTTAAAACCAGGTGTGAGTTGTTATCTAGTTAACGTCATCACACGCCATCACAGAGCCTCTTAAACGTAATAGTGGGCAGTAAAAGGTGTGCTTGGCAAATAAGAGTCGTCATTATAAAGCTGGGTCAGACAATGAAGGCTGCTTCTGTGTGGAAGGTTACGTGAGAGGACTTAATAACAGAGGACGCTGCTCTTCATTTAAATGGCTGCTCGGAGCACGGTCAGCAGGCTTCGGAGCCCCAACAACTTAACATCCTCTTGTTGTTACGCTTCAAACAACCATAAAGACTGACAGTGTGTGAATGTGGATCAAATGTAATATATCTGTGCAACATTGGTATCCAATAGCTGGTGAAAGTTTGAGAATGACAAACTCCAAACATCTCTGCAGACTGTGTAGAGAGGAGTAAAGAGTAGCCTTGACTAGCCTGAGAATCGCTTATGTTTATTTGCATTTTATTTTATCTAATATTTGCTAATGTTAATCACCAGCATGCACATATCCCAGCCCTGCAGGTAAACTCAAATTCACAAAATATTTATAAGAGTTTAAACTGAACCAACCATCTGGCGGGTCAGGTTACTAATTTTCTGCAACAATCCAAAATCCAATGGAAAAATCCTACTGGCTGTCTGTCGTAGGAACCAGTAAGACTGGTATTATTGAGAGATTGTTCATCCGATCACCTGCCACCTTTCCAAGGATGCTTCTTAGTGAAACAAACCATCTGACGTATCAGGTTAGGAAACTGCTGTGGACATGTAAAGGACATGCAGAGTCCCTGCAGTATGCTGCAGCCATCATTAGTCTGAACGCCATGAGTGACTTTGGGTTGAAAATGTTACTTTCACTTAAGTATCAGACTAAAAAACTCAATGGTCATCATGGTGAGAGAGTCTTACTGAATGAACTGAAAGAGGGAGGGAGGGGGAAATGGTTATGATTAGCAGTAATGATGAAAAACACGAGGCAAAAGAATGCAAAAAATGAATGGTGGAGGCGTAGCTATAATGAAGAATGTGTGGAAAGCAAACGTCAGTAGGAAATTGACTTTTTCCTTGGCGTACCTGCTGTAACACACTCTTATGATAATACACACTACAGTGCATGGCATTTAAACTGAGTCTGTGCAGCTGGCAGGTCTGAAATAGAACAACAGCCAAAAGAAAAAGAAAAGGTTGGCCTGATTACAGCTGCAAGTGAGAGAGTGAGAGCTTTTGTTTCTCGAGAAAATACTGTCAGCGTTTAAATGAACCTGTTTTCTGTGTATAAATGTCTTTCATCATGCACAAGATCAAACAGACTTGTGTATTTGTGTGGCTGACTCACACATGGTTTGGATCTGATCCTTCCCAGAAACTAGTCCCACATCTGGACTGTGTGTTTACGTCTTGTTGGAATTCAACAGTTCAGGTGCCATCTGACAACTTTCTTTAATATAAATGATCGCACAAATAAGAAAATTGCCAGCTCGGCTCTTTTAACCACACATTTAAATACATATATATCTTCAAAGCCATTAGACAATTGACAATTGTCAATTTACAGAACATGGGGGTTGGTGCTCTACTGCCGTTTGTTTGTGCATTTGTGAGACTTTGGTATTTTAAAGGGTTTGTTTAGATTCAGCGATGCCAGCTTTTTTTTAAAACTGTTTTTTGTCCCGACATGCCAGTTCCAAGATGTAGAAATAAGAACGGATTTATATAGATCATTATGTTTTGCATTCAAGCAACACATTTCTGCTAGAAATCGGTGAAATAATCGTGTGTGTTGGCGTCTCACCTGCCGCCTCCAAGGAAGAGCAGGCCCAGTGCCATGTGATGAGCCATGTGGAAGCCGTAGTTCATCTCGCTGCCGGTTCTCTTGTGAAAGAAGCGGCAGAGCTGCAGGACCTGCAGGTTCCCTGTGCCGGACATCACCATGGACATGGCCAGCAGGATCATCGACAGACCGGTCTGCAGGTTGTAGTAACCCGTCTGCTAAGATGACCAGCAGACACAAGAAATCATTATCTGAAGTAGATGCATGTGCGGAAACACGGCATTGAAAGTAAACACACAAACACTTACAACAGCAGCTGTCCCAGCGAAGGACATGATCTTCATGAATGTCCTGGCGAACTCGTAGAGGCAGTCGAAGGCGTCGGAGTTGGCAGAGCCGGCGAAGCGTAAACCCAAAGCCATACAGGCGCCAGCGGTAATGTAGTCCTGGGCTTGACTGGGAGAAACGGATCACATGATCAGTCCTGGTGACACAAGACATACAATAGTCGAGGTTTGACCAAGAATTAAATACTCACGCCATTGTCTCCATGTTAATGTCTTCTGAAGGGTCAAAATTCCCCCTCATGATCTGAAAAGAAAGCAAATGCAGACACTTTGTAGAGATTGTATTATGTGAACTTTTCTAACATTTTCAACTGGCATAAAATCCCCCTAACTGACTAGACAACGCATTTCTGTATGGAAAGATATTAAGATCATCCACCTTGAATTAAATGATTTCACCAGTAACAGTAATGACAGGCAGAAGTAAGTAATTGAGGTGTGTAGAAATACATTTACCAATTAGATAATTGCTTCCCGACCTATAACGTTGTAACTACAGTACAGAATTTGTACCTGAATGCAATGACAGTGTTCTGAATGTGCTAGAGCTCTGATCACTAATATTCATTGAAATTAGGGATACTTTGCTCATGTCCTCCTCCTACTCGTAAAAACTACTCCTATACAACCACACCCAATACCACTAAGGCAAACACGATCTTAACCTCTGATCAGTTGACTCTAATAAGCCGCTCAGCTGATACAAAATAAGCTGATACACAAATAGGGCTGGGTGTCGCCACTGATTTCCCGAAACGTTTTGATTCCGATTCACAAGGTCCGGATTTGATTTCATCTCCGACGACTCGATTTGATTCAATACTGATTCGGTTAAGGATATTTCAGTTACAAGACCAATTTTGCTTGGATATGAAATCGATCCTCATAGAACTAATGCTGTAAATTGTACAAGGAACGCTCTAACTTGGTGCATTATTAAAATATAAATGTTTACATTAAGAACTGACCCCAAAGCAGTCACATGAATGTACTTTTTTTAAAACTTGACCAACAGCCTGTCAGGCTTACATTATATCTTATTTGTATTCGTATACAAGTCAAGTAAGTTCTTTAACTGCAACAGGGAACGTAGTGAAAGGACATGACACGATCTGAGCACTCAGGATAGAGAGAGGACAACCTTCAATAGGTTAACAAATATCATGTTTTGCCATGTTTTGGTTCACTACTATTTCTAGTATTTAGGGCCCTATGAAATCCTTTTTCATTTTTTCCAGATTCTGTTTCATTTTTCCCAAATTCCATGTTTTCCGTTTTCATTTTTCTAAATTCTGTGTTTTACAATTTTATAACATTTCCCCACATTAAATGGCGTCTAATCATGTGGTTGATGAATCACAATTAAGAAATTTACTGAAGAAACATTCTAGTCGTTCTAATTCTCATTCCTTGTCATTCAGAGACCATCCACATGTGCATAAATATGTAAGTGTATGTGCAATCATTTATGGAGGAGTCACAATATACCACCCAGACGGAGAAGGTCATGAGTTAAATGTTTCAACCATCAAATCAAATTCCTCCCAACGTTACGCCCTGCCTGTCTCTTCTTTTTCACTGGGAAATACGTTACCATACGGAAGATAGATACTCTGGAAATGTGGTTTCAGCTCGGCTTCAAGGCGCTTCCATGCCGTAAAACATCACTCAGTGGATTTATCTGCTTATAAAGCAGCTGATGCTCCTTCCTTGTGTATCCAGAGTGGCTATTTATGTTCACATACATTTCTTGTTTTGTGTGATTTTGTACAACAGCAACTGGAAGAACTCTGATGAGCTGGACAGAAGTGAAAAACCTCCACAGAAATGAACCCTCACAACAATTTTAAAGTCACAGTGACTCAGCTGCTAATGCATGTGTGTTTGTTTTCTCACCTGGGGGATGTTACTCTTGACCCATTCAGTATTTGGGAGGATTTCATCCCACATGATTATACACCGAGCAAGAGTCTGAGAGGGAAGGAGAGACAGGTGTAACAGATTATATAGAGGTGGGGAGACAGAGAGAGAGAGAGACAGACACACACACACACACACACACACACACACACACACACACACACACACACACACACTTACCCTCAGCAGCAGAAACTCTGGCTTGATGAAATCCAGCAGAAACCAGGTGTCTGGAGGTTTCAGCCAATCAGCGATGGACCTAGAGGACAGAATCAGGAAGAGACAAGGAGGTGTTAATACCGTCCTTTAACACCCTCTCAGCCAATAGACAGACGTTATCATATGAGCCTCTAGGGAGAAGACGGGAACCTCTTGACCAATAGCAGAAGGCAGGAAGGTGGTCTTCTTCTCCTCCTGTGGCGTAGTGTACCTGGACTCACCCAGGGAAGGGATTTGTCATCAGGCATGTTTTACTCCACGTTCACAAATAGGAAGCACCACATAACGTTTACAAAACTCAGCATCAGTGTTAACTAGGGGTGGGAAAAAAATGCAATATCAACAATATTTCTCCCCAGAATCAATATATTTCTATTTATTTTTTTATGGTAGAATATAGCAGACAGCACCAGCCGGAGATAAATCAGAGCAGTCCAGAGGACCGGCAGCATATCATACACTTTAAGGTTGTCACGATACTCGATTTGAAAGTCGATACCGATACCCAGGAAAATACTAGATACTCAATACCATTTTGGATACCACGGTGAGAAAATTAATCACATTTAAGGTTGAGTTCTGTGGAGTCGTTTGTCTTTTCTCACCTGTTGTTGGTCTTCAGGTAGATCATGGCGAGGGCCAGCGTAGCCCCGGGACACGTAACGTCAACATTTATGGTATCGCCCTCCTGGAGTCGCCATCGATAAAGTTTGGAGAAAACAAAACAACACTACAGTGATGAGTCAGCCAACTACCAGTGTGTTCTAGTTAATGATGTCACAGCTACTGAGATTGGATATGTTAAGTGTTGCAGTCAACTTAACTTGAAGCGGTGTGCAAAGCGAAAAGAGGTTATTATTTTATTTTTGTCTGGAACCTATAATGTACGGTAGTTTATTAATACATAATAATACAATGGAATAAGGTATCCGGCCAACATATTTTGAAATAAATATGGTAGTCAGCGGTGACAGACAGATCCTTTTTGATACTTTTTGAATAATACAATGAATTTACACATATGATGTTTGTCAATTTAAAAGATCATTTTTCATATCAATAAAGTCTCAGTTTGTGGTCTAACTGTCTGGTGACGCACGGAGTGAGAGAGATGCGGTTTCCCACTAAACCAAATGATACAACGACAAACCTACGACACACCGAGACTTTCTGGACTTGAAGAATAATCTTTTAAACTGACAGACATCACATGTGTAATTCATCATACGAAACACAGGAAGGTGTGAGATATAATGACAACAGTGTCAGTGTAACAAAACAAATCTTTTTTGTTGTTATTCTTGTTACTAATAAACAGACAGTATATAACCAAACAATCCATTAAAAAACCTGGCCGATGATCCCGGCACTCCAAGGCTTCTATATATAATAAAACTATTACACATTATAGTGACGTTTACAGTATGTTATGTATGTTGTGTTATTACATATAAGATGCTGTTGTTATTCAATAGAAACAGAAAGGATTTGTCCCTCTACCTTGATTTGGTAGCTGGGGGACTTGTGCCTCTCCCGGTTGGCCCCGGCCTGAGCTCTGCGGTGGCCTCCAACCATGTACTGATACAACTGCTCAGGTACGTTCAGGTCCGTCATCCCTATCAGGTTACTGCCGTGCTGTGAGGACGGAGAGGGGAGGACCACCGGACGGGAAGAGAGAAAATGATGAGACAAGAGTGGAGAGAGGAAGTGGTGGAAACATGACGAGGAGAGAGAGTCGGGAGACAGTACAATAATTTATGTATAGAGAAAAGCAGGAGATGATGAAGGATGACATCAAACAGAAGCAGTAAGTTATAGGGAAATGTCAGTGAAAGGAGAACGTACGACGGCAGCCATTGAGAGTTAAAAATATGGAGGATGAAGAGGGTAATATTCTCAGTCATATACTCTGAATTTCTAGGGTACAAGTCATAATTTAGAAGAAACTTTGATATTCTCTGAGATTATGAAGTCATAAATCTATGAGAAGAAATTCTGAGCTTCTGAATAATTGACGAACTACAAAAAGACACCAAACAACTCTAAACTGATCCAGTAAAAGTGCTTGATTTTGTGTCTGTATGTAGGATTTTTCCCCAGCTACCCAAAACTCAAATGAATAGCCATGCTCCTCACAATTAAGTGGCATTTCCATTTCAATGTATAAGGTACACACAGGTACATGTTTTATACTTATCCAATTAAACATATTTCCATGTCTTTTTTGTATTCAACCTTTTTTTGTCAAACTTGTTTCCTTCGGTCGCTGAAGTTAATTGATGTATATGTCAGTATATAGTCAGTATACATATATGAGTGCACTGCAATTTACAATTTTATTATTTTTATTTTGGATGAGGCTGAGCTGATCGTGTTAAAAGTGAAGCGATGTGCTTTCTTCTGTTGTTTCTTCATTTTTTTTTTTACATGATTTTAGATCATTCGAGTTATTTTCCTGCAGATTTGTGAATTTTCCTCATTAATTTAACTTTCATATATTAATGAAACTATCATTTCACTTTAATATTGTCATATAATAGTAATTGCCATTACTCTCATTCCCCGACTCCTTAATTTTTTTTATTTTTTGACCAAGACTGCACTATTTGTAGCTCATACGTGAATAGGGAGATGATTGTTAACTTGTGTGAGAGCTTCCTCTTTCTGAGAGCTTCTGAACACACAGAGTCACTAAGTGTGTATTGTAAACACCTTTACATGAGGTTTGTTTCCATTGCAGCTAACAGCTGATGTCTGTTTCCATTTCTCAGCCTTATAAACTATGGATTAGAATAAACTAATGGTCATTTTAGTAGAAAGATTTGGAATCCTCTTAATGTAGGATTAAAAGAGCAACTCTATTTGTGTTCTGAAATATGAATGATGAGCATCAGGTCAGCACCACCGATGAGTAATTATACAAGGAGACACCCAGACAAAAACAGTTCTACCAAAATAAATAGAATTGAAATAGAAAACAACTCAATAGTTAAAAAACAGCCCACTTGGAACTTCCAGCAGGTTGAAACAACATGAGGAAGATGATTTATTGGAGTATTTTTAGTGACATACCCCCAGACAGACCATCCCCAGAGCCAGTCCAGCAGCCAGTGAATAGGACTCTCTGTCTGTACAGTACTCCATCTCTGGACCAGGAGGACGACCTGAGAGATAACCAGAATGACACCATCAGCCATGATCATGCAAGAAATACATTCAAAATTTGAACTAAAGACGCATTTAATCTGGAGAATAGTGTCTCAATCGATTATTAGGCTCCAAAACTGTGGAAATGTTTGTTATCCCTCAACCAAAGGAGATGTATTGAATTGCTTTGTTTTTTATAATCATTTTTTGCCATCATTTGAGAAACAAAAACATAAAATTCTCATTAAGAAGCTTGAAAAGTAATTTACTGCCACCAATTTTCTCTCAATCAAAACAAAAACAGCAGACGTGGTTTGGTGACGTGGTGATGCAGCGTAGGATCATAAAATGTTGTTATTGGATGATGTTGAAATGGTCATACTAGACAATAAAAAACTCTGACATTGGACGATAAAAATATTGATAGTGGACAAAAAATATGTTGATATTGGACCATAAAAAAACAACGCTGACACATGAACAGGGGATATGATGACACATAATAATATTAACTTGAAGTGATTATCAAATACATTTCTTTTTAACCAACAAATTGATTAAGGGTCTGATAGTTGCAGCTCTCAATCATTCAACACCTCTGACCATTCTAAAATGAATTTGTGGACTTTTAATTAAAAAGTTGGAGTCCCCCAGTTGAAAAGCAGAGTTAGTTGTTGTTTGTACACACCTATCTCAGACAGCAAGACTTCAGCATTGTGTCTGTGTCCTGTTCCCTGGTAAACCAGCCCAATGCCAATTACAGCAGCAACCTGCAGAACAGACAGAAAGGAGATTCAATCATTTCATTTGTGAGTGAAAACCAATCTATGTAGCAGTTTGCAGATCTTAATGAACACCGACACACTAACAGCCATGTAATTGCTCATATACTCACTCAATCACTCACAGTAAATCAAATGTCACAGTCCACAATTCATATTTGTCCCCACAGCAGTGGTGCAGGTGTGCAGCCCGACTCTCACCTGAACGTTGTGTGGTACGTCCAGCTCAGTGGAGGTGGGCGGGAGGAGGGCAGGGATATGGATGCTGAGGAGGCGGGTGATGGACATGTCCATGGTGCCCAGTTTGGCTGAAGACACGCCCAAAAGGAGCCCGATGCTGGTCATCTCGTGGCCCTGGAGGAGCAACGGGGACAGGATGGTTTCAACGAGACATCATTGTCTTTAAAGACAAATGTACACTGAAATGACGTGATGCGTGTCCCTCTGTACTAAATACCTGCTGCACAGATATGAAGTCACAATATGGTATTATCACGATAAGGTATAATCACGATACGATATCACGATACGAAATTATCACGTTACGATATCACGATACAGTCATAATGGGATTCTAAACATTTTGCGATAACATATTGTGATGTATTGAATTTTTTTTTTACTGCAAATAAAGCAGTTTTTAAACATCCGTTTATCTAATAAGATGAAGCTTCAATCATTTTTATTGCAGCATAATGTGTTTGTCAGTCAAGTAGACAGACTGTTTTGACCAACTTCTTGTCAATCAGCTGACTTTAATCGTGACCACACAAAAAAAACTCAGCACCATCTAGTGGGCTGAAAAAGCAAAAAAAAAAAAAATACTTCTAGAGTAGATTATTGCAATAAGGATGGTTCAGCCGATCTTCTCTTCACTGATGCCCCTCCTCACCTACAAAGCCTTTAATGGTCAGGAACTATCATGTCTTAAAGGTCTGTGAGGCAAATTTGTGATATGTGATTTGGGGCTATTAAAATGTTTAATTGAATTGACAATAGCTACATAACTATTTAGTCAATACTACATTTTACTCTCCTGCTGCACACACCGACAGTTCTATTCATTAAAGAAAGTGGATTTGATTCCAAAACGTCTCATTCAAGTTGAGGATTTTTTTTAAGATGATTTGAGGACAGATATTATATTCTTAATTAAAAAACCTCAATAGAAGTTTCAAATGTAAACATTTGTTTCAAATAAACTGATTGATTAACGTGACAATTAGTCATTGAACTTTAATAAGCCACTACCAAACCAGGAGTAGCCCACTAAACTTGATAAGCCACTATGAAATGCTGAAAAGTACCCACAAAATGTAAAAATGGTAACTTCATGTCAACATTTTTTCAACCATTTTCAGCATGTGACACACACAAACACACACACACACACACACACACACACACACACACACACACACACACACACACACACACAGTTCTAATGAACTAATCCAAGGTTTGGGGGTTTCTATTGTGGCTTAGAGAAAACCAGCAGCGTCAAACCGTCGTCCACGGCTTCATTCAGACTCAAGGCTCCATCATATTCTACTCTGCAACTCTGCAGAGTGTCATGCTGTTTGATTTAAATCAGTGTGAGTTATTTTGCAACTCCTGCATAAGGTTATTTCAACCAACCAAGTTATTTTAACATCAACATTAAATCTCTATGATTTTATTAGACAAGGAAGAAAACACATTTGAGACTAGAACATGGAGCATTTAGCAACCAAATTGTCTTCCTGAATGAATCTGTTGGGGGGACTAAGACGGACGTTAGGTGTAAATATACTGGTATCTTCTCTGCTCCCGCTCCGATTTTTTCATGTACGTCAATGTTCTCTGTCCCATCGTATTCATTTATCTGAAATAAAACATGTTCTGAATCTAGTGTGGAAAGTTTTGCTCTCAAACCTTTTTTTGTGTGACTGCTTGAAACAAAAGTAACTGCATTACTACTAAAAAAGTGTGTGAGAACTTCCTCACATTTCATTTATAGAGAAATGACTAATAAGGGAAGCTCTTTGAGCTTCATTTCACATCCTGAACTTTACACTGACTTGTTAATGAACCAAAGAGAAGACTTGGCCTGCAGCATCCTGTTGTGTTTCTCACCTGAAAGTGGGAAGGACTTGTCTCGGTTCAAGGTTCTCAGAGGGCAGAGTTTCACTTTGACTGGCTGCCCGGCTCTGTTTACGTCTCTCGTTTACAGTCATCTCAAGAAATGCGTGTGCAGGTGTGTGTATATAAACTATATTTAAGTTCATATTTGTTGTGCTTTCTTCTCATTCTTTCTGACTGTGTGTTTTTGGGGTTTTAAATAAAATCGTTGTGGCACAAATAGTGACATGGTTTTCTCCACATGTGCTCCTTCAGTGTGCGTGTACCTTGGTGAGGTAGTCGTGTATGTTGAGTGTGGCCAGCTTGGTGAGGTGTCCGTTGAGGCCCAGAGCCATAAGGAAGCCTGCATACTCATTGGCCAGTTCAGGGCTCTTTGGCTTGTTGTAGGCGATCCAGGCCGAGTCCACCTTAACAAACGGGTCACATTTATTTGTACAAGAACAAGGAAGCTTTGTTTACTGCAAAAGAACGAGAATGTTTACAAAGCAAATTAGTTTATTGAAGTAAAATCCCAAATTTAAGTATTTCTATTCCATTATTCCATCACATACTCTGACCTTAATTACATCATATTTTAATGAGTTTGCCAAAGTGACCGTAAACATGTTGTAATTAATTGTCGAGGTCTTCTTGTACATTTTAGCCCTCAGTCTGTAATAGAATGCTTATTCCTGACTGATCAGAATTGAATAAAATAAAAAATATATGTATCGACACTTTCACTGTAAGATTTTATAAAACATGCCACAATGATTGTTAATGCATTATTTTACTAGAAAAAGAAATTAAGTCTTAATAAACAGAAATAAATTGTTAATAAATAATAAATAAATGTTTTTAATCCCAGCTGAGCACACTATCCATACAGAGCCTGTGACTGATCCAGACAGATGGGCATGTTTCTATATCATACTATCATTCATTTGAAGACACTGGTGGTCATAATACATGAAACTTGTTAATAAAATTATTTTATTAGAATCTAAAGTTCCTACGGGGGACTTTCATTTGATGATTTACAAATGTTCACATCTATACATTTTTCTTGATTATTATATTTTTGCCTGATTGCAACATTAGAGGAAATCACCCAGTTCTGTTTATTCTGACAACTATGATTATACACAGCAAATGAAACAAAAACCCAGCAGGGCAGTACTGGAGTGAGTAGTGAGCTGCAGGTATGGTAGAAAGTACGCTGACTGACCTGTGAAGCTGGGGCAATTTTAAGTCCAGCAGCTACTCCATTATGGAAGCTGGGCCAGCTGGTCATGTTGGGAGGAACATCAATGTTCCCGCTGTTCAGATCCACCATCGTGTTCCTGGGAGGGGCACGGCCTGATGGAGATAAATACAATAAAACATATGAGCAAATACAAAACTACAGAGAGCAACAAGCAAAATGCAAAACATGCAATCTGCTTCACTCCTATTGAGTTATCAATTCACTGAGGAATGCATATGAATCCACATGAGCCCATCACCTGTCAGGTTGAGTTTGGGGACAGGTAACGGTTCGGTGGGTACAGGGTGATAGGAGAAGAGGGTGAAGAGGCCACGGCCAACTGGAAGAGCCATGGTCCTCTGACACAACTGCAGGAGTCTGGGGGACAAAAAGAGAGCAGAGGAAACATTACAGACTCTGAAAATGATAAGTGTCAGGTGGTGTAGGGCCCTTAATGATTTGTCCTGCGTAAAACAGAGACAAACTTGAGGACATATTCATTTCAAGGGAGTCCTGTTAAATATGGCCCGTTACTAGCTAGTATCTTGTCCTTCTCCAGAGTGGCGGTGAGTGAGGTGGAGGGACTGTTAGACCCAGTACTGCTGTTCACCAGCCTGCTGCTCGGCTCATTTTCTGTTATCAGTGTAGCACCAAAGAACGACAGAATAAGCAACCTGGCTAATTCGCCAGCTTTGTAATTTAAATTACTGTCACGAAACGTGAAAAGTGAAAAAAGTGAAAAAAGAAAAGTCAGTGAAATGAGACTCACTTGTTCTCTTTCTCCTCTATGTACTCGTGATCAGAAACCTCTGGTAGCTGGACTACACTGACCCGGACTGGCCTTGAGCTCTGCAGGAGCCTCCTGACCTCCTGGACCCTCAGATCCTGACTCCAGATTAGTCCTGTGACCTGGAGGAGAGGACATATCGCATGAAGCCTCGGTATAAACAACAATAAGTTGTCTTCAGAGTGAAAACAGACCAACAGACACAGAGACCATTTTTAATATGTCCGTTACCTCTTGAATAATGTCAGACATCCCGTCTTCCTCCTCATCAGCTTCTGTGGTCACAGGAGGCTCCAAGGACAGACCTGAACTGACAGACTGGACAGACGGACACAGACACACACATTATTCCAAACACTCATTTATAAACATAAAATAACAACAACAATTAGAATGATTTTGTATTATTTTTATTTTTTTATTATTTTCAAAATGCTTATTCATAATTACATACATGTACAGCTTATGTGTCAGAAAATGAAAAATAAAGAAAGAACCATTCAGTTAGGCAAACAAACAAATCTTTAATTGTGAAAGCATTTTGGTTTTCAGATATTGGAACACTGAGTAGTTGTTTCTTAGTTAGTGTAGATGTTGTGTTTCGAAGCATACATCCTTGTTTGCCGAGCTGTGAAGCGTTCTTTATTTATTTTTCATAAAAAATCCCAAATGTACATAACCATTTTTAGGATTAATAAAAGAGATATATTGTTTTGGCTAACTTCACAATTAAAATAAGTACACATCCTTAATCCAAGTGAAATAATTACAGCAGCGGTTTAAAAACATGACCATGTGTTCTACATGGAGTTTTCCTGTATTTTTGCCTTTGACGTAGTGTGTTGGGCAGTGGTTTGTGGCAAGATGAAGTTATCTTTTTGCCATCAATAAAACAATATGCAGTAAGTGGGCCTTCAGCTCTATTTGGGACTGTTCCTATAATATTATACAGTAGGTCTAGTGGTAAATCCATGTTTAACATTAAAAGTATTTTTCTCTGAATCCTTTCCGAGTATGACTTCAGATTTGGACAATCACAAAAAGTGTGTTTTTGATCTCCACCCTGTTAACAATCTCTGTAGCAATTTAAATGTCTAGTAGAACTCTCTCTCAGTGTGCTACTCCTGGTTTGGACTAATGTAGCGATGTAAGGAAGTAACCATAATGTTTGTTGCAACATTTAAAACCTTCTTTAAATATTATTTGTATGCAAAAGCGAAAAAATTGAAGTTTTGGGACTTAGATCACACTCACAGCTTTGCTCTTGGCCAGAGTCATCTTGTGGGCTTGTTTTGTCAGATCCTGTCGCCCAATCAGGAGACATACCTCCTCTGACCAATCAGAACATGGCTGCTCCCGGCAGCGATAGATAGCCTCTCTGATTGGCAGAGCCACACCAAATGGGACGGACTCCAGGTCCTTCAAGGTGAAACCTAATACAGTGAAGGACAGGAATAGCTGCATGATCTCTGTCCTAATTCAGAGGCTGCTCTTTCAATTTAAGATCATAGGATACAGGTGAAATATCAGCCTTCTTCTGGCCACACGTTTAATAGTGCATTCTGGTCATGGTGGTCGCATCAGTACACATTCACCCCCTTTATCAAATCACAACATTGTATTGTGTAACAACCAGAGGTGGGACCAAGTTGTTGTTGCAAGTAAGTCTCAAGTATGTGCACTCAAGTGCTAAACTTTGAGTTTCGAGTCCTGAAGAAGTCATAATGCCCTCTTCAACAAATGTAATGCCGTATTATTAACAGAGTAACTAACACGTCCTTCATTGTCCTCTCCTGCAAGTTGATTGTTTGACCTTGGTTTGAAGCATCCAAAGTCAGTGGACCTGGGAAGTTAAATGTCGCCTTGCTGGGAATGAACAGCGTTGAGCCTGGTTTTAGACTACATAACGTAAGCCCAACTCCAGCCCGATGGTCGTGTTGGCTCCGATCACAACGATGATGAGCATCTATTTTTAAAACGTTTACAATGTGTCCGTGCGCTCCCCGGTGTTCCCGCCACTCACCTTGTTGTGAGCTTTTGTACAGTCCCAACTCTACTCTGCTCCTCATTACATGCAGCAGACTTAACGATACTAATAAAGCTTATAGTTATGTATCACACATGAGAAGCATTAAAGTGCTGCATAAACTGCTGTCAGTCACCAGAATTTCATTTCCCCACGTCGGTCCTGATGATGACGGGTGACAATTTAAACTGACCAATCAGTTTCCTGTCAGTCTGTATAACTTCCTGTTTACTCTGGATCCAGAGGAACCGGAGCAGAACTAAAACGCAATAATGTATCATGTTTCCTTGGTCCACACCTCTGGTAGCTAGTGAATGGTGAAACGTCACTTACAAAATGTCTGACTTCACAAACACGCCAGATGGTGTAGATGAGATCCATCTTACCTTCTGAGGTGAGCCAGACCACCAGCTGCTCAGCCAGACTCTCACTGGAGAACTTCTCCTTCACACTGCTCTGTCTACATCCAACACACAAACGTTTAGTTTCAGTTATGACTTACTGACTAAACCAAACTTTGAATATGAGAGGAGGAAATGTCCCACAGTTTCACAGATCTACAGGCAGCAGTGTTGCACCAAACAACACTGCTAGCTAACAACAATGCAAACAATAATGGTTTCAACATTTAAAAAAAATAGTTTTGCAAATGTTTGAAGAGGACAGAAATACATAAAATATGTTTGTTAGACCTCAAAGAAAAACTGGGTGTTATGGTTTGCAAGAAAACTTCACAGCAGCCGCCTGCTCCAAACACATAGGGGGCAGCATTTCTCCTCGACGGTGTACATTTACAGTAATAAGTTATTAATGTGACTGCTGCTGTATATAAGAAGTGGACATACTCATCACGACGTCACTGATTGGTTCGTGGACTACGGTTTTGATGTTTGGAATTTTGTCTGTCGCCATCTTGAAATTTTTGCAATAAGTTAAGTGAAGCGACCATATTTGGACTGTGGAGGATCAACGGGTGTATCTGATTTGGCAGATCAACACCCCAAGCAGAAACCTTACTGGATCTGGATCCATCTGGATTCTGATGTGAAGCTTTTCACATAGTTAGCTTCATAATTCAAGGTCAACTTTGCAGCTAAGAGTTAAAGTCATCTTAGTAGCTAGCTT
Source organism: Chelidonichthys spinosus (assembly GCA_029853015.1). Lineage (NCBI taxonomy): Eukaryota > Metazoa > Chordata > Actinopteri > Perciformes > Triglidae > Chelidonichthys > Chelidonichthys spinosus. The sequence goes on along the minus strand of CM056832.1, from coordinate 5,442,249 downwards.
CATTGCTAACGACGGTAGCAACATGTCAATAACAAGGTAGCCCCGCCCACTAAAGCATCCCCTGCTTTATGGTCTATTTAACTCTAAATGGACCACAATGCACTAAATGAACATCATGCTGGATTGAAGAAGAGATCATAAACATATGTTAACAATGTTTACTGAGATAAGGAACCAAGTGAGAATCATCTTCTCATAGACTTCCTTCAATCAAACTTCTTTTTCCAACCAGAAGAGTCGCTTTTGGTAATGAATCAAAATATATGTCATCGCCATACTCGGCATATAGCAAAATGTTAAAAATCACAATAAGAATGTATCGTGACTAAAGTATCGAGGTGTCTCAGGAATTCACACCCTTATTGTATACAATATACACATGCAAATTAGGTTGGACACGAAACTAAAATAAGGAAGCTTTTCTCTGATTACCTTCTGTAGTGTGGATCACCGCAACAGTTCTTCTGACCTGAGACAGTGGAGGATGAAAGAGACGGCCGGACAAAGAGGTCAATGGTTTCATTCATTCGCTCTCCTTTTATCTGTTACATGTCAAATCAAGGTTCACCACATTTCCAAACTGTACAACACTCAACTCAAAAAAAACAAAGCATTGTCAGCCCTTCACTGATTGGTTGTTAACATTTGTGACTAGAAAGATTGAGCTCTTCAACTACGGGTTAAATGAAATTGACATTTTGTTCCCGGTGAGTGGAGGACTGCTATTATGTTGGTTTTTTGTTCCATCACTGGAAAATGTTTTATTTTTCAGTGACACTACAAGCAAAAGAAAAAAAAAAAAAAAAACACTATCCGCCCACAAAGTCAATGAGCAATTCTGTGTGAAACACCTGCAGCGACAGCTGTCACCTCCACACGGTATATGTTTACAGGCCAAAACAAATGGAGGAATTCAGGCGACACATACATGCGTCACCGATATTCGCCTTTCTTTGTGTGTTACTGGACCCTGAAGCAGGGAGTTATGGGACTGGCAGCGAATAAGAGCAGCTTGTCAATAAAGGCTCACATGCACAAACAGAACACAGTGAAAGGGCTCAGTCGAGATGCAATCAAAGATAAGTCAAACTGTTCTCTCACACACACACACACATACACACACACGCACACGCACGCACACGCACACACCACACACACACACTCACCTGCAGAGAGTTTGGACAGGTACTTTGACACATCTGTCGAAGTGGCGTTTTCATCTCCAAGGATGTAGAGAGCATAACTCTGAGAGGAGAGGAAACATAGAGAGAGATATTAGAGAGAAAAACACTTTACATGTGCAAATTATATAAATATGTGAACAAAATAATCTAATACTAAAGAGTTCTTCAATTGACATTCACAAACTTGAATTGGTTGTTTTTTTAATTAAGTTGAGGCCTCTGTGTGAATTTAAGCTGACCGGATATCAGTAAGTTTACATCACTTTTTTAAATGTTTGTAAAAGAGTCTATCGTCACATATTTCAGATTAAAGTTTTCTCACTAACATTTCAAATGATAAAAAAACTAAATGTCTGTCAGACAATATAATAATATTTAACTCAAGAGGCAAGTAGCAATAAGGGGAGGGGAAGCAGACGGCTAGCTCTACTATAATAGCATTACTCTTCTACTGCAGACGCTGGCAGACATTTGGTCACAACATGAACCAGCAGAAACTGTACGGGGCTAAAAACAGAAGCTAGAGCACATGTTGACATACTGTACATGCACACACAGGGGGAGTGTGTCTGTAGTTCTGTCTTTGTTTCTCATACACCATTTATAGTTGTCCTTCATAATATTATTTTTTGCTATGTATTGTTCTTAATATATCATTGCATTTTTGTCTATTCTATAAATTAATAATAATAATAACATATTTATAGTATTTTTTCATATTTTTATTTTATCTGACAGATTTGTGTAGCATTTTCTTTATATTTATATTGTGTTTTTATTTATACATATTGTTTATGGTATTTTTAACACATATAGTTTAACACGTGGTCTTTGGTGGATAATGCGTTTGCGGGATTACAGGACAGGATGCTTGGACAGATTCAGAAAAGATGCTGAGTCTAATATTATCAGTATTATCAGAAGAATATATATATTTTTTTTTTTACAATCAACACATGACAAGGTGATACGAAATGTAAATCATACATTGGTATTTCATTTTTACCTCTTGACTTAAGATTTCTTGAAAGTAATTTTTGTTTGTTTTACAAAATGAACCAAAACACTGACATTGAGGAAGATCTGGGGTATAGATAATAATAATAAATATTGAAATCATACCTGCTAAACTAAAAAGAAATCTGGTTTGAATTCGTCAGTAATTAGAGCTATGTTGTGATTGTCCTTGTTTTCTGCTGAGCTCAGCTCAGTGCTGGACTAGGCAGCCGTTGAGCGGTTTGTGTCCTGCTTTAATATTCTTTTAACTTCATTTGTTGACTCCAGCCTTCTAGTTAGCTATGCTAACTAAATGCTGGACCTGGAGTTTGTGTGTTAACTGCTACAACATTAAAACCGTCCTCTTGCAGATCCACTCAGTCCTCGAGCAGAGAACTGCTCACACATCGCTGCAACTCATAGGAACGGCTCTCATTAAAAGACTGTCATACTTAGTATCACTACTTATAAAACAGGGTATCGTACCTTTTAACGGCAGGGTATCACAATACTTTTCTCGTATCGGTACACCGTGCTGAGGACCGTTTGACGTTCTGATTTGAACTGTCCATCTATATGTGCACGTTACTCTGTCTCATGGTCTTCATCACAACAGTCATCCTCTCGAAGGACAATGGCAGCTTGACCCGTGTTTTGAGTTTTCAAGAACCCTTCCTTCGTTGATGAGTGAAGGTTGAATCCATCAGTACATGCATGTACACGTCTCCACATAATTACGATTCATGCTCAGAAAAAGAACCAGACATGCTACACAAATACATTATGTGACTGCTGAACTCTTTACCCTCACTGTCTCTGATCTGAGAGCAGCTGGAAAATCAAGTTTACAAAACTCTTCAAAGACAGCCCTCTTAATACCGCATTTTTCTGACTAATCGAATCTGAGGAAAGTCAAGCTGCACAAAATGCTGTACTTATCATTCAATTTCTGCTGCAATTTCATCACTTCCTATGTCATGGGAATAAATATGAAAACATATTGATTGTGTGAGCTAAGTGATTTGGGTGAGTTTGGATTTCCTATTGTACTGTACACATTCTTAGTTTTGTTTATGTTTATAAATACACATTACAAATAACACAAACAATAAGTCCAGTTGAAGTAGCGACAAACAAATGCTATTGCACGGTCTAAGAGGAGAGGTAGAGACGCTGACTGACCGATCAACATGGGAACTAATTATTATTTAATAGATTTGGGTATATTTTGCATTTTCACCCTGAGGGTCTTAATAACTGACTAATTTTGGAGTAATTTTGTCATTAAATGTTCATATCTTCCCAAGTTTGACTTCCTACTTGTTTCGACCTGTGATTTCTGAAGACAATCAAAGAAATTGTGATTTGATTCTCCACATTTAACGGTTGTCAAATTGAAATGTAAGGTCGTACCAGAACCAGCAGCCTGGTCCTGTGACAGATGCCCGGCAGGCTGGGGAAAGGTGGACTCTCCTCCCCTCTCAGGCAGCTACTGAGCCAGCTGAGCACACAAGGAGGCTCCGCCCTCAGGAAGGATGGACGCTGCATCTGACCAATTAGAGCTGAGGAGAGAAACGAGGGAGAATGTATGTTTTAGAACGCACTAAAAAGCACAAAAACACAAAAAACCTGCAATTAATACAACCGCTGTAAGGCTTGGGACAATCACAACTTTTCTCAACATTTATAAAGCCTTCGTTTGAGGAAATACTCCCTTCAGAGGAAGTCAAATCGGCATGTGCCTTTACGTTGCATCCCTACAAACACAAGTTGAACAGCAATTATATACAGAAGTGGACAGAACAACAGAACAGCCCTGCAGGTAGCTCAAAGAGCACTCGAGTAGATCCTGAAGAATGTACTAATTCAAAAATCGATTTTGAACCACAAATTGTTTAGGAAAATCTATTCAGAATCGATTAATCGTGACGCCAGGAATCGATCGACATGTTCGATTAACATGTTGTTTCATGCAGGCTATATAAATGTGGATATAATATTGGTAGAAATGATGAGTAACAAAAGTGAAAGTGAATGGTTGGCACATGTTTCCAGTAGTCACAGTTAGTGGGATTGGATAAAAATACATGATGATCTGTTCCTTTTGTCTGTCATGTTGATCAATTGTCTTCTTAAAATTGGAGAATTTAACCAGCTCTCATCATCACTGCTATTTCTGGGTCACTTCACTGAATAAAAGACTATTAAACCACAAAACCCCGGACATATAAAAGAACCACAAGAGCTGTAGTCGTCCTTCATCAGCAGCCTCCTCTACAACAAGTCTGCTCTGTTTCCTGACCTGAGGCCCTTATTAGACTATCAGACGGGTCTTACCCTGGTCTATGACGCAGCTCTCAGTGAAGCCACCTATTAATGTGGGGTAGTCTCTCCAGTACAGATCCACATACTCTTCCAGCTGGAGGTCTCTGCAAAAAAAAAGACAAAAGTTATAAAAGAACACTATAATATGTTTCCGTATGGTCTTATATCGAACATAACATGTTAAATCATGTAAATTGGGTCAGTCGGTGGATTAACTACTGTAGCTGGAGTTTAGAGTAATCTAGGCCTCTCTTCAAAGCCACTAGACTCCATTGTCAAAACCAGTAATTTTGTTGTTTTAAAAGGTTAGTTCACTAAAGTCAAAGTAAAGTCTTTATTTTCAACCAGAAATTGTTTTATTTTAGCAGCAATTTTGTCAGTCTGTTTCCTTTGGTGTGTGTATATGCACACACACACACACACACACACACACACACACACACACACACACACACACACACACACACACACACACACACACACACACACACTTAAACATAACAGCTGTCCCTTTAAGTCTGCATCGTAGCAGGTCTTTCAAAGCGTCCATCTCTGCACCGCTGGACAATAAGTTGCTGCAGGACATTGAATCAAATCTAAAAATGGCTGCACTTTCTCAAAGACTCTCCGTGGCATTTAACTTCTTTTTGTGCATTAATTCGACACCTGCTCCGAGTAATTAACTGCCAGGAGTAATTAACATTCTGCTCCACATCAGATAATCAATAGTTTTTAATCCCCGGGGCCATACTGGGGGGAAAAGTCCTTCATCCCCTCTTTAGCCTCCCTATTTTTCTCCCTATACTTTCCATCATTAAATTATGTATCTTTTTGTAGGTATTTATAGTCATTTTTTATGTGTTTATTACAAATGAATAATACAAATGAATAAATAAATACATAATAATAATAATACCATAATAATTCTAAGTTATATTTCCTCAAAAACAAATTATAACCATTTCCAGTCCAGGGGAAATCATATTGGTCAAAGTAGGACATTTAATTGATTTATGTTGCTAGTTGAAAATTAATAATATTATTGTATGTAATACACTAATGGAACTAGGTGGTGTAGTGGGTAGCACTGTCGCCTCACAGCGAGAGGGTCCCGGGTTTGATTCCCTGGTTCGGATTCCTTCTGTGTGGAGTTTGCATGTTCTCCCCGTGTGAGCACATGTTCTCTCTGGGTTCTCCAGCTTCCTCCCACAGTCCAAAGACATGCAGGATGGACCTGTCTGTCTCTACATGTCTCCCTGTGATAGACTGGTTACCTGTCTGTCTCTACATGTCTCCCTGTGATAGACTGGTTACCTGTCTGTCTCTACATGTCTCCCTGTGATAGACTGGTTACCTGTCTGTCTCTACATGTCTCCCTGTGATAGACTGGTTACCTGTCTGTCTCTACATGTCTCCCTGTGATAGACTGGTTACCTGTCTGTCTCTACATGTCTCCCTGTGATAGACTGGTTACCTGTCTGTCTCTACATGTCAGCCCTGTGATAGACTGGTTACCTGTCTGTCTCTACATGTCAGACCATGATAGACTGGTTACCTGTCTGTCTCTACATGTCAGCCCTGTGATAGACTGGTTACCTGTCTGTCTCTACATATCAGCCCTGTGATAGACTGGTTACCTGTCTGTCTCTACATGTCAGTCCTGTGATAGACTGGTTACCTGTCTGTCTCTACATGTCTACCTGTGATAGACTGGTTACCTGTCTGTCTCTACATGTCAGCCCTGTGATAGACTGGTTACCTGTCTGTCTCTACATGTCAGTCCTGTGATAGACTGGTTACCTGTCTGTCTCTACATGTCAGCCCTGTGATAGACTATTTACCTGTCTGTCTCTACATGTCAGTCCTGTAATAGACTGGTTACCTGTCTGTCTCTACATGTCTACCTGTGATAGACTGGTTACCTGTCTGTCTCTACATGTCGGCCCTGTGATAGACTGGTTACCTGTCTGTCTCTACATGTCAGCCCTGTGATAGACTAGTTACCTGTCTGTCTCTACATGTCAGCCCTGTGATAGACTGGTTACATGTCTGTCTCTACATGTCGGCCCTGTGATAGACTGGATACCTGTCTGTCTCTACATGTCTCCCTGTGATAGACTGGTTACCTGTCTGTCTCTACATGTCAGCCCTGTGATAGACTGGTTACCTGTCTGTCTCTACATGTCAGCCCTGTGATAGACTGGTTACCTGTCTGTCTCTACATGTCGGCCCTGTGATAGACTGGTTACCTGTCTGTCTCTACATGTCGGCCCTGTGATAGACTGGTTACCTGTCTGCCGGCCCTGCGATAGACTGGTTACCTGTCTGTCTCTACATGCCGGCCCTGCGATAGACTGGTTACCTGTCTGTCTCTGCATGCCGGCCCTGCGATAGACTGGTTACCTGTCTGTCTCTACATGTCGGCCCTGCGATAGACTGGTTACCTGTCTGTCTCTACATGTCAGCCCTGTGATAGACTGGTTACCTGTCTGTCTCTACATGTCGGCCCTGCGATAGACTGGTTACCTGTCCAGGGCGAACCCTGCCTTAGCTGGGATCGACTCCCCCCCCCCTTCCCCGCGACCCTGAATACAGGATAAGCAGCAGACGATATGGATGGACACTAATGGAACTAAAAACTATACTGTACAGTATTAAGTAAGCACCTTGTGGGAACATAAGATCAGATTTATTTAAAAAAATATATGTCATCTTAAAAGGATAACAAGCAACTTCATCCACACATCTTTGAGATAAATCCCCAAATATGCTAATAAAAAAAACATGGATCTTTATTTACCGGTTGCTCTCGTAAAGCAGAAAAAGTGCACCATACTTCACATCAGCCCACATACTAACCAACACAGGCCAATTACTGTGAAGAGCGCTTCACCCTCCCACTTCACCTGCTCTCTTTTTGTCATTGAAGTATATTTTTCAGCACACGTCGCTAAAGAGCCTCGATCACACACGCTTTCATTGGAAACAATGAAAAGTAGACCAGCTTGTTTGTTGTGATAAATTCTCTGTTTTATAAACTTAAGTGTTGAAGCAACAGTTCTTGCTTTTTGTTTCACACCCATTGCTTCTGACCATTTCAACACACACACACACACACACACACACACACACACACACACACACACACACACACACACACACACACACACACACACACACACACACACACACACACAGTTACCTGGCCAGCTGCTGCAGCAGACAGACCAGCGATGAGGCTCTAGCTCTCTGCAGCTCATCCAGCTGCAGCTCTTGATAGAGCAGATGGAGGACGTAGAAAAGAGCGGGAATGTGAGGGAAGAGAGGAGCTGAACTGTCCAACTTCATAGATGGACTGGAGGGAGGTGACGCCTAGGACGGCAGACGAAGGAGAGAAGTTAAAATAGCTAAGAGTACAAGACAAATGGTGCACATGACATTAGAGCCCTTATTTATCAACCGTGCATACGCACAGTTCTGTGTGTAATATGTGCATACGATTATTCCTACGCAAATTGTACTTAGAAATGTGGGTAAATATAAGCACAGCCCTGACCATGCTTCAATATTTAAACATTTCTTTAACATGCACTTGGCACAAACTAATGAGACCAACAACTGCAACTAAAACAGGTTTATATTAAAGACGGAGAGTCACAACTGTTTTTTTTTCTGATACTTCTTCTTTTTGTTATTAGCCTTTTATTAATATTGTTGTTGTTGTTATTATTATTATCATGATTAATCAAAGGTATGGCATACGACTATGAAAGATTGGGTCTAACGTGAATAAACACATTAATTTTCCTATAAATTATTTACAATAAATGTACCCCTTACTTTGTTATTTTAAAGCTTTTAGTGTGAAGGGGCAGAAACCGGAAATGTCCAGCTTTCATGAGCGGTATCTTAATATGAGTCCCTTTTAGCTGAAAGAATATGAAACGGTAAATAAATAAAAAATAGACTTTTCCTGAAAGTACTAACAGAGAAACTCAACTCCAGACCACAGAGTTTCAGTTAGAAGCTACAAAAGTCCTGAGAGTGGAACACAGAGACTTTAAAAACACAATTCAAACGGGACCAGAAAATAATTTTGATCTCGCCATAGGAATACATGCATCAGAAATTCATATCGAGTTCCCATGTACCAGAAATAGAAAGGCGGGACTTTGCCACTCTACCGCAAATGTGCACGAGCATGGTGGTTTAGAACATGTCGGATTTGTCAACGCTGGTGTGCGCATGTTTGATGAATACCGATTTAGACGTTAACACATTGGGCTGTTCACACAGAACGCACAGCGGCTGCCTGCCATCTTCAGCCATCGCTTCCAGAATCGAACGCCGATCTCACAGTAAAATTGACTCAGTGAAAGAAACTGTGGTTGATGAAGTAAAGCCAAACGACATGCGGTAAAACCACTCCACCCAGAGGGAGCTACTCACAGTGTCTGTGGTAAGAGTGTTGGTGGAGCAGACGGGCTGGGAGTTGGTCTGCCGCTGGTAATGAGACCCCAGCAAGTAGTCCAGGTCCTGCAGGGAGAGGAGATAAGATCAGAGGCGGAGGGACAAAAAGGCAGCAAAACAAGTGTAACATTCAGAATGTTGGATTGTTGTTTACAGAAGGGAAAACTACAATGTGTTATAAAGGGGATAACTTACAGCAAGAGGGTTATTTATGAAGAACAAACCCCCACAGCTGCGGGTCAGAGTCCCAAATCACTCAGAAGAGGTTCAATTTGCAATAATAACCCACTTTCTACATCAACTTAACAACCAGCTACTTAATGAAAATATTTTATTGATTAAAGATTATTTCATTGATTTAAACATGATTTCATTGGTTTAATTATTTTATTATTATTATTAAAAGATGATTTAATTGAAAATCTTAGATCAGAACTCCGTCTAGAGCTACGGCCTTTTACTCACAGCAGCAACCTGCTTTAAAGAAACGACGGACCGTAGTCATGATTGACCAATCACAAACGAGTATTCAACAAATCTGTGTAATTAATTATGTTAATTGTGGCTGCAAAAGCATCACCACATCTTCAGGTTAATCTGGTTCATGCATCTCCTCCAGCTGACAGATGTTTGTAAGAACCACACACACAGATGACTGAACAACCCTCCCCTTTAGATGGATTACTATAGCTCTTACTTTCAGAGCTCTCTTTGGTCAAATAGATTTATTTGTTTTAAACAGCATCCATCCCTTTTTCTTTATAGTTCAGCTCCTGGCTGCGTTTTTTCCTTGGAAATAAAATAACTTTTTATTACCAAATTGAACTGATTTTATGTTGCTTGTTGGGTCCTAACAGATGCCAACAACACCACAAAGTCACTTTGAATTATAATAAATAATTATATATATATATATATATATATATAATTATTTTTATTTTTAGGATTTCCCCCAAACTTTTCAGAGATAAAGTACTTTTTCATCCCTATTGGGCCTGGAAAACGTTATGTTCTAATAAAAAAATGTAACAATTAAGAGCATCATATATAGACGTTGAGATAATAAAGCACCAGATAAAAATATTAATAATAACAATCCAATAATACAGTATATTTATAATAATACAGTCTATAATAAGACAATACAATTCATCACACACACCTCTTCAGAGCCGCCATCAGAGGGACGAGCCTTCTTAGCTGCAATCACCGGAGAGAGAGGCACTTCAAAATGCAGCTGTGGGACGAGGGGGAGGACCGAGAGGAAGGTCAATACATGTGAATTAGAGGTCGACTTTAAAATAGGAACACTTGTGGAGCTGACTCACGTTCCGCGTCCATGCCAGGCGCTCCGTGTTGTAGCCCATCAGTGTCATGAAGCAGGTGACAAACAGGTTCCACTCTGCATGTGCACTGGGACCACCGGGGGCATTGTAGATGTTGTACCACTTCACCAAAACCTGCGGAACAATGGTTTGCACACAATTCATTCAATTAGACAACTTGAAATGAATGGCTTCAAGTAATCGGCTAAGAAAATGCTAATATCCATTTTAATGTATGTTATTCTAAATAAAAACAAAGAGAGTTGTGAAGCATGTTGGCACAATGGTTACATTGTGACATTGCTTCTCCGAACATGTAAAGATGTGCTAGCTACGGCTCCTCAATTATTCAAATATCAATCACGATGTTAGCTTCCCACAATTAAATGAACAATATCCACTGTTGACATTAAGATGCTCCTCTCATATTTTGGTAGTCACGTTTACACTGCAGTCCAGTGTAGAAGAGTAATAATCTAAGTTTAAATCTTATAATCTAAGTCTTATTTTGATGCAAAGGTGTGTTCATTTTCAGACACATAGCACAACATGGAAGTGACAGCAGTGCTGTTTATTTCAAGCCACAAGGAGTAGTTTTTTATTGATTTTGGCGGTCCCCGTGGACAAAATCGGTCAGGTTTCTGTGCACCAGATTCCCAGAAAACCTCTGATTCTACTGCAGCAGGGTCTGACAGTCTGCTACCGAGTCCTGGTGCTCGTTTCCTTTGCCTCCCTTCCCTCTAGCGGGCTCAGCAATATGGCCTGGTCTTCCAGCAGCGTGCCGTTGGCTCCCAGCGCAGGTAATCATGATAAATAATAACAATCTCAAATTTGATCAAAATAAAATTTGATAAAAATGCCATAGAAGTCCATAGAATGATGCATGTGGCCCGACGTGGTTTCTTTTTGCAGTACAAACCTTCATGGCAGCTTCCTTGGGCAGGATGAAACGGATGGCTTGAAGGCATTTCCTCACTGAAATAAATGAGAGGACAAATGGGTGAGAAAATGTGAAAATGGAGAAAATACCAGATGCAAGCTGAAGAGCTATAACAGTGTTATAGCTCTCCTTTATTTGCAAGAATAAACTAAATAAACTCTTGACAATAACGTTTAACAGCACAGAGCTGGAGAAGGTTGAGATCATATCTTTTCAATCATCAACCTTAAAAAATGTTATCTCCCGCTGCCTATCCTGTTTCACTCAGCGATACGTCACAGTACGGAAGATACTCTGGAAATGACGGGGATTTTTTTATCTGACGGTGGAAGCATTTCCACCGTCAGCTTTGGAAAAAAAGAACCGTTTTTTTTTCCTGATCTGGATCCTGTTGCGACACTTTTTGGCCTCTTGTACTTAACAGGAGAAAACAAAAAAAGGAAATTAAAGAAGAACCACCGATACAGCAGTAATTAGTGTTACTGTGTATCCTAATCAACGTCACCAGGCGATCTTAATTGGACATCCAGTGTGGGAAAGGTCAGGGAGGAGGTGGATAAATGCCATTTCATTAGAGGGAGAAAGCTTCGTCTGTAGATCGATTACTAAATAATGGGGAGCAGCACTTGGCTAAGACACAAGGGGTAGAGTTATGCACATTAGTGATGCTGAAGGCTTTAGAAGAAGGAAAAAGGCAAGATTCAAGAAAGGCAAGAGGAGATTACTAAAGGTGAAGGTTCATGGTCAGAGCAGTAATGACAGAGCAGATCCAGGGAGCCATTGAGATACACTCAAAACTCAAATATGTTGTATGGGTACTACATATCAATTATTCCAGAGTACTCGGTCATCAACTACTTCTTCCTATGGAGAGACCAGCATAAAACACAAAATTGCATTTATTTGTTCCACCTTCCTTCTATCTAGCTAAATCCTGGACCTGGAGTTTAAACTGCTAACTCAATAAAACAGTCATACTTAAAGTACCGCGTCTAATAAAACAGGGTATCAAACACATTTTAATTAGGGTATCGCAATATTTTCTAGTATTGCTCTTGTGCAACAAATACATTAAGTTTAAAGTACTTGAGATTCTATTTCACCACTAGTAGTAATTCATTTCAGTCCTTATTATCCATTTCCAATATTAAAAGCACATACAACTTAATAAAAAACAAAGCATTATGTGAGAAGTTTAGGCTGAAGCTTATGATACCTCCCAACAGTCAACTGTTTCACGAGCAGGTTTACAAACGGAAACAAAGCCAAACAAACGTTTCACACACAATAATAATCATACCTCAGTTCAATGAAAAAGAATCTGTATTATATACAGTATATCTATATGTTTATGCTTTTTGTCTAGGTCAGTTTGATCAACCATATAAAGACAAGGTGTGAATTATATTGACAAGAGGAACCGATGGTGTTAATTTGCTAATTAACAGAGTTTCCCACACAATACATGTCCCATGTGAACATGTCTTTCAATTCATCCATGCACATGAGGCTTCCAGTCTAATTCTCCCAGCAGATAATTATTCACACGCTTCATTTAAAGGGTTAATTTGATCTTTGTTGGGTAGAAAGTAAAGCTCCTAAGGGAGATAATATAGATGTGAGTTCATGTATTTATAGTCCACCACAGATAAAAAGAAAAGATGTTAAATAGATCAAACACATTTTCCCTTTTTCAGAACTACACATGGAAACGTGAATCATTATCAGTGGTGGTAGGGTTGATCAAAACATCATCATAATATCAACACTGTGAGATGACTGTTCTAGGCGTTGTTTAGCTTCAGTCAATCTCCAATATTTCCGCAATCCATATCTATGTATTTGGTCAAACAAATGGTGATTTTCGATTTGTGTTTTCGACATTTACACGTCAGAAAGCATCACTGACCAACAGCAGCTGCATTACCTCGTCTAACGCTGCGCTCACAGGAAACGCAAAGCGATCAACGCCTTATGTCACTCGGGTTTGAATGCAGGATCATCATCTTTTAAAATGCTTGTTTTCTGAATGGCATTCAGATCGATCGGAGGAAGGTTATGCCTATAAATCTGCTTGGATTTTGGTGTGAACGCACTTTAACATCCATACAACACAACAGCAGCGTTTTCACTAAAACAGAGAAAACGGGCCACAATTACCAACGCCCACTGTCAGCGGTTAATTCAACGTAACAATTAACAAATAACAATTGTTGCCGACCATGTTGTCTATGCAGCTATTGTGCAGTTCAATTCTGCATTCAATAATGCAGCTACTGCCAATTTCAGCTTGTTTTTATTCACTGGTAAACTTGAATTTAAATATCCTTCTATACTGTGTTTCATCTGCACATTGTGTTTTGATGTTTTATGTAAACGTGCCTAGTCTTCCATGCACAGGCAGCAAGCGGTTATTGGAGTGACATGTCCAGCGGCGGTATAAACCCGAGGGAGCAGGCGTTTGAAGGTTCAAACAGAACCATTTTCTTTTGAACAGAAAAGTTAAAAAAGAAACTTTAAACTAACATAAGCATGAATGCTGTTCTCCAGTATGACAGGGACTTCCAGCCACTACGAGTGTGAAGAAAGACAACGACACTGAGGGGGAATGAGGGAGACGTGTGTTGAACAAATGTCTAGACCCATAGTCACTTTAAATTGTAAGCGTTTTTGGTCTTTATGAGTGTGTCAGGAGATTGAGAATGATTTGGATGGAGATTATTTCTCAAAAAACAACTATGGAAAAAATGTCTGTATGTGTGTCTGTGCGTGTGTGTGCGTGTGTGCCTCTCACCTAGCTCGGAGGTAGCTACCTCTGGGATGGAGATCCTCAGCATTGTGCCACTGCTTAGTTCCTACAGAAAGATATCACAGCAGATCATATCTTTGACAACTAAATAACATTAAAGGCAGCCATGTTGACTTGTCATGGTGAGAAAAGCACAGGAGTTACAAGTAATACTCTGTTGTGTATCAGTGTCCCAGTAAGGGGCCGACTGCTAAACCATTGTTTTACTGGTACGGTTTCTCTCTTGCAGCGTGCGTCATGTTTTTCTGGCAGTCTTCAGACACACAGTAAAGTAAAAATATTCTTGCATTGCACCACCGATCATTTGAAGGGTTAAGTATTCCTATAATATGTGTGTCTCCCAGAGCTGAATTTAGAAAAAAAGGGAAGCACTGCATGGGGGAGGGGGGGGGAAATGGTATCACATTTAAATATGTTGTACATTTTATGTTGCAGAGGATGCATGATGCAATGTGCCTTAAACGTCACATTTTCTCCAGCCAGGGTCGGTTCTTCTCACCGCTGATTAGAAAAGGAACCCTGATGAGAAAATAAACCGTCGACCTGCTGACAACACGCACAGAGAGCAGCTGGTGCTTTGACAACTCCAGAGAGCTGCATTAGCAAACAATTAGTCTTCAGATCGACACATTGAAGGGTCAAAAGGAAAATCGATGAAGAGAGGCAGCATGTTGGGAAAAGCAGCAGCCTGCAGACTGTTTCGGTTTCTGGTGATTTGAGTGTCAACAGTGTTGTTGTGTATTCTGTAGAGTCCTGCGGCTGAAGAGCCTGCCTTTACCAAGTCTGACAGGACTGAGCCAGGAGGGGGAAATACTAACTGCTTCCCATTCAGAAATATTAACACACACAAACCACTTGCTAGAAAAATGATTTTTTTTTCTGTGAAGGAGCAGAGCTCAAGCTCAACCCGCATTACAAACACAGAAGATAAGCATCTCTCTGTACGTTCAGCCACATTATAACTACAGTTATATCATGATAAGATCAATATCATCCATCATGTTTATCTTCTGCATTGTGTGCCATAACAGCAGCTTCTTAATAAAACTGGAGTTTTTGAAGGTCAAAGGTTATGGATCGATTCAACCTCCCAGACTTCATGAACAAACTGCTCTGCTGCAGATATCTAATCAGGGCATGTGTCCACACAGCGCCGCATTAAAAGTGCCCTGAGTGCTTTTTTAATGTTTCTATGACAACACACTATCTTGACGATACTATAACCACTGTTGTATGACATCGCCCCATTGCATTTTATCATGTATTTAGGCTACTATCTACTTGTTTGACATTGTTTTCTTTTACCATGCAGTGATGTTGCTAGGTACGCGTCCTGCGTCCCTGACGCATTAAAATCTGAAAGGACGCACTAAACCCACTATCCATGCGTCCCGGGGACGCACCTCATTTTTCCCATGAAAAACGATACATTGTGAACATTAAACAACTCGTTTTTAATCACAGTAACTGGCAAAAGAAACCTTGTTGTTAGCAGACCGGACAGCGCTGTTTCAACCCTCTGCGCATCTACTCGGTGCAGACGTGTTCCCCTCTACAAAGTATCGCAACATGCTAATTTAGCCGCTACCAAAACAACTAGCCTGTCACCGCTGAATTCATTTCAACAATTAAAAATACGAACTTCATAGTAAATAAACCCACGTTTCCACTGCTCGATGCTGTGCTCATTCGTGTACACCAAAAACATATCTGCATCATTTCATTTTTCTCAAAAGACTTTCCACTGTGTTAGTTATGTTTCATTTTTGAGCTAATCGGGGATGTGATTCTTCCGGATAAATTCGGAAATCCGGCTTTTCGGCAAGGCACGGGTCATAATGACCGCTCACGCTGTCAACGGTTTTTGTGCCTCTGATTCATGTCTTCGTGTCACTCCGCAAGTAGTGCGCGTTGTCGCGGTGGAACTTCATTCAAAGCAGAGCAAACCAAAGTCTCCGCTGTGCTTCCCGACCACGGGCTAGAAGCTGAAGCAGGAGCGGTTAACTATGGAAATGAGGAGAACATGACTCGCCCTGCCTCGTCGGCATGCAAACAGTAATCAGGAGTAAATGCTAAACGTCAGTGATAGACTCGGGTGCTGAGCTCTCACCCAGCGCGTGTGGCCAAGCTTTCTCCCCCTTCT
Source organism: Chelidonichthys spinosus (assembly GCA_029853015.1). NCBI lineage: Eukaryota > Metazoa > Chordata > Actinopteri > Perciformes > Triglidae > Chelidonichthys > Chelidonichthys spinosus. The sequence goes on along the minus strand of CM056832.1, from coordinate 5,426,057 downwards.
CCACCTCACATGAGATGGGGAGAGAAGTCCCCCCCTCCCAGGTGAGCTGCTTCTCCAAAATAAACCAATAGCGAAGCCCGTTAGAGGGCGTAGCACGTACGAAATAGAAGTAGAGTTAAACATCTATTTAGAGTACAAATTAATAAGAGTAATTATTGTAATGTAAACATTATCAAATTTGATCTTTTTTTTCTGCTTGCTGAGCCTGAACATTGATTACCATCTCCCAAAATGCAGTGGAAGACTGTAATAATAATAGATAATAAATAAACTACTATTAGGTGATTTCTGTCATCTTGTTTTGTCTTGTACAGGCTTTAGGGATGAGCTGGTCTTTTGTGCAATTTCTATATGCCTATTGTCTTTAACCTGCTGATACAATGCATTGGTAAATAATAAATATTTAAGTTAAACAAATCTTACAATTTTCTAGTAGTCCAGATTGATGCATTTAATTGTTAAAATTGACAACATTTTCTTCCAGGGGACCCCCCCTAGTTGTACCCAGTTTTTTCAGATTTGGAATTTTATTTGTTTAATTTCAGATACATTTTGAACATACATGTTCAATGAATATATCCGTTTATTATAACCATATCATACCACCATCAAAGGAGTTTAACACTCAATACAATTTAAGAAATAGAATAATATAAGAAAGAATTCCTTTTTTTTAACTGGGGAGTCGGGACCCATTGAATTTCCCAGGGACCCACTCAACTCACCACCTGTGGGTCCCGGGGACTCATTACATTGAAAACCTATCAACATCACTGCCATGAGCACCAACCGGAGGATCATTGTTTCATACTTTGGATGGATGAGCTCGTCACCTTTCAATTAGGGCTGTTCGATTTTGCCCAAAAAGTATTTTTTCTTCTCTCAAAATCCAATTTTCTATTACGATTATTTTGTGAAACGACAAAAGGCAAAGAAATTATTTCAAATATGCTGTTTTTTATTAAACATTTTGCAAATATTTTCCCCATTGTGATTTGAGTGCAAACCTTGCTCTTATTAAACAAAAAATGCCTCAAGGGATGAAGAACAATTAATAAACTTTTGCCATCTGGCTTTGCTCCATGTTATCTTCTTGTAGACCTCTTGTAAACAAAAAAAAAAAAACAATCCCAGAGTTTCCCCTACCATTGTACAGGCCTGGCGGCCGCCAGGCCTAGGAGACCTGCCGCCAGGCCAAAAAAAAAAATCAATACGCCAAAAATAAGCCACCTATCAATTCATTCATAAATCAATAATCATTTACATTAGGAGCGCCTCCGCGCAGCACAGTAGACTTGCTCCGCAAGACCCGCGGCCGCAACAATCCTCGCCGCGCGCTCCCGCTACGTTCTTCTTCGCGTATTTTATGCGTTTGATGTTGTTCTGATGCCGCTCTGCCTCGTCAAACCACCACGATGCCGCTTTCTACTTTGAAAACACGGAAAGTTGACACTGTATTTTGATAAGCTGTTGCACTCTTCAGACTCATGGTGTGAGCGGAACCGGAGCGGTACCGGAAGCGGACCGGTGCATTTATAAGAAAAATGCCGCTGTGTCTCCGTCCAAAATCCGCTTTCCTCGCGCTGCCTGCTCGCACAGATCTGCTCGTGCGCACATTCGCTGATGCAGGTCGAGTGTTGTCGAGAAATATATGCAGAGACGGCGCTCCTTAAAAACAACATCAAGCCATAGGCAGCCTAATAAAATAAGGATTGTTTTTTGATAAGCTGTGATTAACCTATTTCTACCTGAATTTCTATGAACTATTAGGCTGTTGAGTAAACCTATAACTTATATTTTACTTGATAAAATAAGACAATATATGCACTCATATGTCGTTATAATGTTTTATAACGTATAAAAATTCTAGGGGAAACACTGAATCCCTTTAAGCGAAAAACCTCACTTTCACATGTATCTTAAGGTGTGTCCATTAAACAAAAAATAATGAATATAGTGCAGAACTTTAACTTTTTGAAAAATCAATTTTACGATTTTCACGTTTTTAACATCGTCCTAACTACATAATCGCGATTCCGATTTAAAAACGATTAATTGAACAGGCCTACTTTCAATGTAACGGGCAATCCCGTGGAGATGACAAGTACACTCCCCAGCGACGTCCAGTGACCTCCCGGTTTATCTGCTCCCCCAAATGTGTTTTTTGATCTTTGATGTGACGGTAAACTTAACACTTAAGTGTTAAAGTCATCTTAATTGCATTGGTAGCGTGGTAGAGACCTGTCAATCACAAGGTAGCCCCGCCCTAAAGCATATTCTGCTTTATGGTCTATTTGACTCTAAATGGACCATTATGTACTATAAACTCTGACCATAAACTCATGTTTATAATGTTCACTGAGATAATAAATCATTTTCTCAGAGCGTTCCATGCAATCACATTTCTTTTTGCAACCAGAGGATAAATGAGACACACACACTTACCAGAGTGACCCGGCTGCAGACGGGGTCCCGCAGTGCTTGGATGTAGGGCGTGGCATGTTGGAAACTGTAATCTTCCAAAAATGAACCTTCGTGGAGTTTAATGTTAGGACCCCTCAGCTCTGACACTGGTGAAGGCATAACAGCCTGGAGGACAAGGAGGGAAGCACAAACAGAGAGGAAGAGGAAAATAAAGTGAGCAGCCAAGATGATGTGACTGATAAATAAAAAGATATAGGTGTAGAAAAACAGTTTGTATGCTTTAATGTTTTGGAGAGATTATTTTCTGATTAGCTGAAGCACTAAAGTTTAAGCATTTTCAACAGGGAACCAAATCAAGCCTCCACATTTACCATGACAGATTGTCTTGCTCTGTGGAAATTGTTTCTCACTTCATTCCCGTTTTTTTTTTTTTTTTTTAGATTTGTCTATAATTCTGTAGCTTCCCAGTGGAGTTCCTTATGCATTCAAATCCTGTACCGATAGACAGGTATCAGGTCCAATACTGTCCTCATGTACTTAAAAAAAAATCTCAAATAGCAGCTCCAGCGTAACAGCTGTGAATGTAGCAGTTGGCCCCGACATTAGCAACTGCCTCAGGAATAAAGTTTGTACCTGACCTTTGAGGTGGACCAGCACCATTCTCCTTCCTTTGCTAACAACTGAGTGGGCGTCTCCATTTAAAGAGGGAATGGAGTCACTTTTTAAGTCAAGTAATAGTCGCACAGTCTCATAAACTAAAAAATGCATTTATAAAAAATCAAAAAAGAACAAGATCACTGCATGGCGGTACCTCGTCCAGTCTTTGGAGGTGCCTGCTGCACGCGTTCGTCGGCGTGCTCACGTTCTCCATCGGCGTGCTAAGGTGAGAGATGTGATTGGTCAGGCTGAAGGTGGGCGACAGCAGCCCGGGGACAAACACCTTACTGACCTACAGGAGCAGCACGACAGGAATCTCACATCACACATAGATTCACTTAAATAAGCATGTCTGTTAATCACTATCTACAGACGTGACTGCGTGTCAGTGGTTGGATTTGTCCTCACCCTGGTGATTCCTGTGTAGAGAACCAGACTGCCACAGGCCTCCAGAACCAGCATGGCATCTATAGTCTGAGGAACAGTTATATTGTCAGAAAACATGTTGAGACTGCAACAAAAAATATTTTCATGATAGATTAATCACCCTTTTATTCTTTCTTCATTTTTAGAATTTCCCAAAGTTGAAAAATATAAATTGCTTGTTTTGTTTGATCACCGGGCCAAAACCCAAAGCTATTCAGCTATTTTAATAAGTTAGAAAACCAGCAAATATTCACGTGTGACAAGCTAGTGAACTACTTTAGCATTCATGCTTAAAAAAAAAGTGAGCTAAACAGTTAATACATTTTATACAAAGGCACATTAGGGGCAATGTAGGTTAAAATCAATCTGTCAAATCACTTTTTAATTCGATGAGATTTTTATATTTATTCATGTAGTGTCGGTGTAGCACTGACAGCTCGTTGGAGTAACAGCAGGGGGGTGGGGCTTATCCAAGAGTCAATTTGGTGTGGTGGTAGGTAAGAGAATGAGTGTTTGATTGGGTTATCCCCCCCCTCCCCCCCATCTTCATATAGAAAAACCTCTCAGTATATTTCAGTCCAGTTCAACACCACCATACAGACTAAACATTACAGGCAGAAGAGCTGTATTGAACAGCAGTAGCATGTACAGGTGTACCTAATAAAGTGCCCACTGAGTGTACAGTACAATACACACTGTAAAGCAGTATGCTTTCCTCTGTGCTTGTAATTCCTGTTGTGGAAATTACTTTTTTCTTTTTTTTTTGTCAAAAATTCAAAATATGTCCAAAAATACACATTAACACAAAAACAACCTTTAACAAGCAAATATAAATCTTCAAATTTGTTAAATGTTATGTTGTGAAATTGTGATGTAGAAATACCAATATTAGAGGTTTAACGATTCATTCGATTAATCGATTGTCAGTCCTATAGATTCAACTAAATCGATCTGCTAAAATAAATAAATAGAATGAATCGTTTTGGCTTCACCAATAATCGATATAAATGCATTTAATCGGATTAATCGTGATTCTTACTTATGATTACTTTTAATACCTTTAAGACACTCTCTCCACTGCCAGCATGTAGTCTACTGAAAATGTTAAAAATAACTGAGCAATGTTTAATTACATTTTTGTATTCAGCATAAAATATTATGCAGGACAACTTTTTTATAGAATAAATATGTTATTTTTTCACCTTTCAGAAGAATACAGAAAGTCTCACTCCCATTATTGCATGTTTATTTCATGGATATAGCATTTTGGTTACAAGTTACTGAATCGAATTGTTACCAAAAAAAATCGTCCTTGAATCGAATCGCCAATTACTGTATCGTTAATGGAATCGAATCGCTGTGAAGCCAAAGATTCACAACCCTTACCAATATAGAATTAAAATATGTTCTATAAATATGTAAATCTGTCAACAATTATTATTGTGTGTCTTAGCATTATATACACATATATAATAGGCTGGACTACACATTATCATTGGACTGGTTTACTAAGCAATACAATTTTATACGACATGTAATAAGGGGTCCCTCCACTGTGTCACTATCAGCCTTGGGGGCCTTGGCCAGGAAAACGTTGAAGCCTCTGATCTGAAGAATTGACCTATTAACTGATTAGTCTAATCGCTGTGCAATAATGTGTGTGTACCTGCAGAGGCTCAGCATCTTTGGCAGCGATGGTGGTGACGGAGGTGAAGATGAGCTGAGATGTATTGTTGCTCTCAATAAACTTCACACATCTGTGAAAACAAAGACAACGAGATAGTGGAGTGAGTGACGAAGAAGAAGAAAAAAGAGACCTGAGCGATAAAGTTTAGTAATTCGGCGTGTTCACCACCAACATCACCCAGAGGTGCTCGGTGAATTTCACCAAGCTGCACTCTAGCAAGAGACGTCGGCTGGTTTTCCACAGCTGACCAAAATAAACTATTTAGCTGTGATAAATGGATGCTGAAATAACTACATAATGATTGTGATCAGTAAAAAGTGTGAAGTCATGCTTTCTTAGGTCTGTCTGCAACAACTTTTAAAATGCTTGTTTTCTGACTGGAGTCTGACTTGATGGGTGCTAGGCTATTGTAGCTGCTCCATCAACACTCCAAATAAGGTCATCTACACATAAATACAGCAGAGACCTTGTTGTTTGGACACAGACAGTCTCTGGTTTCTCCACATGGACTGTTCTGGTCTCTAGACTAATATAATAGGCTTTCACAACAGTGTAACACAAATTTCTCGCTTCAACTCATAGATGACGTCATGCGAATTTCATGTATTTTACTGATTTGCACCCGATGCAAATTTGCATCTATTTGCAATCATGCCACACGAAAATGTACTGTCAAATTGCCCTGCCGGGTGAAGTCTGTATCAGTAACATGGTGTGTCTGCTGACCTGAGCTGTTGGTGAGACTCCACCAGGAAACAGAGGTAGCGGTTCTCACATAGGTCAGACGTCAGAAATATTTTAGACGCCTGGCTGCTCATCTCCCTGAAAAACACAAACTCATTAAACAGCAGTGACTTAAAAAAACAAACAAGTGACAAACATGTTGAGGATAAACACACATTCACCATCTCTGCAAGGCGGCCTGAGTTAATTTACTGGATTATACTGGAGTCTTATTGCAATTTTAGTGGATGTTGGACCAGGGGTCGCGTTAACCGAATATTTTCCGTCACCGTTTTTTTTAAATCAATGATTTCTTCTCAATAATTAATGACTGCATCTGTTTTCAGTCCTTGTAATCACCTGTGACAGCTAGCTGTGGCCGTCTCGCTCCACAGCTGCTCCATGCAGAGGTCTGGTACGATGGGCTCCATCTCCGGCACCTGCATCGTGTCGTTCACCGTACTGTTGGGCGACGAGATAAAGCCATGGTGCACCCTGGGGGACGGGCTGTGGAAAGACGTGTTGAAACGAGCCGCACCTGAAAAGGATGGAGCCGCCATGCCGGGGGAGTGTGCACGACTGTGAAGGAAGGATGGAGGAAGAGAAATGGACACAGTAGAGCAACATTTCAGTGAGGAGAGATTTAACACACGATGAAGCAAATGTTTGCAGACTGAACAGATTTAAAGGCTAGTGTGCAGCGTGAATGTTAGTGTGCCGTGTCTATGTTTAGTGTTTTAGTGTGTTGGATTAGTGTCCCGTGTAAGTGTGCAGTGCTTCATCATGATTTGTTTCTTTAAATATACATTGAATTGCATCTTCATTTGAAAAGACAACCACACCTGAGAGCAGCCATGTTGGATATACTCGGGGAATGAACACGGGAGTGTAATCCTGGTGAAGACGTCATGATTCTGCTCTGGTGGCTGTGCAGAGCGCTGTAGTGGAGGGGAGAGCTGTAGTAGGAGGAGCAACAAACAAGGATGTGATCACACAACAGCAAGAGACCAGAGATGCCCTTAAAAGAATGCATCACCCAAAATAATCATCTGTACTCATACCCCCATACCCCCATCATTACCTCAAATTCCTGAAGAAAACTAGTGGATAAACTTGACGTTATGAAAAAATAACAATAATGCCTCCACAGAGTGGCATGCATTATTATATGCATCTGGCATTACATGTTTTTATGTTTTCTCTATGTATGACTTTTAATTACACTACTATTGATGTTGATGCCATCTTTGCCAGGTTTTGTTTGTAAAAAAGATTTGGTCTCTGTAGGAGATCGCTCATATAAAAGTTTCTCATATATAAACGGATGTGACTATTACCCTGTTCCAGTTCCAGGACCAAGCGCAGTGGCCCCACTGCCACCAGGGGAGTCCAGGCGGGAGATGTTACGGAGATGAGAGGTCAGTAAGCTCGACGCCATCAGACCTATCGGAGTTCCTACTGGATCTGCTGGACACCGCAGGACTGTAGAGCGCTCCTGATGGAGGTCACAGGCTCCAGATTAGAAGAGTGTGTGTGTGTGTGTGTGTGTGTGTGTGTGTGTGTGTGTGTGCATGTGTAATCACTCACATCCTGCGTGACTTTGCGCAGCACCCAGACAGAGTGTGTTCCCTGTACAGTGTCATAGGAGACGACTACAGAGGGCTGACAGCAGCTGAACACTATCTTCATGGTGGCGTCAGATACATACTGCACACGGGAGCCTTCAAAGAGACCTGAAGACACACAAAAAGTCAGGTCAAAACTTTGTGAGAGAGGGGGAGAGAGAGTGTGTGCGTGTGTGTGTCGTACCTGTAGGTTTACACACAACTGGTGCGATCTCATCTAGAGGATGCAGCATGCTGAACACTGTGGGAAGAGCTTCCCTGTAGAGAGAAAGAGCTCAGTTAAACCTCAGTTGTGTGTCTGTGTGTGGGTGTGTGTGTGTGTACATGAATGCTTTGATTGCATCTCTTCACACTTCTTGTTGTGACAATGCAGTGTTGTACCATGTACAAGAGTGTGAGTGTGCAATGTTAGTGTGTGGTGTTTGTGTGCAGTACGTACCCGGGGAGGCTGAGTTGTGCATCAGTGTTTTTTCGTTCTAACAAAAGTCCGAACTTTGTCGCCCAGACATTTGAGACCTGGAGGAGACAAGAGAGTGGACAGACGGGAGACATTTTAACATATTTGTGTTGTTGCTTCGTTGTAATAACGACAAAACTGTATGTTTCAATTTAAAATGATGACGTACAGAAACAAATTACATTTCTACACCTTGACCGATCCTCAAGGCAGGTCTTTTAACCAAGGATGACTGATTTGTTTGCCCACTTGGGTAGAACTGGTGCTAGGATATCATCACCTTTCAAAAACACATCATGACTACAGACAGTATGGACGGTTCATGAAAATGCCACAGCTCAATTATGGCCAATTTATCAATAATTACGTAAAGTTCATCAAATGATAAGTGACGATTAGAAGGTAATTATTACTGGATTCTTATTATCATATTGATAGTGGATTTGGGACTTTTATTTGGACAAAACAAGCAAATAAAAGATGTCACTTTGGACTCAAGAAAACAGTTATGGACATTTTTCACTATCTTCAGACATTTTTATAGATATAATAAGTCTTTAATTAGTCATTTAACAAATGTATTTCAGCCACTAGGAGTCTCAATAAAAACACTAACTTCAGTAACAGCCCCATTGTTACTGCACCCTGAGGTTTCAGAGCCGTTTTCTAACAAAAGGCTCTCACAAGGATTATCCTACTCTCAAAATAGCAACGTGTTGTCTACTTGCCTCTTTAATCATTTAAAAATGTAATGAGAGGGTGTCAAACTTTCCGCGAGAAAATACCCAACACATCACCACCATCATACCTCATACGCCTCAAGCAAGAAAAACAAACCTCTGAGCAACACTGTTTCCGCAACTTACTGGTAGAAAATCATGCCTGAATCAAATTACATCTGGTTGCTGTGCAACAGACTAATGAGACCAATGCACACAGGCATAAGCCTCAGACACACACACACACACACACACACACACACGCGCGCACACGCACACACACGCACACACACGCACGCACACACACGCACACACCTCGATGGGGTTCATTCCCATTGTCAGTGTTGCAAATCCTCCATTATTATTGGTTAGCCTGACAGATTTCCTCCCCCAGGATCATTACTAATCTCACTAACGCTTACTGTGTGCTTAATCACACACACAATCCAGCATTAAGAAAAGAAACAGCTTTGGACTTTTTTCTGACTGGAAAAGTCAACAAGCAGGTCTCAATGACATTTTGAAATTAAATTCCCAAACAACTATGGGATGATATAGGATTTTAGCACTGACTGTGATAAGGGGAAAAAAAGCTCATAAGTTGATTATAGTGAATTTCAGGATAATCGTGAATACCCTCACAAGTGACTTGTAAAAGTTCACTAACATTATAGAGAAGTGAAAAAGAAAAAAGAACAGACTGACACAACGCTGCTATTTTTCTTTTACGTATTCATCCGTTATTTATCTTTTTTCAGATTGTTTTTCACTTAAAGGACATGTCACAAAAAAATCTGCAAAGCAATAAAATATTTTTTGACAAAATATAAGGTAAAGTTATGCTGTTATGTCTTATTGCCATTTTATGAGTTTAAAGCATATTTTGGATGATAATTTGGGGATAATATTGTGATATATTATTGTGCGCAAATATTTTGGTTATAGTATAATTATGACATGAATTGTTCATATCGTCCCATGACTAGCGCATATATAACCATCATGTTTGTGGTTACACCAAAGGAAAAGATCAAAGTTTGGTGAATCTTGCGAGCGGAAGATTTTCCCCCCGTTATCGTCCCTCTCACCTGGAAGGGTAGAGGTGAGATGAAATCCTTCCCGGTCACAGTGTGAACATTGACACAGCTACTTTGGACGATACACACTGTCTGCTCCACTTCCTCTTCTGCAAGACAACATTAAAGATGAACTTCAACCGAACTGACATATTAATAGATAACTTGAAACAAGAATTGTTTCCAACAAGCCCATTCAGTACCATCTTTCTTGTTCTGAGGAACAGCGAAGTTACACCATAAGGCCTGTGGACATCATAAAAAAACATGTCAACAGTTTGCAAAGACGAGAATTATAAATTCACTTCCACTGTGCTTAGAAAGTAGTGTTTCCCCACTCCTTCGTACAAGCTTGTTAGCAAATATATGATTTCTTTTTTCTATCTTTTCATTTTGCAGCGTGAAACTTAGCCAGACTAAATAGAAAACAAATTACTGTGGCTTGTGAAAGCGCCCCTAAATATACTGATCCAAAACAATAGCCACAATTCTTTAAATATTTTTCACAAACTTTTACACCTCAATGTTGTTGGTTAAAAATCTAAGAAGAGGAATGAAATGTAACTGACACCTTAATTACCATCTACATTTTCCAGTTGCATAAAAAATACTTGGTATGGTATAACATATGGTAAAGAAAAATCAATGACAGAGAAATCAACATGGTCTGTCGGTAGAAGTGTTCAGTAACCGACCTGCTGCACTGGGCTGTCGACGGTGAAGGCCTTATATACATTGGAGCCTTGGGTCCGACTGCCCTGGCTCCAGACCACCACGGTTCCTGCTGCATAGAGCTCCTCTTCAAACTCCACATCCTCCTTCCTGACTCCCTTGCAGCCTTTTCTCAGCTGCCAACATTCCTGCCAATTAAAACACATCAATTCAGCCAACATAACAAGGACGAAATAAAAAATACAAAATAAGTCAGTACTAATTTCACCAGTAAAATGAAGCAATTACTTTTCATAAAAGTATCATAATATAATAGCCATGTTATGTAATGGCTTGAGATCTCACCCTCTCTCTCTCCTGCAGAGTGACTTCCTGCAGCGACCCCACCAGGCCGGCGGCGCCATCTGACGACCAGAGCTCTGAGGCGGGCTGGAGCTCTCTGAGCTGCAGGTTGAAGGCATTTGGATGGTTCCTGCAGTGCTCGCGGCCAAACGGGACAAACGACTGCAATTCCCCTGCTGCGATCATCGTGGCTGTCTCTTCATACACGACTTCCGACATGAGTTCCAGATATCAGCATTATTTCTGGAAGGACAAATAATGCTTAAATTAAAATGACATACACAACAATGGATGGGACGATATAGAATTTTACCACAGTGCAATAAAAGACACTCACAATATGTTAGTCCTGAATGTCATCACATGAGTGAATTGAAAAAGTTGTCTAGCTCGCTATCGTGGTAGAAGTGGAAAAAAGAGCCAAATAAAAAAAAGTCCTACAATTACTCACTAAAAAGAGATGTGTTCTATCTGTGATGTAATAAAAATGGGTTTGTTGACTAAATGTGAGATAAAGCGCTTCCAGCATGTTCTGCAGCCATTTTTTTTAAGTTTTGAGCAAATTTTAATGATTATCGGGATAATATTGTGAATCCCAATTATTTTGGGGGGAGAATAATACATTTCATATCATCCCAAACATATACACAACTGGAGCAGGAATCTCTGGTGATACTGTGCTGCCATATTGTCATGACAGTGATTCAATGATTCTCATCTGGAGTGGACAAAACTACCTCCACAGTCAAGAACAGGAGCTGACATCAGATTTAACTGAAGATAGAAGGTAACTTGTTGTGCCTTGAGAGGTAAACTGAAGCCAAAATGAAGCCCAACTTAAATGCCTGGGTGCATAACTTAGTCATAGCTGTCAAAAAAAAGAGGAATTCAGAATACAAAAAGCCAAAACTTGTGCAACTGTTGACAGCGGTTGTCAACTTATAGTCCTTGATTCTAGTTATACTTGACGTTGTCCCCTTTAAAATTAACTCATGCATTGTATTTTAATTTCATTTAACGCTGGATTATAATGAGCTTATTCGACATGTAGCTATTGTTGTTGTCTATAAAACATGCATGTATCTCATTAGGTATCACCAAGGTAGCTACGATGAAACAGTAATTTAAGCCAGGCATCTGTAACGTTGTCCCCAAAGCCTATCATTACACTTTTAGGAGCCACGGTACAATACGAGATACAAATCTCCAGATAGCTTTATGTATAAGAATCTGACAGATGCTACATGCTAGCACTTAGTTCCACGTTTTCAATTGTAAAATAGTTAACGTTACACCAAAACTCAGCACTTGACAGCCAACATGATGCTGTAAGCTGTATAAATAAACATGTTGACAGTTAGCTGTGGAAGTGAGATACTAGCTATACTCCAGCCTTAGCACGCTAACGCTAAACTCCCGTTGTTTTCAGTGGCTCTGTTAGCACGCTAGCTAACGTTAGCTTCAGCTAGCTTTGCGTTTTAGCCGCTAACCTGATAGTACGGAATAGTCTGGCTCTTGTTGCGGAGTCCTTGTCTTTCCTTTAGATGAGTCTTGCTTGGGCACAACGTCCTCGCCGTTGCCAACATAAAAACAACTCGGAGCAGGTGCCAAACTGTCGATTTGGCTACCGTAGGTTTTCAAATGAGCGCGGACATCTTTGCTGTCCCGACATCCTCTTCCTCCAGGAGTCGGCCAATCAGCAGCGAGGAGGAGAGAAGGAAGTGACTGATAGGCTGCCTCCTTCATGGGGCTTCATCCAGGAATCAAATCTTCTTTCTCCAATCATCTTCTTCTTCTTCGTAATAAAACATCTTTATTTCTCAAAATAAACATCTGCTTCTGATAATGTGTAGGGGCAACTCTTAGTCCAGTGACACGGAGTAAGTAAGTGCATTTGCTCAAGTACTGTACTTAAATACTAGGTAATACTAGTACTTGGTACTTGAGAAGTTACTAGTCACTTAACAGATCTCGATTGAAGTCACATTGTTAATTTACAGAATTGGCAATCCATTTATTGCATCAGTCATTTTTCATGAAAAACTTTTCACTGTACCAGCCTTTCAAATCTGCTTCTTTTCCATTTAATTATTAAAATAATTTTATTTTGAGGTTGTATTTGATTATCTTTTCAAATTATAAATCAACTTATAAATGCTGCTGTATTGTTATAGTTTGAAGTAAGTAAAATGAAGCAGTTGACGATGAAGATATACTTGTTGAAGGTAATATGAAACTGCTACATGTGGATTCAATACAGTGATCATGCTGTAAATATGCTGATCAGATACATTTGTTACAGTATTTTTTTATTTTCTGCTTGTAAAACTTGCTGAATGAAATCATGTCAAGGCTGATTTGAATGAATTATCCTTTGTTGTACAGCGACAGACAGTGAAGTTGACCTGCGTTCAGACTTGATAATGTGGTTAAATGTGGAGGACATTAATGAATGTTGCAGAGAGGATCACTGTCACCACAATTAAGAATAAATAAGCTGATATTTATAAGAGGAAGTGGTGAGTAATTAGCAGTGTCTGTTTAAAGTCACGCCAACATTCAGACTCAGACACCAATCGTTTAACTATAGACGTTACATTTTTATATTAGATTATGTCTTCAATTTACTTATATATTCATTTGTTGGTCCGCTCTTCCTTGTATTCAAACGTAATTTCTCAATAAAATAGTTTCTATATACCAGAACCCTGGTGGTTGCTAGTATCTTCATTTCATTTTAGTCATTTGTTTGTTGGGTTATGTGGAAACCAAGTTATTTATAGCTTTGTTTTAAAAAATGAATAAATAGAATGTTTTAAAGCTGTTGCTATATTTACAATAATTAATCATAAAATATATCTTCATCAACTTTCTCAAATTACTTTTTTTCAGAATCAAAATCATCTGTGTATTCACACATACGAGGATTTTGACTCACTTATTTGCATGCCTCACAATTAACTTATGTAAATAGAAGGAAAAGCTGGACAATATAAGAAAATTAAATGTGATTATATATATATCATATTTTATTTTTATTTTTATTATTATTATTATTATTATTATTATTATTGTTATTATATTTAATATAATGCAACTCTCTTATTCAAAAGTCCATGTACTGTATAACAGTGTAAAATGGATGGACTGCTGTTTCTGTAAGTCCTTCTGCTTCTAACAAATCATGAGAAATTATACCTGAGTGGAAAATGAGGAGTCTGTGTGCTGATGGATGTGATGGATGTAGCGCTCCATCTCGGTCCGATCTGACTGAGTTAACGCTCCCAAACCATGTGAGTGGAGCTCCCTGGGCGGTGTGGAAATAAATAAAGAGAGACGGTGAGAATGCCTCACCTATTCAATCGAAAAGGAAATGTTAAAAAGAAAAGAGACAACAGGGAAAGTCTTCACAGGTCTGGCTCAATATTGCATTGATTCCTTCCTCTCTGACTCACACATGCATCCCTGAATTTCAACATGAATCTGCTGACTGAAGTTGACATCTCTTTCTGGCATTTTTTATAACGTTTGAAATGCTACTGCCTTTAAAACATGTGCTTTTTGAAGTATTTTAAATGTTTTTGTGTCACTTGTTGTTGTGATTTATACATCATTGTATTACTAAAAACATGGGGGAATTTTTTTTTTACAAATTAAAGATTGACTTCAATAGGTCAACAACGTGAAAGAAGAATGTTGGATGGGGATCCAATGTTCAGATTTTCATTCTGGAAATTATATTTAATCACAAAATTTGCATAATTTGCACATTTAAACACAACACTTCAGAAAACTTGAAATTCACAAAATGATTAATATCAGTTCGGAGAGATAATATGTTTTTTTTATATTAAATACTTTTACACTAGTGGACAAACTCTTCTGCTGGCTTCTGAAATATTACACAGAATAAAACGTAATGTGTTGTTAGTGCAGGTGTATTGATATAATCTGGCTTTCCGAATGTCAGAAAATAGCAAATCTATGTGAAAAATAGACCGAGTACATGTTCCAATGAAAAGTTGTTATTGTGTCAGTTAAAATTGGCCTTTTTCATGCTGCCTTTCCATGAAAACAAGGAAACTAACTTTACAATACTGTAAGTCAACAACTAAAGCCCAGACAACCATGACAGACACCTCATTATATTCATTTAGCTGCGGCAGGTTGGCTGTTTGAGCTGAGGTCATCCTGCTATAACAGATTTCATTACTGCAGGGCTGCTAAAGCATCCAGCAGCAACGCCGGTGTGGTGACGCACCGCATCCAGCTGGGGAGAGACAGCGAGGCACTCTGCCGGTAGTACTCGGAAAGGAAAAGCTCTAAGTGACCAGCGACAGAAGGCAGTGGGGCACACATATTTTTCAGGAACCAAGTGAAGCATGCGTCACATCACCTGTGGAATCTGATGCAATTAAAGGTTGAATGGGTCACTTGGACAATCCACAGAGACTTTGACTTTGAACGCATCGCAGAAGCAAAAAAGTCTTTTCCCCTTTGTGCAGACCTCTGTTCAAAGCCGCTCCCCCGGAACGCCAAACGATGCTCCAGATCAGCAGAGTGCCGCAATCAAGAAGTATTGACGGGCAGGCCGTCCAATTATTTTCTCCGGCCTAACGTTTTTGATTGGACGGTGTTTTGACAGTCCTGCCACGGCCACAGATGACATTTAAAAAAAAAAAATTGTGAGAGCATTTACTGTAATGTATTGACTATCGGTATGTTATGAGGATTTCAAGAAATACAACAGAAAGTGTTTCTGTGTCTGCAGTAATAGCAGTAGTAAGAGTATTACAGTTTTTCTCAGCCGCTTTGCTGCTTTTCTCAGATCAGAATGAAAATTCTCATAACTATTAGTTCAACCTCCTTAACATTTAGTCATTTGTGCACATCATAGTAGCAATTTCTCCTTCCTCTGAACAAATTGCAAATACTTTTGGACATGTATCAGTTGCTTTCATACAATTCTCTGCTGTTTTATGACATTATCATTTCCTTATGTCATGTCAGTCAAAATGAACTATACTTATGGATGCTGAATAGTCGTTCCCAATCAAACAAATAGTCTTCATTTCATTGCTTGAGTCATTACATACAAAATTGTTGAACTAGTTATCAAATTCCCTGTGATCCTGAAAACAGGATAAGCGGTAGACAATGGATGGATGGATGAATTGATGGATAGTTATCGAATTCTGTCAAGCAAATTTTATAACTTTCTTTATCATTTTTTTTCCTGGAAATGTCTCCTAAATTGAACAATTGCTCTCAGGTGAACTTCAGCTTTCAATCACTCCAGAAGATACTTTCCTTGCTGCATTGCAAGGGATGATATCCGTTGTGATGTAGATGAAAATATTTAGCCAGACAGACAGGAACGTCGACGATGTACCAGCATGGTTTACCTGGTTATATTGTTCACATTTGTGCACAGCTCTACCAAAAGGGTGTTTCTTATGTTTGTTCTAAATAAGTGACTCTAGTGTATTTTTCTTTTGCCCAATGCTGTAGAATTGCAAAGAGCACATACAGTAAAAATGCAAAACATACGTATTCAGTGTCTTGTACTCACTTACCCTAACTACAGCAATGTGTAACTTTACTGTAGTTTTCAAATGGCTGTATAAGTAGCGTATAGTGCTATCTTGATCATTTTCAGGTGTCACCGAGTTCTGACCTTTTTTGCATTGGAAAACACTGAAAGAATAAACTGTCATAATGAAAACATGACAAAGCCATTTGAATATCTTGTTCATAAACGATGGTGTCAAGACTTCTCATTTTGATGACACTGGCAGTTTCATTGACATGAATACTAGCTTTTGAGGAATGGACTATCCATTTTCAGCAAGTGACGTGCTTCTGCAGGTTATCCACAAATGCACTAATTATTTTGAGAAATGCACTAACTGCTGTGCAAATGCTAATAATGATGTCAGAAAAGCACCAAAGCGACTGAGAAAAACTGTAATGGACTTTCTTGTTTGTTATACTCATAATTACACCACATACCCTTAATAACGCTCGCCCAATAGGTCACTTGCTTTCAACAAAGCAGTTTGCAGAAATGTAAAATTCCAACATTTTCCAGTGAAAAAGATATGTAACATGTAGAAAAGATAAGAGCTCTGTCAATAGAATAGACCTGCACTAATTACTATCCAGACACAAAAATGACCACAGTTTTGAATCACCATCTTCAGCCAACAAAGAGGTATCAGCTACATCATCAATAATCAGTTCCAAAAGGCTTTCTATTTGTCCGGATCCTCTGACTCTCCAGTGAAACGCACATCCTCAAAACTCCTGTGATTCCAATAGGAAAAGGCATTTTGACATGTCACAGCAGAGAGGCACCAATAATGTCACCGGCGACAGCTCTGATACATTCAAGAGTGCTGGGGACCGAGCAAGCACAATAGCAGGCCAACACCTAAATGGAATGCAGCCGGTATTACGTTATTATGTTTGACATGTTAAAATGTCTGCAGAGAAGAAAGCGTGCGACAAGATTTGACCCTGGTGTGACACATACACTTATATGAAGTGAAAAGCCAAATTATAATCTGGAAGGATGGATAGATAGATAGATAGATAGATAGATAGATAGATAGATAGATAGATAGATAGATAGATAGATAGATAGATAGATAGATAGATAGATAGATAGATAGATAGATAGATAGATAGATAGATAGATAGATGGATGGATGGATGGATGGATGGATGGATGGATGGATGGATGGATGGATGGATGGATGGATAGATAGATAGATAGATAGATAGATAGATAGATAGATAGATAGATAGATAGATAGATAGATAGATAGATAGATAGATAGATAGATAGATAGATAGATAGATAGTGTTGTGGAAAAATGAATCTGCCCAATAAAGATCAACAACCAGGATCAGCTTTTTCTCCGAGGTTTATTCCACTAAGTATTCTCATCTGCAGAAGAAAGTACTGTTCACCCCTGCCTTCTGATGCAAAGGTGCAGAATCAGCAGGAACGACCCTGAGTCCAACAGCAATCTCCCTTTTAAGGAGGAGGAACCAAAGGACGGATCATGTCCTATCTTACAAAGACAAGATGTACAGGCAAGGTCAAGATTTACAGAACACAGGCGTCATAGTCCTGAAATTATCTTATGTCAATGTGGCACTCATGTTCATATCATCGACAAACAGGCATTAATTTTCGTCATAGCATAACAGTCAGAAAGGAGATGCGGATCGACGTCTGACCTGACAAATATTCTGATAATAAATTACAGACATCCAAAATTCCCATTACAATAGATAGATAGATAGATAGATAGATAGATAGATAGATAGATAGATAGATAGATAGATAGATAGATAGATAGATAGATAGATAGATAGATAGATAGATAGATAGATAGATAGATAGATGACATCATTTCCCTGAACAGTGAGGGAAATGTAATCTGATTGGCCCCTGTGAGAGCTGGACCCAAATGCATCTTGGGTAGGGTTTTGCTGGTTAATGACAGCTAATGACGGGAATGTGATGTGTATGCGTGTGTGTGTTGCACTAATTAAAGTCTCTGGATGGCATCGCTGTACGTAATGTCTGCCACGAGGCTGAATACAGGCCAAATGTATTTATGTGTTTAGTTTATTTCGGATGCAATGAAGAGCTCTGGTGGTCTAATTGATCCGTACAGGAGGCCAGAGGAAACTCCAGGGAGATGATAATGCTGTGTGTGTGTGTGTGTGTGTGTGTGTGTGTGTGACAATGAGATGAAAGTAGTAAAAAAGATGTGTGTACACTTCACCACAATGAGTACATTTATGCAGGTAAACCTGCTACTCCTTTTTCACTGCTAGCAGACAAGGAGCCCTTCTATTTATGTGTATTATTTTCTGGTTTCATATTTCAAAGCCACGAGTCATGGTAGCTAAAGTGGTGAAACTGTCCATGCTATCGTCCCGTTAATCTGGGGGGAAGTTACGTCCACACGGTTTGTGTCGTCAACACATCATTTGCATTACGCCGTTAATGCTGCTCATTTCCCAGATTTCATCCTGCTGTGTCGAACCGTTGTCTCCATTTTCAGTTCTCAACGCAGCCTGTCTCCTGCTGCAGTAAACCAGGTTCAGCCATCAGGGGAGTTTAACTGTAATTTATCAGAGTAATCTCCTCTGGTTGTTGTGGACGGCCATCCATCACCAAACCCAACCGGGTCCTCGCCAAGCCAGCAGCACAAATGTCTTCCCACATTAGAGCTGGAGACGGATTGACACAACAATGACGTTTCACTTGAGTCTAAAGGCTAGTCGTCTGAAGGATACAGTCACGGCTGCACAAACACCGTCAGTGTGAGGCTTACTCATTCTGTAACACCACTCACTACATGGACCAAATATTCTTATAACTAAAAAGACAATATTCCTACGAACCTAAAATGAATATTTCACTAATATTCACGTTTACAGCCGTGCATATTCCAATTAATGATTATTTTCCCCTTTTCTTACCATAAAATGACCGAATAAACAACACATGAGTTTATGGTCTCAATCTCTAGTTTCAAGTCTTCTTCAATCCAGCACGGTGTTCATTTAGTACATCATGGTCCATTTAGAGTCAAACAGACCATAAAGCAGGGGATGATTTAGGGTGGGGCTACCTTGTGATTGACAGGTCTCTACCACGCTACCAATGCAGTTAGATACTAATACTAATATATAATGAAGTACTAATACTTCAACACTTAGCTGTAAAGTTGACCTTGAATTATGAAGCTAACTTTGTTAACAGCTTCACACCAGAATCCAGATGGATCCAGATCCAGCGAGGGTGTCGCTTGTGTTCGTCAGATCCACCCATCGCTCCTCACAGTCCAAATATGGTCACTTCCTTCACTGGTTGCAAAAATTCCAAGATGGCGACGGCTAAAGTGCTAAACTTCAGGCTTCAAAACCGTAGTCCACAAACCAGTGGGTGGTATCACCATGACTAAGTCCACCTCTGTACAGCCTCTTGTCAAAACATGACAAAGTGGAACAGCAGGAGCAGCTTGTATCCATTTTGCTACTTTGCGCCAAAATCTTTTATCTTTTAAAATCTTTTTTTTACAAGTTGTCCAGCTATGATAGACTTCTTGAAGAGGTTGGTTGCCCTTCTTTTCTTGTGGGCAGCATCTCTACTCAACTTTACAAACTGTTGGCTGGTTGGTTTGTGTGTAAGAGGACGTATCACAAAGTGACCTAGATTGAGACGCATATTCTGGATGTGTTCTATACATGTCCAATGAATGCTGCTAAAACCTGAATAATATCAACATATCACGTGTCTTAATCAGACCTTAATGAAAATCACTCTTTAGTAAAGTTTCTATTTAGCTTAAAAATATTGATATTGTAACTTTATTATTCAACATGACAAATAACTCTGGTACGGGGGTAAATGAAAGATTTTTTCCAAAATGTAAAATATCCATGATATTTATTCAATGAATATTTAAATATCTATTTTATTTAATTTATTTAAACTTGTTTACTCTCTGATGGCTAACAGCTGCTCACTTGGCCAGTTTTCATAGTCGCAAAATCAAACTACAAAACAAATGAATGAAACATTTACATTTACCTGAAATTAAATTATAATTTTTCATTTAAATGACTTGTGTGTATTTCCTTTCTTATTTCATTTTCAATCCTGCTTTTCTTTCTTTCTGTTTGGGCTCTGCCTTGGTTTCTGTCGTTCAATCATTCCACATCTCATGTCAGTGCCTTCATTCCGTACATCCATAAAAGACCCCAGTGAGTCCCGTTGGCCTGCCAGCCCTAATCTGCCATCACAGCCAGTTAGTTAATTGGATAATGTGGTGCGGAGGAGGCACTCAGGCAGCCAGGGGATTCCCTCGTCACACTGCTGGTGACACATTCGTCAGGATGAAGACGTCCGGCTCCATTTGGACCTGATTCCACCAGTGACCTTCACCGCATTGTATTTCATTTATATGGTTTGTCTTTGTCAAGTGACCTGAAGATAAATCAGTGATGGTGGTATACTAGTAGTTATAGTTGTAGTAGAATTCATGTATACATTGTACTATAACTTGTACTAGTAAAAGATCATTGGTAGTAAAATTGGTGGTTTTAGCAGTAACATAATCGTACGGAAGAATTGTAGTAGTACACCATCGCTGGCTGGGAAAACCAGCAACATCGTGGTTTAATGTAGTACGTAATGTTATAGTTGTTTTAATAGAAGCCAATATTAGTATTGTATAATTACTGTATTAATAGCACTAGAATGGGTCTTAATAGTATGGAGGACTAACACTGCCATCATTTTAAAATTATGATTATTTGAAAAAAAATTGCTCAATAAATGAGTAAGAAAATATTAAAATAAAAGCCTCAATTTGAAATAAATGTGCAGGTTGATTTGAAAGTGAACATAATCAAGGTTTATATTGTCAAGGTTTTCTGACATTCCAATATCAATTGGTGGAGATTTCAATGTAGCAGCTCAATGTGCTGACCAGTCCAAGCAGCCTATACCAACTGATGGCGCGCTTGCCGTAGCCTTTGAGGAATTTAAGACGACAACATGTACAACAGACATTTGGAGATGTATTAATGAGGATGTGTCTGAAGAATATGCCTGCCTGTGAGAATATACATTTTACTCTAAGGTTCATAATTCATATTCTAGGATTGACTATTTGTTTTTGTGTAGCCAGATGGTGGGAAATGTGATAAACTCTGAAATCCTTAATATAGTTATCTCAGACCATGCCCCTATCTCCGTTAAATAAAGTAATGAACATTTCACTTTAAATATGGAGCCCGTATCATCAATACATATAGTATGGGAAGCATTTAAGGCCACATGCAGGGAATGGATGATTAGTTACTCAACTGCTAAAAAGAAGGAGAAGAATGGAAGAAAAAACTTGCTTAAAGACAAAACTAAACAAGCTGGAAAAGAAACGTATGAGGGAGCCAGATAATCATATATTGAGGGACTCTGTGTTACTTTGCAGAGCACAATTGCAAGCAATTATGGAAGAAACCGCATTTGCATTGTTTAGACTTAAAAGAAAAAACTTTGAATCAGGTGATAAGGCTGGTAAAATGCTGGCAATGAGGCTAAAACAAATAGAATCCAAATATGTAATGTCAAAGATATATGATTGTAATGGACAACCTATACAAGATCAAGTGCAAATTAATGAATGCTTTAAAGCTTACTATAAGAAATTATATGAATCAGAGTGTCATTTTAATTTAAATGAAGCTCATAACGTTTTGTTATATATGCAAATTTGTAATTTTAGGCCTCTTAGTCTGTTTTATAATGATTACAAGTTATTTGCTAAAATACTGGCAATACGTCTTGAAAGAGTGGTTCCTTCATTGGTCCATTTTGACCAAGTAGGATTTGTTAAGGGCAGCCATGCTTCAAGTAATATGAGAAGGCTTTTCCATATAATGCACAGAGCTGCTTCACTTCAGCATCCAGCAGTCATGTTATCCCTGGATGCTGAAAAAGCATTTGACAGGATTGAATGGCCATATTTATTTCACACTTTAGGAAGATATGGCTTTGGACCTTTATGTATGCAATGGATTAGGGCACTTTATTAAAACCACTTGCCTGTGTTAAAATAAATTAAATTGTGTCTTCACCCTTTGAACTAACTAGATGAGCAAGGCAGGGATGTCCAGTCTCACCAATCATTTTTATTTTGGCATTAGAACCCCTGTGCTAATCAATAAATAAGCGGTATTGTATGACTTCAAAATAAATTTATATGCAGATGATGTATTATTAACTCTTTCAAACCCAGAAATTTCAATGCCACAATTTAAAATCATGAATGAATTTGGTTACCTTTCAGGATATAAAGTAAATTGGAATAAGAGTGAAGCGACACTGCTCAACTGCATGACCTTGCCAGCACATCTTGCCACAACCCAGATAGTCTGGAAGAAAGAGGGACGTAAATATCTCGGCATAAATATAATTTCCCCGATTGAGAAGACATTTGAGATAAATGGTCCTAAATTGATTAAAACTGTTAGAGAAGATCTTACTAGATGTGGAACACTTCCACTACCATACAGGATCTATGCTGCTATTCTGACTTGCACTTTACATCTGCTGCATTCTTTTGCACTACAAAAACTCAGATGTTCTTTTTTTTTTTTTCTAGTATTAGTAATATGTTGTGGACTGTATTGTTTACCCCAGTGTGTTGTTTTTTCTGTTGTGCCTGTGCACTTTATCTCACTGTGGGACGGGGAGAAACGTTTTTTCGGTTTCTTTTGTGTGGTACATGGAAGAAATTGACAAATAAAAAGTTGAAGTTGAAGTTGAGATAATTAAAATGAATGTTTTCCCCAGATTGTCTTTTCTGATATCTTCGATTCCAATTAAAATACCTGAACATTGGTTTAAAGAAATTAAAAGGCTTTTCATAATGTTCCTATGGGGTAATAAAAAAACAAGAATCAGTCTCAATAAACTTAGAAATCACAGGAAAAAATGGGGGCTAGGGATACCAGAAATACATCCATATATTTTGACCTTAAATGGCTCTGGGCCATCAAGAACAGCACAAGGTCGGTAGCTGGATATGGCTAGAACAGAAAATTGTTGGTGAGAATAAAAAACAGATATCCCTTCCTTCTTTGTGGTATTGTACAAAGGTCAATACCGACATTAAGAACCCAATTATTAGCTTATCATGTGAAATAGCAAAGATAATCCAAAAGAAATGTGCAATTAATGGATTAGTGCTGCCTTCATGTCCAATATGGGAAAACCCATTATTCACTACTGGAGGGAAGACTCTTATTAACAAAGAGTGGACAGGTCATCCATCCATCCATCCATTTTCTACCGCTTATCCTGTATTCAGGGTCACGGGGGCTGGAGCCGATCCCAGCTGTCATTGGGCGAAGGCAGGGTACACCCTGGACAGGTAACCAGTCTATCGCAGGGCCGACATGTAGAGACAAACAACCATTCACGCTCACATTCACACCTACGGGTAATTTAGAGTTATCAATCAACTGGAAAGTTCATAATATTAGAAATTTGGGACAAATTGTAAAGCAGGAGAGAATAATGAGTTTTAATGAACTTAAAGCAAATTCTGATCGTAATGATTTGTGTTTTCTGCAGTACTGAGTACTGCAGACCTCTGGCAGAGAACCCGAGTGACAAGGAGGAAACACATGAACGCCCATGAGGGGCGAGTGGCAGTTTTATTCCTCCATCAGTAAGTTGGCGAAACAGTAGTCTTCCAGGAAGTAGCCGCTGAAGTAAGAATGTTGCCTGGCTGCATACCTGGGAAAAGTGAACAACATTAGTTTGTCATTTTTGTTTAAAGAGAACTCCACTGAGTTGATGGTGGTGGAAGTACGTTGTAGACATACTCTATCACAAGTAAAAGTATGCAAGTGCAACTTGGATTCATACTTAAGTGCAGTACTGGAGTAAATGTACTTACTTACATTCCAGCACTGCTTACAGGTGAACACATGGTGTCCAGAGAGCAAGAGGAATGGGGCAATGACCTGAGGAGAAGAAGACATTATATCTTGTTGTCCTCTGTGTCGTCCTCCGTGCAGAGGTGAGGCGGTCTGTTACTCGTCTATAGGAACGTTTTCTTCCGTACATTCCATCAACGTAATATCGCTGATGTTTCCTCCATCAGCTTCCTCTTCCTGCAGGGATCTGTGTCCAATCACTGCTGTCAATTAGACCAGCTCCTTCTCCCATGGACTTCTGCGTAATCTACTTTCTCTCTGGACTGATCACATTAAGGTTCAGATGGTGCCATCATGGTTGAGGAGGAGGAGGAGGTCATCTGCTGACTGGGACCCAGGAAGGCCAGAGACGCTGTTGTCATGACGTAGTGCTGAAAAGGAAAAGCGTGCGAACATCATCGAGTATGCAGCCACAAAGGCAAGCGAAAAGTGAGTTGTATTTTTCGGAAGAGATTTTTCTTCATATATATCATAACATATTTCACGTCGCTTCACTTTCATTACTGCTCAACATTTTTATTTATCTCCATGCACTTAAACTCTGTAATATTTTATGATTGATGTATGGATGTATGGATGGATGGATGGATGGAGGATGGATGGATGGATGGATGGATGGATGGATGGATGGATGATGGATAATGTATGGATTTATGTATGGATGTATGGATGGATGGATGGATGGATGGATGATGGATAATGTATGGATTTATGTATGGATGTATGGATGGATGGATGGATGGATGGATGGATAATGTATGGATTTATGTATGGATGATGGATGGATGGATGGATGGATGGATGGATGGATGGATGAATGGATGGATGGATGGATGGATGGATGGATGGATGGATGGATGGATGGATGGAGAATATGGATGGATGGATGGATGGATGGATGGATGGATGGATGGATGGATGATGGATGGATGGATGGATGGATGGATGGATGGATGGATGGATGGATGGAGATGGATGGATGGATGGATGGGTGGATGGATGGATGGATGGATGGATGGATGGATAATGGATGGATGGATGGATGGATGGATGGATGGATGGATGGATGGATGGATGGATGGATGGATGATGGATGGATGGATGGATGGATGGATGGATGGATGGATGGATGGATGATGGATGGATGGATGGATGGATGGATGGATGGATGGATGGATGGATGGATGGATGGATGGAGGATGGATGGATGGAGGATGGATGGATGGATGGATGGATGGATGGATGGATGGATGGATGGATGGATGGATGGATGGATGGATGGATGGATGGATGGATGGATGGATGGATGGATGGATGGATGGATGGATGGAGGATGGATGGATGGATGGATGGATGAATGGATGGATGGATGGATGGATGGATGGATGGATGGATGGATGGATGGAGGATGGATGGATGGATGGATGGATGGATGGATGGATGGATGGATGGATGGATGGATGGATGGATGGATGGATGGATGGATGGATGGATGGATGGATGGATGGATGGATGGATGGATGGATGGATGGATGGATGGATGGATGGATGGATGGATGGATGGATGGATGGATGGATGGATGGATGGATGATGGATGGATGGATGGGATGGATGGATGGATGGATGGAATGGATGGATGGATGGATGGATGGATGGATGGATGGATGGATGGATGGATGGATGGATGGATGGATGGATGGATGGATGGATGGATGGAGGATGGATGGATGGATGGATGGATGGATGGATGGATGGATGGATGGATGGATGGATGGATGGAGGATGTGATGGATGGATGGATGGATGGATGGATGGATGGATGGATGGATGGATGGATGGATGTGATGGATGGAGGATGGATGGATGGATGGATGGATGGATGGATGGATGGATGGATGGATGGATGGATGGATGGATGGATGGATGGATGGATGGATGGATGGATGGATGGATGGATGGAGGATGGATGGATGGATGGATGGATGGATGGATGGATGGATGGATGGATGGATGGATGGATGGATGGATGGATGGATGGATGGATGGATGGATGGATGGATGGGGTGTCATAGTTACTCCCCAGTACCATTCCAGTGTAAATCAGAGTGATGTGGGAGGACTCAGAAACACGTAAGTCCTGTTTAGTGTTCTTTTTTAAAAGCTCAGCTCAACCTGAAATAGAAATCCGTGAGTAACATCCTCTAAAATGTTACTGTTACCTAACGTGGTAATCTGCAACATCCTTGTGCTTTTATTCAGCACTGTCTGGTGGACATAAACAAATGGATATAAATGGCTGCAGCAGGACTTGAAAACATTGTTGTTCAATTAAGTATTTTGTGTCATGACAGGACAATGTATGAGATACAAAAAAAGGAAATGTTGGGTTTCAAAATGATGCTTGAAAACAAAGCATTTCGGTGTTTTTCATTTTACAGGCTGGACTGTTTTATTGACAGTGTTTTACGATTTGGCTTTTGAATTTTTCAAAAGGAAACATTGGATTTATTTTGTTAGCATGACAAAGGGCAAACCTGATTGAATGATCATGATTTATAGATTTCTCCACATTCAACGATATAAGCAATAATACAATTAAATGATGGATAAATACTTTAACAACAGAAACAATAATAATAATAACAATAATAATAATAATAATAATAATAATAATAATAATAATAATAATACCATGAATAATACTGGTGAATTTAGCCTAATTGAACAGATCTCATGCATTCAGATGGACTCTTTAACCTTTCCACCGGTCTGCAGCTGACCCGCACTGTGATGAAGAAGAGCCCTGAAAAAATGATCCGATGAGTCAAATAAGTTAGTTATTCCAACGATTCATTAAAATAGGGGGGGTCAATCCCACTAGTTTCGCTGGTGACGGTAGCAACTGACGTCTCAGGCTGATTGAATCCGATGTCGCGCTCCAGGTATATAAAACGGCAGCAGAGCTGAAGGCGAACAAGAGAAGGAGTCAGGAAAGATCAACAGAGTGGAGATACAGCAGCGGACTGTGGACAGCAACCAGCAGACAACTTTGTCCAGAGCACATGTAAGACTTTCTATTTACATTATTGTATTGAGATGTTTGGCCATGTTGCTCTTTTGGTGCGCACCATCCAGGTTTTTGGAGAATTCGTTCCAAATGGCTCTTTGAAATGAAACAGCAGAGACACGTTCAGTTTTGTTGGTGGAAACAGAATTGCAGCGTCCCCTCGGTTTAACAGGCTGTTTAGTTCTTGTCAGCGTCGTGCGTAATTACGCATTCTTTTCCGTTCCTCTGCCAAAATTCACCATCAGCCAAGATAATACGTCTCGTGGCTAAATCAATCTTCTGTTGTTTCTTTTCATTTGACAAGTAGTGACCTTAAAAACGCAAATCTAATAAAACTGTAGCCTACTGTTCTATAGTGGAGATGTATATGGTTACGTTAACGTTACGGCATTCTGTGTGTTGTTTTATTTGTATGAAGTATGTATCAGGACAACAAACAAACAGACACGGAGTAGGTAAGTTGGAAAAAGAGTTAGTAAGTCGTTTTTAAATGAGTAAATTGTACTTTTTGTACTCTGATTGGTTTTGGAGGGAATGGAAACATTTGGGGCGGTGAACTCGTTAGTTCTGTGGGTAAACGCTCGGCTTTTGGTCTGTGGAGACGAGAGAGGAAACGGGTTTATCCTCGCCAGCCGTGCGCAATTACGCATCACAGATTCCGATGCTTTCTGTTGCTCTCCTCTGACAGAATTCAGGATTACATGACCGGTGTATTACAGAGATTGGGACTTGGTTGTTGTGCGTGTTTTCGTCAACTAGACAGCATGGTCCTTTTCCGTGAATGATTGTGTTCACTGTTGTTTCCATCGTCAGGTGTAAAGCGATGTTACAGCGCAGCGGCCCCCAGCTGCTTTTCCTTATAGCCCTGTGCAGTGTGTTGTACTCCCGGACTCTGAGTCTGCCATACACATCCATGAGGTAAGACAAACCTGAACCTGCAGAGATGTGGATTTCTTCTGAGCGGGTTTATTCTCCGTATTTGATTATTGGAGCCGCTGTTTTCCTGGTTTGGCGTTTGAATGTGTCAGATTGATCGGGTTTTAATGGAACTCTCCCTGATGCTCTGCAGACCGACGAGACACGCGGACGGTCTGTTCACCAGCGGGTATAGCAAACTCCTCGGCCAGCTATCAGCGCGGAGGTACCTGGAGTCTCTGATCGGAAAGCGGGTCAGGTAGGTGAACCCCGCCAGACCAGGAGAGCCCGGCAGACCGGAGCGCCACAGACAGAAACGCGGCTGGATCTAGCTTTTATTTTGCATAGTCGAAGCTTGAAATGCTTACTTTGATTTAAATTAGTCTGAAGTTTATTTAAATCACCTTAACCTGACAGTGCCACTTCTATCGGCCTTATAAACTCATGTTTTGACAACTAATTCTATTTTTAAAAATAGAAGTGGAGAAACAAGCGGATAAAAAGCAAAAATCATCTTATTTTTATATTTAAATTAGGAACCATGAAAAACAATAAGTCACAGGGACTTCTTGGACAGTACACGTTAAACGTTGAAGAAAACGAGTACAAGATGTAAAACAATGGAGAAGTCTATTCTAGAAATGTTTTTAAATGATGGGGAGTAGAAAAGGTTATTTTAGAAGAAATATCCAATATCTAAGTGTTTTGGCTGTTACATTTTTGTCAGAAATGTGTTGAAAATTAATCAGTAAATATTTTTTTTCTGTGAATTAGTTCTAGAATAAAGTCAAATACAAATACATAATAATGATTGATATATCATGTCAAACCCGCATTTTCCAGCTTTTACATCAGGGAATTGTATTTGACTATTTCATTAAACAGGGGATCAGTGTGTGGTACATCGACTGTGGACACCAAAGGACCTTCTGACATTTGAAAAGACGCAACCTGCTTGATGATTAATTTTGTAATTGACTAAACATTTTTAAAGGTTAATTCATGCCATTACATGTTTGTTCTACAGCCGAGAGTGAATGACTGAACACTATTGTTCTTCTCTTTGTCTCTCTCTCTCTTTGTCCAGTGACGAGCTGATGGAGGAGCCAGTGAAGCGCCACTCAGACGCCATCTTTACAGACAACTACAGCCGCTTCCGCAAACAGATGGCCGTCAAGAAGTACCTGAACTCAGTCTTAACAGGAAAGAGAAGGTGGGTGTTATTCACCCGTCCATCTCGGTTTCAATGACACAGAAACAACACTGAAAGCACCTAAAAACACCAAACCATCTTATTTTAGTCTAAACTGATTCTCTAGAGCTCCATTTTTGTTGCATATTAACTCAAACAATATCTGATACAGTACATAAGAAGTGGACGTAGTCACCATGTCAGCCATCGGTTTGTGGACTGCTGTTTGAAGCCACATGTTTGTCATTTTTGGCCATCATGGCTTTTGGCCATCGTTTATTGTTTATTAACCTCTGCATCCTGATGTTTCGGTCATCGCCAGCTTGGCTTTTAGCTTCAGCTTCAACCTCCAGCAACAGGAGTTATCAGTGTGCCTGCAGTTGAGAATGACACTACTTGGTTAGGTTTAGGAAAAGATGGTGGCTCATGATAGTGTGGATTATGTTACGCTACAGTTTGGAGACTCACTGCCATTGACTCTGCCACTATCTTCTAGTGGTGGCTGCTTGCAAAGAATTAAAGGAAATCTGCCGTTGCAAACCAGACTAACCAACAAAGAATGAACATTTTAAAAGATAACATGAACCTCGTACACAGCTTTAAACCATTGTAGATCTAAAACAAAGAGTTGTTCATCAACTGCATGGCCGACTTCTCCCCTGCATGTATTGAGAAAGCAATTATTAATTGATGAAAAATAATGAGTTTCCTGGAATGCAAATTTTTGTGCAGTGTTTTTGAAAGAATACAACTCTTCATATGTATTAACTTTCTACACGCAGCCTAGAAGATCCTGGAACCAGCGACCCAGAGGACTCCAGGGATGAACCCAACACCTTCCAGGAGAGCTACGATGATATTGACGTAGATCACCTCCTAACCAACTTTCATCTGGTGGGCACACACACACACACACACACACACACACAAACACACGCACACACACATACACACACACACACACACACCTAAATCTGAACTAATCCTAACCCTGGAGGTTCCTTCTGGTGTACCTCAGGGTTCATGTTTAGGTCCTTTCTTTTTATCATATGTATGATTTGACTTCCTCCTGAACGTCCTTGGGGATTGTTATAAGGAGGTACCGAGAATACATTTCTCTGGAAAAGCTTACATTCACCCTTCATGAGAATAGAGTGCTGCAGGAATGAATTCCAAAACCAGGAAATTTATCTGCATTTTTACACTTCCTGTTCCCTCATCTCTAAGTTTACGTGATTTTCTAAATTGTTTTTGGTTAGATGCCTGAAATAAGAATGGTGTCTGTTGCTGTGTGTATTTTTTTTTTTTTTACTATATTTTTATTTAGTCATTTTGTGGTCAGTATAATATCTTGCCAAAGGACTGCAGTTGACAGTTATGTCTGGTATGGCACATTTACAGAAATGACGATCAATGTGCACTGCCCTTAATAAACATAAATAACATAAATGGAATGGAAATTGAAATAATTTATTAATCCTAAAAGATGGTCAGTTGTCAGTTGTTCTAGATCAATAACTGTATTCTTCGTCTATGTTCTCTTTTTTTGCAGCCACTTTGAGGAGGGGCTCGAGCTCAAGTGAATACCTCAAGTCATCATCATGAAACCACCCATTCAAAAAACAACACAGTATTAATCCAAAAGGACATTTGAAAGTCAAATCATCAATGATGTGTTCTCCAATGTGGTTATCTATTCATCCTCACAGTACATGTTCACATTGTATATCGTATATATATATATATATATATATATATATATATATATATATATATATATATATACAATACTAAATGGACTAATCGGGCCACACTGAGCAAGTGTGTAGACATGCAGTTTGATCAACCAGAAATACACCATTAACTTTCTTTATTATCACTGTTGTTCCATTCAATTTCAATTAAACCATTTATCTCTGAATATTTTTTAAAGGCACCACTGTTCTGTTAAATTTCGGTGAAATTTGTCCCATTAACTTCCAGTTAATCTTTCAAGCCACTCAATGTCAAAAGGACAGCAATTACTTTAAATAATTATAGTTTCACATTGAATTTCATTGGAACGACTGTAACTTAATCTTTATGTGACCAACATTTTTCAATTAAGTCTGAATGGAAAATAGGTCTGATTGTTTTTTCACACACAGAAGTTCCATTTACTTTCAATAGAGAATGTTTCCAACTAGGCTTCAGTGGAATGCTAGCACCATTGACTTTCAGTGTAATCAATGCCAAACAGGAAATTAAGTGGAACCAATTCT
Organism: Chelidonichthys spinosus; assembly: GCA_029853015.1. Classification (NCBI taxonomy): domain Eukaryota; kingdom Metazoa; phylum Chordata; class Actinopteri; order Perciformes; family Triglidae; genus Chelidonichthys; species Chelidonichthys spinosus. The sequence continues at coordinate 5,394,274 of CM056832.1, read as the reverse complement.
ACTATTAACTGTAAGTGAAACAAGACTTTATTAAGCATTTGCAAGAAAACACCATGGAACATTGGTTATATTTTGTTTCAAGATCAAACGTTAAGTGAAACTGTTTTACCTAACAACTTTTAATGGAACGACTGTGTTATTCAATTTGAATGAAATTTGTCCCATAACTTTCACTTAATCTGACCTATTTAGCTATTTACTTATAACAGAGTAAGTTTTCACTGACTCTATTGTGACTATCTGTGTGATTGACTAATTTTTCACAAACCAATATTTCCATACATTTTCAATGGAGCCCTTGTATGATGAATTATCAATGGAACATCAACACCATTATATTTCATTGCCTTATATAATATTTAATGGAATATGTGTCACATTTTTGTTTAAGATAACTGTTCTATTAACTTTTCAAGAAAGTATTTCTCCCAATAATGTTAAATGTTACAACTGTTCCATTAAATTCAAGTGGAAATTATCCCATTAACTTTTAGTTGAATATTTGACCTGTTAAACGTCAATGGAACGGCATTTGTTTTTATTTATTCTATTTTATTTATTCTCTCCATTGTTTTCAATGTATCTACTATCCTGTTAGCTTTCATTGAAATATTTGTCGAATGAACTTTGAATGTAACATCTGATTGGATTATGATTTATTTTCACAAACAAATAGTTCCATTCACTTTCAGTATAGAATTACATTGACTAACCATTGGGTTTTAGTGGAATCACTGCTTTATAAAAACTCAGTTGACCCATTTACTATTAATAGAACAATGGTTGCCAAAATTGCCAAATTTGTTTCTTTAAGATGCTAACTCCCTGTAGATTTATTGTTCTTTTACATGAGTTCCAGCTGTTTTTTTTTATTTTTGAAGGATGCGTTCATGACCTACACACTGATTGAATTGTTTTAGAATCCAAATGTGGTCATTTCATGATAACAAGGAGCTACAGGATCAAGAGGAAACACGTTTTGAATGGACACAGATGCATATAATCACTTTATACTATTCGATATGTAGACATTATAACTGAGCATAGACCTGCCTTTAGCGCATTTAGTGATGTACACCACTCACCAAATAAAAGATATTGGTTTATTTTTCAAAGCTGAGTCGTTTTGTCTGGCTGATTGTTTGACAATTGGACGTTTTTTGGACGAGAGTCTGATCAGTTTGGGTTTTAGAAAGATTTCATCTGCTGATGGTTGATGTGCAAAACATTTTACAGGATTTCCTTTTTCCCCTTAAATGTCATTTTGGGGGATTAAAAAACACATTTAAACTATAACACTAAAGGTCTTCACTGAAATTTATTTTTGTGTGTTCAGTAGGCATTTAAAGATTGACCTTTTTAAATTGTTTAGATTGCTGTCCATGTCAGCTAATCACAGTTTCGAAAGGAAAAGGCTGTGGATGTGATCATATAGAGGATGTGACATGTTGACATATAAGAGTACAAAGCGACCTTCACATCTTCCCCATGGGTGTCAGCTGATTGATATGAGGTTCAGTAACACTGACATGAAGACACTGTTTCTTTTGCCTTAAAATGCCTTTTCCTCCTTGTTGGCATATTAATGATTTGATGTGCCAGCTGCAGTGAAGCAGGTTTGAGATCTACTGGGAAGATTTGTCATCTGAATATCCTATCAGCAAGTACTTGATATCACATCCATAAATAGATGCACTTCATGGCCAGTCATAAGTGACAAATGTGTTTTCTTAGACAGTATTTTAATCTGTTGAATCCTACAGAAACAAGACCATTGAACATTACAAAACGTTGTAAGGCAGTGTGTGGCCGTGCATGCTTCATATCTTTTTCACAAAAGTTTGTTAGACCATTCGATGTTTTGTCATGCTGTTTCTGATTCAGAAACAATGATTTTTCAGGAAACTGTTTTTTTGATGTGTTCTTGGAAGGAAATGTCATGGTGGGGCAAAGGAATAAGCCGTTGCATGAACAGCGCAACAACTTCAGCACCATGGACAGCAACTGGCTTTACTTAGTTGAAGACATCAACAGCTGCTTTTTAGAATAGAGTTAGAATTCAAGCCAATAAATACATACCGGTAATGTAATGTTGACTAGAAGCAATTCTAACTTGACTTGACTTCTATTCAAACTCAAGGTTCAGATATCTATAATCCAAATGTCATGTGTTGTAGTCAATATATCCAAAATGTCATTTGTTGATGTTTTGTTCACAATTCATTTCTTACTTGTGGAAAAGATCTGTAACTTAATTGCAGCTAGTGAACGTTTACCCTTGACTTCTATTCAAAATCAAATTACAGGTATGTATGATTCAATTATTTTCCATGTCATAATTCCAAGTCAATATATCTATAAGGTAACTTTGACTAGTTTCAGTTTGAATAAATTATAGCTATGTTCTCACTAGTCAAAATGTTAATTATTTAACAACAATTCAATTGACTTACTTCTTATGTTGCAGATATCATCTGAATTCCACATATCCATCTAGAATTACAGATCTGGAATTTCATTCAAAGTAATTATATTTGAGATGTCTACAGTTCCTTTCACAACTAGCAACAGTTCCATTTTCAGACATTAAAAAATACATTTCCACCAGTCAAAATAACGGCCATTTATATACCGGTATGTATATTTTACATGAGATAACATTTAATAGAACTACACCTCTATCCGTAATGATAGATTTTTCATTTCTCCTTGTATTCTCACTAGTCAGAATGGTGGATATTGTATATCCACAATAACATTCTTATTAGATTGTACTAGTCAAAACTAAATTTTAGATATTTGGAAATCATTAAACATATAGTTGGCTGTGTAAGCATTTAACAGCTAGACTGGATATTGCAGATGTTAATTAATTCTTCTCCGTCAAAAGTAACATTTTACAAACATCATTCTTCCTTGGAACAATAACATGTGTACTGGGCTTTTAATTTCAGACTTTTGATATCTATAATATCAAAAGTATAATAATGTAGCCTTTTATAAAAATTGAATGTTTCCTGAACTGAAGATTTATATGTTCAGTAGAAACTGATGAAAGAGAAGTTAAGTAAGAAAGAACAGACGGACAGTTTTATCTTTCAATGGGATTTGTTGACAACAACAACAGAAATATTGAATATAACCAGCATTCCTGTCAGGATGTTGTCAGCAGTAACCCCAGGCTTTTCTTCAAAATGATATTGTTTGTTATAAAATAATTGATACGATCAATATATCCAGAAAACATGAAAGTGCTAATGGTAAATCATTTAATTGAATTCCTTTTCAGCTTCCTTCACAGTTTTAGTGGAAGTAGGTCACATGGCAGCTAATGGACTGCAGCTCAGCGGTGTGATGTCTTTAGGTCTGAATGGACCCATTTCAGTCATGTAGTCAAGTTTCACACCGTTAGCAGACTCTGCTCTGAGGATGACATGTTTACCAGAGACGGCTGAGGAGTTTGTTTCTGCCCTGTTTGCATTCACAAACTATATCTTGTTGTCTCTCTTTCATAGCTGTCTGGTTGGGCTGCAACGCGTCATTGATGATTTAACCTGATTGTACCCCACAAACCTAAATGCGACGTTTTAAGTCATAACAAAACTTAACTCCAAGCATGCCTTAAGGAGAAAGATTCACAAAGTTATTGTACTTGCAACAGAATATCTAATGGCATAGTTACTCATGGCTTTATCCTGGCCTCCAGCACCACCATAAAGAATCTCAGAGTTATCTTTCACGCAATGTCCTTAAGGCCTCACATAAAACACTTTTCAAGAACTGCCTTTTTGTCCCCCATGTAAGATTGGTAAAATCAGGCCCAACCTGTCTCAAAACACAAAGAGAAGTCCATGCAGGACTAGCTCATTCTAATTCCTTATTGTCAAACTGCTCCAATAAGTCTCCCAAGACTCTCCTGCTGAATGATGCAGCTCAGATTCTGTGTGGAAAAAGTAGTGAAAGACATCACATTTGTTTGTCATTAGCTTCTCTGCACTGGCTTACTGTAGAATCCTCCTCCTCACCTACGGAACCCATGATGTTCAGGCACCATTATATTTTAAATAGCTCGTAGTACCCAATCACCCCACTAGATCACTGCGCTCCCAGCGTGCCTGTGGTAGAGTCTCCAGAAGTAGAATAGGCCTTCAGATGTCAAGCTCCCTTCCTGTGGAACCAGCTCCCAGTTTCAGTTCGGGAGGCGGACCCCCCTCCTCACATTAAGAGTTAGGGGTTGATTGTCCAACTACAGTTGTGCAGTTGCTAAAATCTGCGGAAGTGGAATGGCCAATGAATGAGTGGAAATTGTTGTGAATAGAGTGCTGCAGGACTGATTTGTAGTTATTTTTGTAGTCCAACAGGAATGGCTCAGGTTCCCTCCACAGAAAGCCAATGGGATTTTTCCATTGGATTTTGGATCATCACAGAAAATACATTCTGCGACAAACAGACTTTTTATGATACTTACACGTTTTGTTCAGCAAGATAATCTTCACCAATAAACATGTTTTGTAATTTATGAAGTGCGAATGCAATCATCACTAATAAAAAGCTAACATTACGCTATAAAGGAACTACACCTGATTTCAAGTCACCACCGCTAAGCAAAGGAGGACTCGGCCCAATCCCAATGTCCGCACTCATGGACTCACAAACCGTTAAGTCCCTGAGAGTTCAGGTCTGTCCCACTGTCAAATCGTCAGCTCTACGAGGACTCGCTCATGGACTTTTTGAGCCATTTATGCTGACTTTCTGTAAGTCAGCATCAAGACTTTGCCTGAGGGAATTACCCACAGTTCATAACGTTGTGGAAAAAAGGTAATCAAAGAGGATGGCACATGTGTGGCATATTACATTTACACAGAAACATTAACATTAAATGTTAACATTACAGAAACAGATATGAAATACCACAAAATAAACATTATTAAAAAGGGGAGAAAACTAAGTTGGCAAATAAGAAAGGTTGAAAGCTCAAAAATAATAGACTCAACATCAAAGATTTGATATCGAACATAACACACTTGAAATCATAGGAATGTCATTATAGGCTACACACCTGGTTTATTCATCAACCATTTATTTTAATTTAGCTTTTTGAAGCAGTTTTAACTAAAGTAAATAAAGTATTTGACAATGACGCCTCATCAGGGATGATAAGATAATGGAAATAAAAACCCAAACTTTTAGATAACATGTTTTGTGTCATCAAAGTAATGTCCCATGTGTATTTATAGCATTTACCTCACAGCCTCTCACACTCAACCATTTGCCAGGTGACGTCAGTTACCGAGGGTTCAGGGTTTCAGGCTTGAGGGGGGACATTGGGATGGGCCCAGAGTTCTAGTGATGACCTTACTCGTCTCATTTAGGCATTTGTTGTTAAAATTCACCAGAGGGTATTTACTGATGTATTTTATATCATAAAACAAAATGGTAAAAACACCTTAGCTTGTGTACCTAGATCTTATTTCAGGTTATTTTCCTTGATGAAAAATCAATTCACTAAAAGAAAGTAGTTGCAGCTATTATCCCCACCTGCAGGCCGTGAGTGTCACTGCTCTGGTGTGTACTTTCTTTTATTGCTGCTGTTTTGAACATTTTGTCATCCATGATCCATCCATCCATTTTCTACCGCTTATCCTGTATTCAGGGTTGCGGGGGGCTGGATCCGATCCCAGCTGTCATTGGGCGAAGAACATTTTGTCAATTCATTTATAATTTAATCATCTGTAAGACAACCTTAGACAAGGAGACCAAACTGTGCATTATCAACAGATCACCAGCAGGTATGTAATTTGTTCAAATAAGACTCAAGTGTATAATTATTCTTTTCTTTTGGCCTCTTTTCCAAGTGGGAATTTGTTATTTTATTTTTATTTTATTTTATTCTACTTCTCAGTATTAGTAATGCACTTTCCTGTGCTTTCCTGAGGCATTTTTGTAACGTCACAAATTTAAATTCATCAGATTTCCTGCAACCAGGGTTTCCACCTCCAAATGACTGCATTCTGGTGTTAAGTAAATGTAATTACTCATTCTCTCTGTTGTGACTCACTTTGTTTACAATTGTCAAAATGGCAGCGGACACTTGACTCATAAATGTCATAAGCAATGTTCTGCAGGGCTGGATCCACATCAGACCATCTTATAATTAGAAGCCAAGGTGTCACTCTGTGTCGATGGCGGACAGACTTTGCTGATTCAGCAATAGTTTTGCAGTATTCACGATGAGGGCAAACAAGCTACGATGGACCAAACATTTCCCATTAGGAGGAACTTTCAGCAGCTTCAGAAAACATATCAAAGACAAAACCAATACAAATCATGCTGCAAATACAGAAACAAAGCAGTCAGAAACAACTGCATAACACATGGGATGTTCTCCAGACCTAGGGGGAGCTGTGGAACATTTTCAACCTGAGAGAGACACTGCATCCTTCGGAGGATGTGGCCGAGCCCAGCGGTCTCCGAAATACAACGTTCTGGGCCCGTATTCCTAAAGATTCTGAGAATCCTCTCAGAGAGCTCCTAACTTAACATAAAAATTCCTAGCAAGGAGTCTTACCTTAGGAGTGATTCCAGAACATTCTCAGAGAACTCTGAGCAAGGAATAGACAGAAACTCCTATCTTAGTGAGGAAGTGTGGTTGACCCCGTTGCTAGGTATGAGTCATCATTTCAAAAGCTGTGATTGGTTGATCCTTAAAGCTAGATAAAAAATATACTTTTGGTGATTGCCACTGTCCCCTAACAAGTGGCAATTGGCTGGCACATGATGTCCCTCACTCCGCGTGTAAGCGTGGGTTCTCTCCGGGTTCTCCGGCTTCCTCCCACAGTCCAAAGACATGCAGGATGGGGATAGGTTAATTGGTGACTCTAAATTGCCCGTAGGTGTGAATGTGAGTGTGAATGGTTGTTTGTCTCTACATGTCGGCCCTGCGATAGACTGGCGTCCTGTCCAGGGTGTACCCTGCCTTCGCCCAATGACAGCTGGGATCGGCTCCAGCCCCCCAGTGACCCTAAATACAGGATAAGCGGTAGAAAATGGATGGATGGATGGATGATGTCCCTCAAAAAGCATTCTGGCATCATGTGTTGAGCCTGGCCATTTAGCAACAATGTCCAAAATCTTATAGTCAGCATTGAAAACAAGTTGAACATTGATGCTGTGAAATCTCTTCCTGTTCACGAAGACGGCTTCATCTTCTGACAGTGCACTTATTCGGACATGTGTCCCATCGATTACACCCACAACACCGGGGAATCCTGCAATGTCCATAAATGCCCTTTTCTGAGCTTGTAAAGTGCGGGCATCCAGCGGAAATGAAACAAATTGTGTCACAATATGCGGTTGTGACAATGCTGTCAATGTTTGGTTGATGACCCTACTGATGGAGGGTTGTGACAGACCCAAGTCATCACTGTTGCATTGTTGCATTTTCCCTGTTGCCAAATACCTCAGTGTTGTGATGACCTTCATTTCGAGTGGTATTGCATTGTGGCGTTGGGTTGGAGAAGTAAGTGCATCTCTAATGAGATCAACCACAAACATGATTCCTGCACGATCCAATCTGTAGCGTTTCATTAATTCGCTCTCATCCAGTGTTTGGAGAATATCTCTCCTGCCTCTTCCGTCCGCCATTTGGTCCTCTGCTTCGGGAACTCCTAAGCCGCTTAAAAGTCCTCTTCCCTGCTCTAAACAGAACAGACCTTAGGAGCTCTCTTAAGAGCTAGGATTCTTTAGGAATAGCTTTTATCTTTACCAGGATCTACTCTCCACTTTTAGGGGAAATTCTAAGAAAACATCATGATTCTAAGAATTTTCTTAGAATTTGGCCACTAGGAGCAACTCTTTGCACTAAGAATCTTTAGGAATACGGCCCCTGGTCTACAGAGGATTTCCTGGCGATGAAAGCATGGATGTGTGTCAAGTGTGCTGTGGAGTTGTTGAAGTATTTCTTGTCAAGTGACCCATGGAGACTGTTCATGCCAATTTTCACGCTTGTATCATCAACTGAAAGATTCTGATAAAAATAAGCACTTAGCCGCTCCACTAAAGGTGCAAAACCAAACAATAATGGTGGTGGATGTCTGCTGCAGCACTGAGACAATGCAGAGCAGCTCACAAAGCAAATGTTAATGTTTTAATGTTGCCTGAATGGATTTGCTTTTGTATTTTGCACTTTGAGTCTGCCTTGTGTATGAAAGGTGCTATACATTAAAATTGCCTTGCCTTGCCTTTCTGCAACACTGTTCTATTGTTGTTTTTGTGTTAAATAAGATCAAATCCTAATGAATTGAATTAGCAGGTTAGCCCTCGTCAGCCACCATAGATATTTGGTCATAAACCAACTCACTGGCTGTAAGCAGGCATATATAATGATTTTTTTTTATTTGGGGGAATATTACAGGGAAATACATGCATCTTAAAGAGAAGTTATGTTCTTTTTCTCAACCTATGTCTATGTTGATGATAGACTGTGGAGTATATGAGAGCTTTTTAGACGTTGAGGTTGCAAGACAGGCCAGCATTCCCGTGGAACCTCTGCCTGAGCACTTGGACGCCAACACTCTCAATGGACAGTGGCTAGCCCAAGTAATGCATCCAACAAGCTCCTATTGGCTGGTGATCTCCGGGAACACCTCCGTTTGGTGTGCCTTCATGCTTCTCAGTTAGCCCTAGCCCAGTTAGGAGTCTGTCATTCTGTTTTACCATTATCATAATTTGGCTGAAGTGTTTAGCAAAGTTCCTGCCCTCTCTGCCCTCCAGCCAAACTCACTCTGATCACCCGTCACATTGATGGCAATCCAACCTAATGGCTCCCGGACATATATCGCAGGGGACGCTGGTTTCAGTATTTAGTTGGGAGGGTTATGGTCTTGTGGAAACATGCGGGGTTTCTCCTAAGCTCATTCTGGACAATACTTCCGTTGTGATCCGCAATCCCTGCGGTCACTTTCCTCTCCCTGCTGTTTCCTAGTGAGCGTAGCTACACTCCCTCTCCTAACCAGCAAGGCACCTGACAATCATCACCTCATCACTGCCTGTATACAAACTCCACTCCTGCTGTTGATCCTTGCTGGTTTGTTCCTTCTAAATGTGTAAAGTGATCTCTGGCTCCTTAATGAATTCGTATGTATGAATGTATACTCACCGGCCACTTTATAAGGTACACCTTGCTAGTACCGGGTAGGACCCCCTTTTGCCTTCAGAACTGCCTTAATCCTTTGTGGCATAGATTCAACAAGGTACTGGAAACATTCCTCAGAGTTTGGTCCATATTGACATGATAGCATCAGACAGTTGCTGCAGATTTGTCGGCTGTACATCCAAGATGCGACTCTCCCGTTCCACCACATCCCAAAGGTGCTCTATTGGATTGAGAGCGTGTGCCAAGAAAATATCCCCCACACCATTACACCACCACCACGAGCCTGAACCTTTGATACAAGGCAGGATGGATCCATGCTTTCATGTTGTTGACGCCAAATTCTGACCCTACCATCCGAATGTTGCAGCAGAAATCCAGACTCATCAGACCAAGCAACGTTTTTCCAATCTTCTATTGTCCAATTTTGGTGAGCCTGTGCGAATTGTAGCCTCAGTTTCCTGTTCTTAGCTGACAGGAGTGGCACCCGGTGTGGTCTTCTGCTGCTGTAGCCCATCCGCCTCAAGGTTCCACGTGTTGTGCGTTCAGAGATGCTCTTCTGCATACCTCGGTTCTAACGAGTGGTTATTTGAGTTACTGTTGCCTTTCTATCAGCTCGAACCAGTCTGGCCATTCTCCTCTGACCTCTGGCATCAACAAGGCATTTGCGCCCACAGAACTGCCGCTCACTGGATATCTTCTCTTTTTCGGACCATTCTCTGTAAACCCTAGAGATGGTTGTGCGTGAAAATCCCAGTAGATCAGCAGTTTCTGAAATACTCAGACCAGCCCGTCTGGCACCAACAACCATGCCACGTTCAAAGTCACTTAAATCACCTTTCTTCCCCATTCTGATGCTCGGTTTGAACTGCAGCAGATCGTCTTGACCATGTCTACATGCCTAAATGCATTGAGTTGCCGCCATGTGATTGGCTGATTAGAAATTTGCGTTAACGAGCAGTTGGACAGGTTTACCTAATAAAGTGGCCGGTGAGTGTATATTCATACATATATACATACTGTATATCGATAGACCAGTGCTCTGGATGACATCACGATAGACTGGTGCTCTGAGTGATGATCTCATTGATTCATAGAAAGAGGGGAAGTGAATGAATCATGCTCCCTTAGGTACCAACATAACAATAATGGTACTGAGTCATAAAAGTAAGTGTTAACAAATCATTCCCAAGTTTAAAGAACATGTGACTGTGCACGTGTGCATGTGCACAATGAATTGATTGTATCAGAGTGAAGCAGGTTTGTTTGCTCTGGTCAATATGTGTGTTTTTATGAAAGGATCATATATGGATATCTTTGTGTGTGTGTGTGTAATATATGTTGTGTGTGTGTTTGAGTCTGTGCGTCCACTCGCCACTGGACATTAGTGATTACTGGCTTCGTGGAGAGGCTTCACTCATTAACTGTGGATCTTAATGGACCAAACAGAATAAAAATAGACAGAGACAGAGGGCTGCAGCCTTTTAACACCAAGCACTGTGTGTGTGTGTGTGTGTGTGTGTGTGTGTGTGTGTGTTACTTCGTCATTGATAGACTCAAGTCCTTCAGCTGCAGAAATCTACAGATGTGATTATCATACATCACTAATGTCATGTGTACAATGGAATATAAAAAGTTATTGTTATAGATCTTAATTATGTTGTTACATATCAAACAAAAAATGTTTTTTATGATATTCAGGTAATTTGTGGGTGGGTCGGTTAAAATAAAATCTAAGGATATTAATCAAATATGACCTATTACCTATAAATATTTTCTAAAACATCATTGGTTGAATGACTCTGATCAGGAGAAGATGCCGTGCTGACCACTGATACCTGCATGACACCAGGACGGACACAGAGTCAGTGCAGGAAAACAGGTTGGGTACTATTTTGTCTTGTCTATTCATTTTCATGTTTCCAGTGGTGCTCGGGTTGAATGACAACATCGGGCGAGTCCGGGTCACTCATGAAAGGACCGGCGCATCACTGCTAGCAAGACACAAGTTGGCTGGTTTACCACAGCTGTAGGAACCCCAAATCAATTGTTTTGCTGCAATTTTGTCACAATAAATGAATAAAAAGGATGACATTGTTCAGTTTTGTCTGGACCCCTAAGCAAAGGCAGGAGTGTGTGAGTTTCAAAAATACACCAGACAGAAGAGCAGGCAAGCAGCGAGGGAATCTGCACTTGTCTGCAATAAAAACACTAGTTAGTACAAAAACCACCAGCAAAAACTGGAAACACTGGTGAATCACTAACATCTACATAAAGCACGAGGAAACCGCTACTGAACGAGACGGACCTAACCTGCAGAGTTGTGGAGGGAAGACCAGGCTGTCATTGTCAGTTTTGATTGTTGTCATTGTCTGCCACGCCCCTGCCACGCCCCTCCCAGCACATCTGCAGGAGGAAAAGAACAGAAAGGGAAAGAAAAACAAACACTAAACCAGAAACGCAACAGAATCACAGGTGATTTGTAAAAAGATGACAAGAAATCAACTTAGTAAGTGGCGACCTACTAGTGTAACTAGGGGGCGACTCCTCTGGTTGCAAAAACAAGTCTGATTGTATAGAAGTCTATGAGAAAATGGTCCTGCTTCTCACTTGATTTATTATCTCAGTAAACATTGTAAACATGAGTTTATGGTCTCAATCTTTTCAAGTCTTCTTCAATCCAGCATGATGTTCATTTAGTAGATTATGGTCCATTTAGAGTCCACCAGACCAGAAAGCTATGGATGCTTTAGGGGGCGGGGCTACATTGTGATTGACAGGTCTCTACCACACTACCAATGTTTGCTACTAAGATGACTTCAACACAGTTAGACACCCTGTCAATTATGAAGCTAGATTTGTTAGCAGCTTCACACCAGAATCCAGATGGATCCACATCTAGTATGCTGCTTGTGTTGATCAGATCCACCCGTCGTTCCTCCACAGTCCAAATATGGTCACTTCCTTCACTGGTTGCAAAAATTCCATGACAGCGAAGGACAAAGTGCCAAACTCGAGGCCACGAAACCGTAGTCCACCAACTGGGTGAGGTCACAATGACACGGTAACCAGAAATCCCCTGGGTCCTCACCAAAGTGTGAAGAAGATCAGATGAGTGATTGTCGAGGACAGGCTTTATAGTTTCTAGTCATTGTGTGTTGAAATCTAGTTATAATTCTATTAATATTTCAGTTTCAGTAAATAAAGTAATAGTAAAGTAACAATGTGAAAGCTGCAGGGGCCCCCTACTTAATCGGCCCTGGCCCTGGAGGTGTGGCCAGCCTTAATTTACTGTTTTTAACTAGTCTGCAAGCAACTGCCGCTGAATAGTGCAGGTTTCTGTGCTAAACGAACCTATTCTTATGGTTTAAAATTCCTTCAAACCGCTCATAAAGAACATTAAAATTGTTTTGTTTTTTTTGACTGTGGATTGATGGGAATGCACAAACACACAGCTGGATGGAGAATGTTCACTTTCTGTCATTTTACACCCTGACAGCCAATAAACTAGCCTGCAGTGCTCCCGCCACAGCAGCAGCACTGATCTGGTCCCTAGTGTCGTACATATATGTATATACTGTGTGTATATATATTTAAGACATTAACATCAGTCAACGTGGCTTTCGTTTAAAAAAATTCACCAGCCAGGTTTCCTCTTTCCCTCCGCAGCCTCAGACTGGATTCACTTCCTGCTTCATTTCCCTCCAGTGACAGCTTCGTTTCAGGGCTTTTACAGTTCAACTTTGGTGACATGCAGCCGATTGACACGGGGAAGTCACTGCGCATCAAGATCACCAACCTGAAAAACACAGACAGCTGACACAGTCCGGATGTTGTCCTGTCAAACACCAACCCCCTCCTCCTCTGTCCCTGGGCTGAAATGAGCTATTTGTGAAAAAGAGTGAACTTTAAAAGCAGATTAAAAACTAAGAATAATGACGATGGAAAACCAGACATGGATTCCAGAAAACACACCGAATAATGAAATGGAATAAACCCAATATTTAATTATAGCTGACAGGACATCCTGCAAAACACCTGTTTATTAACACACACACTCACTCACATGAGTGTTTGCAGCCGGCTCTAATGACTTTTACAATTAGAAGCAGTCCTGCTGTCACGGTGCCGCCGCCGATCAATAAATCTGCCAGATAAATGACCCTGAGTCTCTGAGGGAGTGAAAGGCCACTGCACGGATTAATCAGCAGCTCTGACGTTTTACAAAATAGTCCTTTAGTTCTGTGCTCGTGACATTTCCTTACATGTCACAGCAACACATGAAAATGGCTTCACATTCGTAGTCATTTGGTGTATGTTGAAAGAAAAGCACATTCATGGATTGCTGATACTGATATATTTGACAATGGAAGAAATTATATAAACCCCCTTTATTTGTTGGAAATCATGATGAGGTATTTTTGAGCGCGGAGCGTAGGTGGAGGCAGAATCATTCTCTAAACATGGAGGTTAATGTTAGTTAGAAAGTTTTGTTGGCTTATTTTTTATAATGGCTGGAAAAAATAAGAGATTCTCTTTATAGCTAGCTATAAATTATTTTACTTACAGCAGCTGGTTATCCAAAACAACAGTACATGTACAGTTAATCAACATATGAATACAATACTAGCGATATATACACTGTTGCCCATAAAGTTGGAATATTAGACACAATCCTCTGTTTAGTCCTATTTAAATGCACCAGGTGCAATGTTTACATGATGTGTCCCAATGACCCAGGTGAAATTCATTCATGCATAACATTTGTTTGGTGTATAAAAGACCAGACATTTGCTTATTATTCCAACTTCATGAGTGACCCTGTACATATCTATAGAATTCACAATATCAATTATATTTTAAATAGGAGAGTGAATGGTTGTCTGTCTCTACATGTCTCCCTGTGATAGACCGGTTACCTGTCTGTCTCTACATGTCTCCCTGTGATAGACTGGTTACCTGTCTGTCTCTACATGTCAGCCCTGTGATAGACCGGTTACCTGTCTGTCTCTACATGTCTCCCTGTGATAGACTGGTTACCTGTCTGTCTCTACATGTCAGCCCTGTGATAGACTGGTTACCTGTCTGTCTCTACATGTCAGCCCTGTGATAGACTGGTTACTTGTCTGTCTCTTCATGTCTCCCTGTGATAGACTGGTTACCTGTCTGTCTCTACATGTCGGCCCTGTGATAGACTGGTTACCTGTCTGTCTCTTCATGTCTCCCTGTGATAGACTGGTTACCTGTCTGTCTCTACATGTCAGCCCTGTGATAGACCGGTTACCTGTCTGTCTCTACATGTCTCCCTGTGATAGACTGGTTACCTGTCTGTCTCTACATGTCAGCCCTGTGATAGACTGGTTACCTGTCTGTCTCTACATGTCAGCCCTGTGATAGACTGGTTACTTGTCTGTCTCTTCATGTCTCCCTGTGATAGACTGGTTACCTGTCTGTCTCTACATGTCTCCCTGTGATAGACTGGTTACCTGTCTGTCTCTACATGTCAGCCCTGTGATAGACTGGTTACCTGTCTGTCTCTACATGTCTCCCTGTGATAGACTGGTTACCTGTCTGTCTCTACATGTCAGCCCTGTGATAGACTGGTTACCTGTCTGTCTCTACATGTCGGCCCTGTGATAGAATGGTTACCTGTCTGTCTCTACATGTCGGCCCTGTGATAGACTGGTTACCTGTCTGTCTCTACATGTCGGCCCTGTGATAGACTGGTTACCTGTCTGTCTCTACATGTCGGCCCTGTGATAGACTGGTTACCTGTCTGTCTCTACATGTCAGCCCTGTGATAGAATGGTTACCTGTCTGTCTCTACATGTCTTCCTGTGATAGACTGGTTACCTGTCTGTCTCTACATGTCGGCCCTGTGATAGAATGGTTACCTGTCTGTCTCTACATGTCGGCCCTGTGATAGACTGGTTACCTGTCTGTCTCTACATGTCAGCCCTCTGATAGAATGTTTACCTGTCTGTCTCTACATGTCAGCCCTGTGATAGACTGGTTACCTGTCTGTCTCTACATGTCGGCCCTGTGATAGACTGGTTACCTGTCTGTCTCTACATGTCGGCCCTGTGATAGACTGGTTACCTGTCTGTCTCTACATGTCGGCCCTGTGATAGACTGGTTACCTGTCTGTCTCTACATGTCGGCCCTGTGATAGAATGGTTACCTGTCTGTCTCTACATGTCGGCCCTGTGATAGACTGGTTACCTGTCTGTCTCTACATGTCAGCCCTGTGATAGACTGGTTACCTGTCTGTCTCTACATGTCTCCCTGTGATAGACTGGTTACCTGTCTGTCTCTACATGTCGGCCCTGTGATAGACTGGTTACCTGTCTGTCTCTACATGTCAGCCCTGTGATAGAATGGTTACCTGTCTGTCTGTACATGTCGGCCCTGTGATAGACTGGTTACCTGTCTGTCTCTACATGTCGGCCCTGTAATAGAATGGTTACCTGTCTGTCTCTACATGTCGGCCCTGTGATAGACTGGTTACCTGTCTGTCTCTACATGTCGGCCCTGTGATAGACTGGTTACCTGTCTGTCTCTACATGTCGGCCCTGTGATAGACTGGTTACCTGTCTGTCTCTACATGTCGGCCCTGTGATAGACTGGTTACCTGTCTGTCTCTACATGTCAGCCCTGTGATAGAATGGTTACCTGTCTGTCTGTACATGTCGGCCCTGTGATAGACTGGTTACCTGTCTGTCTCTACATCTCAGCCCTGTGATAGACTGGTTACCTGTCTGTCTCTACATGTCGGCCCTGTGATAGACTGGTTACCTGTCTGTCTCTACATGTCAGCCCTGTGATAGAATGGTTACCTGTCTGTCTGTACATGTCGGCCCTGTGATAGACTGGTTACCTGTCTGTCTCTACATGTCGGCCCTGTGATAGACCGGTTACCTGTCTGTCTCTACATGTCTCCCTGTGATAGACTGGTTACCTGTCTGTCTCTACATGTCAGCCCTGTGATAGACTGGTTACCTGTCTGTCTCTACATGTCAGCCCTGTGATAGACTGGTTACTTGTCTGTCTCTTCATGTCTCCCTGTGATAGACTGGTTACCTGTCTGTCTCTACATGTCTCCCTGTGATAGACTGGTTACCTGTCTGTCTCTACATGTCAGCCCTGTGATAGACTGGTTACCTGTCTGTCTCTACATGTCTCCCTGTGATAGACTGGTTACCTGTCTGTCTCTACATGTCAGCCCTGTGATAGACTGGTTACCTGTCTGTCTCTACATGTCGGCCCTGTGATAGAATGGTTACCTGTCTGTCTCTACATGTCGGCCCTGTGATAGACTGGTTACCTGTCTGTCTCTACATGTCGGCCCTGTGATAGACTGGTTACCTGTCTGTCTCTACATGTCGGCCCTGTGATAGACTGGTTACCTGTCTGTCTCTACATGTCGGCCCTGTGATAGACTGGTTACCTGTCTGTCTCTACATGTCAGCCCTGTGATAGAATGGTTACCTGTCTGTCTCTACATGTCTTCCTGTGATAGACTGGTTACCTGTCTGTCTCTACATGTCGGCCCTGTGATAGAATGGTTACCTGTCTGTCTCTACATGTCGGCCCTGTGATAGACTGGTTACCTGTCTGTCTCTACATGTCAGCCCTCTGATAGAATGTTTACCTGTCTGTCTCTACATGTCAGCCCTGTGATAGACTGGTTACCTGTCTGTCTCTACATGTCGGCCCTGTGATAGACTGGTTACCTGTCTGTCTCTACATGTCGGCCCTGTGATAGACTGGTTACCTGTCTGTCTCTACATGTCGGCCCTGTGATAGACTGGTTACCTGTCTGTCTCTACATGTCGGCCCTGTGATAGAATGGTTACCTGTCTGTCTCTACATGTCGGCCCTGTGATAGACTGGTTACCTGTCTGTCTCTACATGTCAGCCCTGTGATAGACTGGTTACCTGTCTGTCTCTACATGTCTCCCTGTGATAGACTGGTTACCTGTCTGTCTCTACATGTCGGCCCTGTGATAGACTGGTTACCTGTCTGTCTCTACATGTCAGCCCTGTGATAGAATGGTTACCTGTCTGTCTGTACATGTCGGCCCTGTGATAGACTGGTTACCTGTCTGTCTCTACATGTCGGCCCTGTAATAGAATGGTTACCTGTCTGTCTCTACATGTCGGCCCTGTGATAGACTGGTTACCTGTCTGTCTCTACATGTCGGCCCTGTGATAGACTGGTTACCTGTCTGTCTCTACATGTCGGCCCTGTGATAGACTGGTTACCTGTCTGTCTCTACATGTCGGCCCTGTGATAGACTGGTTACCTGTCTGTCTCTACATGTCAGCCCTGTGATAGAATGGTTACCTGTCTGTCTGTACATGTCGGCCCTGTGATAGACTGGTTACCTGTCTGTCTCTACATCTCAGCCCTGTGATAGACTGGTTACCTGTCTGTCTCTACATGTCGGCCCTGTGATAGACTGGTTACCTGTCTGTCTCTACATGTCAGCCCTGTGATAGAATGGTTACCTGTCTGTCTGTACATGTCGGCCCTGTGATAGACTGGTTACCTGTCTGTCTCTACATGTCGGCCCTGTGATAGACTGGTTACCTGTCTGTCTCGGGCCGACATGTAGAGACAGACAGGTACCAGTCTATCACAGGGCCGACATGTAGAGACAGACAAGTAACCAGTCTATCACAGGGCTGACATGTAGAGACAGACAGGTACCAGTCTATCCTGATCCATTGTGTGCTAACTAACGTTCTGCAGTCACAGGACGTCCGGCTGAACAGAGATGATTTCCCTACAAGAGCTGACACATGAATGAAAGCTGACTGATGTTTATATGCGTCATCGACACAAAACACACACACACAAACACACACCTACATGCACACACACACACACACACACACACACACACACAAATGGGTCAGCCTGTAAATGTCAGAGGTAACTGTCTAATGTCAGTGATGCTATACGCAGCTTCCTAATTCTAATGAGTGACTCAAGCAAACTTCTATCTGGGTTATTTTTATCTTTGCAGCGGTCTTCCCAGGTCAGATTCTCAGTGACGAAAAAAGATTTCATCAAGTCAGAATCAAAGCAAACTGATATCAACCTGCGTAACATGCGAAACATACGGAGACACCGTTTAGTTTTAAAAATCACAAATTGTATAAAATTATATTTAAAATAATATTACAATAATAGAATGATATATCAACTATATTGTGAACAACCTGTAAGGGTTGAATTGAAGGCCTGACATCCTGCTAAATGTACTGTCATCAGGTTTTGCCGATATTATTATCTGAACAGTTGGATTCATAAAAGTAAAAAAGGATTTGCATAAGTGAAGCAGCAGCAGCATTTCAGTGGCGTTCACCAAGTTACATTTAAGACTCAGTGATGAAATAATGAGCTGTAAAATGTAATAACTGAAATGGAATGCATTTAACATGAAAGAAAATATAATAACGTCATAAAATATCCATGACTGATACTGTAACATTTTCACCCATTATTTAAAACCTTACAGGTGTGTCTCCCCCCACTAAAACCGATGAAGTAATAATATTGATGGGTAATGGAATGATATAAAAAAAATCTTCAATAAAAGAAAACAATCAATAATTATGTTTGTGTCATGTGTGTGAGTGTGTGAGTGTGTGAGTGTGTGAAACTAAAAACACAACCTTAACACCCTTTGCAGCTATAACAGCTTCAACTCTTCTGGAAGGCTTTCCACAAGGTTTAGGAGTATGTTTATGGGACTTTTTGACCATTCATCCAGAAGCGTATTTGTGAGGTCACACACTGATGTTGGACAGGAAGGCCTGGCTCTCAGTCTCCACTCTAATTCATCCCAAAGGTGTTTTATCGGGTTGAGGTCAGGATTCTGTGCAGGCCAGTCAAGTTCATCCACACCAAACTCTCTCCTCCATGTCTTTATGGACCTTGCTTTGTGCACTGGTGTACAGTCATGTTGGAACAGGAAGGGGTCATCCCCAAACTGTTCCACAAAGTTGGGAGCATGGAATTGTCCAACATCTCTTGGTATGCTGAAGCATTCAGAGTTCCTTTCACTGGAACTAAGGGGCCAAGTCCAGCTCCTGAAGAACACCCCCACACCATAATCCCCCTCCACCAAACTTTACACGTGGTAAAATGCAGTCAGACAAGTAACGTTGTCCTGCACTGTAAAAAAAAAAGTCGTAAAAAAACGGTAATTTTCTGGCAGCTGGGGCACCAGAAAAATACCGTGAAATAACAGAAAATTACTTTCTCATAAAAATACAGTTATTTTCCATAATAAAAATACAGTTTGTAGTTGTAATTTTAACAAGATTTCCCTTATTTTCAGGTTGCTTTTAACGTTTAATTACAACCATTTTCACATTTTAAAACAATTAAATTCCCTAGAAATATAGTAAGTACACGTTGTATTACAAATAATAATGTTTAAATTTACAGAAATGTGCTGTTATTAGTTGGTTTTATAACATTATTTTATAGTAAAAGGTTGTATAATAATTTATATTTGATGTAATATAACTGTATATGACACATGAAATAATGTGATTCATCTTTCAAAACATGTCAAAAAACTGTTGAAAAACTAGATATTGGGTTTAAAATTACAACAATTTAATGTTAATTTTAGATCACATCAAATGTATATTTAGTTATTTTATGTTGTTTTTAACATTTAATTACAAACATTTTATGTTTTAAAACAGTGAAATGACCCATAAAGATGGTAAATTAACATTGAAACAAGAACAGCTACAATTTTCCCATTCTCAGTATTTTTATTCAACTGTAACAGGTAACCATTATTACAGCAATATTCAAAAATCAATTACATTATAATGACTCTGAAACAAACAAAAAAATCAACTGAATTGGAAATGGAAAAAAAAAGTTGAGTTACCAATTTACAGTATTATTTCTATCCAAGGCATCAATAACTCCATAACTGAGCACTTCTTATTCCCTCCACTTGTAGTCTGACATTTTGGTCATCAGCGTGAAAACTTTTGGACTGACTGCAGGTTGTTTTTGGTGGTGTTCCACTCCACTTTTGATCCCTTGTCTCGATTTCTCTTGAAGAGGCACCTGTCTAATGAAAAGAAAACAATTTTAGTAACTGTGGACTGTATATTTGTATACCTTTGCAAAAAGGTTACACAACAGTGCTTTGGGTGCCTTGAAAAGCACAATATAAATACACAAAGATGGCATAGTGACTTTAAAAGTCTGCTATAGAACATATTACACACAGTACATGTAAATGTACTTCACAAAAATCCTTTTAAAACTTACCCATGACTGCTGCAACGCGGCGAAACTCCTTCCTGAAGTGATCCTGGACATCCACGTCGACCGACAGGCGAGGAACAAAGTCCAGGACGAACACCTTCGACACCGACTGCAGGCACTGGCGATGAGCGCACGGAAGTCCTCCCCTGCCTGCTCCACCGTCCTCCTGGCCGTCAGGTTGTTGCTGGGGGCAAGAACACAGACAACATCTGGTGTACGTAGACAATAGCACTCACCAGCTCGATCCTCAGGTCCCTGGTGCAAGCCCCCGGCGTCGCCATGGCACCAAAGGAAAGGCATCCCTCCGGCATCGTGACAAACCCATCCACGATGCTGCGAAGGTGGGAGTCCCCAACAAGAAGAACCAACTGGAACAACACAACGGAGAATTATTATCATGCAAACAAGATTATGATCAACATCAAACATCATTTGTCAAATGACTTCCAAAACAACATTACCTGTTTGTCTGGAGAATCTGGTGGGATGACCAACTTGTGGCTCCTGCCGGTACAAGCAGAAGTTGGCCACTTCCTCACGGCATGGCGATGACCAGTTCCATGGGCTAGTTAAAAAGACAAAATCAGTCAGAAATGTCATTCATAATTTATAATAATTATATAAGCATAGGTCTTTCCACTAGGTCAGGTGTACAAATATAGTGAGAAAACACCTAACAATTAAAGTAAAACATTCAATGATATTAAAAAACGTTTGAGTACAAACCAGAGTGTCTGCCGGAGAAAGAGATGACAGGCTCCTGCCTGTCACACCGATCCTCCATCCTCTGCTTGGCAGCAATAGACAGCCAGTGGTTTTACCCGTGAGGCATCCTAAATGAAAAAAAGGCACACTGGACAAAAACGTTATCAGGAATATAACAGTGAAAACTTGTATTGAATGCAGTCAAACAAATAGAAACCCATTCCTCTGGTACTCAAAGTGTCCACTGGTCTCCTCCCTCTGATGATTTTCTCCACTGGAAAAAAAAAAATCAATAATAATAATTGTGGTTATTCATATAACATCAAGTCATATATCATATCATTAAAATGTAATCTCAGACCACTTATCATACAGAGCTGGAATCTAATCTCTATAATATATAAACGTTCTTAAACATACGTCAGCAGTGGAAACAAAGTGTAATATATATATATATATATATATATATATATATATATATATATATATTATACATATACAAGTTTTGAATTTATCTTACACAGGCTTGCCCCAGCTATTACAAACTCAAACCTTTATAAGCCAATTAATTATTGCAGGAGGCTGCACGTGTACACATTAACATGCTGTATATCATACACACAGCCACTTCGCTTGCGCTTCAAGACTTGTGAAAAAAGT
This sequence comes from Chelidonichthys spinosus, assembly GCA_029853015.1. Classification (NCBI taxonomy): domain Eukaryota; kingdom Metazoa; phylum Chordata; class Actinopteri; order Perciformes; family Triglidae; genus Chelidonichthys; species Chelidonichthys spinosus. The sequence goes on along the minus strand of CM056832.1, from coordinate 5,372,447 downwards.
GCATGACTAGCATAAATATCCATCATATCTCCCCTGTCCCTATTGAACTTGAAACTGCATGAGACACCGCCGTGGATATTATGTCTTTTCTTGCAGTGGGATATCTGTGTAAAACGCTGAGTAACTACCGTAATAAATATGAAATTAACAAATTAATTTAAATGCAAACTCATGGTGGAAACCAAAGCACACAACAAATACTACTTAGCTCAAGACCGTAAAACAAACTCACTGTAAAAGGCAGAGCTCGAAAAAGCTGTTTACCTCAAGGCCACCAGTCAGCCAGCCAGCCAGCTAGCTAGCTAGCTACCTGAATAGCGGACTTAAGCTAACGGCCTTTAACTCAACCACACAGGACAAGATAAGTTATAAATAAAACACGTAATTCTTTTAACATAGTAACCACTATTAACTTTAAGAAAGACAATATGTACCAGTGTTGATAATGTCATTAGCTGTATCAGCCCATGCTGTTGCTCGCTAACGGACATAGCTACGACATAGCCTACCAAGCTAACATGTGCATGCTAAATACAGATTAAAATTCATTAATAGCTCAAATAACTCACGGTTCGTTCGTTCGTGCACCAAAAGCTGTCCCAATGTGGTCTCCTCTCGTTGTCCAAGGTCCAAAGTGTCAAAAGCCAGTCCAAAGTGCAAAGCCAAATATCCAAAAGCCTCTCGTGAGATTCGTAAATACCGCTCGGAAAGATCTGGAATATACGACTGGCCGATTGAAGACGCGACGTAGTGTATACTGTCTCACTATTAGCCAATCACAGCGCTTAAAGATGGACGAGAGCACGTCACAGATTCGACACGCCACAGACATGTCCAGACACGAAAAATAACTAAACAGGAAAAAGAAACGCCATGTCATGTTTTTACACTCATGCGCTCCTCCTCATGTGTCAAATTTGGCCGGAAGAGCCTCCAGACGTTGCTCACGCTTCCTGTGGAAGATTGGGAGGACGCTTTGAATGCCGTTACCGCGCCGTTATGTCTCCATGTAAGAGGGAGCGACGTTTCCAGTGGGTCGCTACAGTCCCAGTGTTGTGGAACTTTGCACCCCAGTCGAGCATGATGACTTTAATCGTCTGATATGGTAATCGACATGAAAATTCAGGCAAGGGACGACCAGCGACGTGGCATGTGGCCAGGCCAGGCTGCCCTGCACTGGCAGGCGTTCGTAGCACTAACCGAGTTGGCTATGCAAGGTCCCATTCATCACTGCGCAGTTTTAATTGTAGTTCAATGAAAACATAAGTCAATTAACAAATAAATTATAGTAAAATTAGAAATTAAATAGTTATTTTACTATTCATTTCTCAGTAATTTTAAATTATTTTTTTCCCTTTTTTTTAGAGTTTTAAACTTGAAATTTACAGTTTATTATCTTAAATAACAGACACATATTTGTGAAATTACGATACATTTGTGAACGTATTTTAACAATAAATATATGTATTTCTAATGTGTTTTTTTGTAAAATAACAGAAATATTGTGTGTTTTCACAGTTACAATGATTTAATGTTATTTTACATTTGACATGTAAAATCACAGTCTCTTTTTGTAAATTGAATGGTATTTTAAAAATACAGAATAAATATGTAAAATAAACAGTAAAATTCTGTTATATTACAATTTTTTTTTACAGTGTGGCAACCACCAAACCCAGACTCGTCTATCAGATTGCCAGATGGAGAAGCGTGATTGGTCACTTCAGAGAACGTCTCCACTGCTCTAGAGTCCAGTGGCGGCGTGCTTTACACCACTGCATACAACGCTTGCATTGCACTTCCTGATGTATGGCTTGGATGCAGCTGATCGCCGTGGAAACCCATTCCATGAAGCTCTCTACGCTGTTCTTGAGCTAATCGGAAGGCCCCATGAACTTTGGAGGTCTGTAGTGATTGTTGGTGACCTCTGTGCACTATGTACCTCAGCATCCGCTGACCCCGCTCCGTCATTTTACATGGTCTACCACTTCTTGGCTGAGTTGCAGTCGTTCCCAATCACTTCCACTTTGTTATAATCCCACTGACAGCTGACTGTGGAATATTTAGGAGGGAGGAAATGTCACAAGTCTAATCTATGTATTTGTATGTAAAATAGAGAACACAATAAGAAGTTTGCACCAGGAGTGGAATAAAGTCACAAGAGAGCAATGTGAGAGCCTGGTGGAGAGATGCCAAGATGCATGAAAGCTGTGATTAAAAATGAGGGTCATTCCACCAAATATTGATATTTGAACTCTTCACATTAGAATTGTGTTTCAAAAATAATTATTTGCTTGATTTCTTTGCATTATTTGAGGTCTAAAAACACTGGCCGTTTTTTGTTATTTAGACTAGTTATCATTTTCTGAAACTAAATGCTGTAAATGTCTATTTTTCAGTAGTTTATAGACTAAAGCAACAATGTTAATTTTACTTGAACACATACCTTACTAAATAGTCAAACCAGAGAAAGTGATACTTTTGCAGTGGTCTCTTCATTTTTCCAGAGCTGTATGTGACGGCTCAGCTGGGTGGTGGTAGGTTCAGTCTGAGGGCCTCAGTCTGAGGCTGAACTGAACACTGTTGTATCTGATGAGGTGGTGAGACAGGGATGAGGAGGAAACGATGCTGCCCTCTGCTGAAAGAAATCCAGACATGCACTCTGCAAGAAACAGAAGGTTTGAGAGCCATGTGTTTCCACATACAAGCTCCAAAAACGTTGTCCTCTTCATGAAGTAATGCTAATCACAGCTCTGTACCCAACGAGAATAAAAGAGTGAAAATAAGCTCCTCACTGACGACAGTAAAACAAACCAGTTCATCAACACAGTGCATCAAGTGCCTTTACATCTCAACTCATACCGATGTAGTCATAGCTTTCTTTTTACGGTCCTCACCACATTTCTCTTCATCAGGAGTGAAAATGTTCTATCACAGGGCTATTTAACTGTAGTGTGAAAAGTAAATTACGTAAGAAACTAAATCAAGCTGAATTATGCGACCGTTAAACTTCAACTCCAGTTGATTACAGACATAAAAGAACAGCCAAACTAAGCGACAGTGAAAAACCAAAATGTATTAGATTACATTATATTTTATAATTTCTGAAAATAAGCTGCATTTTAAGCTGCAGTGATGCATCACTAGACCAGTTACTGATAGGATGCCACCTGTGCAACAAGTCCAGTCGTGAAATGTCCTCACTCCTAAATATCCCAGTCAGCTGTCAGTGGGATTAGAACAAAGTGGAAGCGATTGGGAACGACAGCAACTCAGCCAAGAAGTGGTAGATCACATAAAATGATGGGCGGGGTCAGCGGATGCTGAGGCACATAGTGCAGAGGTCACCAACTTTCTGCAGACAATCACTACAGACCATTCATGGAGTGGGTTTCCATGGCAAACAGCTGCATCCAACCCATACATCAGCACGTGCATTGCAAAGCGTCGGATGCAGTGGTGTCTTCATGTACTCACTTTGACAGACATACTTCTTCACTATTTCACTGGTCGAAGTGAAGTTGAGGCTGCAGAATAAACATCCCGACAAAGAAACACAGAGACACGGTTTAAGTTTTAGGAAATATCTATTTACAGGAAATACAAATACAGTAAATATAAACATTTAAAGACCATAAGCCTCAACATTTATTCCAAAAAAAAAAAATATTTAAAAAGTTACAATACATTTACATCCATTTCATTTTAAAATATAATAAAATAGTACAATTTAAAGCATATTGGCAGCCTCTCTTTTTTTGGCGTCAGTGTTTGTCGCTCGCAGACGATAACAGTTTTAGCCAGAAGACACTCTCTGGTTGATTGTCCCAGCAGTGTCGGAACAAGTGCTTCAGGAAGCTTAGGACAGGCTTTTCTCCACGGTGCACGCACAGAAGCTCTCGTAAAAATGTTCGCCGCTGTCAGAGCTTTGGGTGGAGGCCGCCCGTCCGGTTAAAACAGTCGGCCATTAAAAACTCAGTAGTGCTCCATCACAAGCGCCGGATGCTCCGCTTGCTGCGAGTGCCTGGAATGATCGGTGTGGTCCTGTCGGTGGGGAGGTGGGTTCGGGGGTGCACCACCCTGCAGGGGGTGGAGCCATGGAAGGCCTCTTGGCAGTGGGTGCAGAAGTCGAAGCGACAACTGAGGCGCGTGCACTGGGCCCTCTGAACCTCGGGCGAATGCGTCGCTGGCGAGCCGCAGCGCCTGCACGGCCGCAGAGACTCGTGCTGCTTCAGACTGCTGGCGGCCTGGACGGAACCATAAACACATCACACGTTTGTTCAAGTCCAAATGTACGCAAATCTGATCTCCTTGCAGTTTCATGTATGAGCTGCAGTAGCACGATTCAGCGAGTGATGACTTTAATACTCGGGCCAGTAATAAAAAACATTATTTTCTACTAGTATTAAAAAAAAAAGTAAAAGAAAAACTATTATAGTCATTAAATGATATCCTACAGTACAAACTCCTCTACACAGATACAACCACACAGTCAAGATATAACCATGCAAAATATAAATAGAAAATAGAAAAGAAGTCCATAGTACACTCCCATATAAAATATACACTGGATCAAAATTAAATTTGACCCTATCATCAAGACCCTGTGGCCTTTGTGACCTCTATCATGTTGCCTGTAGCTGTCCATTACTTTCAATATATCACACAAGTGTGCATCCCTCCATAGAAGAAAGGGGAAGAACTAAATCAATAAAGGAAATTTGATGCTGATTGCAGGCTCTGATATGTACCCATGTGTCCTTTGTCACGTTTTTCACGCTTTAAAGACCCAATATGTAAATTAGTGATAAAGTGAATAATCAGTTATGCACAAACGCTCACCTGGATGTATTCATTGAAGCGTGTACATCGGGGGTTGGACTTGTTGCTTTTCTGAGGGAGAGGAGTCCGTCTGGATGAAGCAGAAGAAGATGATGATGGAGTACTTGAGGTCGCCATGGTCTGCATGCAGGACAACACAACTCTGGACACCGGGTCTCTAGTCAGAAGACAAGCCCCCTGTCTCAGAGAGCTCTTTGACTCCTAAATAATAAAAAAAATAAAAAGGAAACATTAGAACATTAATATTAGAACAGTTGCCTGAATTAATTCCTTTTTTTTAAACAAAAGGGAAATTTAGATATTAAAGAGTTCAAGAGTTCCTCGTCTTAGAAATTGGAACACAAGTGGAACGAAAAGCACGAGCCAAATCTGAAGTGAAGTATTATAAAATAGGTATATGGCCATGGTTTCAGTTCCACATTCGACATTTTCTATGCTGCACTGATGCTGTGTGTCGCATGAAATGTAATGTAATGGTGTGTAAGTCCTGCAGTGAGGTTGCTGCTCTTTCACATGTTGCTAGCTGACTATCAGGACTTGGCTTGTTGTGTCGGTTAACATAAAAGCCATCCACAACAACTGGCAACATCAGGGTCTGGAAGGGTTGTCCCATTCCAACCACTGTTGTAACTCTGTTCTGGTGGGCACCACAGAGGAAGGGTAGGGGTAGAAATAAGAAATGGGACTGCATGTTGGGTTTTTGTCTGTGAAGATGTAGATTGTTGAATGTTTGACTAGAATCCCACTGATGGGCAGGGGCACCAATATGCCAAACTCTTACATAACTCAGCTTGTGTTTGTTCACAGCCAGTACACTTGTGCGTTCCTCACCCTGATCGCCTGCTCGGCTCGTTGACATCTGCTCAGAGTGGCTGTATCCTCACTGATGATACTCCTCCACGTCCTGCTCACCTTCTTGCAGCTGAGAAACACGAGGAATGTAGAAGAAAAGAATATTATCATCAATGCATTTCCCTTTAAACCTTTACTTCCATACACATTAAAAAAAAAAAAAGAAGAAAAAAAGGGTACACACAATAAGTGAAAATAGTTTTAATCTTGCTTTAATCTGAACCAACAACTACGTGTATCAGCTTTGGGGATTTATTCCCATTACCCAACTTGTTTTCTCTTGAAGATGTAAGTTAATTTTATTGTGTGCAGCAGTTTGCCGTTAGGCTGCTAAAACACAAGTCGCCATCTTTAATACGCTTGAAAACCGGAACAAAGTTGCTGAGCGTTCATGTGAATCTGAAGCCTCCACTTATAGTTTACCTGATGAGGTCCATGTCTCCCAGCAGGACCAGGATGTTGGTCAGGATGCTTTTCATGTTCCTGGACAGCAGACATGAAAACACGTCGACGTACTCGCAGCCCATCTGGCCTCCAATCACCCGATCCAACAGATGATCCTCTGCTACCTTAGTGACGATGCTCCAGTCGTACCTGAGACACATGCGATTCACTTATTTTCTCAACATGTTATAGTCATGCATGACTGAGGTGCCAAATTTCTCTTTCATGCAGACAGATTGTGTTTTAATCCGAGCTAGACCACAGAATATTGAGTTAAAACAGATGCATTTCATATTTTCTTCAAAACGTGTGGATTTAGAAAAGGGATTGATAATAAATATCAGGAAAATCAACTGATGAATGTTCAATTTGAGAGATAAAAACTTGGCGGAGTGGTAGAATGAGTGTTTAATTCATTTTCCCTTTTACAATTTTGATATTTGTAAGATGTAGAAAGATGCTACGACACAATTCCTCTAAATGCAGACTAAGAACTGCTCCCTTCTTGTGTGCAACATTGTTGTGTAATGCCTTTGTGGTCAGCTATAAAGCCACAGCATGAGTCTGTATTCTTACCTCTTATTCTTCTGATAACTCTTGGCAAGCTCTTCACACACAGCCCGCTGGAACTTCAGTATCGGCAAGTTGGGGTCGCTGTGACGGTTGGACGGGGTGGATGAGTACGCTGCTGTCCTCCTCTTATGACGATCCACAGGCGTGGAAGATTCCACCAGAGACACCGGACTTCTTGAGTCCGTCCTCGCCAGACATTTGAAGGGAGAATTATTTGGCGATATTTGACGTGGAGCATCAGCAGGAGGCAGTCGTGTGTCGGTGGGTCTTTCCCGGAGGTGCTCGTCCTCTTCATGGTGATCATCATTCTGACTGTTTTGCAGAGACAGATAGCCACTGTCCTCAAACACTTCATCCAGAGTCCTGTCGTGGTCCCTGGCGGTGCTGTTTTCTTTGTTGTGGACTGCTCTGGTGTTGTTGTTGAAGGAGAACAACACTGTGGTCACTCCTGCGGGTGGACACTGAGGTTTGATGGGGGTGGGCTCCTTCACTGGGGAAGCTTTAAGGTGAAACACCCTGGACTCCGCAGAAGCGTTTTTCTCCACTTTGTTGGCCATGGCAGCCTCGTAGCTAGGGCACTTCATGATGACTTTCTGATAGTTAAGCATACACACTGTGCAGTGTGTGGAATCCTGGATAAAAAGGAGACAAGTCAGGAGCTAACGTCAGGATTTAAATAGTGGAAGTGGCCGTGAAGCCTGCATGGAGACAGTCACCGGTCGGTGCAAGTCACCGATAATGGAAGGGAACTAGTACGTTCCCCGACACGACAGGAAGAAACAACACATGACTATAATGCTCATAAACTGTTAACATAAACGTTGCATATTAGTTGGGAGCTCTTCTGACGAATATTTTTCGAATAATTGATTTTGGCGCGATGTAGCGAAATTTGGCGGAAACGTAGCAGTGACGTGATGATAGCCAGCCTTCAGCTTGCGGTATTTTAATGCATGCATTCAATTAGCGGGGTGCTTTATAAAACGACTGGGGTGAGATTATCTGTTTCACATTAAGGGCTAAATGCTCCATGTCAAATAACGCAACATTGCTGACATGCATTTACGCGCGTACAGTGGGGGTACGTGAAGTAGCTTGTACCGAAGAAGCTAGCCAACTCTTACGGAATTAACTTTATATATAACGTTACTCAAACTATGAGTACTATACTCCGGAATGCAACAGTTTTGGTTGGTGTTGATCTGTTAGCAGATATGTAATCCCCCACGCCTGTTGACCGACTAACTAACCCAGCACTAACGTTCCCCGGCTAGGTTAGCTAACATTGCTGACGAAACATCGCAGTCTAATATTAGCATTTCTGACTCTAAAGGATATTTAGTGGAAATGCTTACCTTATGTTTGTTAAAATCGTTATCCAAAGCAGATTCTGGATTCCCTCCTTTTAGCCGCTGTGCTAACGTTGCGCTGACATCCGCTCTGTCCAAATGAAATGCTCCACAACTGAAAACCAGCCAGTAGCTGAATCTATTTGAAATCCGTGCGCAAAAGGCATAAACCAATCACAACTAAGCGGGGGTTTGTACCTTTAAACCACCGACCAATGGGAGCGGAAATTTCAACACGTTTGCTGTAGTGATGTCAGCGCGCAGTTGACGTAGTTCCGCTGGCATTTCCTAACCGACGTGAAAGGCTGTGGAAAATCTACATAAACATCATAGCTACAATACTGCAGTATCTGAAGCTAGCAAACGTCAGCCGAATGAAATAATATGCTTCACTAAAGTATAAGCATGAATATTGAAGAGGTTTTGGACGGCAAAAATCAAAGTATGTCTATAGTTTAATATTGCGAATGCAGTTCATGGCAAATCGACATGATTGCGGTCACGTAATATACACTTGAATAGCATTTATATACGGAAATACAATATATTTTATTGTACCTTTTTAAAATAGTGCAAACTGGTTATTAGTTGAATGTTCTTTACAAGTGTATATATACATATATTATTATTTGTATGAGGACCTCAAATTAATGTGATATGTCATTGGAAGGGGTCAATAGTAGTAATGAACCACAGTGAATTTATTAAAATAAAAATTTGAATTTCCAGCTCTCCTGGGATTTCTTGTTGAGCTTCTTCCTTGTAACTTTTGTTCGAGGGAAAGAGCAGAAAGCTGGGCTTTTCACAGGACAGTTCAGTTCACACCCCTGCAAGGAATGTGTGAAGTGGCCCTTTCAATGAAACCAGACAGGGGAGAAGTTGCAGAATTTGGAGACAGTACTTGCTGTATTTCAACTTGATGACCTGGAGAGCATCTTGTTTCCCAAGATGAAAAAGGGTCCAATTCCTCACCCAAGTCATCAACAACTTTTATTAAGGTGTTTCAATATATTGATATTCAATACACCAAGTAAAATAGGGAGATGAGAAAACCATTCCAGGCCAGAGACAGAACATGTATATAGGGGCGGGGATGCCATCTGAGACCTGGCGTTAACATCTTTGCATCCTGAAGTGCTAATATTCTTCTTCTTCTTCTTCTTCTTCTTCTTCTTCTTCTTCTTCTTCTTCAGGGATTATTGGTGATTAGCAAACAACGAACAGACGCATTACCGCCACCAATTGGTATGGAGTATGGATCAGGATCATTATTTTATAAAACAAATTACATCTAAAGAAAACGGGCTTATGTTTTCTCTATAATAGTAATAAGTCTAAGATATCAAAATAGTATTTGATACTACCGAGTGGGCTTTCTGGTTTGAACGAGTCAAATAATGACGGGTGGGAACCAGCGGGTGAACTCGTTAGCCTGCTGTAATTTTGTCTGCAGAAGAAGATGCTTATTTACTGCGCATGCGCCTCGCATTCAATATGTCTGCGCCCTTCAGTAAGGTGGGAATGGAACACTATTTTATGAAAATGATTGACAATCAGTTGCTAGACAGTCTGCAGACAATTTATGAGTGAAACTGGCTATCGGCACACCGGTGTTAACAGGATACATCTAGTAGAGGCGTTCGGCCGTTTGTTGTTTGTTGTTAAATGGCACATTAGCTAACTTAGCTTCAAACCCCAGGGTGAGTTTTTTAACTTTATTTTAGTCGACTGTTCCCTTCTGACTAGAGTCAACCATGTACCAAAGCCAAGTCACACCGGGGTCTGTTTATTCTGCCACACAGTCGAGTATTTAAACATATTCTTACACCATGGCTTACAGAAGAGCTGTCAGCCTTCTGCCCAGAGGAAATGAATGTGTCTTTAGTCTGTGGGGGCCTCGTTTTCAAAAATCACCAAATGTCATCAGGCAAGCAGTCACATTTCTTGCCGATAATCACTGTGGCAGAACCACCAGAACTCTTCACACCGGTACACCATCAATGGTGGCCAAGCTCCTGTCGGTGGATGAGCTGTTTGCCAAGAGCTCTCTGCAGAAACACCTCAGGAAGATGGAGGCCGAGTACAGTGCTTGTTTGAGGGCAGCCAGCGGCAGCGTGACAGAGGAGCAGTGCAGCGAGGACGAACTGAGGGCCAAGAGGACCAAAGTGACCCTGCTGGCCCCTCTTATCCAGACCATCAGAGAGCTGGAAACCAAAGAAAAAGAGATGGCTGAGACCGAGACGCTCCTGAAAGGTGAGCCTTTATCCCGCTGCTGCCACACAAAGACGAGATGTAGTCTGACAGGGAGTATTTGATGGAATATCTGCAATGTACATATAGATGAGGGATGCAGTTCACTGAGCCGTTTCTCATGAAACTAAATGATGGCACAATGAACTGATACGTGCTTGATGTTCAAAATTATATTTTAAATTGACAAATGGCATATTAACAAATCATATTTGTAATTAATTCATGGTACAATTCAAACAAGATAAAAACAATGTGTCGCTCACTGTTGACTACTGTACATATTCAATCTGAAATAAGGTCCCATGGGTAACAACGGAAGTTGAGGCAAATGGATGGATACCACTGTGTGAATATTTTGGCAAACTTTCTGACAGTAAAGAGATTTGTATCGTCGCATCACACAACGGCATTTTTCTCTATGCTTTTTGTTTCTCCTCGCAGATGAAGACGCAGCCCTGCGAGAACTGGCGGAGCTGGAACGTGATGGATGTTTGCAAGATATTCAAGATCTTAGACAAAAGGTGGAACTGTAACTTTTCATTTTGTGCGACCGCAGCATAAAGGAACAGAACACAAAGGAGGGTTTAATAAGGATATATTTATTTATATAGCACGTATCAAAACAGCTATAAAGTGTTTCACATAAAAACAAATATAAACACAGCAATAACAAAATAAAATGACTGAAAGAGGTAAAAACTACTATTTTTAGCTGATAGAAGATCTGTGATATCTTGAGTTGTCACACCATTAAGTGGCCTGGAAGTAATTAAAACAACTTTTTTTCAACATAATGGAAGTCAGTCTTAAGAGGCTGAAATCAGGCTGATGATGAAAAAAAAACCCAACATGTTTGTACAAGCTTAGTAATGTGCTGTTGAAAGTCTTACAACAGGCTCGATGTAGTCAGACAGTTAGCCAGTAGATGGCAGTATTTGAGTGTTACAGTTATTGAATTGCCAATCACATTTTTATTGTTTATCTTTCTGTCTAATGAACCGGCTTCACCAATCAGATCCTGGATCTGTTGCTCCCTGAGGAGGAGGCCGATCTGAGCGACCTGGTCCTGGAGGTGACAGCTGGGGTCGGCGGTCAGGAGGCCATGCTGTTTACCGCTGAGGTCTGGAGCTACTTCCTGTTCCTTATAGTCTTTATTTCATATTATATTTTTATAATTATACCTGGAAAAGGGAGTAGCAACAAATTTTACATCAGGATGTCAGTAGGACCTTCATGAAGAGAATGAATGAATCTTTGTCTGTATTTACATGCTGTCTCATCTAAAAAACTGTGGGTCTGTAAACATGAAGTTTAATGTTCAGTCTGCGTCTGAGCCCCCATAGTTTTTTTTTTAAATTGTATTTCTAACGTCCTCTTACCAGTCACTTTTATTGTTTTATTGTATTACGATCTGTTTTATTGCCGTTTAGGAATCTTTTATGTCTTTAATTGTGATAAGGCAGATCATAACCCATCTGCCTTATCTGGAAAGCACTCTCAGTCAACTCCTGTGTTTTTAAATGTGCGATATAAATAACCTGACTTCACTTGACTTGACGTGTCTGCTCTCCTGTGAAGGTGTTTGACATGTACCAGGGCTACGCTCAGCACAACAGCTGGTCCTTTGACGTCCTGGAGCACATGACCAGCGAAATAGGTCAGTCATTCTGTATCTCCAAAGAAAAAACAGCTCAAATGATAAATAAATGCATTTTAAAATCGTCATAGATCACCTCCCCGGTCATATTGTGCACCTATTTAACAATATGTGCCGTTTTTGTATGGCAGCCCAGACGTCACACATGCAACAAAACCTGTCCAAGTAAAACAAATCATCAAGGTTATTGCTCCTCCCTCCCATCATTTGTATGACAGATGTTCTCCACTTAAAACCTTACTAAGGACTTTAAATATTCTGTCAATACCATAATAGTGGCCTTTTTTAACATTACAGCAAGACGTCGAACAATTTAACAGCATTAACAAATACAATCATTAAGACAAGTATTGTATAGTCCACAACAACAGTTTATATTGAAGTGGGAGGTTGAGATGTTCAGTGTTTCTGGCCTGATCCTGGCCTGATCCTGGCCTGATTCTGGCGTGTTTCTCACGTGTTTCTGACCGACCAGGTGGACTACGTCACGCCTCAGCCAGCATCAGCGGCCCTCAGAGCTACAAGAGGATGAAGTTTGAGACCGGAGTCCATCGAGTCCAGAGGGTTCCCAGGACTGAGAAACAGGGCAGAATGCACACCAGCACCATGACTGTGGCTGTTCTGGCCCAACCCACCGAGGTACATGACGGGGGGATGTTCTCCTACAGGAATCCATCACATTAATTACAAAAACAAACAACTGCAGGAGCATCTTGTTTCCCAAAAGGAAAACGTCACCCACATAGAGGTTATGATTTTAATATGGGACAGGATTTTTTTGTATTTACTAGAGAGAATATTGTAAGTCTCTGATAGTGTGTTATATGAGAGATATGTCAATAGTCATTTTAATTACATGGATAAGTAAGTTTAATAACTACCTAAATAGTGATGATACAAAATGTATTATCATCATCATCATCATCATTGCCAATAAAATTAATAATACGTATGGAAAGGAGAAATAAAACTAAATTATGTTAAAAATAACCTTGATCAAGTAACATACATAACTGAATAAATCAGTCAAGTCACAATTTATTTATAAAGCACATTTAAAGTGCTGTACAATTGCAAAAGCACAACAGAGTTAATCACAACACTACAACAAACAATTAAAACAACACAAGGGATAGTAGTCAATTTAAAACAGATTTAGATTAAAAAGAAGGAATAAAAAGAGAGTAAAAAAGAGAGGGAGAGAGGGAAAGAGAGAGAGAGAGAGCCAAGATTGCTTGCTTTAGCTGGGAGTGAACGCCAAGGAGAAAAGATACGTTTTTCGGAGTGTTTTAAATGTTCAACAGACTGTGCAGCTCTAACACAGAGAGGTAGGCTGTTCCACAGCTTAGGAGCCGCAACTGAGAAGGCTCTATCTCCACGAGTGGAGAGTCTGGACCTGGATACTGCCAGGAGCAGCTGGTTAGATGACCTAAGTGCCCTAGCAGTGGTGTGCAACTGTACAAGCTCAGATAAATAAGGTGGTGCTAGACCATTCATACATTTAAAAGCAATTAATGCAATTTTAAACCGAATCCTAAAATTAATAGGCAGCCGCATTTTGAACAACCTGCAAGCAGCGCAGTGCTTTCTGGTCAAGGCCAACAAACAAGGAATTACAATAATCTAAACGAGATGTAATAAAGGTGTGAATTAATCTCTCAAATATATTTCTTGAGAGATAGAATTTTATCAGTCAATTAATAATAATAAAAAATAATAGCTATGTTCTTACCTGTAGCACTTTGATCATAGCACTGTTGTTCTTAAGGTATGTTTGCTGAACAGCTACTACTTTACTCAGATGAGGACCCAACACTTGTTTCTATTTTTTAGCTCTTACTTTATCAGCAATGATATGTTGTGGTTTCTTTCTTTCTTTCTTTTGACAAATGTACTTATTGTAAGTCGCTTTGGACAAAAGCGTCTGCTAAATGCCCTAAATGTAAATGTAATAACAGAGAATGAGTGATGGATTGAAGAAAGTGGGGGCCACGTTGAACGATAAATAATGACTGTTTGTGTTTTCCTGTCAGATCTCTTTCACAATAAACTCGAAGGATCTGAGGATAGAAACTAAGAGAGCGAGCGGAGCTGGAGGTCAACATGTCAACACCACAGACAGTGCAGTCAGAATCGTCCATCTGCCGACAGGTAAAATAATATATATTAATAACCATAAACTCCTTGAGTTGTAACAGATAGAAGATACTGTAAGCTATACAATACTTTTAATGTAGCTTCTTAAACAGTGACACATGAACGGACTGAAAGTGTTGTGTATATACAGTATAGAGACATCTTTACATGTAAATACGATACATAATCATGGATATCCATTCCATATTTATTGTGTTGTACTTACAGAACACCAGACTTTCATTTATTTTTATTGTTATCCTAACTTTTACTTCTTTGCTTTATGTACTTTTAAGCAGATTGTAAAATATGCCAAAAAAATGTATTCAAACGTATTGTGCATGCATTTTTGGCCAAATAGAGCTGATTATAAGGCTTAGCAGAAATCCACACGATAGTCGTTCATTAAGGTTTTTAATGACATTTATAAATGTAGGAAGTATATACAGGAGGTTTTTTCACATAAACATAAAATGTTTTTTTCTTCATCTTGTTAACCACAGACTTTATTTCAGGCATCTAACCAAGAACACATTCAAAAGACACTTTGACTTAGAGACAACAGGAAGTGTAAAAATGCTGAATATGAAGAATAGGACCTAATATTTGAATTCTGTGTGTGTGTGTGTGTTCATTAGGTGTAGTTGCAGAGTGCCAGCAGGAACGGTCCCAGATAAAGAACAAGGAAAAAGCCATGAAGGCTCTGAGAGCAAAGCTGTACAGCATGAAGCTGGAGGAGGAGACCAGCAAACGCTACAACCAGCGTAAAATACAGGTGGGCAGCAGTGAAATACCGTATAATGTCATCCATTTAATTTAATTTGCACACAGGGCTGATGTATGTAGTATATAGTATGTTATCCTATGTTTATATTGTATACTGTAGTTGTAGTTTGGTATATTCATAGCATAATCTATTATATTATTTATATTGTGTATTCTACAGATAATTTGCCAAATTTGGGATCAATCAATCAATCAATCAATCTATTTATCTAGCTATCTACACATTCAAGCATAATATAAATTACCGGTGTGAAAAGTGATCCACAGTCATCCAAGGTTCAAAAGATTTTTTTTACATATCCAGGACACTGAATTTCACTGTAAACTCAAAATTAAATGAATTATTAAAAAGCTCCACACATTTGGATTTTTGCAGGTGATTTTTCATGTTGTTAGAAAAATTAAAAGGATTGCATGCAAAATAAAAGTAGAATGTACATTTTTAACAACCTTTTTAATGTTTTACATTCCATATTTTAAAACCTAAAAGAAGAAGAAACGTTTAGGCCTTGGTTTTCTATCTCCTTCAGATTGGCACCAAAGGCCGATCAGAGAAAATTCGAACCTACAACTTCGCCCAGGACCGCATCACAGACCACCGTATCGGCATGACGCTGCACGACATCAAGAGCTTTCTGCTGGGAGAGGATCTGCTGGACGAGATGAACTCCTCGCTGCAGGAGTTCTCCGACCAGGAGACGCTCACTGAGCTGCTGGGAGAAAACAACCAGGAGGGCTCATGAGTTTGGATCTGATGGGATGGGAGCGTCCTGCTAAACACTGTAAAATGGGAATTCCTATTGTGGTTGAAATTCTGCAAGACAAACTGAGGGAAATGACCACGATGGATTATGTGGGTGACCAAGTCTTAATTCTCCTGTCATGCAGACATGCAGGAGTGACGAGAACGACTATGGAGTGAGCGTAACATATCGTTACCAATCAGCCAATTGGGCGTTTGCAGTGAGAAAGCTTATAAATAAGGTCATGGATAATATGTGTGCTATCACAGCTTCAAGTCCTCGTTCAAAGCTGCTCTATCTCGCCGCAAGACGGTCCTCTCTGATGGGGGAACTGCAGAAACGGACAGAACGTTTAACACAGATGTATTTCAAATCATATGTAAATGTTGATTTTAAAAGATAAAGACCTCAAAAAAGAAATAATTGAGACGCCCTTTAAACGTCACATTTCATCTCACCAATCAGCTGTGAACAGCCTCCACTCCTCTGGGCAGACTTTCCACAAGAACCTGGCTTCAGGTATTTGCTCCCATGCAGCCTGGAGAGCATTAGTGAGACACGATAACGTGATCTGAGCCTACATGAGGATCTGCATTCCAGTTCATCCCAAATGTGTTGGATGGGATTGAGTTCAGCTCTGTTCAGGACGGTCAAGTTCTTCGTATGGCTGCAACTAATTACTATTTTTATGATTAATATTGTTGAATCGTTTGCATTTTCAGAAAACGGTTTTAAAAAAAGCCCAAGTTTACTTATTCAAATGTTTTGTTTGCCCAAACAACTGCCTACAACCTAAAGGTATTTCACTTAGACTAATGAGCAAATATTCACAGGTGAAAAGCTGGAGTTGTTACAAAATGCACATTTAGGGGTTTATTTCACCACTTTGTCCGTTTGTGTCTGTAGGTTTCTCCGATAATCACCAAAGTTACCATTAGAAAGTGCTACATTAACATATTTAAACAGGCCATTTCAGAAAGCTTGTAATACAAAAAAAAACCTGATTGTCTTAATGTCAGTAATAAACTAGGGAAGTTTCATGTTAGTAACTATTCAAGACGTTTACAGTGTCACATAAAAAAATATATAATTTTTTTTAGAAGAGCTCCAAACAATTAAAACAGTCCCGAAACCAAACGTACACTGACGTTTGTCCACGTACTTATATTGCAGTTTCTCCTTTTTCCAGGAGGAAAGCTGCTTTTAATTGAAGAACTACATCACCCACAATGCTTAGAGCACCAAGCTTGATTAATAGAGTGTAGAAACCTCGTTCTACTCCGCTTGCCCACTCTCACCGTCCAGTCGACTCATATTCAGCTTGCCAGCTCCAGCGCTCCCGTTAGCTAGCTAATAAGAGCCTAGCAAGCCATCCTCACTGAGGAAATTATGTGTTGACACCTCAGCTGTATGTCGTTTTGCTGAATAATTCGTTTGGTAAAATGAATTTGCGGTTTTCCCGCGTCAACTCGCCTCCTAGAAGACATAATTCCATCTGTAAAGTGCGCTTTTTCACTTCGACCTCGGTAGCTGAGCGGGTTTAGCAAGTCGATTCCGTTTTGACAAGACTAGCTCATCTGTCCGCCGCTGCTGCTCCGTGAAGACGGGGGAGGAGGGCGATTTGGACAAAGCCAGTCAGATGTTGGACGGTAAAAATATCATTGGAACTAAAACGTTTTTGATTTTTTTCACACCTTGTTGTGAAATTGAATCATCAAGCTGATCATCTGTCGTGAAAGTGCCAGGGATAAGGGGAGGAGTGAGGTCTATTTTTGGAGGGCGAGAGTTCGGATCTCGCTCCTAAGGAAGGAGTAGGGGTGTGCGGTGGAGGAAGACCCGCAGAGAAGAAGGGACGTAGGGGCGAGAAAAGCCTGATGCCAGTGATGGCAAACGAGCCGATCATCCTAAATGTCTATGATATGGTAAGAAATATGGGTGTTTTATTACTTCTTCGTTACTTTTTCCAAGTACTTCGGTTCAATAGTATATTGATTTGACCATGTCAACAATGGGACGCATCGCCAAACTCAATTATAAAAAGGGGCGATTTATATTCTCGCAGTTATTCAAAGATGGTTGTCAAATGCATCAAGTACATTTCCAAATAGTTATTAACCCACTCTTCAATTCGGCATACATTCACAACACCAAACTATGCTAATTGTGACGCAATTTCGCCTTTGCTCCACCTTTTCCAGCAAAGTACACAATAGGACTCAGCATAGAGATGCTGCACAACGTTTACATGACATGAAGTGCTTTGGGGATGGGTTTTCACTGTTTGTGTCATGCTTGAAGCGGTTTAAACCAGAGCTTTGTTGGTGTGTTCAGTGCAGTCCAGGCAGCACTAGAAGACACCTGGAAACCAGTGTTTTCTAATGGGGCAGCAACTTTAACACAAACCCATCACACTGGTTCACTCGTCTCACTTTATATTGGGTTTCAATAATCAGGACTGGAGCAAAACAGTCCTCGTTGGACTTGTTTTGCTGCTGTTGTGATAACAGCATAGCGACATTTACAGTTGCAGTGGAGTCACACTTTCTTTATATGCATTTATTCGTGTCAGTCTGTGAACAAAACAGTCTCACATTTTAGGATTTCAGTTCACAAACAGGAAAGTGTGTGACTACAAGTAAACTGACTGAATTTCACCCAAACTGCATTGCTACGTGTGTGGCTCTGTTACAGTATGAGCCAGTGGTTCAATATGAGTCACTATGTTGTCACTGTGTAGTAGTGAGTCAGATAACTGATCTGTTGATGAATCATTCATTCATATGGGTCCCTTGTGGTAGACAGATTTCATGTACAATGGGCATTGTCTTGTTGTGGGTAATAAAACAAGCGGAGGCATGGTTTTTGAGATAATAGCTTGGCGTAAATGTCCTGACGTTTGTCCTTTTTGTGTACCCACAAGTGTTTGATCCTTTTAAATCCTTGTATACATTTTAAAGGTCCAGATGATGTCGGATAGATATTTGATGTGCAGGCTGGTCTCCTTTTGACGTGGATTACGTTTATTCTCGACTTAAGTCCATGTAGGGAGGAGGTCTGGATGGTGGACAGGTCCAAAAACACAGGACTCTCCTCCTGTTTAACATGTATTTTGAATCTAATTTACTGCTGCTGTGTTCCCTTTAAGCTGATGTTCAATATGTTGTCACAGGCCTGAGGTCTGAAGGTTGAAGGCTGTTTTTAAATGCATTAACACTGAGAGCTACCAAGTGATTACACACTCCTTTGAGTTCAGAGTTGTTCATTTACAATCATCATCTACAGTAGCATAACACACCGTGTGGAATCGGGGCTTTTAGAAGTGCACATTTATTCCCACAACTACACTACTTGTTCCGTCCTTCCTCAGCCATTGATTCACGCTCTACTTTCCTTCCTTCTTTCCTTCCGTCATCTCCCTCCTCCCTAACTGCTCTTTCTTTCACATCCTCGTGTTTTCCACTTGACTTGTTGTCCACGTTAGTTTCTGAAGAGCTTTTATCTCGGTCTCGCTTCCTTCTATGTGAGCGGCTGCAGGGGCTGCGGCGCACTTTCACACGCAAAGCATTACAGAAGCTATTCATATCTAACACATATGTACCTTGAATTTACAGTAACGGTCCCTCTGCTGCTTTCTGTTCCTTGATTCGCTGGTTTATTGAGGATCTCGGTGTGTGTGTGTGTGTGTTTTAAATGAATGTGGTTGTGTTTTGCGTGCAGATGGACTCACACACCCATGCATATTTTTGGTGTTTGTGTGTTTTTGTGCATGCTACTGTGGGAACAAGATTCTAGTTGAACATAATGAGGCGATGGCATTCATTCATTCCTCCACTTCAACACTTACTCTGTCTAGAAATGGCATTAATCTTCTCTTTTAACTCTTTGTGTATTTCACAAATGGATATATAAGCTGATATTAGATGCATCTTATTTGTTATCACGTTAGACTAATAAAACCCTTGCAATTCAGAAGCTGGAACAAGAGGACATTTTGTATCATTTGTTAAATGCCCAAAAGGTTGATTTCAGTTCTATCAAAATGGTTGCTGAATAACTTGTAAATTGACTAAGTGTTCCAGTCTAGTAAACAGACGTATTGTTCCCCAAGGAGGACATTTTCGCCCAGTACTGTACCACCTGATACATACATTGGCACACACAGTAGAAAAACTGCACAAAACTACTATATTGGCAAAAATAAGCTAACAAGCATTAGCAAAGTGCTACGTGCTACATGCTACAAAGAATGTGCTTTTGAAGCACAGCTGTGTGTTTCTGGATGACGCTGAACTCTCGACAGATTCTTAAGTCATCAGATGCTCCGAACAGGGCAACTTATTCATCGTCTGGCTGTTTGTCTCGGAGGAAGTCAGGAAGCTGCAGAGATGAGATAACAGCAGAGGTCAAGATTGTGGCGACACACACCACAGAATCGCCACCACCATCTCAGATGTTCACGCCATGTGATGAACTGTGGCAATGTGTCGGGGGGCCGAGGGGCGCAGCA
The DNA here is from genome assembly GCA_029853015.1 of Chelidonichthys spinosus. NCBI lineage: Eukaryota > Metazoa > Chordata > Actinopteri > Perciformes > Triglidae > Chelidonichthys > Chelidonichthys spinosus. Next base: position 5,352,305 of record CM056832.1, on the reverse strand, counting down.
TGGCAACCAGAGCATCTGTCATATATCTGCCTGCCCTCTGCTCTAAGACACTGAACATTAGCTCAACAGCCTGGTCACATGGCCAAGGCAGTGCATGTATGTGCACAATCATTTTTGCTAGTTCTTTCCTCATTTACTGGAGCACTTCTGGCATATGACCATAGACTGCAGGAAGTGGACGTAGTCATGGTGACATCACCCGTTGGTTTGTGGACATGAGTTTGCAACCAGGAAATGAAAGTGACCATATATTTGCAGTAGCGCCGTGTCGATCACAAGGTAGACACACTGTAAAGCATACTCCCTTTTATGGTCGATTTGACTCTCAATGGACCCCAATTTACTAAATGAACATCATGGAGGAGAGCCAGAATGGAAGCTAAGCTAACCTAGCTATGACCTAAGGCTACCCCACTACCCAGCATGCTTCTGCCTGTCTGATGTTCAGGAACAGGAAAGTAAGATTGATCCATCTCGGCGTGGCTGTGCCTGCTGCCATGGACTACTACTGTTGATACTATTGCTTCTGTTAATACCACCACTACTGTTAATGCTGCACGAGATTTCTGCCTAAAAGCCTATTAAGGCAGTTTTTTCTCGCCACTGTCGCTGTAATGCTTGACCCCGGGTGTTGTTGGGACTTTGAAATTGTGTTGACTCTTGAAATTTGGAGCGTGTTCTAGTCCTGCTCATTGTGTTAAGTGTCCTGAGATGACTTCTGTTGTGATTTGACACTATAAATAACATTTATTTGAATTGAATTAAGATTGATGAAATAAGACTTTACCCGGCTCATCATTGAGTCATCCCAGATCAAGCTGATAGAGGACAGGACTCCGGTGGGGCGAGCAGTGGACTCTGTGTTTACGTCAATGAGGCTTTGGCGCTCAAACAGAGTCAAAATTGATAGACAATGTTTCCCTGATGTTAAATGCTTTATGTTATGATGTTAGCCAAGTTATGAGCCCTGATCATTGTTTCTGTTGCTGCCGTTTACTTTCCTTCCTGTTGCAAATTTCAAAAAAGGCACTGAAATGTTGTCCCGAGTAAATGGACTACAGCTACATTTCATTGTGCACTCCTATGTAGCATAATGACAATAAATTATCCTGGAAAAAGAGAAATTCCCATTTGTATTTGAGGATCAATAGTCTCACGTGACTTTCGGGAATATCCGTGCAGACGCAAGCACAGACCATTTCTTCTTCCACTATTCCCACTCTGTCCGGTCCTCCCCGCCGCCCTGCTCCCGTCTCTGCTAAGTGGATTTCCTGTCCAGCTCTGAGTGCTTTAGTACACCACTCTAATGAGACGGCATTATCTGCACACCACCTGTCTGCCTGCCAGCCACCAGCGTGGTCTACTGGCTCTGTGAGTGTGTTTTAGGGCATTCGTTTTAACAGGTTCACATAGCCAGGTACTCAGGCTGCTGCCCCAAGAGCATCCGTTATGGATCCACTTCTTCTTTTGTGTCATCTACTTCACAATTGTGTCAAGACGAGAGAAATAAGTTCATGAGTGCACGTTGTAGCAGGATTATTGTTCTCTCTGAACACTGATCCACTGCCAGTGTAGTGTCATGGAGTAAAAGCTGGAAGCACTGCATAGCGTCTGATGTCAAACACGAAGACAACAAGGAAACGCAGATGTCAAGCAGAAGCTCTCCAGTTGTTTATTAGAAATAGGAATTTGTTTACTGGTTAGCTCCGTTAGCTTTGACACAGTTCTTCTTCGCCTTGTTCTATTTAAAATTGAAATGTTGTTATTTTACAATATTTTGGCTGCACTTTTTAAAATAATTATTCCTATATTTATTTAGTTAAGTTGCTGTTGCACTACTGTTTTATACTGTTCTATTTAAAAATGAATGGCTTCCATTTGCTGTATTCATTAATGTTTCACAAAGGGTTTAACCTGAGCCAGGCCTTACCATAATGATAATCATATCACAGTCATGCAGGCGTAGTATGATCTTTTTCTTGTTCTTCTTCTCTTTTAAACACACTGGTATCGGTACTCTGTATCGGCCGATACCCACAGCACGAGTATCAGAATCGGAATCGGGAGGGAAAAATGGTATTGAACATCTCTACTAACATTATTATATAGGATCCCATTAGATTTCGTATTCTGTTATTTGTTCTTCCACACAAGTTGTTTCTGTGTGTTTGTAATTCTTTGTTTGCAGTAAGAAGAAACGCCCTGTAGTTCTGAAATTGATCAAAAATATAACTGCTCAGCCTCTTAACCACTTGCCCTCACATGACCTCGCCTTGCAACGTCATGAGAAGACTGTGAGGGGGGTTTGCTGCTTCTTTTGGCGAAACAAATTGGTATTTTGCTTCCGGAACGTTGGCTGCTCAATATAAACCCTGGGATCAATGAGTAAATGAGCTTGCACAACATTTGAACTTAATCAATTTAACTTTAAGTGCAGTCTGTGAAATTACCATTTTCATAAACCTTACACGAACAGACTCAGCTTAGAAATACATTTAATAGAGTAGACTGAACCACATAACCCACAAAAACATAAACATACCATTCATCATAGCCAGAATCTGTAAGAATAGAGCTCATTGTCACATTTTCAAATTTCCGATGGTCTGTGAACAAGTCATGTGTGACAAACACTAACTAACCACATTCGAGCTTGAATAGTGGCATTTCATCAAAATCACTGTATTCCATATGTCCAAGATATTTTTTATGATTTATGTGTTATGGACTTGTTTGAATTCTCTGTACTTGCAGCCATGACTGTGCCATTTCCACTTGATAGAAATGTGACTGGAATGAAAATCACTGTGAAACTGTTTGAGGTTCAGAAGGTTAATCGCAGGCCAGCAAACACGTGCCAACATTTGGCTCACTATGTGTTTCTGGTTTGCTCGAGAGTCTCAAAGCAGTGAAGCGCACACTAAAGCTAATGGTTGCTAATTATTCTGTCAAAGATTATAATCCCTACATAGCTCGTGGTGCGTGGCAGAGGCACATTTTAACAAGCTTTGAAGTAACGAGGGCTCAGATAATAGTCTTACTGCACCAGCGAGCGGGGGAGTAGCGTACTAAACTAGCAGATTAGCTCACTTAAAATGACCGCCCCCATGACGGTGAGCTAGACAGCTCTTTCAAGTCAATGTGATATTTAAGTAAAATTCAACTTGTGTTTTTTATGGCGATCCACAATCAAATCCTCTATCATCAGATCTCTAGACTTGAAGCAGTCAAGTAAACACCTTTTAAAGCATCGTGCTATTAGCAGCCAATCGTCCTCACTCTCTGCTGATCAGCTGCTGTGAACGCAGATGAAACAAACAACACACCGATACAAGCAGGACTTTATTAAACTCACTTCTTTCAAAGAGGAGATCAGCTGGTGTGAGGAATCATCTGTGCTGCCAGTGGCAATGTTAGAAATGAAATGTGACGTGACTTTCACAGATATTCCTCTTGAAAGGAACCAAACTCAATCCCCCGAAAGTGGACCAACAGAAAATGAATTTGCGTCCACATTGCTTCCACACAGGACACTGTGTTACATTATATAATATTAATGTGAAAATATATCCTTAAAACAACTGGATTTATTCAAGTTTCTGTCATGAGCACATTTCTCACTGAATCATAATCCAACTCAATGCAACCTTCATTAACGTTAGTTGTTAGCATTAAGCTCCTTTACCAATCAGGACTGCTCCCCACCGGCAGCTCCCGAAGAGTTCAATGTGGATTTGCAGTTCACAATGTGGGTTGGCGTCTAGAAAGCGTTTCCATATTGCATATCTTTAAAGGGATAGTTCAGAATTTTGGACATAAGACCTATTTTCCAACTCAGCCGGTGTGTTTCGAGACGTCTGGAGACTTTTTCGTTGAGTTCGCTTGTGCTATGGCTAGCGCAAGTCAAAGTCAGACGTCTCGAACACACCGGCTGAGTTGGAAAATAAGTCTTATGTCCAAAATTCTGAACTATCCCTTTAATGAGTAACCTGCCCATAAGGTTCGACGGTTGATCAGACGGAGCATGGCTGACGGCAAGGTCTCGAGGCCTAAAATGCAATGAGCGAGAGCAAAGTGAATCTGGAGCGTGTTGTATGAATGAATGAAGTGCAACGTGGACTTGAAGTGAACCACATCAGGAGATGTCTGATACGGGAGTTCTTTTGGAGTGTTTACATATAAAGAAAAAAAGCTGACTAACTGTTCTGAATTGGTTTGGAGGGTGTGAAAACACCTTTAGTGAGACATCAGTTTCAATAAAATGATAAGTGGTTGCTGATTTGGGATCGATGTTGGACAAAACTGTTTTTAAGTGAAGATGAAAAGGGACTTGCCATTAAAGCCATTCACTGGCTCCTGCAGCAACATCGAGACATCAGTGACGACAGGAGGCGAGTCATTGTTAATCAAGCTTACATTCTGCCTAGCAACAGTGTGACCAATCACTGCGTAGCTGCAGGATGTCAGATAGACACACCAATGGAAAGATGTCATCAGTTCAGCTGCAGTTATTGATTGGGTGGGCCTTGTATGTGGCCTAATGTTGGTGTATCTCATTACCTTAATGATGCAGTTGTTTCTACGTAAAGGTTAGGTCATACATGTCAGATTAATTCATGCTAATAGACAAATCATTTTCAGTTCATTGATGTAGTGCTGCTTTAGAGCTGAAACAGTCGATGAGTCAATTGAAGGATGTCTACAGTTTTGTTTTGTTTTTTTACTTAAAATGAAGTGTTATTTAGCGGTTCATAGGTGTCGGGCAATCAAAGGTCAATTTACCGGAAAGTTACATCCCTAGAAATTTTTAGAGGACCTTTTTTGAGGGAACAGTCTGGTATGTGAATATCACACAACCGTGATAAAATATATGCTATATGCATTCACAAAGACAAGAAAATGGCAAGTTAAAAATCCCCAAAATGTCCTCCGTGATACACAAGGGTTAATACAATAAATTGCCAAAGATTTTGCTAGTCTAGTCATTACTTAAATATGAAATATTTGCTGGTTAAGGCTTTTTACATAGTGCACTACACAAAATGAGGAACTGCATCACTTTGAACTCTGGGGAATGCAGACGATATCACCATTTTATAGATTAAAGAGTTGATCATTTTCATTTTAAAACATTAATTGCAGACATAAAAGCAGCAACAACAAAAAATAATATGCCATTTTTCCGGTCAAGATGGTTATAAGTGATCTTTTCCACTGTTTTTGTTAGTCCAATATTAATGGTATAATAATTAGAAAAGCAGTCAATAAATAGTGGGCATCTTTCAATGAAAGCACCAAATATAATTTACTGAGTTTCTGTTGATGTTGATGCATTTTCAGAGGAATACTGTATATTTGGCGAACACTCCGTACTTGAATATGTCTTTAAATGCAGCATGATAATAAGACTGTGTCCATTCAGACAGTGTTGAAGATATTGTGTTCACTGTGTGTCTCTGACTCTTTCTGTCTTCAGTACTGGATCAATGAGTTCACCAGCACTCTGGGTATCGGAGTCTTTCACTCAGGGATCGAGATCTATGGAAGAGGTAAGGTTACCCGGAAATATGACACCACGTATATCAGTTGACTTCCTGTGGCTGCAGGGTTTTTTACCCTCAGACCTATGGCTGCATGTCTGGCTAAAAAACATTTATCAGGCACACTTTATACACTTTGTACTGATGTTTTTATATGTTGTGTGTGTTTAGAGTTTGCCTATGGCGGACACCCGTACCCATTCTCGGGGATCTTTGAGATTACACCCGGTGATGCAACCGAACTAGGCGACACATTTAAATTCAAGTAAGTATGAGACATTTGATGTTCGTGTGCACAGTAGTGTTACATGTTATACTGATTACTACTACTTATCCTGCACGGTACTTTAAGTATGACAATGTTTTTAATAAGACCAGTCAACAATTGAAGGTAAAAGAATATTAAAGCAGGACACAAACCGCTTGTCAAAGAGCATGTGTTGTGTTTTATTTTACCGTGTTTCAGAAAGGAAAAGCATTTTGATGGTGAGAGTGACATTCTCTTCACGAACACCACTTCAACACAACACAGAGCGTTCTACAGTTACTGTGGGTGGTGACATAAGAGACTACATTAGCCTACCAGATGTCACTGCTGTATCGGCGTGGTAGTATCAGAGCACCTTTATGACTACGAGTACAAGTACACAGCATCGGACCGATACACGATGCTGGTATCGGTGTCGGTGCATCCCTAATTATAGGACTTGTAAATGTGTGATATTTCTCCCACATTAATGCTGTGTTGTGCAATTTTTTTGTTATTTTTTGTACTGCAGTTGAATTAAATTCTGTTGTGATGGCGAGACAGCAGAGCATTCAGTCAGTCCAATACGTTTTTGGATTCCCAGAATCCACCCAGAGTCTGCTGCTTTTTATTACTTCTGCTCTAGTTGATCTGCCCTGTGGCTTCAGACAGCATGCCCTGCACGCATGCACACACACACACACGCACGCGCACACACACACGCGCACACACACACACACACACACACACACACACACACACACACACACACACACACACACACAGCACACACACACACACACACACACACACACACACAGGCACAGTCACACATGCTGTTACCGTGCAGGCCACTAGACCAGTATGGATCATCTGGGACGAATGCCTACACATCACCCACTGTGGTGTCTCTATGCCAAATGCAAAGAGAGTGCTCCTCTGGTGCAAAACATTACATTAAGATATCCTTTACTTTAAACTTAAGAGAGTTTCCCCTCTTGTCCTGTAGAGAAGCCATAGTCTTGGGCAGCACCGACTTCACAGAGGAGGATGTGGAGCGGATCGTGGAGGAGATGGGGAAGGAGTACAAAGGCAACGCCTACCACCTCATGCACAAGAACTGCAATCACTTCTCCTCAGCACTGTCAGAGGTACGTACACAGATGAAATGTTTGGACACTGTTTAACTGGCCTGTGTCCTCCGAGCCAGCGTCTTTTTTAAAATTTGTTCTTGTAAAAGTCCTGCGAACCCACATGGAAGGACACGTCCGTCCTCGTAGCATGCTTCCCCTTCATCCAGAGCAGGCACTCTACCTCGCTAACATTGCTAACATTTTTACTTACGTGGATATTCTGTATCATAGCAACCGAAGCTCTCAGGTGAAAAAACGCTCTCTCTGTGTGTGTGTGTGTGTGTGTGTGTGTGTGTGTGTGTGTGTGTGTGTGTGTGTGTGTGTGTGTGTGTGTGTGTGTGTGTGTGTGTGTGCGTGCTTTCTATCCGCTTATCCTGGTGTGACTAATGAGCAGGGAGTCTTACAGTTAGCATCTAGCACCGAGATGGGGATTAAGACACACTGACACAAGCCAAGACATGCGGAGCCAGCTGGCAAACATACACAATACTACACACACATGTACAAGAGTTAAAACACATACATGGACAAACAAAAGTAAAACATCTTATCAATATTCTGACACATAAAGTCAGACATTTACAAAAGAATATGAAGCAACAACCACAGCGTGATTCTCTTGTTTCCTGCCACCTCATTAATGGGAGTTAAAGGGAGACCGAGGAGAACGTCATCGGACACATTGATTTTTGTTGTCGCTTTGGAGATCAAGCACGGCAAGTAATTCTGCAGAGAGAGCATCCGATGTGACTCTGATGTCTGTCCTCCTCTTTTAAGAGCGAATTTCATCTCATTGTGTTGTTTATGTGAGACACAGACAGGGGTCGCCCACTACTCGCAGGTTGGACAATAAACCCCAAACTGCTATGCATATGTAGAATTTAAAGGTTGTATCAGCGATTCTGGTTGCCCTCACTTCCGTTGCGAGATCCAAAACAAACAGAGCCAGCTAGCCCCTCCCTCCCGTGTTTTGAAAATGATCATGGACGCGCATTTTCATGAACATGCCTTGTCTGTGATTGGTTGGAACACTGTTTATTTTGCTTTTGAGGTGTTGGTAGTACCATTTGTTTTTTTGTGTGCGATCTTGGAGCCTAGGCTGCCTAGAGAGACGCGTTTTTTTGCAGGCCTGCTTATGGGGCGGGCAGCTAGCGGATCGTGAGGTAAAAACAGATGAATGTGATCATTTATGTTTCGGCCCAGAATCGCTGATACAACCTTTAAGTTCGCCTTGAAAAAATGCAAATACATTTCTTCAGAATTCTGAAGGTGTCAAATGTGACGGCAAGTTTACACGACACGACTCGGTGTCTCCTGTCTTCATTTTCAGTCAGTGATTATTATACTTGCCATCACAAGCTAGCTGATCGACCAGGAACAGCTTGTGCTGCTGAACTGAAAGCTTGTCTTGTGACTGACCTGAATGCAACGCGACTTCTGCAGTTGCAGTTTATTTATTCTCGTCAGCCAAACATTATGGATTCACTGTGTCTCTACTAGCAGAGGTACACTTACTCCTCCTAGTTGCGGGTGAGATCATCTGTGAAATTATCTGGAGGGCACGCCAGAGTGATTTGCATTTCAGAGAGCCTGGGATACTTCCTGTCACACTCTGAAGGAGGTGAGGAAGTTTCTGCAGCCTAAACAAATGCTTTCACACAAAACGCTTAATCAACACACATTTTTGTGGTTCAAAGCAGATCCACGGTCCCCGTCTCCGCACGCATGTTAAAAAACAGCCCATCATCCATAATGCTGCAAGAGCACTGAGCTAAGTGATGATAATTAGCTCTTACAGTGACAGTGTTGCTGCCTGTTCCTGCATGTTAAAGGAACAAGGCGTGGCAGTCTCCAAAGGTCTGCCGAGAACCAGCCTCCTCATGTACCAGCTTGGTTGGTTATATGGAGTAAATGATGCCATAGAGGCACGAAGGACTTGTGTGGTTGGACACGGGTCATGGTGTCTCTGGAATGTCTGTTTAAGAGGAAATGTAACACAGTTTCCAGGACATTTTTCATTCCGTTTGAATCACCAGAGAATGGCAGGATGCATTTACCAGTTCATTGTTTCATTTATTCCACAGCAAGCTCAGCTGTACATGGAAAGACACTCATGCTGTGTTCACACCAAACACAACCTGCCGTCACTTCTGTGAGTTTGACCGCAGGATAATCTGTGTTCAAACACGTCACTCACTTTAGACGCCACTTACAGGAGGGCGGGCCTTACCTCCTTGTAGACGTCATTGTTTCATCAGCCCAGAAATGCCTGGAAACCAGAGCTGTCCTGCCTTGTTCATGCCCATTTCTCAGCACGAAAAGTTTGCTATGCATTTGAACACAGCAACAATCGCAACAAAGTCTTTCTCTTTCCTGTCCACAGATCCTGTGCGGGAGGGAGATCCCCCGCTGGGTCAACCGGCTGGCCTACTTCAGCTCCTGTGTGCCGTTCCTCCAAAGCTGCCTGCCCAAAGAATGGCTGACCCCGGCTGCCTTACAATCCAGCGTCAGCCAGGAGCTCCACGGAGCAGGAGAGCTGGAGGAGGCCGAGGACGCCGCCGCCACGGCCTCCCTGGCGTCCATGTCTCCCTGCTGTCCCTCGTCCTCCTCCAGCCCCTCCTCCCTGCCTCGTCATTCCCGCCACCATCCCCGCCGGTAGAAGCTGCAAGGTCTGCTGGGAGAATTGGGGGACTGGACTTGTGGTTACAGACACCGTCATGTCACAGGATACCTACAGTCAGCCAGACTGCCCTCGAGCAAGGCACTGCTCGTGATCCAGAGCAGTGGGGAGAAATAAGGCGGGATCATCTCTTAGCACAGCTGATGGGTTCCAACATCTCATCCAAACAATCTCTTTCGTTATTTTACCTGCAGTGCATTTACCAGCCGCATCCAGATGTCACCAGCAGTACGTTGGTGGATGGTGCTAATCCCAGTCATGTGGTATTGATAACCAGTGTATAAGGACTGACCTCAGACAACCTGAGTGATTTGAGCAGATGTTCAGGCGTGTCCAAAACCACCCAACAAGCACATGTGATAGAGGATACTCGCACCTTTTGGGGGGTGATTGGAAGGATAAGAGAGAAATAAATCAAATCATTTAGCTTTTTTATAGAGTATAGAGTGGTAAATAGGGCTGGGCATCGGAGGAAAATGTTCACTACAGATAACACAATGATACTAGCGATGCATTATGTGAATAAAAAAACCTTGTAGCCTTTTCATTTGTAGACCAACTATGTTTCTATAAATGATTACTGCTCGTTTCTCTACTTTATGTAAAAAAGGTTATAACGTAAAAGTTCGGTTTTCTTGAAATGACAGTTGATCGTGTAAACAGTCTCATTGTGAAATGCCCGAGGTAAATGAATGAAACATTCATTCTACAACCCCACCAAATTCTGATAAGTTGCTTGTTGGTCCTCATCAAGGATGAACATCTGCTATCTGGAGCCTTCCGAAGAGAAACAGATTCCGTTGTTCTCATTTTAAATACCCACCAGCTAACCGCTGGTTTTAACCCGGATCTGCGACTGGTAAATGTTTACACTGTAGCCACGTCATTGAGATGTATTAGGCTGGTAACATTTTGGAGGCAGTTTGGAATCTGCACACTTTGCCTCAACATGATGTTTGTGCATCAGGACGTCAGCATTTCTTACAGCAGGCTGGATGGAACGACAAGCAGCTTCATAGACACAGATAAAGTGATCCAACACACCTGATGGATTCACTTCCAGGCGATTTTTTTCTCTCTTTGTCCCTTCGTTTTTGGTTGTTTTAAGGTCAAATCTGTGTCAACAGTTGTCTGTAGCTCCTGGTCATCATGGGATCATCATTTAAGCCAGATGTTTGGATTAGAGAAGACTTGTTACCAGAAGGGTTTGAATCCAACAGTAAACCAGAGTGAATTGTTTCTCAGCAGCAACTGCCATGGTGCCTTTGAGCGAGGTACTTAACCCACAAGTGTTCCAGTGACCAACGGGAATAGGCTGGTTGTACTGGGCTGCTCCCACTTGTCAGTGTGTTCATCCGTGGTAAAGAGAGTAATTCAAGACTGATGTTGACATGAAGGCTGGTGATGTCTGCCCGTAACGGTGTCTCATCTATTCATCTATCTATCATTACAGGTGTGTGGAAAGAAAGCGTGACTAAACCTTCTGGCCAACGTGCCTCTGGAACCAGTGTAGCATCCCAATCACAGCACAGGCATTCTCACGTTTCTGCGGAGTTGAAGTTTAAACCATCAGACTATCACGACGTCTGGTGAATCAGTGTTATTGACTTGTTATTGACTGTGCTTTCCTACACTGTGACAGGAGTGTGTGGATGAAGCATTCATTGTTCAGTTGACTCATGTAAGGGCCGGCTAGTTAGCAGGCTAACCAGCTAGCTTGCCTGCTTACTCCCTGCTGATTTTCATACGTTACTTTATCACGTAGCTGGATTTCACTGTTCACTTTCACGATGGCCCGTTCAATTAGCTTATGCTAAAGAATTGCTAAATTGAATCGCTAGTGCTAATCACTAGCATGCTGACTATTGTTATGAAAATGTTTAGGTTAGTGCTACTGACCAAATACATAAGCTTCTTAAACGATTTGAGTTGACACGCAACACTGGGATATTTGTATGATAGCGGTTAGCATTAGCAATGAGCATTAGCGATCCACAGGCTAACTGAAAGGGTCAGGGCTACTCCACACTAATCCACCACTCTGTGGGGGATCCGGCTCTATAGTGAACCAGCAGAGTTTCAGTGCAAGACTTTGCACTTAAATGTCAATAATTGAAACCAAATCAATCAACAACGCTACTAAATACACAGATCCATTGTTTTTCGACTAAACAAGGGTTTGAGGGTTTAGTCACTCTACACAATTATCTTTCTGACATCTGTGTCCAGGTAGGGATGATGCACATTTGTGTTAATTCGGAACATCACAGAACTGTTGTATTTTAAGGTGTTTCTACTTTGATTTTATGTGTGGAAAAACTCACCAAAATCATGACGTTCTATCATCTTAAAAAATTATGATTTTACACGAAGATGCTGCTTTTCCCAAACATTCTGAAAATATGTATATGTTGTCAACAGCAACATAAATGCTGCATTGTGTGTGTGTGTGTGTGTGTGTGTGTGTGTGTGTGTGTGTGTGTGTGTGTGTGTGTGTGTGTGTGTGTGTGTGTGTGTGTGTGTGTGTGTGTGTGTGTGAGAGAGAGACGGCCCAAACAAGAGCAATGGATGTGTTGCGTTTCTCAGTGGATTTGATCTGTTTTGCTGGAAGTCTGGACTACACACACTAGTATCTCTATGATTCATGGACTCTGGCCTTTATGTTTGACAAACTCAGGACTCCAAAAAGGCTTTGTAATATAATCGTTTTAACTTTTTTATCCCACGTTTTATGTTTGTGATGTTGCTTTTTCTAATGCAGTAGTCACTCCGTGGAGCTTTTCAAGAGAAAGCCGCCACTGTGGCGGGGCACTTTTATACTCCTCTTTGATAAAAAAAAACAAACAACAAAAACAAAAGATGAGCTTTTGTTTACAACCTGGGTGTTTGGATGTTTTCCTGTCTGTGCATGAATGTGTGAGCGTGTGTTGTGTTATAAATAGTTGGTATCTACAAGCTGCCAGCTGGGCCAAATGTCCAGACATACACAGATAACTCTGCAGGAGAGATCCACCTTAACAAATGTAGCAGTGTTTACAAGGTCAAACCATTGCTGCATTGTCTTCGTTGGATTCCTTTAAACCTAGTTTTGTCCTTAAGGTAAATTTAAGACATGTTCAGTTACATTATTTTGGTGCAGTGGCAGATAATTGTGCAGATCTCAACTACTGGTTAACAGTTTTAACAGAAGCAGTGTCCAAGCAACAATGCTGCCATTTCTCATGAAACCAGCACATTTGTGATTTGGAAAGGACTTACTTTAGTAAGTCTGAAACTTTACTTTGATGCACAGACACACACTTCCTGCTCACGTTGGCGCCCTCTGCTGGCTGCTATCTGTACTGTTACTTGTCTGTGGTTCTCCACACAGGCACTGAAGTTTCCCTTAACCTTCACAGCTCCACACGATTATTTCTGTCCTCTCGTCAGACTAACTGTCCACCAGCTGGAGCAAAGAGTTACTTTGTGTTCGTATCTCAAGTTTACCATGACTGAGGCCAAAGACAGCTACGACGTCTCTCTTTTTCTGTTAACCATTGAATTGTCATCACAGCGCCATGTCATTATATTCACTAAATGCGTGGGCTATGAATTGGGAAACTTCAGCTATTCAAATCCCAGAAGAACTGACTTCACAGTGAACATTCACAACGCCTTCAGAGGAGTGGACCCCATTTGTACCTTGTTGTAAAGTTATTAAAGAAAATTATACAATCTGTGACTCTGTGTCATGTCCGTTTGGATAAATACATTCACTGTTGTCCTTTATTTTCCTTCTTCTGCACACTTTCAGCTGCAGTCACTGAAAACCGAAAATGGCACACACCCTACAACAGATCCCAACCCGGCCCCAATACTCCCTTTATAGATCACAGTCCAGCTGCCAAAGAGAATGGCTGAAAGGAAACGTGACGTGGTGCTACTTTTCAAGTACAGCACTATTTGTGACAAGAAAGTGTCAACACAAGTAACCTCTTCAAACATTTACAGTTTTTCTCAATTACATGGGCACAATTCTCAAATGATGCTGAATATTTATTACCTGGGTGTAAACTTCCAAACCACAGGACACTGGTTGACAGATTTTAATTTCTCATTCTTTCAAACAAATTGCAAATGTTTAACGTATATATGCAAAAGAGTAAATTCACTTATCTACAATTTGCACCCAATTAACAATTGAATATATCTTGCTGATCAAAATTGATTACATTGTATCAGTAGTGTTCCATTCAAAACGTATGAATTATTTAATCATATAAGTCATCACATGCACAATAGTCCATTCAATTGTCGAAATCTGTCAAGAATTATATACCTCGAGTATAATCACGGGGCTCCATTAAATTGGTAAATCGTCTGTCAGGTGAAACTTGAACTCCGCAAATGAATGCAGAGTTTCTTTCAACTGACACTAACCAACCACACATTATCTCAAGTTAGCGGACAGGCTATATTCATGACTACGGCTGTTGCCAAACATATTTATAGAGCTCGACAACAGAATAACCACAATTACTGAACATGGAGGAACCTGGTCATGTAAATAACAGGGGCAACTGCTTGCTGGAGGAGGAAGAGGAGTTAGGACTCGTGGTGGTGTCCTGTTTATTTCCCCGGTTTTTGCAGGTCTGAATCTCCTAAGACACCGAATGTGGGAGGCTTCAGTCCCCCAGCTACACACATGCATACATTCACATTTTCATTGAACTATATTCGGATGGGAGACTAATGACCTGTAGGAAATTGTACCTGTTGCTGAGGATGGTTTACAGAGCAGAATACTGGATATTTTTTGCTGGGGCTGAGATTTAGAGGTGGACAAATCTTGCAACGCTGACTTTGGACACAGAATGTAATGGACACACTGTACAATAAATATAGAGGAAATTTAAACAATTAAAGGCACTGATGAAGTGAAAAGTGACCAGTGCTGTTCCTGATGGGGGGGGGGGGGGGGGGACAGCACTCATGTAAAATGTGTGAGTACCCCCCCCCTAAAAAAAACTAAATAACTGCTCTGAATTATGATATACATAGAAGAGCGAGCCTCCACAGACAGCAGTCAGAAATGGCCAAAAGGTGTCAAGTTCCTCCCTCTACTGGATGAACGTGGAGTTCAACTTTGCTTCGGTAAGGTTTTTTTTTTTTTTTTTTTTTTTTTTATAAATCGGGGAGCAAAAAAAAAATTCCTTTAATCCACAACTTTTATCAGGCGAAGCTGAACCACAGAATGTTCAACGGATTTTGAAGTCTTGATGTAACGTGTTTGACAATTTTTAACCCATCTTTCGAGCAAAGCAACTGCCATTTGACTAGACCATTATCCAATCCACAGTAGAACAGTAACACAGCAAAAAGACCAAACTGAAGATAAGAAACATTAACAACTTTATTTCTTTTTTTGGAGATGTGTCCAGCCAGGCCAAGTCTGAAGATGAACAGGATCCTGAAAAGAACAAATTCAGAAAAATCTAAATGTTTTACAATAAATTCTAAAAAGAGTGTGCTAGTTTTGTACCTTCAAGATGCTCAAAAGCCACCCTTGGCTGGTGCTTGGACGGATTGTTCAGGTCTGCTCACAGCAACTGGAACGGGTTGCAACTGGACCTCCCCGGGAGTGTAGCGGGTTTGGAAGAACTGGCTTCTTCCTTGCTGGTAGCGTGAGCGGGATTTGTATGTTTAGACTGTCGGAGAGTTTTTGCCAGCTGTCCTCCCTGAATTTGGCAGATGAAATTGTTGCCTTTTACCTGTATGATATGTTTAACTTCTTCATATTTCTGTAAGGTAGACTAATCCATGTTTGTGATTGGTCAAATCCTGCAAACCTCACCTCTTTTATGTACACACGCTCATAGCTTGAAAGGGTAACCCTGGGTTGAGTTAACGAGTTGATAACCAGCTTCGTGTGACCGCTTATCTCCGATTGCCTTGGTTAGGGTTACTTAAGCTGGATCTCTGAAAGATACCCTGGGTATGTTGAACTCGCTTCGTAGTACAGGCCCCAGGTCAGTCAACCAGGGGTCCGTTTCACAAAGCAGGTTTAGTGGAAACCTTGAGTTAGTTAACCCTGAGATGAGGGAAACCCTGGTTTTTGGTTTCACAAAGCCAGTTCAGCATAAATCTGAGTCAGTTACCCGGGTAACATGCTCCGTGAAACTAACCTGCTTGCTAGCAGGTTTGCTTCAACAAACCCTGACTTTCTCCCTACATGTCTCCGCCTTTTTCCGGAATCTGAACCAACTCGGAAAAAATTGTGCCGTCCTTTCATCGTCAACCTAATCGATACGGAACTAAAAGTGATTCTAGCAGCTTTGCGTCGGGAGAGGATTTTGATTACCTTTCCTTTCAATCACATTAGATATTATCTAAACAATATTCTCCGACATTTTCAACATTTCATATCGCGTACATAATGTATTGTAATCAATCCATCAATTTGTGTTGAATATTCAGAGCTTTATATTTTCAGAGCCAGCATATATGCCTGAGCTCAAAGTGGCTCACCATTGTCATCAGGATCAAAATTTACCTTACCCGCTTTTGACATGTGCTTTGTGGTAACAGCGATCCTCGAGAGGAAGGCGTTACACTGCTCCACCTCTTCCCCAAGAGTTGAACCAGCCCCCTCCCGATACGCTCCACTCCATTTTACCTTTAAAAAAAGAAAAGAAAAAACACAACCTAAGTGGCAACAATCTTATGCAGGTTTTCAGGGAAAGAAAATGTCATGGACAATCATTTTTTCTTACCTCACATTTGAAATCGTGAGCTTTGGCATGAAAAACAAAGAAATGGCCTCATGGTGAGGAGAGCCTGAAGCTCAAGGCATTTCTCTGTCACTCTTCGGAGGTATGGCCAGTACTTGCATGCCACATCCATAGCGGAAAATGTCACTAGCTTACAGGCCATTTGCTTTTGGAGGTACAGGGGGTAGGCAGAAATCTCACCCCTGAACATATTGAGACACGAAGTAGAACACCATGACGACATACAGCAAGTTCCAGGCCCTCCTTGTCTGGATTCTCCTCTGCTTCTCTACTCCTGCTCTGCAGCTCCTCTGCAATTCTCCTTTGCTCTGCTTCTCTGCTGAAAAAAGATGCATAACAATACTTAATACAACATATATGTTAACACATTTTTGTATGTATTTTTCAGTAGGTTCTTCTTAAGATATGTATTTCATTATGCATCTCTTTTCAGCAGAGAAGCAGAGGAGAGGAGAAACAGAGGAGCAGAGCAGCTGAGCAGAGCCGAAGCAGAGAAGCAGACGAGCAGAGCAGGAGCAGAGAAGCACAGGAGTAATATTTTGAAGGTAAGTTTCTTTTAACCCATGTATTGTATTGTTTTTTATGCATTTTTTTCTTTTTTTCATGCATGTTTATATTTCTTTTTTAACCTCTTTTTTCTTTTGCATCTTTTTGTCATGCATGTTTATTTCTTTTTTAACCTTTATTTTATGCATGTTGGTATTTCTTTTTTTAAACTTTTTTTTCTTTTGAATATTTTTCCTTTTTTTCATGCATGTCTGTATTTCTTTTTTACGTAGTTTTTTTTTATTACATGATTGTATTATGTATATTTTATGCATCTTTTTTCAGCAGAGAAGGAGCAGAGGAGAAACAGAGGAGCAGAGCAGCTGAGCAGAGCAGGAGCAGAGAGGGAGAGGAGTAATATTTTGAAGGTAGGATTTTTTTCAATTTTTTTTTTTATGCATTTTTCCTTTTTTTCCATGTAGAGTCGAGGTGAAGTCTGAACAGGTGAGTCTTGAGCCTTTTTCGGAAGATGGCAAATGACTCTGCTGTCCTGACATTAGTTGGGAGTTCGTTCCACCACTGAGGCGCCAGAACAGAGAAGAGTTGATTTCAGCGATGGTGGTACCAGCCGGCCAGCTGAAGTAGAGGAGCGAAGTGCTCGCTTCGGGGCATGAGGTTTGACCAGTGTTTGAAGGTAGACAGGTGCCGTTCCATTGATGGCCCTGAAGGCCAGTGTCATCGTCTTGAATTGGATGCGTGCTGCAACAGGGAGCCAGTGGAGGTCACGGAGGAGGGGGGTCACGGGAGAATTTGGGTAGATTGAAGATAAGGCGTGCTGCAGCGTTCTGGATACGGGAGTCCGGCCTCTGCGTGTTTGTATTTCTTTTTTTTCTTTTGCATTTTTTTTTCATGGATGTTTGTATTTTTTTTTTAACCTTTTTTTCTTTTTTCATGCATGTTGGTACATCATGTCCGTAATAAATCCATGAAGCTGTTATGTCCATATGTATGACTATGTTACAACATAGCAACGACTGCTTACAGCTAAACAGCAGCCGGGAGCCAAAACAATGCAAGTCTCCCGCAAGTTCCCGTCTGCCATCCTCACACTTTCAAGCCAGTACAGTGACAAATTTTTGACAGTCGCGTGACGGTCACTTCAATCTCACTCTGTTGATGAGAGACTGCAGTCTGCACATGCGACACGCGACTCCCACTCGTGCTGTCAACACAACTAGCCTACTGAGACTGCGCAAGATTTGTTGTCGCTGTAGCAGGTTCAACTGTCACAAAGTCTAAGCAATCTTACTATGTAGGCTAGCGCTAGTTACACTGTCATATGGACATGACGGCACTGCTCGATGGAAAGAAGTTTGTCATTGCATTGGCTTGAAAACAGCTCCAGAGTGAGGACGTCGGGAGACGGGAACTTGCGCGAGACTTTTGGCTCCTGGCTACTGTTTAGCTGTAAGCAGTCGTTGCTATGTTGTAACATAGTCATACATATGGACATAACAGCTTCATGGATTTATTACGGACATGATGACTGCACTGCTCGATCGTTTCTTTATGGATACAAAATCAATGTCTTGGAATTGTTTTCTGAGGCCCAGGAAAGCAGATAAAAGTTGCCCCAATGGGTTAGCATTGGAGCGAGTCTGGATGGCTGCCAGGCAGGTACAGATCTCGGGCAAACGTAAATTTTTGTCTTTTTTTTTGCTTCGAATAAGTCGGGATGACCCTGGGGACAATGACTCCTTTAATGCCTTTGGCGGTGAAGGTTGAAAATAGCACAGTCATGGCGTCGCCATGGCCACGCCCCTAAACTTTAGGAGCATCTTTTGATAACTTTATGTCCTCAAGACACTTCCAACAATATATCCAATTTTGGTATCAATCGGAATAACGGTATAGTCCAAGTTAGATTTAGTACATCCCTTGTGAATGGACAACAACGGCCAAAAACGGCCAAAGATTTTTTGTAAGCGCCCTACATTACTCAATTCTGATGAAAATTGTATGGTCTTTAAAGTTATATCAACATAAGTTTCGAGTTTTGTAAATATTGGGCCAAAGGTTATGGAGTTATGCTGATTGTGTTTTGGTGGCACAACCCTCTTAGGTTCATTGGCCGATATCTTCTGAGTAAAACCATATTTTCAAGACCTTTTTGGACCATGACCCCAGCTAGGTCAAAGGAGCATGCACACCAATTTAAACGTCTTAATCAGATGAACGGTGTGGGAGAAATGCACAATGTTGTGTTTTTCATCAAATCCAAGATGGTGGAAAATTTTGGTAGGCAGACTTTAGTATTCCAAGAGGATTTTTTGTAGAGGCACTTGTCCGCACATGTGTGCAAAATTTCATGTCAATCAGAGTTATGGTGCGACGGGGTTGGTGAATCTCCACGCTAGGTGGCGCTAGCGAAGAACAGGGAATGTTCCCATTCATTGTCTATGTCAGAAGCTGTGTAATGCCGGCGCGGAGCGGCGAGTTTCCAGAGACGGCTCCGCCTGCAAACTCTCGATAATCTTTCAAACTGAGCGTTGTCGATCTAAAATAAAGACAGATTCAGCAACTGCATAGCTTATTTCTAGCCTAAAAATGTTTTCTTTCTGAACTATTTTCGTAAAATAAGAGGGAGGTGGGAGGCTGCGAGGGGAGAATGATAGAGCTCGGAGGAGCACAGTGGGGAGGGGGGTGTGTGGGAGGGTTTCAAATTGTAGAATACAGCTTTAATAGGAAAAATCCAAAATATTAGGTGTTTTGCCTCAATTTGTCGCAGTGATTTTTTAAAATCCTGATATTGGTGGGGTTTTTGTGGACGTTTTTTGGTACTGCATGTCCTAATAGCCTAGTAGTAAACATCACAGAAGGGCAATTCAATTGTGTTTTCCACCATTTACACTTAATCAGCGCTTCTTCGGAGGGCTGCCTCCCAGCTGTCCAGCAGCTCTCTAAAAGCCCCCCACCGCTACGCTGTCTGTTGCTCTCTAGCATACACCAACAGGAGTCCTCTTGTGGCAGGGGGGAGAGGTCTTTCTGGAAGAAAATACTCACATCCTAAAATATAAATTGTCACCACAAACTCATAAAAGTCACAGTCAGAGCAGCCGAAAACACATTTCTAGAAATAGTTTGCATTAAAATTGATGATTCCACCGACACTGTCACAAAGATGTACAAGCGCTGCAACCTGTTGCTCGTTATAAATCACCCAACCAAATAATCCAATCATATAAAAATAATGTCTAATTATGTTTGACATTTGAGTCAGGATTCATATTGTTGATTAAAAATCAAAAAATGAGGGTTTGAATGAAAATTGAAATGAAATTATTAATGATCAGAGCAGCTGGACACTGTCGACAGTTATTCGGGTGTTAATACACTTCAAGTTGGTCAAAAGTCTGTCAGCTGAAATACTTCTCAGTTTGTCGTGGTCGATGTCAGCTGTGCGTCAGCACCTGCAGTGAAACTTGGCGGCTTTCATTCAAAATGGCCACAGCGACCTTCTGACCCCACAACTCATCATCATCATCATCATCATCGTCATCGCAGGCACGCACTGCAGGATACGGTGTCATCGTGGAGGCAGCACACGCAGTTACATCCGCTCAGTTAACAGATCTCTCTGGTCCCTCGAAGACAAAAGAGCGCAACAAGCAGCGACGCGCATTTCGATGGACGTCCGGCCCAGTTCGGGACAGTTGGAAATATATTCACAGATTCAAACTTCCAGGATCAATAAATCTGAAGTGAAACGTTTTTCAAACACAAATAATGCCTCTGTCCCACCGTAATATCATATACTACGAGCTTCAAGGACCAAACCCCCCATTTTTACATAAATAAGCGTCCTCCTAGCTGGATGGAGAACATTGATCTCTATGCGCACAAGACAAGAGCAAGACGCTGTAACAAAAATCAATAACTCCACTGTTACACAGTACAGAGACTAGAGATGTTCCCATACCATTTTTTCCTCCCAATACCAATTCCGATAAGCGTGCTATCGGCCGATACCGAGTACCAATACTGATTGATACCAGTGTAAAAAGATCATACTACACCTGCATGACTGTGATATGATTATCATTGTGGTCAAGGCCGTAGCTACCATTGAGGACACCGAGGTCATGTCCTCTGCATTTTTTTTTTTCACTGATTTCACTTTCCAATTTTTAAAAGTTGACTTTTTTTTCCTTCCATAACCAAGGGAAAATAAGTATAGCGGTACAGCTTTTACAGCTGTTATTGAGCGTGGTTGTAGGTATTATTACAATGTTTCCATTTCATTGTCTTCGCGACAAGTCTATTTTTTTCTCACGAGATATTGTTTTTAACATTCATTTTTTTATGCCGACCGGGCCGGTCTTCTTGAATCAATGCTCGAGTTGCATAAATGGACTCAGCACTACACTATTTTGTTTGTCTTTTAGATTTTGGGATGAACTGCCCCTTTATAGTAAGAGGAAAATTACTTCTCCGCACTGTAGCAGTGGTCATGAAGCCATTCTTCTGCCTGAAGCAAATAAAATGTAGGTTGAAAAACTTTGCCCCCCTGAAAAAATGTAATGCCCCCCCCTAAATGTTTTTCTGCATGGGTCTGATCCAGAGTGTGTGACGTATTTTCTGCAGCAACCGTAGATGGCCTGCTGCGTTGTTTAGGTAGAT
The DNA here is from genome assembly GCA_029853015.1 of Chelidonichthys spinosus. Taxonomy (NCBI): domain Eukaryota; kingdom Metazoa; phylum Chordata; class Actinopteri; order Perciformes; family Triglidae; genus Chelidonichthys; species Chelidonichthys spinosus. The sequence goes on along the minus strand of CM056832.1, from coordinate 5,330,769 downwards.
ACCTTCATAAGTATATTTGTTTTGTTAAGTACAAACCAACAGTAAATACACAGCAGAATACACACTTCTATAAGGCTGCAGCTTATAGGAGTGAACCATGACTGTGAGAAAGTCCTGTCATTGTTCATTATTCAGTGACAGTAAGGTTATTTTATCACGTTTTTGCTGAGAAAACATTTGTCGTGACTGTTTGGATTCACAGTTGAGTTGATTTCAAGCTGATTAAAGCAGTTTTTAGCAGGTCAGAGCACCTGTTCTCATTAAATGAAATGAGTTTCAGTAGTTTGTCTGTCTCTCTTCTCTCTGGCCACCGAATAGAGTCTCAACCATCCATCAATCGTCTACCGCTTATCCTGTATTCAGGGTCACGGGGGGGCTGGAGCCGATCCCAGCTGACACTACAATTTTCAAGTACCTGAGTGGGGAGTTCTCATCAGACAGAATTGGAAAACAAATATTTCAGATCTGAAGGCATGTGATAAATGAAGGTTCTAATATGAGTGTGTTATTTAAGCCATTTAGTTAGGCATGTATGCAGCAAAGCAAGGATATTTTCCTACAGAGACCAAACTCAAAATATACACTACCAAGTTTAAGGCACTTCAGCGTTGGCTTCACTCTTCAGTCCTGGATGTTGCTGCCTGCAAACACATCATGAAGCTGCCTTCAAGATCTCGATGACACAGAGGAGGGGAGCGAGTCACCCTTGTTGTAAAGCAACAACTACACACTGTGACGTAGTTACTGGACCTTTTCTCCAGAGTAATGGGGAGACGCAGGTTCTGTGATGTCTGCTTGTTTATCTTCTAGACACGCTCTGTAAATATAGAACACCTCAAAACTAAAGGGTAATCCAGTGCAACAGAATGACAAACTATTGATCACGGCAGGATGTGATCATTGTTGTGCTGAACACCTTGTATGTTGTACGTTTTCAAAGGATGATTGAGGCTCTAGTCGGCCCTGCGACTGGCGACCTGTCCAGGGTGAACCCTGCCTTCGCCCAATGTCAGCTGGGATCGGCTCCAGCCACCACCAAAACATATTAAAGCTCGTCTAATGTTTTCCAGGAAACATCTTGATGATCCCCAACACTTTTGGGAGAATACTTTGTGGACTGACGAGACAAAAGTTGAACTTTATGGAAGGTGTGTGTCCCAATACATCTTGCGTAAAAGTAACACCGCTTTTCAGAAAAAGAACATCATACCAACAGTAAAATATGGTGGTGGTAATGTGCTGGTCTGGGGCTGTTTTGCTGCTTCAGGGCCTGGAAGACTTGCTGTGATAAATGGAGCCATGAATTCTGCTGTCTACCAACAAATCCTGAAGGAGAATGTCCGTCCATCTGTTCGAGACCTCAAGCTGAGGCGAACTTGGGTTCTGCAGCTGGATAATGATCCAGAACCAGAGGTGGGTAGAGTAGCCAAAAATAGTACTCAAGTAAGAGTACTGTTACTTTAGAATAATATGACTCAAGTAAAAGTAAAAAGTATTGTCACCCTGTGTTACTTGAGTAAGAGTAAAAAGTAATGGGTGAAAAAACTACTCAAGTACAGAGTAACTGCCGAGTAACCTCCTTTATTAATCAGGTCAAATAATGACGGATCGATAAAAAAAAAAAGTAGTGAGCAGAATCAGCCCAATGTAACGGAGTAAAAGTACCGCTCCTTCTTCACAAATTTACTTAAGTAAAAGTAAAAAGTATGCTGCTTTGAAACTACTCATAAAAGTACAATTTTTCCAAAAAGTTACTCAAGTAAATGTAACGGAGTAAATGTAGCGCGTTACTACCCACCTCTGTGTAGAAGTGTACAGTGTAAATGCTGAGATCGTGATACATACTTTCACTGCTGCTTCCATGCATTTTTGATTATTGTTTTTAACTAGACACATTAAAAAAACAAATTAATACAAATGAAAAGACATATAAATAAATTTTACAAAATCAGATAGTTAGCCAGACAGTCAGAGACACTTTGATTTTCATTTTAATTGAATCTGATCGAACATTTTATTTGATATATTTTAGGAACGTACATTTTTCAAACATATTTTCACTTTGTTAAGTTTGATTTAGCAATGTCGCCTCACAGTGAGTCGGCCCGGGTTCCTTCTGTGTGGAGTTTGCATGTTCTCCCCGTGTAAGCGTGGGTTCTCTCCGGGTTCTCTGGCTTCCTCCCACAGTCCAAAGACATGCAGGATGGGGATAGGTTCATTGATGACTCTAAATTGCCCGTAGGTGTGAATGTGAGTGTGAATGGTTGTCTGTCTCTACATGTCAGCCCTGTGATAGACTGGCGACCTGTCCAGGGTGAACCCTGCCTTCGCCCAATGACAGCTGGGATCGGCTCCAGCCCCCCCACGACCCTTAATACAGGATAAGTGGGAGACAATGGATGGATGGATGGATGGATTATGTTTGATTTGTGTGTTTGTTTTCCAAAAAGTATTCATCTTTTTTTTAATTTGATACAATATAAAACACCAAGTTAAGGAATAAAGTAGGTTGAAATATCGGTACAAACAGCAAAGTGGAGGAGGAGAAAGACAACACTTTATGTTGAAAAACGAAACAAGCAAGCAACAAAAACAAGCCAACACGTGAGGAGAAAGGGGGACTTTGATGTCAGGCACAACAATTCCTATAGCTCCTGAAAGCACCACCACAGCTCAACCCCCGGCGAGCTGTGATTGGTGGACAGCTGTGTCGTCACAGGGGCGCTCAGAGAAGCAGGAAACAAGACGCGGTGAGGCAGCAGGCAGGCTCGAGACTTTTAATAATACCCTCTTACCCCTTTTCCACCGAGGCATTTTGAGGGCCGGTTCGGAGCCGATGCCCAATCGCGAACCAGTTCTTCCTGTTTCCACAGACAAAGAGCCGGCTCTCGGCCTGGAAAACTGGTTCCCGAGCGGCCCCAACTCTTTGCTGGGCTGGAACTGGGCCCGGTTTACGTTAGGGGCTGGGGGCGGGGTTAACGCTCGAGGCAACGGGGGAAAATACGCCGCTGCGGAGTGCGGAGTTTTACTAACGTTACTGTTCCCGGTAAGTTTCACTTTTAAAAATTTTCACCTTGTTGCAAACTAACGACACATTTCTGTTTAGTTTACCAAGCTAGTGATTACGTTCGTAACAGCAGCAACTAGTGGCTTTGCTTCCTCGGGTAATGTAAGCTGACCGGCTAGCTAGCCAGCTAGCGGGATATTGCTAACAACAACGTTAGCATGCCACTTTCTGACTGCCGTTGGCTCACTAAACGTTACCAACTACCAACGTGACTTAACATCTGTGTTTGCAGCGTCGTGGACACGTTTGTGATTAAACCGCTGTTCTCTGGTTTGTGTTTGTAGAGCTGTCGGACATCGGCGATACTGAATGGAGGTCCAACCTGCAGATGACTAAACATCAAACTATCTATCTATCTATTGATCACACACTGTTCTAAAATTTAAAAAATTTTGTGATTTTAGTATTTTGTGTATTTTATTGTTATTGTATTATTTACCAAAATAAACACTTTTTCTAAAGAGACATGTCTGCTATGCTTGAAATTAGCGCTGCGGGGAAACCTCAGAAGTATACAGTGACGTAATGACGTGGTTCTCTGGGCTCTCTAGCCGGTGGAAACGCAAACAGGTTCTCGGACGGTTCGCAAGTTGAACCAACTGCGAACCAGCACAGCACCGGCCCGGCTCTTGAACTAGGTTCGCGTTGGTGGAAAAGGGGTACCAGAGATCAAAGTTTCTACCTCCAGCATGTGAGTTCACTTCCTGTGCCCGTTAGACACGTGACTGACGGAGAGCCAGCCATAGATATGATCTAGATATGATCTACAGAGCCGACAGCTGATTGGTGCTGTCAGTGTGAAGCAACAGGAACTCAGCACGTTCCCGAAAACAGCCGACGAAGAGCATATTAAGGGTCGTGAAGCGTCAGTATCTTTTGTACATTCTGTACTCTTCTGTCATCCTCAGACCAACAGATGATTTCGGTTGTGTACAGTCACGAGAGACATTTAAATCAAAGCTTTCACATTTGATTGGGCCATCAAAAAGTGGGCTGGCCTTTAATACAGCGTCATACGGAACTGCAGAGGACTCCACACACACCTCCATGGCTAAAAGTTACACAATTAAAAGGTCTACACATTTAGTGATGGATGGTCGTTGGTTGGTTGCTTGGATGGGTGGTGGTACTTCCTGATTACAAGTTGCTCTTCAAAGAGTACTATCAGTTTCTGTGGCAACTTTCAGCATCAAGGCAATTTCAAGTGCTCTACATTTAACATTTCAATACAAAATAGTCATTTAAGAGTCAAGACAATATAAAACATTTAGTTAAAATTCAAGTTGAGAGTAAAAAAGTATGAAATAAAATAAAGATAATTGGCTGGCTGGTGTGTGCACACAGAGATGGGGGCTCAGGCCTCGTCAGTAGAGGGCGTCCATGTCGTGGTGGTCGGCGGTGGATTCGGAGGCATCGCCGCGGCTCAGCAGCTGAAGTCTCGAGGACTCAACTTCACTCTGATCGACATGAGAGACGCTTTCCATCACAACCCGGCGGCGCTCAGAGCGTCGGTGCAGGCCGGTACAGTCTCACAGCTCTTCCTCTTTTTTTCCAAGTTAATGATTATAGCGATCATTTTGTATGTATATTTTTTCTCTTTTTTGCTATCAGTTTGTTTTTGTTCTCTTATGATTAATTCTAATCTTTTTTAATCAACCTTTAGCTTTTTTCCCCCGATAATTTAAAAAAAATTAGTTCTATATGTTTGTTTTTAGTTTGACTTTTCACTCTGGATTATTTTTATTGAATTTGAATTGTAACTTTCATTTCTAAAATCATGTGTATGTGTGTGTGTGTATGTGTGTGTGTGTGTCTGTGTGTGTATATATATATGTTATTGACCTTTGACCAACCCATGTCGTCCTACAGGCTTTTGCTCAGAGGACCTTCATCCCGTACGATGAGACGTTTGGAGACAGTTTTGTTCAGGGACGAGTTGAGAGAGTCGACACCGATGGACAGACGGTCGTCCTGGAGGGAGGGAGGGTGAGGAGGGAGAGTGGGGGCAGGAGAGAAGGGTGGGGATAATGAAAAGGGGGGGGCAGTAGGATGGGGACGATCAAGGGGAGGGGCAGTAGGATGGGGACGATGAAGGGGAGGGGCAGTAGGGTGGGGAAGATTAAGGGGAGGGGCAGTAGGGTGGGGACGATCAAGGGGAGGGGCAGTAGGGTGGGGACGATGAAGGGGAGGGGCAGTAGGATGGGGACGATGAAGGGGAGGGGCAGTAGGGTGGGGAAGATTAAGGGGAGGGGCAGTAGGGTGGGGACGATCAAGGGGAGGGGCAGTAGGGTGGGGACGATGAAGGGGAGGGGCAGTAGGGTGGGGAAGATGAAGGGGAGGGGCAGAGGTAGGGCAGGGGAAGATTATTATGATGATAATAATAATCTGCACATAAACACAAGCAGGAGAAGATTCATTTTCATCCAGTTAAGACACAAGTATTTAATACCTAAATGTAATGTAAGCCGTCTATCAAGTGTAACCTACAGTCCACTTTGTCGCTGTGTGCTGCAGGAGATCCAGTACTCCCACCTCATCCTGTGTACTGGGACTGATGGAGCGTTCCCCGGGAAGTTCAACACCGTGGCGTCGATTCAGACCGCCATCAGAATGTACGACGACTTCGTCAAGGAGGTACGACGACGGGACGAACACAGAATACTGAGATGTCTGAGCTCGTTACCATCCTCTCTCTCTCTCTCTCTCTCTCTCTCTCTCTCTCTCTCTCTGTGTGTGTGTGTGTGTGTGTGTGTGTGTGTGTGTGTGTGTGTTCAGGTCCAGGCTGCAGCCTCGGTGTTGGTGGTTGGAGGAGGGTCGACCGGTGTGGAGATGGCAGCTGAGATCAAGACCGAGTATCCAGACAAGAAGGTACAGACTGATCCTCCCACAGTAAAAGTACTAATACACACTCTGAGAGTACTCCACGTCGACTACAAAGTCCGAAACCTTACTGAAGTAAACTATATAAATGTAGTTTAAATGCTTCAAGTAAAAGTATTAATTCTGCAGGACAACATGTATTTAAGTACTGTACTAAAGTACACATTGGAGGTACTTTTGTATGTTAATGTTGTCAGAGGTAGTACATGTACAAAAGTACATTGCGCATATTGTACTGCACTATTGGAAGGAGGGAAGGGTGAGGTTGGATGGATGGAGGGCACTGAAGGGAGTGAGATAGAGGACAGATGGAGAGGAGGGAGGATGGGGATGAGGACAGGAAGAAGGTGAGGGAGGGAGAGATGGGTGGAAGGAGGGGTGGAGTGGGAAGATGGAGGAGTGGGGGATGAGGATGGAGGTAGAGGAGGGAGGGTGAGGACGGAGAGTTGGTGGGGAAGATGGAGGGAGGGGTGTGGGATCACCAATGTTTTCCTCTGTGATGTAATGTCGGAGAAGTAGAAAGTACACAAATAGGTACTTCAGTTGAGTATATGTGCTGAGTTATATTCCAGCACTACAACTACTTCTTCCTGTATGCTACATCATTATGACCGTACTGCTAAATGTTCTACCGCTACTACTAGTATGGCATGTACTGCTGCCGTTTTATTCTCGTTGTACTTGTACCTTTGCCAACAGTGTGATCCTGTACTTCCTGTGTGTACTGTTTGTAGTTTTAAAGTGTGTCCTGGTGTTCAGGTGGTTCTGATCCACTCCAGGATCGCGTTGGCGGACTCTGAGCTGCTGCCCAGCGTCAGACAGCAGGCCAAGGAGGTTCTGCTGGAGAAAGGAGTGGAGCTGCTGCTGGGTACGAAGGCCTGATGTGGACCTGCAGGTGTTTGGTTCAGAGCAGGTCCATTAAGTGTGTGTGTGTGTGTGTGTGTGTGTGTGTGTGTCAGGTCAGAAAGTGTCCAACATGTCCAACCTGCAGCTGAATGTGACCCAGAAGAACACCGTGGTGACCACAGACCGAGGGGACCGTCTCACCACAGACCTGATCATCTGCTGCGTCGGACTGAAGGTCAACTCTGCAGCCTACGCCTCCAGCTTCTGTTAGTACTTATGTACTAATACCACACTGTACAAATACTGTCACAGTAACGATGCTGATACCACACAGTAAAAATACTCTGCTAAAGTAAATGTACGCCACAGAGTGCAAATACTCTCAAATACAGAGTCAAAGTACTACTACCACCGCACAGTAAAAGTACTGACACCACACAGTAAAAGAATGTTAGTAAAATGTACAGTACTTCAAGTAATTTGTCTGGGATGCAGTTTGACGTAGAGGTCACTAGAGGTCAGTGTCTGTTTATTCGTCTCAACATGACATCATATCCTGTGAGGATGAGGAAAGATGTTTCCTGTAGCGCCACCATCAGGTTTAATTAAATGTCAACACGTGAAGAGTCTTCAAGCAGCTGTTTGATGATCTGATGTGTCCCTGCTGACAGCCGGCTGTCTGGCTGACAACGGAGCTCTGAAGGTCAACGATCACCTGCAGGTCCAAGGTTTCTCCAACGTCTTCGCTGTTGGCGACTGTGCCGACGTCAAGGAGCCCAAGATGGCGTACCATGCCGGGCTGCACGCTGCCGTTGCCGTTAGCAACATCGCCAACAGTCTGAGTGGGAAGGAGCTGACGTCGTATCGCACAGGTACGCACACACCTGTCTGTGGTTTTAGATGCCTGTTTAGTTTGTGTTGCTGGTTGACTGACAGTGTCCCTGGTTGCCTGTCTGCATTGATGGTTGCTAGGTAACATCACCATGTTGCTGGCAATGGGCCGTGACGATGGCGTGGGTCAGTTTAACGGCCTGAAGTTGCCACGTTGCCTCGTCACTCTGGGGAAGAGTCGAGATCTGCTGCTGTGGAAGAGCTGGAGGGAGATGCAACAGCAGCAACCCTGACACACACACACACACACACACACCCACCCCTCTGTTTGCTCCTTGTGAGTACCGTCATCAGTTACATACATTTTAAAATGTTTTCAATAGTTATTAGAATTGTCATATACAGGTAAATACATGAACTCTGATCTCTGCATCCTCATGAACCAGTCGTCACCCTCCAGGTCTGAAACGTGAAGCCTGAAGTGCCTTCGTCCGATTGCTTGGAAGTCTCACCAGATGTATTATATCAGTAAACATTGTAAACATGAGTTTATGGTCTTAATGTCTAGTTTCAAGTCTTGTTCAATCCAACTTGATGTTCATTTAGTACATTATGGTCCATTTAGAGAGGCTTCTTGTGGACTTCCATGAGACCGACCTTCAAAATAAATATGTACCATCGTCAACGGCGAGAGAAAAGTTTGAATTGTACCATGAATTAAATGGTTGTCAATTTAAAATAGAATTTAGCACATCAAGAAATTATAAGTCATAAAGGAGTGAAAATACGTTATGAGAAATACTTTAAATGTTGCTTCCATTAGATAGATTTACATGTTTGAATTTAAAGTATTACAAAGATGCCACATTCATTTGTCCTTTGATGTTTCACTGATTTTTCATTTCATTACGTTTTTTTATACAAAGTTGTGTAGTTTTGAACACTGAACAGATGCAAAGTTACTGAATACTTGCCTTCACACACGTGGAGCCTCATTGAGTTATTGTTCATTAAACATGAATTACCTGCTTGTGCTAAATAAAGTTACAGCATGAAACACATTTGGAAACAGCTTTATTTTATTTTTTGAAAACAATACAAATATTTTAAAGCTTCAGATCTTCGTGTGATCTCATTCGCACAAATATAAAAGTGTTCATACAGAAAAGTATCATCTGTCAGCTTTCATTTAACTTGTTATATAGTTTCTCCTGCTGAATGTCTACTTTTAAAATTCATACTTTCACAATCACACAATAATAATAATAATAATAATAATAATAAACAGTTTTAACTGGTTTGTGAGGCCGGCTTTTCTTAACAGCTTTTACTGTGAAGTAAACTGGTGCAAAATATAAAAATGTACAAAATCATAAATATTCAGCAAGTGATTTACATGATGCGAGTGATAAATACAGTTTAGTGGAAGTGAAACCATGCAAGTAATTTTTCCGGCCACCAATTGGCTGCCATCATATGTCCAATATCCATAAATCCACACCCTGAAACAGTTTCCTATTTACATGTAAACAAAGTGTAAACTGGCAGACAAGCGTTGAAGTCAAATCTCCTCAGGAAGCACCAAGTAGATGAACAACCAAACGGCTTCTCATCTCAAACCCGTGAAGCAGACGAGTAAAAGTTCAGATACAGAAGATTTGTCAAAAGCCAGAGATTCACTGTAAAAGGTTAGGGATCCGTCAGGAGGTTTTAAACGTGACGTTTTATAGAACACTGACTTAAACACCTGGGAAGCGTTTCAGGAATGGAGGTGTGTCGAGGTGAAACCAGTTAAACCAGTTAAACCAGTAGGTGCAGCAGGGGAGTGGCTGGTTTCAGCTGCCTGCTGGTTGTGACGAAATATTTATTTACAATAAAACACACCGACTTCTAGTAACTTTATGTTAATGTTTATAAAATAAATTAACGTGTGAGGAAGGAAAAATGTCAGTTTTTAACAAACTTTTGGTTGAAGAATGATAAAATACTTAACTGAAATCAGGCATCACTTTGTTTCTTCAATCATTTCCTAATTATCAGATTTCCTGGATAAAGAAAACTGAAAAGCTCAGATTCTTATTAGAGTTACTTTGTAGGTGGTGTTAACTTATAGACGCAAATAAATGTATTATTTTCTCTTGTAAAGATAAAGTTTGACACGTGTTGAATGTCACATTTTTCTGTGCTCTGAATAACGACACATCTCCGTGTACAGCTCTTCCGAGACTCTTACGTTTTATCAGTTTAATTTGTGGAACGTTAAAAGAAACTTGTAAAATAAAGTGTGAGTCAATTTGAAACGTGATGATAAAGCAGACCTACAGTTTCCTGCTGATTCTCGATGTTTCCACAGCATTTTTTAAATGTTAGCAGCTTCAGAACGACAAAGTCTCAACAAACTGGTCCATTCGACCGATAAGATCTCCCATAATGCCCCTGGTTTCTACTCAGCCTTGTTGGTCTTGGCGTCTCGGTGGCAGCGCAGATAGGTGTGGTAGAAGAAGTTGGAGAAGAGCAGCAGGTAGCTGAGGTACATGAGTGCGGCCCAGGTGATGTTGTCGAGGCGGGACGGACATCCTCCGTGCGGCATCCAGGAGTACACCAGCCCGCTCACCGTCAGCCCCATTGCCATCTGCCCGATCTGAGCGCTGGTGATGAGCACAGCGAACGGCCGTGGCACGCGCAGGCCGGCGGCACGCGCCGCGTAGTAGCTATACATGAGGGCGTGCACGCCGTAGTTCATGGTCATGAACCAGCCTCCGCCAGCCACCATGTCTTTGTAGGAGTACCAGGAGTACAGCAGCACGGTGATGTGGTGGTACCAGTGCAGGAAAAGCAGCTTCTGCTTCCTCAGAACCACGAACGCCGTGTCGCCTAGGAGACAAAAACAATTAATCAGTTTCCCATCACAGTAAACTGAATCTCAGTGACCAATAATATACCAAATAAATATATTCATGCCATCTTCTATAATTTCCAATAATAAAGTTAATAAAGTCCATCTCGAAACGAATCCATGAGGTGTGGCGCAAAAATATAAATAAATAATAAAAATGGATTATGTGTTTAATGCGAGTTGAGCATCACAACACGAACTGTCACAAGTCCATTTATTAATTTTGTAAAATACACTTACTTACCCTCACAATTACTGGCAGCGTATACCGCTCCTTCTGTTCTTACCTTTCACAATAAAAGCCCTAGACATCAGCATCACTGCTTATCAGGGGAACTTATATTTAATCTGAATTTAGATAAGAGGCAACCCAACTAAATAGCTGACAATATGCATTCATAACATAAAATTATGTCCATCATGGATGCTCCACCAGGCGCCGTTGAGCGACATGTTTTAATTACACATGCATACACGCAGTGAGTCGGACACAATCTTAGTTTACACCCATAGAAAGCATCAGAATTTGTATTCAACTGGGAAAAAGTATCAGCATCATAAATAATTGATAACAGATACAACCGTTGGAAATGAGGAATACTGACCGAGCTCTGGAGCTTTGCTCAGGACGAAGGCGTAGGCCCAGAACTTGGTGACTGGTCCGTTGTAGAAGCTCTGGTCACAGATGGACTGTCTGAATCCGCTGGTGCTCAGGACGAAGAACATGTAGGAACCCGTCCGGATCGCACCAATGATGCTGAGGGGCGAGGAGGAGGAGGCAGACGAAAGAGGGATGAAGAGGCATCGACAGAAGGATGGGGGATGAGGAAACATGAGGATGAGGAGATGATAGATTTTGATTTCATTTTTCAACCTGGTGGAACGACACTATCTACATTGACATCTTGTGATGCCAGACGTGTCCGAATCATCCTCCGAGGATGGTGACATTTTTTATTATTTATTAATTTATTGACTCTACTCTACATGGTAATGAGTCAAAAAATTAAAATAAAAAAATGTCGACCTTATATTTAGTTTCCATGTACAGTAACAACAAGCCTGCTCACAAATTATAGAACATATTGGCAACACTAGGGAGGTCACAATTAAGTATTTTTGGTCCACCAGAAATATCGATTCAATTTGTAACTCATCCAAACACTGAAAATCCTGATAGAAAACTAAAAATTATTGATCCAATAAATGATAGCTTAACTCCTGAAACTGACAAGAGATCACTGAAAGATAATGTTATAACTACAGACACACGATTAATCACTTATTACATTTTGAGAGTCTGAATAAAATGCTGCTGCCAAGTCAGTTTGGTGTGTTTAAGGTGTGTTACCTGAAGAGAGCGAGGCTGAGCGACCAGAGAACGAGCGGCCTCCGCAGGTTCATTCTGGGCCGAGGCTTCATGTAGTGCTGACCTCCGAACACCAGGGCGGCGTACAGCGCGCAGAACACAAAAGACTTACTCCTGCAGGATCAAAAATCAAACATTGAAAAAGGTTAATATTAAAATGTAATGTAAAAAAAACAAAACACAAAGGACACATTCAGGTCAGAATAGTAGGACTTTTAATGTTAAGTTATTAGTACGATTACTAAAAACCAACATCAACAACAAGCTATTCTTTAAGAGCAGTGAGCGTTTAACCGGATCATGTTTCCACACCTTGCTAATATGAAACTGCTAATGGTAAAAAGCTCATTTTAAAAGGCTGCGGTTAACAGATGAAGCTAACGTGCCACATTTTAAATATTAATGCCAACATTTAATTGCTAATATCTTTAGGTTTAGACATTTTATTAATCTAAAATTGCATTAAAACAATTCATACATTTCAGAAACATGAAATCAAGGATATGATGTGTGGATTAATAAGTACAAAAAAATGAAATTCTTAAACTTCATGCATATTTATTTTATATGTTTTTATTTGACCTGATTTTTTTAGTCCCTATTCACTTTATTCCCAGTTACTGTCATGTTTTCAGTGACTTCTGTAGCAGGTGTACCTGCAGACATTCAGAGGCATCACCTGCTGTACCTGAGAGTCCCCATCAGCTGTTACATCTCATCCTCTCACTGATTTCTGTCTGAGTTTATCACATTTGATTTGTTTTGTTCTACATTTTTTTTAACAGTTTGTATGATTATACAGAAAACACAAAATATAATGTCTCTATAAACTAATTAGGAGTTATGGGAATTTTCCAGGTTTATGAAAGTAAAAAGAGAAAGTTAGTTTCCACTAGCCCACATATTTTAATATTTCGTCACTTGGGACGCTTTCAATAATAACCGGAATAACCGGATGTAAAAGGAGCACAGCAACATACCATATGGATCGTTACATCCGTGCCTCAGCTGTAGTAGCTTCTACAATAAACACTAGTTTTTAAACAATTAAATCTGCGTATGAATCTTCGGACATATACCGATAATTGGTTTTCGGGATACACTATATTGGCGGAAAAATTCGGCATTGACAAAATGTAAAAAGTCAGTCTTGAAATACTCCAGGATTAGATGGATCTCGGTTGTGTTCGCTGCCTTCACGTTGGCAGTGAAGCTTCTTTGAGTATCGAGTAAACCGGTTCAGGTGAACGTATGTTGAAATGGGTGCTGTATGGACGGCTGGGCGTCAGCCGAAACAAAGACAGGACCCGGATCATCCCGAAACCGCTTTCACACACGTCTTCGACAGGACGTGCTTTTAACGACAGTAGACTCATTTAAAAAGTGGTGGTTATTTCAACGGGATTCGGAACGTAGCTTCTCCATCGCAGGGAGACCACAGTCCATCGGGATATTTCTACCGTTCCTGACTGTTTGCGAGCGTTTAAACCCTCAGGGGGAACAGCTGAGTCAGACAAAATGTCATTAAATCAAAGTTCAGAGTTAAATAGAAAAAGTTTGTTAGCTTACCAGTTAGCTTGCATCCACTCTATTGCTCCTCTCTCGTCAAACCGCCGCTCGAAGCTGTACTCTGACAGCGAGAGATGAAAATCTGTCCCATTCATCTGCAACATCTTTATTATTTACTATTGTGATTTAATAGAATATCTAAACTCGAGCCCGTCGGCGTTCCCTCTTTCTGTCCTCCTGAAGTCTGCCCTCTCACCTGTCTCACCTCCCCAATTAAAGCTTATTAGCAGGGGGCGGGGCTTCGAGGACACGCCTGCTTTTTATCTCTTTCTAGTAAGTAGGTAGGGAACATAATGTATACTGAATATTGAGTACTTGAGTATTTTCATGTTCTGTAACTTCTACTCCACTTCATATCAGGTATAAATATTTTATTTTTAAACTTTGTTTAATGTGATTTCTAACATTGTGACATAGACAGGAAAAAGTGAACAAAATAGTAATAACTTACAATAATAATAATAATTATAACAGACAAAATACCATCCATCGTCGTTTACCGCTTATCCTGTATTCAGGGTCGCGGGGGAGAAGGCAGGGTACACCCTGGGACCCTCTCACTGTGAGGCGATAGTGCTATCCGCTACACCACCGTGCAGCCCCAGACAAAATACATTACCACACTGTGGTTATGGACTAATTGATTATGGAGTAAAGGTGTCAGCTGTTGGGGCATCATTTGACTTATTTTCTAATATGTTCATATATTTTGTGTGTAAACAATGAAAGTAAGGTAGAAAGTAAAGTACCGGTACTATTTAGTAAATTAGTAATTCAGTATTTGACAGTGCAGTATCTCAGCTCCATGTGCTTGCCCCTGGGTGATGTTGGAAAATAAATTAACTCTGAAAATCATGAGTGTGTTCTAGTCCTGCTCAATGTGTAAAATGTATTGAGATAACTTCTGTTGTGATATGACACCATCCATCCATTGTCTACCGCTTATCCTGTATTCAGGGGCTGGAGCCGATCACAGCTGCCATTGGGCGAAGGTAGGGTTCACCCTGGACAGGTCGCCAGTCTATCACAGGGCTAACATATTGAGACAGACAAACATTCACGCTTACATTCACACCTACGGGCAATTTATAGTCATCAATGAACCTATCCCCATCCTGCATGTCTTTGGACTGTGGGAGGAAGCCGGAGAACCCAGTGAGAACCCACACTTACACGGCGAGAACATGCAGACTCCACACAGAAGGAACCCGGGCCGACCTGGGAACCGAACCCAGTTTTAGTCCTGCTCAATGTGTAAAATGTCTTGAGATACCTTCTGTTGTGATATGATACGATGAATAAAATTTAATTGAATTGAATTTGAACTTGTTTCCCCTTCTGAGTGGAGCTCAGCATCTCCTGAATGTCTGAGTGTTTCTGACTGAAGATGAAACCAAGTTTCATGTCAGTCTCTTTGTTTTCATCTTCATCCAAAGAAGAGGCTCTGATAACAACCATTAAGTTTAAATGAATCACCATCCACCTCCTCCATATTACAGGCTCTGCTCCCTCTTCAATGGCTTCATTATAAAAGCGGAGCTGAGAAAAGTACTCAAATATTTTACTTCAGAAAAAGTACTAAGCACAGTGCATTAAATATGTTACTAAACTAAAAGTACAAACGAATTGTAAAAGTACATATTATGCAGACTTATATATATACTCATTATTGATGTATTGATCATTTTAATGTTTCAGTTGTAACGGTGGAGCTCATTTGAATGGCTTTATATACTGCTGGGTAGTTATACTCTATAAAATACATCATTTATTATTTGATTATACTTTGTTTTGATAATCTGAATCTGTAAAGTAACTGACTTTATTAAATAAATGTTGCATAGTAAAATATACAATATTTACCTCTGAGATGTAGTGGAAGTATATAAGTTGCAGGAAGTGGAAATATAAAATAAATAGTAATTACAAGTATGTTAACTTGTGTAAATGTACTTCCATCACTATTCATAAGTTTAAAGCAGTTTTATTTGTTATCTTTCTGAAATTGATTATTTTGGAGGCTTGAAAAGGTAAAAGAAATATTTCTCAATAAAAAATCAATAATTTTGTGTATAAGGATGCTTTTACATTTCTTATATCCTACCTGGAGGTCACCTCACCACCATGAGTCAGCTTGTAGACGTTCATGTTCATGCTAATAATTTGTTACACTGTGGTATTACTACTTTAATTCAGTACATTGTCTGTCAGATAATGATGTTGTTGCCATCTGTTGGAGATCATATGAAACTGCATATACAGGTTTTGACATGTTTATTGAAGAGTTAAAACTAAGCATGAAATGCTCATTTGGGTTCATTATATAAGGGTCCAGTATGGAAGGTCATTGCATCAAAAATAAGAAATAAGTTAAAATTATTTTGCTTGCAAGCTACTATTTCTTATAAATTTGACTTTGATACGACTGAAAATGTGTCACACTTTTCGCCAGTATCTTATAAGCTATTATTGATTAATTCAAAGGTCAAATGTAAGTGTTTCTACCTTTCTGAGAATAGGTAATAGTGGGAAAAAAAATTCCAATTACTTTGAGAAATCAATTATATATTTGTGAGAATGAAGATGTAATATAGAGAATCAAATCATAAAACTGTGGAATGGTCATACATTTACAGGAAGAAATTGTAATATTATGAGATAAAGTTTATTTTACTGGAGCTGTCAAGAAGGATATGAATGTTTTTTTGGCCAAAATTCATTTCAAGATAATTTGATGAGAAAAATATAACAAGTTATTTTTTTTAGATTTAAAGGGCAGAAACCAATTATGATATAATCAATAATTTCATGACAAAAACATCAAAATGTGTCAAGATGCAATCGTAATTTGAGAAGATTTAATGTTTTGAGTTAAACCGTCAAAAAGTACAATAGTCAAGAAGGAGTTGTTATATTTCAAGAATTCATTTATGAATAAATGAGGTAAGTGAGATACTACTTTCTATTTGTATTTCCATTAAAATTATTTGATTAAAATGAATCTATTAATCAATTCGTAAATTAATCAATTAGTCAATTAACAAATAAGTGGACTGACAGAAAATACATGTTGATGATTGAAGTTACTTTTCTTGTAAAACTGGTGTTTTTACTGTGTTGTATTCGTACTTTTACTTTCACAGAGTATCTTAACACTGTGGTATGTGTACTTTTACTATAACATAATATTCTTGCTCTGTGGTTTTAGTACTTTGACTATATCTTACTGAGCGCAGTGAAATATGACGATTTCATTGTTGATTTTTCTCTTCTCGTCGGTCTGGTCTGACGTCGCCTTACGTCGCCGCTACGTCACCTCAACGATGCGGAAGTTGAAGTCACCGTGGAGAACGTAAACTAATGTCAACCAACCGAAGCAGCAGCCTAAAAAACACAGAAAAAAGCACCAGAAGAAGAGAAAGAAGAATAAAAAAAACGAACCCTGAACACGGCGGACACTTCACCTCCGGCTGCACTTTCCCTTTTACCGGCATGTCACGTTAACGTAACTTAGCTAGCCGTTACTCTCGGGTCAGTTAACCGTAACATCTGCCTTCTGTGTGACCGTCGGTTCGCTCGTAACCGACCCCGTTACCGTTAAATGGACCCAACGGGTGATTCAGAGTCCACGGCGGTGCTGCTGTGCTGTTGCACGGGTCGCTAGAAAGCTGCGAGCCCCGCTACATCACGTTCCCTCTTGAGGGTAAGTGCTAATCTCCTTTGAAAAATATGTCATTTTGGAACTTATTTTGATATTTCTCAATTATACAAATGCATCAACAAAACGTAATGTTTTTCCTGATTAGGTAGTATCTCCCCGTCATTTCGGCATACATATTGTACCAGCAAACAGCAGTTTATTTACATAAAATGTCCACTTTTACAAACCTTCTTCTGTTTAACAATTACGGTCCATCCTGCTGAGCGCTGGCCAGCAGCAACGCGAGTCTTTTGGTAAAGTCGACATTTCCGAGAAGTCGGTGCCAGTTGGTCTATTATATACATGCCGTACTGTAAAGTATCTCCTTGTGATTTATAAAAGGCGTTGGCTTACATGTTATGTGGTGTTTACTTTGGATAATAACCAAGAGGAGCGTTAAAGTGACACGTTTTTGAAAGGAGTTCAGGCTTGCTGTTCCCCAGAGCAGCCGCTGTTTGAGCTCGTTAAAGCAGCAGAACGGGGTCTTTTTGTCCAACGTACCCGCCCAATTACTCTTAAATAAAGTACGTATGAACACGGTTTATGTTTGCATTTCTCTTTCATGCTTCAAACTGCTAAGATAATTCATGAAATTGTGTGAAGTGAACCGAGTCCTCTGTGTTCATCAGTCAGGATGAGGATCAGGGATGTGGAAGGTCGAGCAACCTCTAAAGTGACGAGCATCATATCTAATCGTTGTTGATTATTGACAATAAGCACTTAGAAATGGAAAATAAATACAGAGATTCAGGCATTTTGGTTTAATGTGCTTGTATTCATGTCTTTTGTTCTATTGATAACGGGTAATGGCTGCAGTCAATTGTAACAGAAGGAATTAGGGTTGCAAGAACTAACACTTATTTTCAATATAAATAGATCTATTGGTAATTCAGCTAAATATTTTGTCAGTTGGCCTTTAACACAAAAATAATGACAATGACCATCTTAGATTATTGGGGCAAATTGATGTGGTCGAATGACTAATTTCTTTTCATATATTGTCTTATTTTAATTGATTTCATTGCATTTGGATGACCAGTTATATATTTAAGTAATTGTTTCAGCTTCTACAGTGTCAGAATTCATGTTTTTTTTCTGTTTTGTAAATATTTTGTCACTAACATCTTGTTGGCCCCAACAGATGGAGAGAAAAACTGTGATGAATAGGCTATTTTCCACTTCCTTCTGATATTTTAGAGCCAAAAACCGAATAGATTATTCCAGAAAAAAATTGAAAATTCAATTTATTGCTTTTTGAGACCTAATACCTTATACCTTTAATACCTTATGGAAAATGAATAATGTAGAATCAGAGGCCATACAATGAATGAGATTTTCACTTTGTTTACTGTGTTTACTTTGTGAAAGATATCATTATTAATGAAGTGTGTGTGTGTGTGGGGGGGGGGGGGGGGGGCAACAACAATGGAGATCTTTAGCACAGAGGAGGAAGATATACAGGATATACTGACACATTTAATCTGTCTCAAGAATGTGAATTTGAGGAAAATTAAGATGATCAATGTGGGGAAAATGTGAAGTATAATTTGTGTAAAAGTATAAGATGACTGAGTGCACTATAGGAACTATAAATATGTGTTGAAACTGTCCTTTGTCATGATTTATGACAAACATTGTTTAACAATGTTCCAGATTTAAATTAGATCAGAAGCTTTAATTGAACCCCTCTTATGTTACTTTTTTTCTAAAGCATGGAACAGGAGGAGAGAAATTAATTATTGTCAATAAAATCCTCATGCATTTTTTTATGATCTGAATCAATTTTACGGTGTTTTTACGGTGTGTTTCATGATATCCCATTCTCGTGGGACATGATGTGTGTTATAATCAGTCGATGAGGATGTTATTAAAATGACTCATCATTTATTCAGTATTGATTGTTGGTTTGGGTCTTAACATATTGTTGATTATTATTGTTATTATCATAATTAAGAGTAGAAAAAGAAGTAAAATGACATTGCAGAGTTCCTGTTGCTTTAAGTCGATCTGATCTTCTTCTCTCCTCTCAGACGTCGTCAGTCCTCAGCCTACGTGACTCCGCCTCCTGTTACCGAGGTACTGCAACACGCACACACACACACACGCACGCGCACACACACACACACAAACACAAAACACACACACACACACACACACACACACACACACACACACACACACACACACGCACACACACACACACACACACATACACAAACACACACACTCACAAACACACACACACACACACACACACACACACACACGCGCACGCACACACTTCTGCTTGCAGACTGATTGACATTTATTGCACAGCTGTAAATATTCCTGCAGAGCCGTGGTCTGTACACTGCATTTAATCTTGGGGATTATTTTAAATGGGTGCAGTTTGTCCTGCTGGTTAAATTGTTGTCATGAAACGAGAGAGAATGAACAGAAACGATGTGTTCATGGTCCGTCTCCAGTGCATTAAAGGCCTCAGCCTGCTTTAAAGGAACGGACCATTCAGAATTTGCTTTTGTGCATAACAGTAAACTTACAAGACTTACAAGAAGAAATACATTTATATGTATAATACATCTGTTTAAAGTTGAAAAGAGCTGCAGAGTGTTTAAAACAAGGGGATCAAATGTGCAAATGTTCACAGTATCAAGAATATGTGCAATGTGCAAAAATAACAATCCAAAGATGTTAATTATGAATGTGAAGCCATGATTGTTTGTTATGATTCCACGCCAACTCCCCTAAATTTCAGGAACCTCCCCAGGACACCTCCTCAGATTTAGCTGGAAAAATTCTTGAATGTAGATCTATGTTTGTACCCACCATGCAAAACATTAGCTTTCAATTCCTCATAGTTTCAGAAATACAGACCCTTGAATTTTGGCCTGAAAAAAGCCATATGCGAAAAATGCATTTTTTTTTCCAAATTCAGGAACTTATACTTTTCATCGATTGATCTAGGAAGCTAATAATTCAGATATTGACTAAATGCCATCCAAATATTACAATTATGGCATCAGTTAGCCTCTGGGATGTTTATTTATCACTCTATTCAAAGCTAAAAATGTCTTTTTGGCCAAAACTAGCTAAAATAAGGTGAAACTATAGTCATCCTTTGGAACAGCAGAATGTTTTCCTCATAACATAGAAATGATAGGGTCATTATCTATTCACATGTATATTTCTGCCAGGGTAACACAGTTAGGTGATGAATTATAAAATAGTTAACATAAACCCTTTCTTCTGAGGGCTCTAAAATGATTTGACCATGTGGCTAGGGGTTTGTCTCATATAAAATACATCTACAGACCAAATTATTTTAACGAATACCCATGGCTTCATATTTAAATATTTGTTTATGTACAAGAACATTTTTAGAAATATTCTTTTTTCTTATTCAGGGGCTTATAAATCTGAAATGGAACTAGCAAAGTGATATTGCAGATATGTGTCAACTGGCATATACAAATTCAGATTCTGATATGAAAATGCCTGAAGAATGTTTTTCTGTCTGTAGGCAGCTTGGCCTAACCCAATTTGGTCAATTTCTATGCAGGCCTACATTGTCACTAGACATGATGATGAGGATTATGTGTTTGTGCACAAGTTTAAGAAGATAAACTGATACTGGTGGTTAGCTCAGGAGGTAGAGCTTGTTGGCTGGAAACCGCAAGATTGCCGGTTCGATCCCTGTCTCGTCCTAGCTGAATGCCTGGTGTCCCTGAGCAAGACACCTCACCCTAATTGCTCCTGACGAGCTGGCTGTCGCCCTGCGTGGTTGACTCTGCCGTCGTTGTGTGAATGGGTGAATGTCAGTCATTACTGTAAAGCACTTTGGATAAAAGAGCTATATAAATGAGGACCATTTAACTCGCTTTTACTTAAGACACTCTACTGTCCTGCTGTTATTTCAGACACCTGAACGAACCACAGACACTCTAATGTCCCGCAGTTATCGCAGACACCTGAACTAACCACAGACACTCTACTGTCCTGCTGTTATTTCAGACACCTGAACTAACCACACACTCTACCGTCCAGCTTTTATCACAGACACCTGAACTAACCAGACACTCTACCGTCCAGCTTTTATCACAGACACCTGAACTAACCACACTCTACTGTCCAGCTTTTATCACAGACACCTGAACTAACCACACACTCTATTGTCCCGCTGTTATCACAGACACCTGAACAAACCACACACTCTATTGTCCCGCTGTTATCACAGACACCTGAACTAACCACAGACACTCTAATGTCCCACTGTTATCACAGACACCTGAACTAACCACACACACTCTACTGTCCCACTGTTATCACAGACACCTGAACTAACCACACACTCTCTACTGTCCCACTGTTATCACAGACACCTGATCTAACCACACACTCTACTGTCCCACTGTTATCACAGACACCTGAACTAACCACACAATCTACTGTCCCACTGTTATCACAGACACCTGATCTAACCACACACTCTACTGTCCCACTGTTATCACAGACACCTGAACTAACCACACAATCTACTGTCCCACTGTTATCACAGACACCTGTACTAACTACACAATCTACTGTCCCACTGTTATCACAGACACCTGAACTAACCACTGCCTCTACTGTCCCACTGTTATCACAGACACCTGATCTAACCACACACTCTACTGTCCCACTGTTATCACAGACACCTGAACTAACCACTGCCTCTACTGTCCCACTGTTATCACAGACACCTGATCTAACCACACACTCTACTGTCCCACTGTTATCACAGACACCTGAACTAACCACACACTCTACTGTCCCACTGTTATCACAGACACCTGTACTAACTACAGACAGACAGGTGCATGAGACCTACAACTGTACTCATGCATTATGACATTGCTGTTGGGGGCGGAGTCAACAGACCATTCTGTTTATTGTTTAATGAGTCATTGTCCTGTAAAGATGCTCCTCTTGATACTGTAGCCCCGACCACACACACACACACACACACACACACACACACACACACACACACACACACACACACACACGATAATAAGCTGTGCCATCTGTCAAAGCTGCTAATCATTGGCTGAAGGAAGAAGGTCTGCAGTCAACAGAGGATGTGATTGGCTAGCAGGCTGCCTCGAAGACCGGTCGGCTACATCAGCTGATTGATGGAGATGGGAAGTGGAGGAGGAGGAAGAGGAGGGGTAAGGAGGAGGAAGAGGAGGAGGAGGAGGAGGAGGAGGAGGAGGAGAAGCTGAGTCGAGTCAGTAAATCCACGATGAGCCGGCTATGCTGCAGACAACAAGTGTTCAGAGCGAGAGAGGAGGGCGAAGGAGGATAAAACCAGGTTACTCTGTAACAGAGAGAGAGAGAGAGAGAGAGAGAGAGTGACGGGGCGAGAGAGAGAGCTGCAAAAGGAGGTTACCACAGCAACTCAGAGGACATCGCTGCAGCAGCAGTGGCGGCGAGGACAGCAGGACACACAGGTAAGGTTACAGCTGACTGTGTGTGCGTGTGTGTGTGAAGACACATGTGTCTGCCTACGTGTGCTCTATAAGTGTGTGTGTTGGCGGATTGAGCAGTGCATGCTAGGAGGGGGAGGGGGGAGGGGGCAGGGGGGTGGAGGAGGAATCCTATTAGCAGAGTCCAGGAAAAGTAGGGCTAACTGTGTGCTTATCAGTCTAACACACACACACACCCACCCACACACACACACACCCACCCACACACACACACACACACACACACACACACACAGACACACTACCAGCAGAGTGACAGTATCTCAGGAATAATTCTCAGCCTTCATCATATTTCCGTCCATCTTAGGATCTAAATAAAGTTTTGTCGAAAGTTGAAGTCAGTATGTCGTAGGCTGTAAACTGTAAACAGTTCAGAGGTCAACGTCAGTAAAAGTAAAAGGCAGCCGACATCTTTATCGGCTGCCTTTTAGTCATGACATTTTTGCTGATTGATTTATTTGTAGAGCACAACTCCAACCACAGTTTCTCCAACATGAGGCTTTAGTGTTCTAGTTTATTTATTTGTGGGAATACTACGACACAAAAAAAAAAAAAAAAAAATGAAAAGAAGTGAACAGTTGCATACCTCTGCAAAACATCACTCAGAAAGAAGATATACATTTCTAAATTGGGAACTTCTAATGGACATTTCTTCACTATTCACTATTATAGTCTAAATATTGACTTAAATTAATAGTAATGAATTAAAAAGTAAACAGATGAATTTGTCATGAGAATAGTTGTTTAGCTCTAGACTAAAGAGAATTTTGTAAAGACACTTGCAGATTAAAATCACTGGATTTGTGAATGGAGTCTGGTGTTCGACAATGCAACACTGGTACGTGAAGTGAATATTGTCTAATTAACTGTTTAAAGAAAGCAGCATGACACAAATGGTTGTAACAGTTTAACCAAACGATAATCTACCTTTAATTTGTTTTATTTGGAGTTCTGAAGATGTTCAATACTTAATGATTCACAAGGCAAAGTATAAAACGTATTTGTGTACTGCTTTCTTCTGATCACCTTACGACCTCTCTGATCATTTGATGACGTCTTGTAGCCAGGTCGGAAACCACTGGTCGAATCAGAGTCATGCAAAATGAAAGTAAAATAAATTACAAAAAATTAGACGAGGAACTGTCCTGTGTAGAACATGGGCCATAAATCATCTGAAATTGGAAAAAACAAATAAATACAAATGAAGTTATATTTATTTACAAAGTGTAGCACATTTATTAACAAACCAATCATATTTATTAATAAAATAAGTTTTGATTATTAAACAAAGAAATCATATATATTTACAAAATAAATAGTATTTATTTACAAAATAAGTTATATTTATGAACAAAATAAATAACACAATAAATCGCATATATTGTCATCTGCAAGCTTCAGGAGAACGGTTGACGTAGAACCGGAACACATACCTGTGGAGTTTGGTTCCACACTAAATGCATCATTCTCAATTCAGTGTATTCTGCGTGAACTAGACCGTGACGTTTCACAAACGGTTACAGCCCTATTAAAAGTACAGTATGTGTGGATGTCCTGATGTCCCGGCTGGATTGGACACATAACCTCAACCTGCCTGATGATTCCTGTCAGCTGTTAATCAGCGCATGGCGTTGGTACTCGTTGTTGTAAATAGATTGAAATACAAACCTGAGGTTGTCTTACAGCTGCTGGTGTTGAGTTTCTGAGCAGCAACTCTGTTCACTGTTCAACACGTTAGCACTTTAAACCGATGAAAGAGTTTTGGTCTTAATATTGATATGCTATTATATAACCCTTTTATGAAGTGCTTTGCAAGAAAATGAAACAAAAGCAATACATCACTACAGGTAAAATTAGACCATCATTTGAAGAAGAAGACGTAAATAAACATGCATCTCAAACCTGATGTCATACACTGTTTGCTCATGACATCCCAGTGTTTCTCTAGTAATGGAAATTATTATTTCATGACACATCAAATGTAAATTAATAATATTACTGACGAATAATGCAATAATACAAAGTTACATAACGTTAGAAAATGGTGATTTCATGCTCAGCTGTTATCGAGCTGCTGGTCATGTGACTTTAACACAGTTCAGCACACACGCGCACACACCGGATTACGGTAGACCAGGTTAGTTATTGTCCAGACAGAGAGCAGTTGGGGGTTCAGTGTATCGCCAAAGGGCACTTCAGCACATGTGGGGATCAAACCTGTGATCTTTTACTCTCTATTTCTCCAGCTGGAGAAGTTCTGCAGCTGTTTTGTTTCATCGATGAATCATCACAGTGATTCACTGACAGTTTATTTATGTAACACAATCAATGTGGCAGATAAAAATCCAACTAGAAGGGGCATTTTTAAAATATATAAATGGATACTGTCTCTTATGCAAAAAACTGCAGGTGTAAAAACATCATAAAATGTTCTCTCTTTGCATATGAGATTGTTTGAGAGTTCCAGTTTGAGTTTAAGCACTCGCTGGATGTCATTAAATAGACTGTTCCAAAATAAATGAAGAGAACACTTAATCATCACAGTGTAACACCAAGTTAGTCAAACTTCAGGGAGCACAATCCGTCCATTTAAAAAGTGATTGTGAATCAGTTTCAGCTGCTTTGGTGTAAATGAAAGTGACAACAGGAGCAATGGAGGCAAAAGTAGGACAACCCCCAAAAGGGAAGGTTCTGATGTGGAGTCCATTGACAGTTGCTCTCTCCTACCTGACTGGATCTTCTCTAGTTCTGGGTCCTGTTAATGTCCTTGTCACTACTTGTAGCATGAGGTGGGACCTGCAGCCCAATCAGGTTCACAGGTAGTCCAGCTCCTCCAGGACCCACATCCATATGTGAGGTCACAAGAATGTTTGCTGTGTCTCCCAGCACAGTCTCGCTGTGGTGAAGGATATCATCCAGCATGACCGGTTTGGTGATAGGTCACTGATGGTCTGAGGAGGCTTATCCTTGGAGTGTCACACAGACCTTCATATCATAGCCGAAGGTACCCTGACTGCTGTTAGGTAGACCTTACACTGGTGCATTGGGTCCTGGGTTCCTCCTGGTGCAGGACCATACACAAACTCATGTGGGCAGAGTGTGTGGGCAGTTCCTGGAAGACAAAGGCATTGATGCCATTGACTGGCCCTCACTTTCCCCTGACCTTAATCCAATTCAGCTCCTATGGGGATTTATGTATCGGTGCATTCGACGCTGCCAAGTATGTTCAATTCAATTCAAGGAAATCCCCCAGGAGATCATCTGCTGACTCGTCAGGAGCAGCCCAGGTGTTGTAGAGAGCTCAGACAGGCACAACGGGGCCAAACACATTACTGAGACACATAATGAGTTGCTGTGATGAGTGTTTTAAGTGTGATTTTGAACCTCAATGGGTTGATGAGTTTGGTCCATTGATCGTTGATTTGTCGTTTTGTTCTCAACAAATTATACAATGTACATCAGATTTTCAACTTGAATAATTCCTTCACCAAGATGTGTTGTGTGATGAAAGTCTTCCGTTAATTTTGTTTTGAGCAGTGTAGTTTGAAGTCAGAGGAACTGAAGTGTCAGTTAAAGAGTAACTAATCCCCAGAGTTTTGGCTGAAGTGCCTTTATCTGTAAAATTCCCAAAATATGTGCAGGACACTCAGTCGCATCTATAGTCAGCTTGTTTCCATAAGAAATGTATTACTACAATAATACAATATTGATTAATTATCTGTTGATAGGAATGTGTTTTCCTACATTGACAAGAGTGTGTGAATGAAGCATTAAGTTGTTCAATTATACAAATTTAGGGGCTGGTTAGCTAGTTTAACGAGCTTGCTAATTACATGCTAGAGTTACAGAACATAAAAATCACCACATGAACTACTGGACTGTGTTTGCATTACTTAGAGTAGAGTAGAGGGATTTTATTTTAAACATGTCAAAATTAATACAGAAAGTGTCATACAGAAAACAAAATATTACACAACTAGAAGGCATCAAGATATATGAAAATATCTTTATATTTTTTTGACATGTCCGAAAAGGAGTGTGAAACAGTATACACTTAATTTAATCCCACCCATTCTCCATGATTCAAATCCTCATTAGTGGTTAGCCGTAGTGCTAGTTATGTGTATGCTAGTGAAGTAGAATTAGTTCATGTTATGTGTATGCTAGTGATTAGTTTAGTTTCAGTACTAGTTTCAGACTCCTCATGATCTAAACCACTGACGTCCATCAACAAACAATACAGAAACGAATTTCTACTCCTGGTTGACACATACAACATACAGTATAGAACCACAACCAGAATATAAAATCAAGAACATATTTTGGTGTAGTTTTATTGGGTCTCATCAAAGTAATATTCACAAACACAACAGAAAAAGTTAAATAAAACTAATTAAATGAGGATTTTTGCTGAGTTCAGGTCACAGATGTATCCACTAATGCTGCCCCATTGTTCGTGAACCTTTTCAGTATCTTTTCACATGCAACTGTTTTCACTGTAGGTTTTTGTTGGTACAACCTTCAATGAGATGGCTCACACCTGAACGCCCTCCAAGCTGCTGTACCTCATCTATTAATAGACAAATCAAACTTGCATGTGCCACTTGGTGCCTGCTGGCCCACATGTTCCTGCCTCCATGTTCAAGGACGGCCAAAGATGTGGATGGACACATAATTACCACAACGTTTGACTTGATGGATAAAGACACAAGTGGAAGAACACAAGAACACCAGAAACTCCGCTTGAGGGACAAATTGCATTCTTTCAAAATATATTCAGTCATTTAGTGCTTTGAAGAATGCTATCTAACATGTTACTTTCTCTGGCATTCAACCATTAAGGCCTCTAAAATCGTCTTAAAGATCACTAAAGATCTCCCTCAATGATATATAAAAAAACTATTGAATGTTAATTTAGAACATCCTAAAAAAAAAAAGAAAATACTTGGTTACTAATAGAACATCTTAAAAAGTAAGAGTAATAAGTATCAAGCCCAGCAGTTCACGTGGTGCTTTTTGTTTTGTTATTGTAGAATGTTATAAAGGACTCCTAGAACCATCTCAGTGATTCCTTACATCCTATAAAAGGACTCCAGAACACCTTTAACAACTTTAACAACACAACATCTTACAAGACCCTTAGAACCTCTTAAATGACCACGAGAACATCTTAAATGGCTTCAATTTCCTTAAAGACCACTACAACACCTTAAAGGACTCCTTAATTACTGAACTTTAACTTCCCTAAAATTAACGGATTTCCCGATGTCTACCACACTTTAGTACTATTCATGTGGCTGGCAGTAGTGTTTTCTGCCTGTGATGAATAAAATGTGAGGTAACATACAAAGACAATGATTACATTTGTTGGAACTTTGCAAGGGATAAGTCTACATTGTATTATCAATATACTGATTACACCAATAAGTAATCTGTATTGGTAATACCTTGAACAGTTTTAGCAGGAGGACTACAGAAAAATAATTGCCTGTTTAAACTCTATTTTAGAGCCATTTACTTTCAATCAGTAACTTATGAGCAACAGTAGTTTGCATGCAAAGCCCAGCATCAAAACACACACCATGAACTGGTATGTGTTATGATGCAAAGCCCAGCATCAAAACACACACCATGAACTGGTATGTGTTATTGGTATATAATATCCTACTGGAATTCGGAGGGTGTGGACTTGGGTAGGAAGAAAAAAACAATTTTGTAATCCCACTTTACTTTGTCTTCTACTTTTTGTTTTGTATTCTTCCTGATGAAATGGGAAGGCTGTGTGTCCTTAAAAGGTTGTTGTGAGATCCTGAAGAGACTTAAGTCAAAAGATATTATCTGCTGTCCAGTTGTTTATAAATATGTGTGTGTGTGTGTGTGTGATATATATATATATATATATATATATATATATATATATATATATATATATATATATATATATATATTACCTATCTGTAATATTAACTTTGTCTCTACCTCTGCTTCTTGTTGCAGGTTTAAGAGAAGATGAGCAGATGGAGGACGAACCTGGTAGTCCAGTTCCACCTCTGACCCTCATAAAGCAATTTGGCACTTTACTGGGTACCAGAAATCCGAGATACCCTTTGGACAAATAGTGAAGATCCAAGGAAAAAGGAGGATTTAGGTGGCTAAGGTGCTAACATGTCCCAGGCAGGTAAAGTTCTCCACCTCTACGTTGAGGTGAGGTCTGTTGCTGATGAGGAAGGGAAGGTGCCAGGGAGAAGAGATGATGGGACTGCTCACCCAATGCTTCAGTGCCCAGACGTCCTCTCTCACTCCCAGAGAAGTTGCAGCCCCAACCACAGTCAGGATCATTCCCCAGTCTCTCAGCACCAAACTGCGGTTGGAAGCCATAGCTTATCCCCCTTAAAGTCTTCCTCCAGGCAATCCGTCAGCTTCCAACTTCAAAGCCCAGATGCTACAGGGTCTCCCACAAAGTTCCAACGGCAGGATGTGTTGCATGACAGTTTAAGTCAATTCCTCCAGGTTCTTGCACCTGGAACAACTGGTCCAGACCAGCATGGCTCATTGGGACACACCCGTTCCTCTGACATGGATCATTACAGGGGAAGTGTCCTTATCTCTCCGTCTTCTACATCGTCTGGGACCATGACTGTACCCTCCACACCTAACAGCAACCCAAGGTCCTATGAGGTCCCAGGGCTGGGGGGTGAGGAGGGGAAGACATCTGTTGTGACTTTTGGCTACATAGAGAAAGCCAACGTTAACAGCATGGGGGGCCGCCATACCTCTGTGTGCCAAAGTGAGTTGAGCAATCCTCTTAACAGAATTGAGGGGCAGCTGCTCCCTGGCCACCTCCAGAAGAGGCTGAGTGACCCAATGTGGTACAATGGGCAGCCAGGGCATAGTGACCCTTACACCAATCACACTTACACATCTCAGATTCAGTCCCCACAGTGCTCGCCTTACCTGCAGAGGGCTATCCCAGATGCAGTTGCCAGAGATGCCACCTACAGGGCCTTGGAGGAGTATGGATCCCCAGAACTACGCCGCAAATTTGCTGGTCGCAGCCCCCAGCAATGCAGCCCAACCCTGCCACGGTACTTCCAGTCCCCACGCTGCCGGTCCTGGGGTGGGTCACCTGTCATGCCCCGAAGCACCCTCACCCTGCCATTGAAAGCCCAGCTCCTGGAGCTGGACAGGGGGGTCTGCCGTAGTTCAGTGAATGGACTACCCAGAAGTCCTGCATCCGACCACCTGTGTGCCCATGCTGGGTACTTCTCTCACTCAGTGGTTCCAAACTCAACTTTTCGCTCTTATGACCCCCAGAGCCAGCAGAGTCCATGGGCCGGGGATGGGAGCCCCAGGTTGGACAGCAAATTTCATCCGCCGTTACCTGCTGGTAGACCCACAGACATCCAACATGAGATCCCAACTAGAATATTCCACACCAGCAATCATTCCAGGACTGGCTACCAAGCAAGTGGGAACATCCAAGACAGTGTTAATAGCAGCTATAGTACAAATATCACCAAAACCAGTCAAAATGCCACAGACAGTACACACTCCAATAATAACTTATCCAGCATGACTAACTACAAATCGTCACATTGCAGTAGCAGAACCAGTAACTCACTCAGTCCTACTAATGGCAGGAGAAGTATCTCTCCATCTTTAAATGCTGAAGTAGCTTGTAAGTTAGCTATGGAGGCTACCAAACTGTCCACTCTTTTTGCTGAAAGGCGGACTCCTTCTCCAGCATCTTCTCAAGCTGAGTCACCGAGGTCAGAGAGTCCAAAGATAGGAGGGTCATTCCTGAGAGAATCCCAACCATACGCCACTCTTCATGGGCGATGCTCTCCTGAGCCTCTTCAGGGCGACAACCAAAACCAAAGATGGAAAACAGACAAAGCAGTACCTCAAAACACATTTGGAGACATCTCACCTCTCTTATCCCAGAAAGGCCTGTCTTCGCCAGCATCTCCAGCCTTGCCTGCTAGGTTACACAGAGCAGTCACCTCTCAATCACCAGTATTGGACCCACGGCACCAACGGGGTTCATCACCCACTAAGGACGAATCTCCCCTGCATCGCTACCAGCTGCCCCAGTACATTGGAGACCACAAATTGCCGAGCATGGAGAGGAAGCAGTATGATCACCTCTTTAACAGATCACTTGAGGAGAGCCCTGAACTCTCTAGGAGACTTCACAACTGCCAAAACACAGAACCATCGCCTGTGAGCTGGACCTCCATGCACCAGCAGTGGTCAGAGGCTGGAACAGTCCAGAATGAGGAAGAACTCTGTGAAGACAAATACAGACAGTTAACCGCTAGAGTTTACACTGCAAGCAAAGAGGAGTATCAAAGGAAGGTCGGAAGAGACAAAGGAAGAAAGACGTCAATGGAGGAGTATCAGACGCCAGTTATAAGTGTGTCCAAAGACGAGAGGGGGGAGTTTCAGGAAAACAGCGGGGCTACTGGAATATCCTCTCAAAGTTCAAGTGGGGTAACGGGCAGCGTGGGAGACTCCCAGATGGACAGAAACGACAGCCTGTCTCCCGAAACCTCAAGCCAGTCCAGCCATGATACGGCAGACACCGGCTCAGGGATACAGGTTGGCTGGGTGGGAGGGGGGGGGAGGGTTTGGTTATTGTATGACAACGTAATCATATAGATTATGTGTATATTTTGGATCTGTGTGGAGGGTGATGTTGTCTGTCTAGGCGTCTTCCAATCACGTCATTACTCATTGTCACATTTACCTCATTCACAATAAATATACAACAGAAAATTCTTCCCCAACAGTGAATTAGTTTATGTTGTCAGTGTATTATGGAGGGTTTCTTTCATCAGCCTCTTCTTCCAACAAACATAACAATCTTGTTAGCATTCAGCAACAGTGATTCTTGCTGTTCTGGGTTTATAACCTCACAGTTGAATGAACTTATTGGAAGTTGCTTTGGATAAAAGCCTCAGCTTAATGAAATGTATTATAATGTAATGTAACTACATCTGCCAAGAGGCGTTGGCTGTTCTGAGTCTGAGGCTAATGGCATAAAGTGTTGCACAGTATACTGGTACTAGAAAAGTATTGCAATACCCAGCCATTAAAATCGGTTAGATACCCTGTTTTATTTGTAGCGGTACTTTAAATATGACAGTGTTTGAGAGCTGTTCCTATGAGTTGCGCGGATGTATGACAGCGAGGCAGTGATGTGCATGATCTGCAAGAGGACGGTTTTAACTTTGTAGCAGTTAACACAAACTCCAGGTACAGGATTTAGTTAGCATAGCTAACTGGAAGGATGGAGTCAACAAATTAAGTTAAAAGAATATTAAAGCAGGAAAAAACGCTCACCGGCTGCATAGTCCAGCACTGAGCTGGTGACTGTATCTACAGAAAACAAGGAAAATCACAACATAGCTCTAATTACCGACAAATTTACTGATAAAATATTTTCTGTATCTGTCCAAGCATCTCCTGTAATTCTATGAGATCTGTTCAGTCTCATTAATAGTGACTGCACAGAGAGGGATTCACAAATTTATTTTGTGATTCATATATAAATTACTCTCACTCAATACACACACAAATGGATATTGGTATGAAAAAATGAAAAATAAATCCATAAACAAAAATAAGGTTCACAAACACATTTCTGATCCACACACGTGTCTTGTTCAATGTAATATAAATCCATAAATATATAAATTTAAAAAAGAATTGCAATTTTCATCAAAAATGTATAAATTTGGATGTTGTTACATTTATATACAAACTGTTAAACTTGAATTTCCAAGACACTTTTCATTTGTGAACTTGTTTGTAACAAATGGACTAACAAGTCCATTTGTTACAATACATGTGATATCTGGTTGCAAATATATGAAGTTAACTATAAAAGAAATCACATATTATAGGGGACGTCAGATTTCTTCACACATGTACATTTTTTTATTAAAAATTGTAACATTTGATATTTTAAATTAATAGAGAAAAGAACTTAAAGTTACATGTTCTGTTATCAATTATTCATTACTTTTTGTGAGATTTTTTTTTTTTTTTTTAGCGGTATTATCGTTTCAGTATCAGGATCAAGACAATTGAACAGGTTATCGCGTAGAAGTGACGATTTGATATTGTGACAACACTAATGGCATATATATTTTTATGCTAATAAACATTTGTTTCATTGGTTCCTCAGCTTTTTTTCCAATTTAAAATTGTAATCATAACATCACTGGTGCATTAAAGTGACTTAACATAGTTTTTGACACTGTTTTGAAGTCTTTTTGAACGCTGTTTTGTACACCGTTATCACTCTTCATTCATATTGTCCTCTGGACCTGGAAGAGTTAAAAAGTTAAATCTCATGATGTTTTAATTCTTCTTACAAATGAAGGTTCCATATACATAAAAACTACAACTAATACTACTGATACTGATCATTTGGTTTAGTTTGTTATAATTCAAACACAAAAAACATGTGTGCACTTATAATTTGTAGTTATAGCCTATATCTGTGACAAACGCATAATTTCATCACACTACTGTCTTTCCTCCTCATACAGTCAGACAGCGGCTTGACGGCGACTCCATCCTCGCGATCACAGAAGATCGCCCAAGCCAAGTGGGAGTTCCTATTTGGAGGTCAGACAGAGGAGAGTTGCTGTAGTAAAGGTACCATTTTAATTTCTATTATCTGTTTATTGATGTTTACAAAATAAGATATAAATTGAGTTTTATTTGTTTGCTTGTTGTTGCTGCTGCAGTGGTGTTGGTGCTGTTGTATCTTAGTAGGTTTATGATGCTGTGTGATTATTGATTGTTCCATCTTTGTTTTTTTATACTTGAACATGCCATCAAGAGAGCCAACAGCGTTAATGCATTAAAACAATTAAGCCGCTAATTCGACAAATTAATCATCCCGTCTTAAAGCCCTGATAATGCTTCCGCGTAGTGATCACGCAACGGCCACGCAACGGCCATGCAGTTGCTTGGAGACTGTGATGGTTCTGCGTTGGGTTTACGTGTCGAAATGCAATTCAACGCCACACCGGTAAAGGGCGCTATGTTTTTTGTAAAGACTGACCGACTGACCGAGACTCTTGAGACTCTTGACGTATATTGTCGTTAGCCTCGTTTAAGCCTATTTGTTTACTTTCCGGCTTTAAACATCCACTATTTTTCAGAACTTGGTGTTTTATTTCTTTGTGCAAAAGCGACAAGGTGCAAACAATAAAACGAGGTCCAAACAATAAAAGTAGCCTTTTAAAAGTTTAAATGGCGGTGTTTATGATTGGAAACCGGATAGCTGTCTCCAGCGGATGTAGTTAGCAGACCAATCACAGCCAATGCCGCTGCGTTGGTGTTGCGTCGCCTCGACGCGCGTCTAGGATTTTTGGGAGGTGCACGTCAGGCCCTTGCGTTGGACGTAAGGGGGGTCCGCAAGCCCCCATGCGTTGTGTCGACGCGGAAGCATAACTTGGGCTTAACGCATTCATTTTGACAGCCCTAGTAGAGACGTAACATTTTAGAAACATAAATCTCCCTTCAACCTCTCAGAATAATAAATATCACTATTACACGTTTAACCATATCTAGGTCAAAAGAGAATGAAGATAATCTGAAACGATTGCATTACAATATGTCCCACAAACCCAATAGTTGTCGGACCCTGGTCCGAGTTGGCTGATGCTATGCGATGATTGGCCAGTCTGCACTCAAAGGGCAGGACTAAGCGAAGGAACAGTTATTAATATTAGTACACGTCCATCCTGTTCCAACTGAAACTGATTTCAAACATCCTTGTACAGAGAAATTAAATTTAACAAAATCTATCAGTGTTTTATTTGCAGAACAGTTTAATTCCGTTTCACTGGGGATACAGCCGTATCAGCAGTACTCACAAAGTTCTCATCCGTGGTAAAAGGTTAAAAGGTCATTCTGTTTTTTCTTGTATTGTTTCTCCACTCAGGGAAGTAAACAAGCAGATTCAGGAGCTTCCAGTCTTCGTCTAAGCCAATTAGCTGAAGCTTAACATCAGCTAGAACAGGTCTTACAGTATGCAACTCTACTCAAGTATTACTACACTACTACCAGTGCCTGCTCTTTATTTAGCATCTTTTCTCAGACTGATTAACGGAAGTAATTGATGTCTGCTGGCTGTGGAAATGTTTGGTTTTATCGTGTCCTAATATCTATGCCTTGATTC
Organism: Chelidonichthys spinosus; assembly: GCA_029853015.1. Taxonomy (NCBI): domain Eukaryota; kingdom Metazoa; phylum Chordata; class Actinopteri; order Perciformes; family Triglidae; genus Chelidonichthys; species Chelidonichthys spinosus. The sequence continues at coordinate 5,295,884 of CM056832.1, read as the reverse complement.
ATTCTAGTACTGTATATTTAAGCTACATCCACTACATTTCATAGTTTTAATTGCTACATTTATAAATACAATCAACTGCATCAACTGCGTAGAAACATAAGCCCACAACACTGGAAGGGGTGTAACGGTACGCAAAATTCTCAGTTGGGTACGTACCTCGGTTTTTGGGTCACGGTTCAGTACGTTACAAGAGGGAAAATTCTAAATATCCGTTTTTTTATTTAGAACATTATAAACATTCAACAGTTGCTCATTGGTCATACTTCTTATTCTTATTCATACTGGCATATTGTCAATAAAAAATAAATACCTGATACCTGAATTCCTGAACTGAGTTTTAGCTTCGGCTCGTTTATACAGGACAGGATGCATCATTCTTAAAACTTTGATCTATGCTTTAATTCTATATTGTCTATGATCTCGTGGTCACATATATGCAGCTATAAACACAATTAAATGGTAAATGGTCCTCATTTATATAGCGCTTTTATCCAAAACGCTTTGCAGAAATGACTGACATTCACCCATTTATACACACATTCACACACCGACGGCGAAGTCAACCACGGTAGGGCGACAGCCAGCACGTCAGGAGCAATTAGGGCGAGGCGTCTTGCTCAGGGACACCAGGCACTCAGCTAGGAGGAGCCGGGGATCGAACCAGCAATCTTGCGGTTGCCAGTCAACCCGCTCTACCTCCTGAGCTAATCCCCCCCCAATTAAGCATTATTCGTAACTTTGGTGTGAATGTGAAGTGGGAGGAGCCTGAACGCTGTGGGGAGAAGGACTCGCTGTCCAGTCTGATTTTGTTTGGTTCTGCTAATCGACACATTCAGATGATGCTGTTGGAAACTAAATGTCTGAAGTGTACTCCGATGAACCTTATTTCAGTTTAACAGTGTCCATAGAGTTTATCCCAAATCATGATCCATTGAGATTTCTTAACCCAGCTTAACCGACTAACATGCTACAGCTGACAACAACTGTGCCCTGCAAAAACTTTCCAGAAAAAAACTTTCCAGCATTTGTTTCCGTGTGTGCGAGTAGTAAAAACAAACAGAGTACCGTCATAACCCTAGAGGCTAGATTTTGTTTGTAAAAATGTAAAACGGACAAGTCTTACCTAGTGTAGAACCTTATGGTCCATCTTTTCAGGGCTTCGGGTGTAAAACATAGCAATCAGCAGGCTTCTTTTGTCGTACAGGTGCTCCGTCCACGACGCCTCCTGCCAGCGGCTCGCCAAGTCCTACACCTCCCTCCTCCCTCCATCTGAAACCAGCCAATCAGAGGAGGGGGCGGGGCAGCGAAGGTCCAAGTTTGTCGCAACACGAGGTGCGGCAAATCGAGGTGGAACTGTTGACACCTTACCTCCGAGGTTCAACCCCTAAGACAGGTATCATCCGCCAAACAATTAAATACTCCGAGACGGATCTGGACGCTGTGCCGCTGCGGTGCTACAGGGAGACAGACCTGGACGAGGTGAGCTGACTTCATCTGATCTGGTTCTTCTCTTCTAGTCTTAAAGTTCTTGTTCGATAAATATTGACCATTATTGTGTAGGTGATGCGGGCAGAGGCAGATGCAGCTGAAGAGGCGGACTCTGCCTTTGGGAGTAACCGCAGCGTTCTGGGAAACTCCAGTTTCAGCCCCGCCGATTCCTCCCCAAAACCCTGGACAGGTGGTGTGAAGGAGGAGGGTGAAGAGGAGGAGGAGGAGGAGGAGGAAGAAGAAGAAGAAGAAGGAGTGGTGAGCTGGGCCAGTGTCCGGATGCTGGGAGACCGACAGAGACAAAGAGCCACCAAGGAGGAGGATGAGGTGTTCAGTCTGCTGCTGAAGGGGTGAGAGGTCCAACTGTTACATTAAAGCTCAATCGAGACAACTGCACACTCCAATTATAATCATGCTTTAATGGTGTGTTGTGTGTTCACACCAAAAGCGAAAAAAAAAAGATCTGACAAAATTGATACAAAATAAATGTAAAAACGTCCTGAAGTTGCTGAATCAGACATGCAGGAAGCAAACAGTATCCTGTGTCTGTGGTCCCCCAGAGGTCTATGATAGTAGCTCATATTAGTCCAGAGACCAGACCAGACTATGTGGAGAAACCAGAGACTGTCAATAGTACAAATAACAAGGTCGCTGCTATATTTGTCTAGATGACCTTATGAGTGTTGCTGGAGCAGCTATAATCTTAGCATCCTTTTTATCTGTTTATTGCAATTTAATCACAGCTTAATATTGGGCTCATCCAGCTGTATTAAACCAGCCGACGTGTGTCTTGCTTCAATATAGCTTGGTGAAATCCACCGAGCACCGCTGGGTGATGTTATGAACTCAGAACTTCACAACAATGTACAAAGCAGCAATAGTGGTTATTTCAGTCATGATTGATGAAACATTGTTGGTGTGTACATGGAGGTAAGCCCCGCCTCCTGTCTCCTGCATAGCATACGAGTGATGCAAATGAACACAAAGCATCCCATGGTCAAACCTTTGGTGTGAACACAGCTTATGGTTTGGAACTGCATTTCTAAGAGATGTAAACAGGAAGTGTAGTGCTACCATGGAATTCTGTGAGTTACGCTGTGACCTACTTTGTGTTTTACCAATATTTGTATATAGGTTTGCAGTGTTCTCATGGATGAACAGACAACTATCACTGGCAGACAACTAATGAAACTGAATTGTGAATCACGTTTGGGGGGGAAACATATTTTCTGGTGGAATACGACCAAATATAACTTGACATAGCACAAAGTAGTTTCAAAGGAGTCTGTGGGAGTCCATGTAGGGAGGAGGTCTGAGTGGTGGACGGGTCAAAGGACACAGGGCTTTCGAGGTTAGAGTCCTATCCAAGTAGTTTTGTTGCATTTGGTTGTAATTTTTGTCCAAACAGGGAAAAAAATGATTGTGGTACAGAAGAAAGATACAGATACGGGGAAGTTCTGCAGCATCTATTTCCTTTGATTTCTAACTGGCTTTATGGATGTTTCCTCTGGATATAATTATATACCCAGAAAGAGTAAGTCTGTGTTCACATTTTACTGTGTTTATGATTTTTGATGTGGGGGGGCAGATTTTAAGTGCCGATATTTTATCGATACACGGAAGGCAAGTATAAAACTTAAGTAACACAAACAATAATACTAATATGGAAATGGAATCAGCAGCTGTTAATCACCAGCTGTCGCATTATAAAGGTGTAGCTTAGTGAAAGTGCAGTCAGATACTCTGAGCACCGCGGTCGTCCTTTCACAACTCCTGATGAGTTCTCCTTCTCATCTTTCCTTGACCTCATGGCGTTTTTCCCCCGAGGTCAAGGAAAAGTGACTAGAAAGAGTTTACATTTTTTTACTTTATCTACCACAGCCACTGACTCATTCACTCCTTCCTACTCACTATCCGTGGAGTTCTTCATAGAGGAGTATTTAATGGACTTTATCGTAAGCTCATCCGTAAAATGAGAGAAAACACTTCTCAGGACATTTTCTCTGATTCGTCAGAACAACAGTGGCTCGTTGACCATCCATGAAAAATATGACTGACATAATGACATGGCATCTTCAACTGCTTATTCGGTGTTGGGTCACGGGGACATAATGCTTTTTAATGAATACATATTGTTAGTTCATTTGTTGTACTTAAACTGCCCCTGATAAGCAGTGATGCAGTCTCTAGGGCTTTTATTGTGAATGCGTTGTCAATTAATAAATACATTCAAAGTACTTTGTACAATACTTTTCAAGATGAATTGTGGGATACTTTGAGTCCGCTATATAGGATATAATTATTCTCACTCTACATTGAGACAGCACCACAACATGGACACAGTCCCTGTCGATCACACTGACTTTACTCATGACCACCAGGAAAAACTCTACTGGACTGATGGATGTCATTTTATAAACCAAAAGGTTTAACTTGTATTTGCAATATTAATCATTTAGAATAAAATATGGATAGAAATTTTATCTTGTTCAGACACTTGAAGTAAGAAATATTTCATGTCCATAATCGGCTACCTCTGAATTTTAGACCCCGCAAAAAAGACCTCCCTTTCATGATCCAAGTCTGTATCTTTAACAGTGCTGACCCACTTCAGTTTGTAGCACTTCCTATAGAGCTGCTGACCAGATTCAGTCCAGTCGTTCAGGACAAACCCTCTTTCAGGATTCTGGAGGACATGGCGTACACGTCAGCCTGCTGGTTTTAAAGTTTGCCATTTGCTTTCTCTTTAGGCCATTGACGGCGTCCGACTCACAAGGCGGCCTCAAGTCCCCGATCTCCATTGGCAGCCCCCGCCGACCCTCCGAGAGCAACCTTGACTCCTTCAGCCGCCACTTTGAAAGCATCATGGAGTCTCACCGGGCCAAAGGCACATCGTACAGCAGCCTGGACAGCGTGGACCTTCTGACCTCTGGATCCACGTCTGTGTTCACCTTCGACCTGCCCACCCTCACCCCGGAGATCCAGGTAGGAGCTGAGAGCCGAAAACAATCACGTCTACGTTGAGTTTGTCTGCAGGAGGTAATGGCGATGTGTTCGTGTGTTCAGAGTCAGATCTGCGAGAGCGCCAAGCAGATCATCGAGCTGAGCTTCGCCCCGCTGGCCCGTCCGGACCCATCCGCCCCCTCGGAGACATCTCGCTCCGAAATCACCCTCAGTGCCTCAGGGGCTGGGCTTCGTGGCGGCTCCAAAGACGACCACAGCCCTCCGGTTCGATCCAAGTCGGAAAAAGAGTCGTGGCGTCGCTCCATCCTCAAAGATGGCTTCCGCAAGGCGAGCTCAGCGCCCTCGCTCCACAGCAGCTCCCGGTGAGTCACAGCTGATGGTGCAGTTCCACACTGAGGACAGGAAGTCTCTGTTGTTTGTGTTTCTCTGTGAATCATTCACTACAACACACTCTTTATCTTTTCACATAATCAACTGACAGCAGGTTATTGTTCCGCTGTAGGAATATCTTTTAGTTTCTTTATTCAAATTCTAATTTCAATTCTACATTCAGTGGTTTGAAGGATAAATGTGCTCTTGACTCCAGTTGAAACTTTCTTCTTCTGCTGTTGTCTTCATTGTTGTCATGGAATCAGGATGAAAAAGGAGAGATCATTCTGTTTTATAACAATACTCACATGTCACAGGAACATGGAAACAGCCTTCGTGGTTGGTTGCTTGATCCGTAGTCATTGCCTGTCATTATGAATCCCACTACTTAGCTAGGATAGGCCACGCATCTAAACACGACAAAAACTTAACTTAACGAGATTTTCTCAGGTCCTGACTAATGACTAAAGGTCAATGTCTAACCCAAACCAATCACCAACCAGCTACACAGAGGGGTCTTACCAATCCTAGTTATCCCTCCTGTTCTTACTGGCTGTGAATTGATCCCATTCTGATTAGCTGCAGTACATACCTGCAAGCTGATGACTGTATGTGAAAGTCAAGACTTTATTCAAAATATAATCTAGATAAAAAAAATAAAACAAAACAAAACAATGAAGCAGAAATTAAACCTGCTGTAGTAACACTGATCAGCCACACGGTGACACCAAAGACACATGAAGTGTCATTTAGTGTGTTTTAAGGATTGGATGACTCTTTGTTTGGTCCTTTCTTAAAGTTTTTGAGGTTTAGAAGAGATTTTGTCAAAATATTATTTTTTGGAAATATGTTTATTAATTTTACAGCATAACAAATCTAAATGTGTGACAGTTGAGGAATGCATTATGAAGGTCCTCACAAGTATTTAAACACAGTTTGTGTGTGTGTGTGTGTGTGTGTGTGTGTGTGTGTGTGTGTGTGTGTGTGTGTGTGTGTGTGTGTGTGTGCGTGTGTTTATGCGTGTGTGTGTTTATGTGGATTTGACTGGACCGTATGCGAGGCGGTGAGACAACACATGTGTTTAATTATAGAGTGTCTGACGTGTAGCTGAGCTGAAAATACACACACACTGTGTAGTTGGTAAAGAGGGCGACACTGAGCAGTCTTGCTTTTTGTATTTATTCAAGCACAAACAAACCAAAGCTCTTTTTTTTTTCAGGCTTCTAGCAGACAGAGTTTCGTGAAAACAACCTGTTTTCTTTATGAACATTATGACAGTTTCAAACTGAAAACTCAAAAAAAAACATTGTGTTACTCATGAAGCTTAAGTGAGAATGTTTTAGGTTTAATTATGTGGAGGGCATCAGAGAAACATGAGGATGTGTTGAGTTTGTTTATTAAAGCAGGTAAAAACAAACGCCGTCTAACAAGATCCGTTAAAAATATAAATACCTGGTTCTCTCTGGTTGAGATGAAAACATTTTATTGATGATGATTTATGATCGGTTTTAAAGATTCAACTACCAGAATGAAAAAAACATTAAATAAGATGACATGTTGTTCAAGCTACACATGTTCCTGCAGTCAGACTCTTTGTCCGGTCTTTGTTGTGGTGTTGTCAGACCTGGTCCTTCCTGTCCAGCCACGGCCAAGCTGTGCAGCTAATTGAATAATGGACTCATTGATTAATGGACTCATTGGTTAATTCACTAAATGATTAATTGACTCATTGGTTAATTCACTAAATGATTAATTGACTCATTGGTTAATGTACTCATCGATTCATGGATTCATTGATAAATTAGATTATTGGATCGGGGACTGATTAATTGACGCATTGATTAATCTACTGTTGATTAATCTACTGTTTTCAGCTGTACTTGTTACTGTTGGGTGTTAAATTTATTAGTTACTAAAAATCAGATATTGTACATTTATAATCTCAAATGTTTTGTGTGTAAAAGCTATCAGATAAATGAAGTGGAGTAGAAGTAGAAATGTAAAGTACAAGTACCTCACATTTGTACTTGAGCCCTCCCAGATATCATTTTGTCTGAGATGTTTTGGTGATCAGTTCTGGTTCCACATCTTCTCTGCTTCCAGCTCCACATGATCTACTTTCACTTTGAACCAAACCACAGCGGTCACATGACGTGACTCTGCACCAGCACTAAATGGCTCTCAGATCAGCGACAGTTAGTTCATTTGAAACTGTGATGGAGGGTTTGCTTGAGCTGAACTCTGCTATTACAGAGTCTGTGATTAACAATTAGTCAGCATCTTATTATTCCTTCCACGTCTTTCTGTCCGTTCACCTCAGGAAACCTTTGAAATGTCCCAGTAGTTTGAGCCTCAAGCGTTCAGAGAGAGGACGTTGAAGTCTGTGAATTATTTCAGTCAGATGTCTCTCGTGTTTGAATTGTGTCAGTGAAAGAAATTTTAATCAGTCTGTGTTTTAGCAGTAGCAGAAAATGAAAATACTCAAGTAAAATTCAGTACTTGGCTAAATGTACCTTTCTCATCTTAGTTATTACTCATGTTAGGTTAAAGGTTGGTAATTCTATTCAGAAACACTTACTTTTATATTACTAGAAATCCTCATAACATACTGATAGCCATCAATAAATGAAATGCTCTGACATAAAAACATTAAAAAAAAAAAAAAAGCTGTGGCCATTGCAGGACTGAAAAAATTCAATCCAATCAAAAAAGTCCGGATGGCCTGCCTGTCTGTCAATACTTACTTCCTGAGTGAACACAAAATACATTTTTTATATGATTATTCCATTTATTCGAGGTGATGAATTATTCTAAACCTATATCAGCCATGTGAAAAAGTAATTGCCCCCCTAAACCTAATAACTGGATGCCCCACCCTTGGCAGCCACAACTGCAATCAAATGTTTGCAATAACTGGCAATGAGCCTTTAACATCGCTGTGGAGGAATGTTGGCCCATTCTTCTTTGTAGAATTGTTTTAATTCAGCCACATTAGACAGTACTGCCCGTTTAAGGTCATGCCACAGCAGCGAGGTGGACTTGCTTGTGTGCTTTCAATCATTATTCTGCTGCATCACCCAACTGCACTTGAGCTTCAGGTCAGGAACTGATGGGCGGACATTTTCTTTCTGGTCGAGAACAGAATTCATGGTTCCATCAATAATCAGTTGTCTGGGTCCTAAAGTAGCAAATAGCCCCAGACCATCACATTAAAACCACCATGTTTCACCGTTGGTGTGATGCTCTTATTGTGGAAGGGAAGCCCCTTTTAGACAGACGATTCAAAATATGCCACGAACCAGAGCGTTTAGATAGAACTTTGTTCACGGAGTAATGCAACGGTTTCTGCGTTTAGATAGGCGTTGCGAAACGAGTGAGACATCCCACAGGGCGACCACTGTCTCGTCTATGGACTTGTTGGCCGTGTGACGTATTCAATGAGTGTTGGAAATCGGATCAGCTTGATGAGACTTTTGCTCGTCTCGCATAGATTCACGACTCTTCAACCGCAAGTGATGTTGCTGCATCATAAACATGTCGATGCGTATAGCGGCGGCCTCGTAAGAGCAACTACCGGCATTTTATCTTCTTGTACGCTTTGAACTCTGATGCAGCTCTGTGACGACCTCCGTTGCCGTCCCAGAGGCGTAATATTCTGTTACGCCTTTCCGCCTTGGCGAGGGTTTGGACTGACGACGGGGCGGAGTAATGGCGGAATACTCCTGCTACAAGAAGGCAGTCTAAAAGGGGCTTGTGTTGGATTTCCACCAGATGTAACGGGACCCGTCTTCCAAAAAGTCCTACCTTTGACTCATCAGTCCATAGGATCTGATCCCAAAGGTCTTGGGGGTCAAGAGGTATTGTCGGTGTGTCCTTCTTATTGTGGAATCATGAACACCGAGCTTAACTGAAGCAAGTGAGACCTACCTCCTTTTAGATGTTATTCTGGGCTCTTTTGGGACCTCCTGGATGAGTTGTCGATGTGATCTTGGTGGAGTTTTGGTGGCCAGTCGGTCACCACTGTTCCATGTCCTCTCCATTTGTTAATAATCTCACTGTGGTTCACTGGACTCCCAGAGCCTTAGACATGGCTTTGTAACCCTTTCCGGACTGATAAATGGCAATTATTTTTTCCTCATATGTACTTTTGATCGCGGCATCATGTGCTACTTTTTGAGACCTTTGAGCTTCACATTGCCCGGCAGGTTCCATTGTGTTCCAAGTGTTCTTGTACAGCAACTGTTCTGGTAAGGGAAGTGTTCAGGTATGGCAGCTGTTCTGGTACAGGAACTATTCTGTTATGGGAACTGTACCAGACTGTGGTGCAGCCTGTCATGAGGATGCTGGCGTTCATGCCAAACTACCCAGTCTACTCAGGAAATTAAGTCGCTGGCGACCTTTTTTGTCACTAGGTCTGTGTGACGTGACCAGTAGAGGTCCTCTGTGATGTGACCCAATCAGCTTGAAGCTGCTGACCTTTGAACTGCTTTCCACCAATATGGATAGAAAGTCCACCTTCCAGCTCTGCTTTTCAACCAAAACTCATGAAAACATGCAGATATTTGAGGAATGAAGTGAAAACAGTGGATGTGCTGCTGGGTGGTTTCAGTGTTTCAGTCTGGAGGAGTTCAATGTTTTCCTTTGGCCTCCTTCCACTGGGTGTGGACACGCACACAATTCAGATTGAATCATAAAATGTATTCGTTTTCAAAACGAAGTGCATAAATGTTTCTGCTTCTTCTTCTTGTTCTTCTTTTTGTTCGTATTCTTATTCTTTCATTCAGTGTAAAGAGTCTCCTCCCAACACCACACACACAGACACATACACACACACACACACACACACACACACACGCACACACAGTTTTATCAGCCTATAGAGGGAAATTCCAGATGGATTCATTCAGCCAGCGTTTCAGAGATGGGTTGGAGAGAAGGACCTCCCACTCCTCAGAAAACTGGTGACACTCCCTGAACACAAACTCTCCTCCTCCTCCTCCATCTCTTTGTGTGGATCTTTTTCATCTGCTGTCTGGGTGCTGTGACCTCTGACCTCTGACCTTTTTATGCTTGGCTGCTTGTGATACTGGTTCAGGAATTGAAGCATGTCTGAATCCTTTCATTAATAAAACCACTACTATTAATGATAGAAGGAAACTATTAGGTTATGTATAGGTACATTGGTAAGGCCTTTATTGAAAATTCAAGTTTAGTTGTAAACAGTCATTTTTTATTAAATAAGATTAAGTTTGATTTTAAATAGTTATTAAATTTTAAATAGAATTATCATTCGTTTCCTTTTTTGTATAAAAATATTTGTGTAGTGATCAGAAAAAAGCCAATTAACTCTCTCTTTTTCCTGCACATCAACAACACGTAAACATTTTAACTTAATTTATTTGAATAAAAATAATAATAATAGACAGTATGTGTGGGATATTTTATACCAAATGATGCAATGAAGTGTGCTTAATAAGAAAATGTACATGTATGTAAAATACAAGAAGAAACATTAAAAACAAAGCATTAAGAACAGGTTTGTTATTTAAAAAGACAACAAAGAAATTTTAAAATGAGATCAAGTTGTAAAGCCGGTTTGGAGCTTAACTTTGAATCCATTGTTTTGTAGTTTTTATTCATAAAATTAATTTGTGTTTTCATTGCAGTTATTTTTGCTCCTAAAACAGACGTTGTAGTTGTTGAATCAAAGTAAATGTTTGTAACTGGAGAACTGAGGCTTATTGAGCTGCTAGAAAAGTGTCGGATACAAACTCCCAGGAAGGTCGATGGAGTGAAAGGAAGGTAAGAGGAGACAAAGAGAGGAAGAGGCGAAGGAGAGGAGGAGCAGGAGGAGGAGGAGGGGCGTCCCGGGTCAAACGGGGGAGGAAACGCATACCTCCTCCCCCCTTCAGTGGAGCAAAATAACCCAGCTGATGGACGAGAGTGGAGGGAGGAGAGGAGCCGACCGGGACGAGAAAGAAAGTTGTTGAGAGAAAAAGGCTGCGTTTTCAAAGAGATTTTCAAAGTGTAAGAAACTGAGAGGAGGAGGAAGGAGCTGACGGAGCCTTGAGGAGGAAAACTGAAGCAGACGGGGGAGGAGGAGGACTTAAAACAGACGGATTATAAAGGAGCCGCTGCAGCTGGAGGAAAACACTCTGAATGAGACGGACTAAGAGCAGGAAACACACGGTCTCTCGCTTTATTATGACGTCATCAGATGGATGACGTCACTCCGTTTCTCGTCCATGTTGTGGATGTCGGTTGATTGGCAGGTGCTCTCTCTCTGTGTGACATCACAGGGTGACAGTGTGAGAGTGGGTGGGGGCACACCGATATGGCCAGCTACCTGCTGTGCTGGGGGGGCGGGGCTCTGGAGGACAGGTACCTGTACGCCCCGCCTTACCCGGCCGTGTACAGGTGAGTCTGCTGCTCAGGATCCCCAAGGACGCTACAGATGTGAGAGTTCCCATCTGTGCCTGCAACAAAAATGTTATTTTAATTTAATTTAGTGTAAATCTGCATTTGTCTGAACACAAATTTGCAAAATTGGGTAAAAGATTTGGCCTAAAAGTAATTTTTTGTCATCATACTATATGTTGTCTTCAGGCACAAGATTTGAATTATTTATATCATATTACATTATATGTGGGGGAAAAACAGTACTCCCATCATGTGCTCAAAGACTATATATAGCATGGTAAGAAATTGTGTAGGCTATATCAGAAGAAAAATGTGCATGCATTTGCTATGCATGAGAATGTGAGAGACACAGCAGATTTATGTTCCTCTTGTTGTTTTAGAGTATCTATCTATTTCTAGTGGAATGGGATAGGAGGCGGTACATAAGGTTGGGACGAATTTGATTTGATGGTTGAAAAGATTAGCTCATGACCCTTTTCTAGCTCTGTGCACTAAAAGTTGCAGATTGCTTGATGCATGGATGCTGATGGGTCTTATATTGTTTTCTCGGAAGAAAAAAATATTGGATTTTGATATAAAAATACTTAAAGAAATAGATTTTGGGCATATATTGTTAAATAGGTGAATAATGTGCCTTAAACTTTATTTTGCTTGCGAGCGATTAGCTTTAGCAGTTAGCATTAGTGTTAGCAATTAGCATTCGCTAACATAAAGGGCCATCGTGAGCAGTAAGTTAAAAACAGTGACCTCCAGCTCCATCATGAAGTGATGTAGACTAAGCCCAGCAGTTCATGTGGTGTCCATCGGAGAAGAAGAAATTATATCTGGTTATTCTCTGGAATTATGACTTTTCTTAGTTTGCTGCAGTTTTCCCTGACGAAGAAATCATCTGATTTTCTTTGATTTCTGCTGCATGTTTCTGTCAGTTTCCTTCAGTCGGACTTCAACAGAGAGAAACAAACAGCAGATTTTGTTGTAGTGATGCAACTCGGTGAAATGTGTTGAAGGATTTTATTTTGTGAATTATTTGCTTGTTCTTCTATCAGACAGCGGAGACGGACTCGAAGGTGCTTTATCAGTAAAAACAAGCTGATTTATTCAAAGAGGTTGGATGTGAGTCATCTGCCTCCACAGTGTGTAAACCTACTGAAGCACTCACTTCATCAGCTTATTTTATATACTTTAAATAATAATAAAATATATCACAACAGCATATTTATATTCAGAATTTATGATCAGAATATAAACATTTAAAACATGTTCTATAACACAATAATGAAGTTGTAAGTCTGATGTATTTGTCAACTCTCATAACTTCAATATATTATAATTTATTCTATGTTCAAGCAGCAGCCGCCACATTACGTTAATCAACTGCTACTACATATATGACTACTATTACTACATTATACTGTGTTATCAACCGTTTATTACATTATGTACAGCTCATAAACGTTAAATCCTGAGCCAGGAAGTGTGCCCACCAGATCTGATCTTCACTGAAAGTCCATTAATATATGGACCTCACGTGACCCTCAGGTCTGGGTCCTCCTGGTAGATCAGCTCCTGGTATCTTTGTGGTTTCGGTTCAGTTTCAGCGCTAAACAGCCTGAACTGGGCGATCTGACTCAGCAGTAACTGCTCTGCTTAGAGGCTCCACTTCAAACAGAATCCATTATGAACCTTCCTGTGTTCTTCACTGAGTCCAGACCTTTCTGATGAATTAAAGTCCCTGCAGGCGGAGGATCTGCTCTGGAGTTTTAGGGGTGGTTTGCTGTTTTAAGTTTTTCTACTAAGCATCTATAATAAATCAAGCACTCATTCCACAGTAAAGCCTGAATTTAACAAGTTAGAGCTGAACTCTGTTTAACACCTTCTACTTTCTGACAAAACACATAGCACATATCAGAGAGGAGCATCGAAGTGAGATTTGGATATAGTTTCACTAGAATGAATGATAACTGGTAGATGGACAGATGGATGGATGGATGGAAACTGCTGCTCACAATGCTTTTGAATGGGTCTTAAAAATAAAGCCAAGATAGAAGTGGCAACATTTGCAGTTCATCAAATGGCCACTTGAGGCTCTAAACGCAAGTCAATCCCCATAGACCTCCATGTTAAAATGTTACAGCAGAAATAAACATTTACAGCCAGGTAAAAGAAACGCTTTTGGTCATTGTTATTACTAATATCCTTGTTCATGGCAGTCATGACAGCTTATTAATGACTGCTAAATTCATGACAGCTTGTTGTTCTATAAATCTATCCATCATCTACCGCTTATCCTGTATTCAGGGTCAGGCAGGGTACACCCTGGACAGGTCGCCAGTCTATCACAGGGCCAACATGTAGAGACAGACAACCGTTCACACTCACATTCACACCTACGGGCAATTTAGATTCATTTGAATCCCCATCCTGCATGTCTTTGGACTGTGTGTGCCGAAGAACCCGGAGAGAACCCCTTACACAGGGAGAACTCCACACAGAAGGAACCCCCTACACCACCGTCGTCCCTGTTATATAACTCCCTAGTTTAAATTATATAAGGATTTAAGTTATGCATAAGGGCGGGGCTACTTTGAGTTTGCTCCCGCGGCGTTCATCTTTTCCAGTAGGCACATTTTGTTTTTGACATGTTTTTCCCTAGTCAAAGTTAGCATCCCAATAAATATCACAAAACATGAATTACAGATGGACCTTGCTAACCAAGCACTAGCATTAGCTGGCAACTTAGTGTTGGTTCTGGTAACTAAGTGTTTGTTATGATAATGATGCCTGGCTCCGCCGGACCTGGTTCCTCTCCAGATCTACCCTCTCATTCACATATGGTCAATACTGGTTCCGAAACAAAAAAGATGGCAATGATCCAAATCATAAAATCCTGGATGTTTGATTGATAAACTGCAGAGAGAAGCTCTTTTAAGAAATTCATGATGAAACTATGTTTGTGTTTCTAAAGGTCTTCAGTAGGGCCACAGAAATTCAGACATTGTGTTGGTGTTTTGGGTGTTGTGGTTTCAGACTGGATGAATGAAAGCTGACTGACACACCCTGGAAAATAACAGTCTGTCTCATACTCTTTCCTCAGCGTTTCTCTATATTTGTTCCTAGTTGTTTTCTATATCCTGTTTTTCTCCTTTTATCTCTGACTCAGATTCTGCCTTTTCTCTTCTGTTTTCTCCATGCCGGTCCATGACTCATTGTTTTAAACCTTTTTTTTCTCCGGTGAGACAGCTGGTGGATCGAACCAATCTCAGCTCAGAGATGAGGAGCTTCAGGGTGCTTTATTTTGTTGCTAGATGTTGTTTTGTTGCTTTAAATTAATTACATAAGTTTGGAGAATCGGGTAGAGCCTCTGGTTTGTATTAAACATGAAATATTAAATTAGGCTTAATGAACATGTGACATCACTCGTAAAGAAGTCCAATATGATAAAACCATTTTCTGAGAAGAGCAATATATTTCCGCAGATATTCAACGAGCCTTATTACAAAATATGATATAGTATAAAGTTGTTTTTACTTGCAACATTAATGTGACAAGTGATAACTGAAATAGGCTACAAGTCTTTTTTCATTGTCCAGGAAGCACTGGCTGACATGAGCTATGATAGCTCTAACTAGCCAACTTTAGCTGATGGTAGTTGTCGTTTGCAAAATTACCCTGATGTTGTTGTTTTTTCTTTCAAGTTATTTTTTGTGCCTCTTTGCCTTTATTCAGAGAGGATAGTGTGAGAGTGAAAGGGGGGAGAGAGAGGGGGATGACTTGCAGGAAGAGCCGCTTGTCGGATTCAAACCTGGGGATAGCTGATGTTAGTTAACGTTACCTATGATAGCTGATGTTAGTTAACGTTTCCTATGATAGCTGAGGTTAGTTAACGTTACCTATGTTAGTTAATGTTACCTAGCTGATGTTACTTAACGTTTCCTATGATAGCTGGGGTTAGTTAACGTTACCTATGTTAGTTAATGTTACCTATGATAGCTGATGTTAGTTAACGTTTCCTATGATAGCTGAGGTTAGTTAACGTTACCTATGTTAGTTAATGTTACCTATGATAGCTGATGTTAGTTAACGTGACCTATGATAGCTGATGTTAGTTAACGTTACCTATGATAGCTGAGGTTAGTTAACGTTACCTATGTTAGTTAATGTTACCTATGATAGCTGATGTTAGTTAATGTTACCTAAGATAGCTGATGTTAGTTAACGTTTCCTTTGATAGCTGAGGTTAGTTAACGTTACCTATGTTAGTTAATGTTACCTATGATAGCTGATGTTAGTTAACGTGACCTATGATAGCTGATGTTAGTTAACGTTACCTATGATAGCTGAGGTTAGTTAACGTTACCTATGTTAATTAATGTTACCTATGATAGCTGATGTTAGTTAACGTTTCCTATGATAGCTGAGGTTAGTTAACGTTACCTATGATAGCTGATGTTAGTTAACATTTCCTATGATAGCTGAGGTTAGTTAACGTTACCTATGTTAGTTAATGTTACCTATGATAGCTGATGTTAGTTAATGTTACCTATGATAGCTGATGTTAGTTAACGTTTCCTATGATAGCTGAGGTTAGTTAACGTTACCTATGTTAGTTAATGTTACCTATGATAGCTGATGTTAGTTAACGTGACCTATAGCTGATGTTAGTTAACGTTACCTATGATAGCTGAGGTTAGTTAACGTTACCTATGTTAGTTAATGTTACCTATGATAGCTGATGTTAGTTAACGTTTCCTATGATAGCTGAGGTTAGTTAACGTTACCTATGTTAGTTAATGTTACCTATGATAGCTGATGTTAGTTAACGTGACCTATGATAGCTGATGTTAGTTAACGTTACCTATGATAGCTGATGTTAGCTAACATTAGCTATGATATCATAGCTAACGTTACCTGTGATATCTGATGATAGCTTACGTTACCTGGGATAGCTGATGTTAGCTAACATTTGTCAACATTATTACTGGTATTTGACATTAGCTGATGTTAGCTAATATAGCTGATTAAGCTAATTTCATCTATGATAGTTGATATTATCTAACATTTGTGAACGTTGTCTCTGATAGCGGATATTAGCTAACGTTAGCTATGAAAGTTGATGTTAGCTAACATTTGTCAACGTTAGTTATGAAAGCTGGTATTGGCTAATGTTATTTGTGATACTTCAGTATCTACAGTTTGCATAATTGCCTCTATAATAAGCTCCAACAGGAAATCACCCAACAATGATGATCTCCCACTGTTCATTCAATGTCTGAAAACTGTCTGTTTACAGTGCAAAATACAATAATTAGCCAGCTTGAAGATCATTTCCCAACTTCATTTATATTAATTATTGATAATTTATTTAATAAACTCTGAAATCTTGCAGTTCAGGTTCAATGTTTATATTTCTCATAATATGTTTTGTATATGAATTAGGCAGATGTTTAAACTTATCAACTTAATTCTAAAAATGGGAAACAATATTTTTCTTAAATGTTTTTTTTAAATTGAGAAAAAGAAGTAGATGCTTTTTGTTTGTTAATCTTATCTTTAATCTACTCTCCACCCAGAACGCTATCATCTGTTAATTTATGCATTTTTTCTGAACCTGGTCTCAGCTGTTGATACCATTGGAAAGTGGATCAGAGATGGACCGGCCCCCGGTGGCTAATGGGTAAAACTAGAGTTTCCTGGCATCCTGTTGAGTGACGAGGTTATTTCTGTCCTGGATGAATGGGTTGTGTTTGTGGAGGAAGGACTCGCCGACAGAAACATCCGGACTCATACACTCACATTCACACATGAGGAAATACTGCAGACACAGGCAATAAGGACAAAATTGTTGTTATGGACAGTCAATTCCATGCTGTGAAGCCCCCTTAAAGACAATTGGACTGTTCTTTTAAAGTCAACATTGAATGAAAAATTTATTTTTAACCCTTTTAGATCATATCAGTCATATTCAACAAAAAATGCAAAATGTTTATCTTTTCACTCATCTTTTCAATATGCAGTAACATCCAGTTCACTCTGACGTCAAAGGTAAATTTTTGACATTTGTATAATGTACAACGGTGTATCTGGACCATGGTAGGGTAAAATGTATAATTTATGGAGCCAGGGGACAGAGATAGTATTACAAGAAAATAGAAATGACAGGGAAATAAAAAGACAAATAAATAGATTATGAAAATAGTCATTAGTTGAGATTTCAGTTATTTCCTCCTCCTAAGACACAGAAGATGCAATAAACCAGTTTTAACAGGAAGACGAACCATGACAAGTAAATCCAAGAAGTACTCTTCTTTCATCCCTTATCTGTAACCAGCGGTGGAAAGTAACTAAGTACATTAACTCAAGTACTCTACTGCAGCACCATTTTTAGCTACTACATTATACTACTAATATATACTTCTCCTCCATTGCATCTCAGAGTAAATATTGTCATTTTCACTGCGTTACATTTGTGTGACAGTTTTAGTTACTTTACAGAATGATATGATTAAACAAAATATAATCAACTAATACATGACGTATTACTATAGATGAATATACCAGCAGTATATAAAGTAATTAAAATGAGCTCCACCAGCTTCAACATATGTGATCAAAACATTAATTCAATAGTATGATGACTATTTTTCAGCAGAATGAGTACTTTAACTTTTGTTACTTAAGTATCGATGGTGATAGTTTCCTAAGATTTTGAATGCAGGACCTTAGAGAGTATTTCTACATCATAGTATTAGTACTTTACCACTGTTAAGGATCTGAGGAGTTCTTCCAGCACGTATCTGTATTTGCTGTTTACCTGAAACACCTGACCGGGCTCATCCACTGAGAGGAAGTTGGCGTCCATAAAGGGAAGTAGACGTAGAGACAACGTCGTGGTTCAACCACTTCCCACTTTCATTCACAACTCTGACTTTGTTTCCTCCTGACGGTCGACTGTGAAGTCAGTTTGTTTGAAGCGATGCTGCGATGAAGAGCTGATGGAGAACGGTTCAACAACAGATGATAGGTGCGTTTTAATGAACGGTAATTGTCTCTGGCTCGGGTGAAGTGAGAGTAAATGAAAGGGTATTGATTTCTGAGGGGAGGCTGGTCGATGCAGCAGTTATAAATAGACTGAGGCTATTCGAGAACCAACCACACGTTTGTCACATGTTGAATGAATGAAAAATATTGAATGTGTCAAGTTGGAATGATGAAAATGAAGTTGAGCGCTGTTTGACATGTTATTTGGATGGATATGATCATTTTCTTGGATTATTATTAGTTTATGAATATATCTAAGAGTGATTGAAGGTCGTGTTGTTGATAAGTTGGCAAGTCTCAGTATAAGTTTTCTGTCAGCTGATTAGTTACAGGAAATGTCATGCTGCTAACTTAAACACGGAGCTTCTTTGAGCTAAATGCTAACATGTTGAGTTCCCATCATGCATTGGGTGAAGGGTTAAGGGCTTTTACCAGATGTCTTTGTTTTTATTCAGAATTCTTGATCTTTTTACATGTATATTTTATTTTGCTATATCTGTATCATCAGAAAACATCATGCTGCATTTAGCCTCTTGCAGTTTCTGTTTGCACTGTAACCATGGAAACAGACGTGAGTCACCATGGAGACAGATGACAATCAGTGGATTACTGCTGACACTGAAGACTAAACTTGACATTTATGAGATTTGAAGTTTAAATGGAGGTCAGTTTGGTCATGTAGTGCCCAAAATGCCTTTCACATATACACTTATTTCACATATAAGATAATATGTAGAGACATAAACTTGAAACAGACAAATGAGCAGCGTTGGCTTCTCTGTGACATAAACTTGTTATTAAAAACAGTTGTTAAATGATGAATAATAACTAAAAACTAGCTGTATTCATCTGTTGTAGTTTAAAGGAGGAACTCTGAGAACAGGAACCAGAACTCTTCTTACTTCGGCTCTTCGGCAGAACAAAAAGGGACCTGAAAGTCCCAAAGTAATGTGTATTTACATGTATTTGTGTGTGTGTGTTGTCAGGGAGCGTCCGGTCAACCGTCCCCCTGAGATACTGTACCCACAGGCCGATGTAGCGGAGCGTCTGGCGCTCGGGGGCAGCGATGAGGCGTTGGCGAACGGCACGAAGGCCGACCTGCAGGCGGCCAAACGTCTCGCCAAGCGCCTCTACAACCTGGAAGGCTTCAGGAAGTCTGACGTGGCTCGACATCTGGGCAAGAAGTCAGTGTGTGTTTCTGTCCTCATTACATATTCAGTATGTTGACCATAAATGTATTTAACAATGATTGGTTGTATTTTCCGTCCACAGCAATGAGTTCAGTCAGATGGTCGCAGAGGAATATCTCAGTAACTTTGACTTCACAGGTCTCACCATCGATCAGGCTCTCAGGTCAGTTCAGATTTTTATTGATTAACTGAAAATGACTTGTATCTTCAGAAATGCACACAGACGTGGTACACATCATCTCAAAGCTTGGAACATTATACCATTTATTAAACAGAGTTTGTGCTCAGTTTAACTATTTTTCAGCACTCTGGAATTGCCAAAAAATTCAGGGTGTGATTTGATAACTAAAATGTTTGGCATGTGGAGATTTCTTTGGGTGATTGGATAGCGAGCACTTCTGTTCTGGAAACTGTTCACAAACCATCTTATTGTTAATAAACCAATGAAAGCCAAGTCCTCTGAATGCACTAGACCTCTAGCTTGTGATCGTAAAGTTTCATGAGGCTGTGATTATCCTAGAGGTCACAAGGGCTCATTGTATACAGTGAAATGGTAACTATGGAGACTAACGTCATCACAATATAATACAGTCTACTAGGACTTGATCCACAAGTGTCTCAGTTTTCCAGTTGTACTCATATTATGCAATTCAAGACTGTTTAGGGCCCCTCAGTATGCAGAAATATCCAAATACACTGTTTTAGTAGGAGAAAATAATGATTTATACTGCATGAAAATGGGTTCAACAATAACACCCAGGGTGCTTTTCACTTCCAACCAGCCAATCACAGAGCTTCTTGTTGTTTCATTGATGCATTTTTTGTGTGTGCAGGACGTTTCTGACTCGGTTTGCTCTGATGGGAGAAACTCAGGAGAGAGAGAGAGTCCTGGCTCAGTTCTCCAGGAGATACAGACAGTGTAACCCTGAGAGTGTCTCCACTGAAGGTACCCATCTGTCTCACCGTCTTCTGTCTGTCCTCTGTCTTACTATCTCTCTAACCTGTCTCTCTGTCCCATGCCTCTAACCACTCTGTGTGTGTGTGTGTGTGTGTGTGTGTGTGTCTCTCTCTCTACTGCCCTCTCCTGTCTCTCTAACGTGTCTCTCTAACGTGTCTCTCTCTCTCGTCCCTCAGACAGCGTCCACACTCTGACCTGTGCTGTCATGTTATTGAACACAGACCTTCATGGAAATGTGAGTCTGATTTAATATCAATACTTGGTTGAATGAAGCAGCTCCACTCTGTCCTCTTTATTATGGTTATTTTCATATTATATCAATAATGATGACATTCTACTCACCAGGTTTCAGAGTAATCAATAGCAGCTGATCAGCAGAACCAATAGGAGTAATTGTATGATGAGCACAGAGTAAATGACTTGTGAAATTTCTAACAATTTGTAATAAGTATAAAAAGGAGTTAATGAAATAAACATTTTATAGCAGTAATCAACTAAAACTAAGTTTTAGCCATTTCATGCTTCATTTGGGCCAAAATGATTTAAAATGTTTAATTCCCACAAATATTTGGTGTCTCTCTTATTGAAATATAACAATTTGGCTCCAAGTTTTTGAACAGCAATGTAAATACAAACAACTGTCACACTGCATAAAACTGTTATGATGCATGAATATGAAAAACGATTGAAACGATTTGAACGAAAAATCTAAGACCAATCACATTGACCAAGTGTGCTATTTTTCGAAACCTTTAAATGGACCTAAGAAGTGCCCCAAAGTACCCTGACAACTTCAAGTCCTTCTGCACATTAGTCCAGGAAGTAGAGGCTGCGTATGAAAAACAACCAACATCTGTGGAATACTGAGAAAGTCCAGGCCTTATTGATTTTGATTTTTACACATGTATGTACACCGATAATAAACAGCAGATCATAGTAATCTAATAACGGTTTAAAAAAAAACTAAATGTTGCTCGAATCAAATGTTTCCTTGGGTGGCAGGAGAAACAGGATGTGGATCAATAATTAGACCTGAACACTAAGATGTTGTGACCATTTAAACTCCTTGAGCAGTTGAGAACTTAGGAGAACATACATTTGTATTGTTCTGAATTTAACACCAAGTTAGGTTGAATGAAATGGGACTCAAACACATCAAAGGTGGACTGCAGAAACTCAAGGGTTTGTGCTACTGTCACGGTGTACAATAGATAAATCTATCATGTGCAGCAATTGATAAATGAGCACAGACATAATTGACACATGGGGAACAGCAGTGGTCCCAATTTGGAGCTCTGGGGTACACCTTTTGATACAGGAAGAGGATGAGCGAGAAAGAGATGCCTTGTGATTCAGTAAAAAGGTTCACCAATAACATAAAAATATATACAACATTCAAATATATTTATTTAATTGTGTAGTACTTCTACAGATGTCAGTCATAAAAGTCAAATTTTTAATACTACAAATTAAAATTGTGTAAGTTTTTCAAGAGCTCTCTACAACATATCATGGGCTCTCTCAGCAGATGGCGTTTGCTCGGTTGTCATAGAGATCAGCTCAGTTTTTGGTGATAATTAGTCACAGTGTGAATTGTACACACAGAGTCACCGAGGTGATGATAACGTCTGCCAAATTGTTTAAGGAAGTGAGGATGGTTGCCGTGGCATCAAGCTGTCCAATCACATGCTGAGCAACAGTTCTGAGTCACAGCTGACTGTTTTCATATAATGAGAACTCTATTCAGCAGTTTGCATTGAATAATAAGCATCTACTAATAAGTAAAAGTCCTGCATTAAAAATGTTAAAATAAATGTGTTGATGGTGCAGTAATATGTCCCCAGTCAACTACTATCTATGATGTATCTTGCATGAAGCTTGTTTGTTGGTGATGTTTAAAAAGCAGAAAATTAAGTAATTGTTATAGTTATTGTATTAGCCTTGTAGTAAATATCAGTTTAAAAATTCAACTTTTGTTTGACAACATAAGAGACAACATCACTTTTTTTAAATAAGGCAGTGATGAATACATCAATAGCAATAGCACCTCACCTCCAGGCAACTTCCCAATCACTCACAGGAGGCAAGGAATTTAATATTTGCCTTATATTTAATTATTTTGATTTGATTTTGACCGTTCTGCTTTTATTCTGTCTCTGGTTCCAATTTTATAGAAATACAATAATAAAACACAGTTGATTAATTATGTTTGTGTGCACGTGTAGAATGTGGGGAAGAGGATGTCCTGCAGTCAGTTCATCACCAACCTGGAGGGCCTCAACGATGGAAAAGACTTCCCCAAAGATCTGCTGAAGGTAGAATTCACACACACACACACACACACACACACACACACGGATCTTTGGCTTGTGATTGCTAGAGAGCAGGAAAACAAACGGAAGATGTATTAAATTCAAGTCTTTATGGCTGAATGTGGCTGAATGACGTGTGTGTGTGTGTGTGTGTGTGTGTGTGTGTGTGTGTGTGTGTGTGCGTGTGTTCATTTGTTCGTATCTCAGTCTCTCTTTCTCCCACTCTTTTGTTTCCACCTTGGCTTCAGAGTAATCAACATAAATCTGTGTCACCTCTTCACCTCCTCCATCATCATCATCATCATCATCATCATTTCTAACTCTAACTCTGTTAGTGTGTGTGTGTGTGTGTGTGTGTGTGTGTGTGTGTGCGTGTGAGAGCATGGTGTGTGGGCAGCAGCTCTGGCTCTGACTGAGAGGGAAAAACAGTAAATGCAGAATATTTATTCTTTACTGGAAACATGAATTATTCTCAGTGAGAGTAAATAGTGTCTTTATATGTTCAGGGTTTCATTAAAAAAAACAATCTTCTTCTTATGTGAAACAGATCCAGGAGATTTTGACCGAACAAGCAGCATTGTCATTAATAAATCACAGTATCATTTAGTGGAGGCAGGGGGGGTTTAATCCACTGGCACTTTTGAGAAACTATTTACATTTAAACATTTCAAACACTTGTTTATCATGCCATGTTCACACCATACGCAAAGTGAATTTTCATCTTGTTTATTCACACCGGAGAGGAGGCGGGGCTTACCTCCATGTAGAAACAGAGGATGTTTCCTCCATCATGGCTGAAATAACCACTATTGCTGCTTTGTGCATGTTGAAGTCCATATGCCTGGAAACCAAGCGCTGTCCTGAGTCATGACATGATCCAGAGGTGCTCTGGGGGCATTGAGGAGCCGGGCCCGCCCACTGAGATACCCGTGGCCCCCCTCACACCCATAAGAAGCACATTTGATTTGAAGTCAAACTAGTTAAATGTAATCGATTATGGTTATTTTGGGATAATGTTGTTGAAAGGGATTCAGAGAGTGGGTGACATTTTTTAAGGGGCGGAGCATCTATATCCAGCTCCAATTTCGGTGCCATACCAATCACACCACGAGTTTGAAGCATGCCCGAGCCCGACCCACAATTGTGTCTTGCACAGTCATCAACAGTATTTTGAGTAAAAAATTGATAATGAATAAATTTGCTGATTTGATTGGCCATACTTGAAGCCTTGATGACACGCACTTTTAATTATTCCTCTGCAGCTTTGCTGTGCTGGTAATAAAAAAAAAACACAAAAACATTATGCTTATCAAAATGAATGAATCTTTTTTAATGAGATATTTGCTAACCACAAAACAATTCTGGAAGAAATTTGAATGACATGAATAAGTCTTGGTAGTGAAAGATCCTTCAACAAGTGGAAACTTGTTTGGACCACAGTCAGTCTCTGGTTTCTCCACATAGACTGGTCTGGTCTCTGGTCTAATGTGAACTACTACCGTAGACCTCTTAGGGGACCAGACAGTCTCTGTTTTTTCCACATAGTCTGGTCTGGTCTCTGGACTAATGTTAGCTACTATCTAGACCTCTGGGGGACCACAGACACAGGAGACAGCATTTTTTCCCTCCATTTCTGATCCAGGACAACAGGAGGAGAATCTCAACGCTGATAGGCTTTTGCAACACAGTGTGGCCCATGAATAGTAGACTAAGTTAATATAATACAATAATATTTGTTTATCACTATGTTTTTTTTTTTGCTTTTCGGTCATCATTTCATGCTGGTAATATTAACAATCAGATCAACTGCTCCAGACGTCAGGTGACGTAGTGCAAAGTTCCCTTAGGGAGGCGGTCGGGCTGGATGGACTTAGATGTTGTGAAACCATGCTAATGTGCACGGTGTCGGTCAGAAAAGAGATGATGATGTTTTGGAAACGTTTGATGATGATGACACGATTATTTAAAGATCGTTTAGTGGCTAACTTTATGTGAGCTTCAGAGGAGGACACAACGCTATTGTGTTAAAGTCAAAGAAAAACTGGTGACACAAAAGTCTGATTTTCAGTTGAGAAACCTCCACCTGCTTCACTTCCGGCAGGTTGAACCCTGTCATGTTTTGATGTGATGTTTTGAAGATTTTCTTTTTTGTATCCGAGAATGTTTAAGTGTCTGACTGTTGGTCACTTTGAGATGGAAAATATATAAAATAAGTTGACACGTAGGAATGAGAAAATACACAAATATAAACTATAAATATCCAGAGTAACCATCCATCCATCCATCGCCTACCGCTTATCTGGAGCTGGAGTCGATCCCAGCTTTCATTGGGCGAAGACAGAGTAACCAGTCTATCACAGGGCTGACATGTAGAGACAGACAGGTAACCAGTCTATCACAGGGCTGACATGTAGAGACAGACAGGTAACCAGTCTATCACAGGGCTGACATGTAGAGACAGACAGGTAACCAGTCTATCACAGGGCTGACATGTAGAGACAGACAGGTAACCAGTCTATCACAGGGAGACATGTAGAGACAGACAGGTAACCAGTCTATCACAGGGCTGACATGTAGAGACAGACAGGTAACCAGTCTATCACAGGGCTGACATGTAGAGACAGACAGGTAACCAGTCTATCACAGGGCTGACATGTAGAGACAGACAGGTAACCAGTCTATCACAGGGAGACATGTAGAGACAGACAGGTAACCAGTCTATCACAGGGCTGACATGTATAGACAGACAGGTAACCAGTCTATCACAGGGCTGACATGTAGAGACAGACAGGTAACCAGTCTATCACAGGGAGACATGTAGAGACAGACAGGTAACCAGTCTATCACAGGGCTGATATGTAGAGACAGACAGGTAACCAGTCTATCACAGGGCTGACATGTAGAGACAGACAGGTAACCAGTCTATCACAGGGCTGACATGTAGAGACAGACAGGTAACCAGTCTATCACAGGGAGACATGTAGAGACAGACAGGTAACCAGTCTATCACAGGGAGACATGTAGAGACAGACAGGTAACCAGTCTATCACAGGGCTGACATGTAGAGACAGACAGGTAACCAGTCTATCACAGGGCTGACATGTAGAGACAGACAGGTAACCAGTCTATCACAGGGCTGACATGTAGAGACAGACAGGTAACCAGTCTATCACAGGGAGACATGTAGAGACAGACAGGTAACCAGTCTATCACAGGGCTGACATGTAGAGACAGACAGGTAACCAGTCTATCACAGGGCTGACATGTAGAGACAGACAGGTAACCAGTCTATCACAGGGCTGACATGTAGAGACAGACAGGTAACCAGTCTATCACAGGGAGACATGTAGAGACAGACAGGTAACCAGTCTATCACAGGGCTGACATGTAGAGACAGACAGGTAACCAGTCTATCACAGGGCTGACATGTAGAGACAGACAGGTAACCAGTCTATCACAGGGCTGACATGTAGAGACAGACAGGTAACCAGTCTATCACAGGGAGACATGTAGAGACAGACAGGTAACAAGTCTATCACAGGGAGACATGTAGAGACAGACAGGTAACCAGTCTATCACGGGGCTGACATGTAGAGACAGACAGGTAACCAGTCTATCACAGGGAGACATGTAGAGACAGACAGGTAACCAGTCTATCACAGGGAGACATGTAGAGACAGACAGGTAACCAGTCTATCACAGGGAGACATGTAGAGACAGACAGGTAACCAGTCTATCACAGGGAGACATGTAGAGACAGACAACCATCCATTCATGCTCACTTTCAAACCTATGGGCAATTTAACTAGAGTCTTCAATCAACCTATCCCCATCCTGCATGTCTTTGGACTGTGGTAGGAAGCCGGAGAACCCGGAGAGAACCCACGCTTACACAGGGAGAACATGCAAACCCATCCAGAGTACATACATTCAAATTAAATACAAATAAAACACATATTAATTCATAATGAAGTATATCAAATAATTACATCATGTTAAATATGTGAAGTACACTTATTAAATGGAGAAAATCAAGTGTAAACTATGAAAAATGTATTTTTTCTTTTCTTTTTAATCTCAAAATATCTAAATTATCTGTTGAAATAAAGCTGCATTATAATATGTAGTTATTCATTTACCTTTAATATATTATCATTTGGATATCACAGTCAGGTTAAGTAGCTGATTTTCCGTCTTTTTCTGCTGAACACATCTTCGCTGCATTCATTTCAGCTCTTAGAAGCCTCTATGATTGACAGCTCCGAGGAGAGCAGGGAGGGAGGGCGGGCTGTAGCTCCCATCCCTGCGCTCTCATTGGCTGCTGCTGCAGAGAGAAAATGCGCATTGAGAGAGTGAGGGGGAAAAGAGAGCGAGAGAGAGAGGGGGAGGAGGGAGTGCGAGCGAGCAACACTCCTCAACAGTTCAGAGTCTCAGCAGAGAGAGGAGGAGGAGATGGTTTAGACAAAGAGGAGGAGGAGAGAGCTCACCTGATGGAGGGATTCTCCTGCAAAACGAAGATGACAACAAGAACAGGAGGAGAAGAAGAACTGTGAAGTTGGAGTACGAAGAGAACATCTGTGGAGGAGGAGGAGGAGCGAGGAGGGATTCTCGCACCTTTTTTTGTCTTTTTTTCCCAGAGTGCAACAGGAGAACTTCTTTCTTTCAGCTCATCTGTATTTTTCTCCACCTCCATCATTCCTCCATCATCAGTCGGTTGTTGAGTCTCAGGGGGAGGCTGACGTCAGTTTTGGGGGAGCTCTCTGTCTCTCTCTCTCTCTCTGTCTCTCTCTCTCTCTCTCTGTCTGCATGTGTGGGTGTGCTCGGTCGCCCCTTCCTTCCCGTTTTTCTGGTCTTCCTGGTGAATGTTTTGGATGTGAGAGCGAGCTGCCGGTGCTGCTGCTGATGTGTTTCCTTCGTCACGCAGCTTTATTTGCAGTCCAGGGATTCTCCTCCGCCGCCGTTTGCTGTTGATCAAGACGCTGCGTTCAACAACCAGTTTGAAAACTCACATTTTTTCAACCTGCAGGAGAAGGAGTGGATCACACTCCTGGTTTGGATGTTTTTTGATTGAATGTTTGGGCTGTTTTTTCCTGCAGTGTGAGCCGATGAATTACGCATCACTGTTTCTAAATGGTGACAGAGGGATTAAACACACACACACACAGTTTGGAGCGTGTGTTTGTGCTGATGTGATGCTTGTTTAATGAGACGTGAACAAAAAGTCGGGCCTGACCTGACTCCAACAACAAATTTAATTTAGTTAAGTGTTTATTCAATTTATCCAACATTCATTTATTTTAATCATAACATGAATTGTATTTTGGATGTATTAACTTCAGACCTTGTATCTGAGTAATAATAACTCATAATTATCATTTGCAGAATTATTTTAGATAAAATGCACTCATTTTCTCAACAAAATTATACATAAAGTTGTGTGAACACAAATTTGTCAACATAAACAGCACTTTGAAGCATCTTTATCGATTAAATGTTGCAGCAGGTCGAGTCTCGGTTCTCGGTAAACGTTTGCTGGCAGTGTCTCCGTGTTTTTCTCATTTTGCCTCCAAACACCTGAGCGAGCTGCCGGCTGTCAGCCAGCAGGATTATGAGCCGGATGAAACGCTGCTGTGTTTTTATGCATAATGAATAGAGCTGGATCCTTAATGCAGCAGGCTGAGCTCCCCTGAGCACACAATCAATTCAGGTTGAAACAGCCCAAGTTAGTCCTCTCGGAACCAGTTTCTATTTTGACATTATCGTCTGGTTTTGTGTCCAGTTTGGGAAAAATCTAAAATCCAAGTTGTCAAAGTGGAGCTGATGTAAACAGATCACATGAACATCAAGTTGGCACCTGGTCCAAGAGGGTTGTTAAATCCTCTAAGTTAAGTCCTTTGTTTTTTTTTTATTATTTGGAGGTCATCCAAAGGTCACAGTCTCTTCTACAAGCCATATCTGTATGGGTTTGACACCTTTTTGAAATTTCTTTTCTCTTAAGACAAAAAAGGTTTGGCTCTTTTTGCTTTTTAAACCATCTTCTTCTTGGCCACGAAGACTCTTTTCAGTCAGTTCAGTCGGACTCAAATCAAATGCTCCTCCTTTGAACTCTAAAGTCACCACGATGATCGGCGTCAACAGTATCCACTCGTCAGGCCGCATGCGGTCGCGCTCGCTCTGCTCAGTCCGGAGTGGGCGGGACTCGAGGGACACCGACCCATTCAGATATCCCAGAACCCCCCGCTCTCGCTCCCTCAAACCGCTGGCCTTCCCCGACCTGCTTGGGAAAACCCAGGATGGACAGCAGCATCGGCAGAGCCGCAAGAAGAAGGTAGAGCCTGGAAACACACACAGGAAGTCATACTGTATGCCTTCATTTTTATTTACATTTCACTTATGGGCCACTAGAGGGGGCAACAAATCGTGATATAAATATTAAAAGAAGTTGAAGTTGTCATTAGGCATGTATGAAAGTTTACAAGTGACTGTACATTTTAAAATTTCAAATGAAATTTCAGTATAAAGTAACGTCATGTCAACTTCAGGTGTTGATTTACATTAAAGGTCCCATATTATGAACAACCTGTTTTCTCTGGTCTCTACACCTATGAACTGGTCCTCCCTGAGCCTACCAACTCCAAGAATGAGGAAAACAAGCCATTCCTGCGTGGTCTCTGCATCCCCCCCCACTGGTACAACGGTGCTCCTACAGGCTGTTCAGATTCAGCTCCCGTCGTTATGTAACAAAGGGAGTCATTTGCATAGACCGAACTCCTGTGATGATAGGAGATATCTGAGAGGGGGCTTTCATCACCGAGGTGAAGTTCGGTGTGTCCTGCCGTGAGACAGCACTGAGATAGCGGTGTTTCACAATGTTGTCGCTCAGAGCTAGACATGCAGATTGCTCTGTTGTTGGTTGTACAAATCAACATAAGTGCTTATATTCTGTCCCAGCTACAGAAGAGACAGTGGTTGTGTTTAATTTTTATTGACAATGTGCCGGCTACGGTCCGTGTTAGCTTGTATGTGTGCGCTAACCACTTCATATCGGACTGCTTCAGTAACAAGGGTCAGTAAAAAGCTGGCTTTGCCTCGACACTGACCCTCGTAAAAGGATCTGTCCCAACCATACGGGACCCAGCAACTTCACCTGAGCCACATAGGTGAGCCATAGCAATACATCCACTGTAAACATTGGCGCATGCTGTTGCTAGCGTAAGCGGCGTCCTGTCTCTCTTCGAGTAGGCGATGACAGACGGAGCTCATTAGCATTTAAAGGTGCAGGCACAGAAACAGCCTGTTCTCAGCAGAGCTCATTTGAGCAACTTTTAAACAGCTGAAATTCAGGACCATGGATGGGTTTGGGGCAATGCATATCGAATACAGGTTTGTTGGACCTCTGACAGCTGTGTGAAACTGATGAAAGTCAAGTATAATAGGGGACCTTTAAAAACCCATGGACAAGTGAAATAATGAATTTTTAGCTGCTGGGAGGCTTTTAATTTGAAACATCTTTAGGAAGTGTGAGTTTCTTTGACAGTTCCTCAACGGCGATCGAAAAATTGAAAAACTAATTGCATTTAATCAGTGAGTCAGAATTTATTTTGCTAAGTCCAACTTATTTCTTTCATTCACTGCTGCTGGTTTTATCCAATTACTCCGAATTTTGTATTTCAATTTTACTTTTATTTTATTGTTTAATTGTAGTACATCTTTTGGTGTCTTTGATTGTGTATACCTGTATTGAGCCAGATCCTAACCCACTTTGGTCTACGCCTGTTGTTTTTAAATGTGCTATATAACTAAACTGACTGAAATGATAACAGTGGGTCCCATTGTGCTGTGAGAAGCCATATAATTAAAGCCAGCAACTCCAGCGGATCGAGGGCACTCAGATTTTGAATGTTTACAACTCTCACGCTTCTCCCCCACGACCACCAAGCTCCTTCCCATCGACTTTGTGCCCTTTGAAATCCCTTAGATCACACCACCTTTGAAACGTGGCTCCGATGTTGACTCTGGTTTTATCACGGGCACCGTCACAATCTTTCTTTCTGTTTTCTTTTCCTTGGTTGTTTTGGACCTCCTCGTTTTGCTTTTTAACCAAGGAATTGGAAGCTTGTTGCTACTTCCCTCTGCATCCCCCCTGTGATAGTGGTACGACCCGAGGGGGCAGGGGCTCTGTGTATGCATGAACACAGCCCTGCGTGCTGATTTGACCGGATGATCGGGTTGCTGTCGATTTTTTGCAAAACAGGCTCTACGCGCACGGTTTCTATCAGAGCATAGTGTCGGCTTCAGTGAATATGATCAAACAAATGTTGCCGACTAGGACTTTAAGTCAATAATGACCAAATGAAGGTACTTCTACAGGAAGTGAATGCCAAATGATCTGCAATATTTATTAGCATCAGTTGTGGATATAAAATAACAGAAAAAACGATGCATGATGATCAATCTCTTAAGTATTGATGGCATGCTTAAATCAATGTGAATCAAATGTATTTTAAAAGACCATAATGCTTTGTTAATAAAGAAAATAATTATTAAATATTGTAAATGATAAAAAGCAGTATTGTCCTTTAAATCCCATATAAAACAACTGAATGAATGCGATAGCCATTATTAATTATTCTTACATGAATGAGAAACCAGGTTTGAAGAATACATCTCTCCTTGAGAACGATGGTTGAAAGAGGCCCAGTGATCTTTTATGATTCTGACTGATGACAACGTCGTGTGTTTAAAGGAAAGTACATCTGACTGTGTGTGTTGTGTCTCTGCAGACTCTCTACAGCTCCATCAAGAACGAGAAGCTTCAATGGACCATGTAAGTTTGAACCGTCAACTGGTTTCTACTGGTTTATAATAGCAACATCTGAAGTGTGTGTCTGTGTGTGCGTGCATGTGTGTGTCCCTGCTGCCCCAAGTCTTATTTAAGCCGTTGCTGCCATGGCAACCATTCTTTCCTCACTGTAATTACAGGTCAGCATCCCAACGCCCATGCTCCACTGTGTTTGTTTATATATATATATATATATATATATATATATATATATATATATATATATATAAAAACTCTGGGTTTCTCTTCTGCACCTATTTGATAAAGATTTGTTTTTATAGAAATATGTTAACTTTACAGTATAATTACAATGGTATGAAGCATCAACAGTTCCATCTGTTTTTATTAGATGTTGTACTCTAAACGACACACATCAGTAATCTTTACTTTTCCATTCATTACATCATGCTGCTCTGATGAATTACAATCACACGTGTAACATGATCGATCAGTAGGTGACCTGCTGAGCTGACTCAGATCCAGATCCATCAGTTTCTAGATGACAACGCCTCTTCATTATATGTTGCTTTTGCTTGTGTTAATAACCAAAATATTACAGAGAATTGATTATTTTGACAAAAGCAAGGTGTTTTGATTAAATTATTAAATAAAGTAATATACATTTGGGGAATGTAACGAAGACCATTTACTGAAATACTATACTTAATTACAATCTTAGGTACTTTGCACTTTACTTTATTTTTCTACTTCGCTGTATTTAACTGAGCTTTAGTTTGTTCATTAATTAATATTTTTTCACACAAAAAATGAGTTTATAAAAACAGATGTTAAGGTATAAATTAAATGGTAAAAAGTACAGCTGAAACCATTAGTCAATTTAATCAATCAGTACATTAATTAGAAAATTAACAGAATGAAGGAATTTTACTGTAAAAGTTTATTTACAGTGTGGTTTTAATACAGTTACCCTTATAGAGTATTTTTTATGTTTTATCAATTATTTTACTGCAATCATTCATCATTAATAATAACTGAATAATTAACAGTTTAATTAAACTCCTTACGTCTTCTGAAGAGATGAGGAGGAGTTGAGGAAGTCCATGTCGGAGCTGGCTGACGTCCGAACAGACTCCGCCTCTCACACCATGAAGCGACTGGGGAGCGGAGGCAATCCGCTGGTGTGCGTCGCCCAGCAGGCCGACGGCGAGCTCTACAAGAGTGGCTTCCTGGTTCGCAAAGTCCACGCCGACCCCGACGGAAAGAGAAGTACGTTTTCTTTTTCTCCTCCTTTTTCTTCGTCATCTTCTTCTGTTTATTCGGTCTCTAGTGTTTTTTTTTTTTTTTGAGACTTAAGGCAATCCTCTCTTGGAGGAGAATTCTTCATTAGATAAAAACACGTTGTGAATTGTGTCCTTTTTTTTGATAGATTTTGAGTTTTGAACTTAACAAAGCTCTGAAGTTATTGGAAATATTTGGTTCTCACGTCTTAGAAACAATCCTACTAATCGTTTAAT
Organism: Chelidonichthys spinosus; assembly: GCA_029853015.1. Lineage (NCBI taxonomy): Eukaryota > Metazoa > Chordata > Actinopteri > Perciformes > Triglidae > Chelidonichthys > Chelidonichthys spinosus. The sequence goes on along the minus strand of CM056832.1, from coordinate 5,262,828 downwards.
AGTTATATTTATGTAGCCTTATGTTTAAATGGCACTGTCTAGAAATACCTGCTTTAAACACAGTGAAATAGATTTGCAAATATGTTTTAATTGATTATTAAAAAGGTTTTAAACCATGAATAATGTTATTTGCAGAGCAGGTATGCAGGAGATGCCAAAACACGAAGACAGGATGTGAGCAGTTTTTAAGACGACTGTATGAGATTCAAGTTGCAACAGCGAACAAACTGTTATAAATATCCAATAACAGAAATCCAAATCAGTTTATTTGGGATTTTAGATGATTAAGTCATATCTGCATAAGCTATATGTCTCATTTGGTAAATACATTTGAATGCACCAACATGATGTGTGGAGTTCCCCAAGGCTCAATCCTTGGTCCTCTTCTATGCTTCCACATTATGAAAAATAATAATATTAACTATAATTATACAGACAACACCCAAATTTACCTTGCTCTGTCACCAAACGACTATAGTCATATACATTATATTATAGCTGATTATCATCAATCATCGTCAAGTCATCAATTATGATGCTGGGGAAATGACATATTTTTATTAGTTTATAGGATTTAATTGTGATTAGTCTCTATTTTATGGGTTGGATGAAATTGTGTGTTTTGTTATCTCTTGTCTGCACTTGTGGTGTATCTTATCCCATGATGCCTTTTCCCCCCAGCTCCACGGGGTAAGAGGGGGTGGAAGTCTTTCTACGCCATGCTGAAGGGTCTGGTGCTCTACCTGCAGAAGGTAAACATATGAACTACATTTCCCAGCAGCCCTGCTTTTCATACGTGCCTGTTATTTTTAACTCTGTGTGTTCCAGATTGAATATATATGAGAACAGGACAAACATTTGGGTCAAACAGAAATGATCTGTTTTCCTATTTTTAACCTCTTTTTTTGTGAAGTAATTTCCTCGTATTAAATTCTGACACCATTTCTGTTGTTGTAACCTTGTTTTTATACTTCAGACCAAACATGAGAATATACAATTTTAAGGGTTTAAATGAGTTTTAATGCAATAAAGTTTAAGTAAGGTAAATATAAAAAAAAACTTAATCCATAATGTATGTTACAAGAAGTTTGTTTGTTTGTGTATGGACTCTAAACAAATGATCTTTGCCTTATCTAATTTAAGAACCAAGCTTCTCTTGTTAAATCGACATTAGTTAGTATGTTACTAATACAAAAAGAGAATGATTTGTAGAAACGCAAAGACAAATATATACAGTACATATATACATTTATCATCAAAGATCTTTATCCTGAATGCTTTCTGGGACCTGTGGTTGATGTTGTGAATGTTAACCATGATTGGCTGGCTGATGTCACACTCCTTTGTGATTGGCTGACAGGATGAGTACCGTGCAGAGCGAGAGCTGACGGAGGAGGACGTGAAGAATGCCGTGTCCATCCATCACTCTCTGGCCATGAGGGCAGCTGATTACAGCAAGAGACCCAACGTCTTCTACCTGAGGACAGCTGACTGGAGAGTCTTCCTGCTGCAGGCTCCGTAAGCACCTGTGTCTTTGTCTGTCTGCCTGCATGCATGTCTGTTTGTCTGTCTGTTTGTCTGTCCATCTGTCTTTTTGTCTGTGTGTCTGTCTGTCATTCTGGCTGTTTGTCTGTCTGTCTTTCAGTCTGTCTCTGTCTCTTTCTCAGTCTGGGTGTCTTTCAGTCCTTCTAATCTGTCTGACTGTCTGTCTGACTGTCTGTCTTGCTGTCTCTTTCTCTATCTGACTCTCAGTCTCTTTGTCTGTCTATCCATCTGTCCTTATTTTCGTTGAACAGTTTGATGCCTTCATCAGTGTGACTTGATTCTGTGCTGATTCTGTAAAATCAGAAGAAGCAGCAGCCAGGTTGAGTGTTATGGTCTCTTCCTGTTTCCTGCAGCAATGCAGAACAGATGCAGTCGTGGATCACACGCATCAACGTCGTGGCTGCCATGTTCTCTGCTCCACCGTTCCCGGCGGCGATCGGCTCCCAGAAGAGATTCAGCCGTCCTCTTCTTCCAGGATCCAACACCAAATTGTCCCAGGTACAAAGTTCAGCCCAGGTTTATTAGAGTAAAAATGATGTCTGTCACCAGAGTGTTATCTAATATTCAGACATCCAAGTCCAGTTTTGAGTTTTAAATTCTGTGCTTGACAGGAAGAGCAGGTCAAATGTCATGAGAACCGGTTCAGGGCAGTTTCCTCTGAGCTGGCTGACCTCACGGCCTCCACACCGGACCGGAAGGTGAAAGGTCGCGAGTTGGAGGAGCAGAAACTCCGACAGGAGTACCTGGAGTTTGAGGTGTGTTTCACAAAAAATATACAGTACATGACACAAAAATGCTTCTACAGCTTAATTTAGACAGGACTGAGCTCCTCTTTAAGTAACTCATCGTTCATTGTAACCATTGTGACGTTACAGGATATAATGGTCTATTTATAAGAACTGGAACTATATCAGAAGATTACATAGTCACCATGATGTCAACTATTGGTTTGTGGACTACAGTTTTGAAGCCACAAGATTGAGGTTTTGGCTGTCATAATTGTTATTTATTTGACCGTCAGCATCTTAGTTGTTGGCCGCTGCCATCTTGTTTCTTGGACGTCGGCATTTGGGTTTTTGGACGCTATCATCTTAGTTTCTGATTGTCACCATCCAGAAGTGACACGAGAGGGTGGGGCTAAGTTCAATTGTACACTGAATAAGACATTTTTAAGAAGTTCAAACTAACTTTCGACCAGCATAAAGCACCTGCTTTATGGTCTGTTTGACTCTAAATGGATCATAATTTACTAAATGAACTTCATGCTGGATAGAAGAAGACTTGAAACTAGAGATTGAGACCATGAACATGTTTACAATGTTTACTGAGGTAATAAATCAGAGACTTCTATACAATCACAGAGGAGTCGCCCCCTGAAGGCCAGGAAAGAGAATGCAGCTTTAGGGCACTTTTCAGAACCGACAGTTGATGCCTGATGGTTCCCACATAATTCAGCACACTTTTAGTAGACGCTTTGACTACCTGTAGACTAACATCTTATTTTAGAATCTATAATAGAAAAAACAGGAGTACCAGCAAGTTCACAGAATAACAGGAGATTATTGTGGCTGAAATTATTACTGTGGAGGGGATATAAAATAAATACTTACATTGTATTTGTCACATGTAATCATATAATATATAATTCTATTGGAATTACAATCACTGACCAGAGCAGGTGACCCACTACTGATATAAATCCAGTGTAAATTCTGTATTTTGGAACAAAACATAATACTTTTCTGGGCTGTAATTTGAGCTGTTACGTAAATTCCAGCTTTTATTTGAGAATGTCTGGTGTTTTCATTCATGATACATGTTTGCTTGTAGGAGTACTGTAATACCTGGCTGCCACCTTTCAAGAACAGTTATGTTTTGTAGTGTGGTTGTATATGGGCTACTTCCCCTCTCAGAGCATAGGAGTTGCTTGTCTACTGCTGCCTCCATCGGTTAGTTTGCTTTTTGTTATTTGATATAGTGAGACTTTAAAGTGTTTGTTCAAATTCACACAAACACACTAACTGATGGTGGCAGCGTGGACCAGCAACTCCTGCATTCTGAGAGGGAAAATCAATGTTTTTGTCAATGGAGTCTTGTGTCTGTGGCTTCAGCTCCCTGTCAGAAAGGGCTAGATGCAAACATTTCAATCATACATGTGTTTTATTATGTTTTATATTCAGTGGCTGATCCTTTGGGTTGTTTCTTGAAGTTAAATGTGCAGTAAAAAGGTCTGAGTAGACCTGACAGTGTCTCTGCAGCTCCTTCTGTCTCCTTTCTGCTCGTCTTCATCGCAAACTGTCAGTGAATCAGTCAGTCTGGTGGCAACACAAACACACTGTCAGGAACATGGAGATCAGTCTGCTGTTTACTTCCTGTTCCTGCTCATCACTTTAATCCCCCACCTGTTTTACATGAAGTTAAGTTCTCTGCATAGTTACATTTTATTTTAAAGATTTAACTGTGATGTTATTTTTCTTTTTTCCCCTTTCTTTTCATTTAATTCCTGTTTGTTTTTTCCACCAGAAATATCAGTGGGTCTCATTCATGAAACGTTCACATAAATCACCTCTGTACTAAAGCCTCTGTTAGCAGTGGTGTGATTGATGATTGAAATATATTATTTTTATTCAATATGTAGCCTGGACGACACAACACATCCATTCACATTTCAAGTTTCATAAAAATGTTGCCCACTAAGCTAAATGTATCCTATATTTCTAACCTTTTATCACGTTTAATTTACACATTTTAAGGCCATCTGCATATTGTGAACATAACTGAGCACAGAACGCATTATCGTTGTAATTTCTGATAATGACGAGCAATATTTCTGTGCATTCCTTATTAACACAAGCTCTATGAGCAGTCGGAGGAAGGAGGAGATTTTGTTCGTCGCTACGAACCTTTATGTTTAAACGTCTCTCGTCTCTGTCCTCTACAGAAAACACGCTACGGTACGTACGCCATGCTGCTTCGGGCTAAACTGTCGAGCGGAGACGAAGACCTCTCTGCCTTTGAAGCGCGGCTGTTTGACGACGGTGGCCTGCAGAGGGCGCACTCCAGCCCTACGCTGCCTCTGGACACCGGCAACAAGGAGAAGACCCGCGGAGCCAAGACGTCAAAAAGTCTAAAGATCACGTCGTCTTCATCCTCCAAGACCAGCGGCGCCACTAAAGAGGCGAGCAAGAAGAAGAACGGCGGTGGCGATGACGGTGGCGGTGGGACCAACCAGCAGCCGGAGCTGCAGAAACAGGAAGAAGCGCCGTAAACTGGCGAAGATCAGGTTCACACAAGTGTGTGGCTGGAGATGGACATGAAGCATCATGGGTAGTAGGCTGACATCCTCCTTTAAACCTTTTCTGTTAAACCTCAGTCACATTCTGATTGGCTGAGGTGATTTTCCTCCAGAGCCAAGCTGAGACGTTGGAGGCCTGCAGGAGAGGAGACCTTCAGGAAGGAAGGAGGACGAAGAACGGACGAGTGGAGAGCTGTTGTTGTTGTTTTTTTTTTTTGTTTTTTTTAACGAGTCAAAACATTCAGGAAACACTCATTTTTCATCCAAACATCATAGTTTCAAAAGGAAAAGCTTTATTTCCTGCCAAGTGATTTCAAAGACCTTCTGGAAGTAGTTTTTTTTTGTTAAATAACGGAGAAAAAAGCTCAACGAAGCTTCTTTTTCTGTTTCACTCCAGGAGCCACAAACACTTTCTAGGTACTTCTTGTTTTTTTTTTTCCTCCCAGAGAGACAAAGTGACCTCCTGCTGCTTCTCCCAGCAACACATGGGGAGCATGTTGCTATGGCGATCAGACATGACGGACAGAAGGCGTGGGACTGTTGCCCTGGTGACTGATCAAAAGGGGGAGGAGGGAGGGAGGGAGGGAGGATGGGGACTCTGGAGTCGGGACTCCCCCGGCCAAACAAACAAACAAACAGACTGAGGCTGAGATGATGCGTCACAGAACACAATACATCCTCCTCCGCTGTGTTTGTGTGTGTTAGTGTGTGTGTATGCGTGTGTGTTCGTTCACCAGAGGAAGAGCAGTATTGTGAGTACACACAGTAATATTGTGTTGTTGTGTACTTTCAGGAGGCTGATTAGTTTGTTTAATTTATGTAGTTTTTTTCTGCTGGAACAAACAGGAAGTTTATTAGTGACTACAAACTGCTGACTGAGCAACAATTACTAATAATCAATCTGTAGGCTGAGTGGATGGCTGGATATAATCTCATAATTATTGATGAATAGAGACATCACATTTCTGTGAATCAATATTGTTTACAAGTATTTTTATTATTATATGATTGTTACTTTAATTGTAGTAATGATCATCATTTGTTTTTGTTTTTTTTAAACACCAGAGGAGGTACTCTATAGTAGAAACATTTACAATACACTCATATTTCTCTACATCCGATGTCCGCTATTACAGATGCTAAAATGATCAATTATAATAATCTATCAATCATCTATAATCAGTGTATAATTTCTAGATAATGTGAAACCTTTTTTTGTTGGTCTTTGTTTGTCATTTAAAAGATAAACACAGAGACATTTCTTCAAGCCTGTTAATATAGAATGTTGTGTCAGAAACAAGTGTAGACGTCAACGTCACACAAAACCAGAAATCATGCTTAAAGGTCACAATACAAATAAAATATACATGTTAAGGATAAATATGAATCAAATTTAAAGGAACTTTTTGTTTCTTCGTCTCCAAGATTAAAATAGACTGAAATAAAGGCAGTGATTTTAGCACTTTGTCACCAACATATGAATATAATAATTGTTGTGTTGTAAATGAAGGAAATATGAAGGTAATTAACTGTCAGACCTGCAGACAGGTTCAAGCTCAGTAGTTTGCTCCTTAATGAACTTCCTCTTTTCGCTGAAAACGATGCTGGAAGCTGAATAATATCTGAATCCGTCCTCTTTATCTTCACATTCCTCCTGTTTTCTTCTTCACTTAAACGTGTGTATCGTGTTCAAATGATCTCAGATCGTTTGTTGGATTGGAGACCTTAAATCGTAGTGGTTCAAGTAAAGTATACTACAAGTATCATACTCGCCATCAGAGACTTCTGGGTATTGAAGTCCTCCACATGCAGATTCCTCTCGCTGCCACTAGGGATCCCCAGAAAGTCATGCATTAGACTTTGTTTCCTGTTCTCAGCAACCACATTTATTTAAAGGACCAGAAGTAAAAGTGCTATAAAATAAATGATATTGTTGAATTATATATTTTTTTTATCTTATCTGAATTTGAATGATCTGTATTTGTAAATTAACTTCAGTTATTAAATGCATGTAGTGCAGTAAAAAGTACAGTATCTGCATCGGCAATTCTAAATTGTAGACAATTGATGGACAATTCATAATTTACAAAATTCTTATTGAATTCATAAAAATGAAGAAGGTAAAATTTGATCCGTTCTCACCACCTCAGTGTCAATAAATCTGCAACTTTGTCTTTGGTTTGCTACTTTGGTTTTTCAACAGAAAACAAATGTGCTGACAGAAAACGGTCACCAGGTGGCAGCAGAGAAGAAGTTTGTTGGTTGTTGCTTTTCTAGTTGACTTGTTAAAGAAGTTGTAAATGTTTACTTCTGGAAATAACACCATGCTTCTTCTTCACAAATCATATGATTACTGAAACATCTGTTTCTTTGCTGACAATTTTGTATAATAAAAAAAAACCTGTTCAGGTTTGTGATCAGGACACAAACAATAATCTGTGTGTCCAGGAAACCTGAAGAAAACTTGATGATTTCAGGCAGAAACGCAGAAAGTTTTTTTTTAATTTTTGATTGTTTCTAGTCGACAATGAGAAGTCTTTCACGGATCAGTGGAAACTTTCAAACACTGATGATCCTCCAGGAATTAGTCTGTACGGTTTGAAACACTCAGTTCTCAGAGAAAAGTGGATCATCATGTCTGACTAAAGATTCTTAAGGACTTCAGAAACCCAACATTTCAAAGGTACTGAGAGAATCAAGACTACGGAGCCTCAACGGAGCATTTCAACTTTTTTATTTCATGTGATTTTGTTCTTGTTTTCTTGTGACCTCAATGAGAAATCCATTTCCTTGGAGCTCATTTTAATGTCCACCAATGAGGACTGTGTTGTCTTGCTTGTGGTGTGAATCCCCAGTTACAGAACAGAGTCAGTTGAGGTGACTCAGACTCCATATCCCATCAGCCCTTGCAAATGCTTCAAGAGTCCCCAGAACAACGGACTACGAGGACGAGTGTCTGTCATCCCTTCCTTGATTTTTCACATCTTAATAAGACTTTTGTCTGTCTTGTCTTAAAGGTCTCATTTATATGCTCAGCTGTGATTGGACGGTTGGACTGTTGCATCGTCATGGCAGCTCGTTCGTAGAGAAAAGTAGAGTGACGATCAGCGTGTTCCTCCATTTAGTTTGAAGGTCTTCTATTTCATCAGAGAACGAGAGGATGTTTGCATGAGTTTGAACCTTCCTCAGCGTCTCCACGTTAGAGGCCGAGTCCCGCCCCCTCCTTTGGGCCCCATGGGATCTTATTTTGTTACAAAAAAATATTTACGGTTTTCAACGGAGAGAGACAAATTATGTTTTGATCCCATCAATTTCAGATATGATGTTTGTCAATTTACAAGCTCATTTCTTGAGTCAGAGAAACAAGAGGATCATTTTTCAAAGTCGAGAAAATTCAAATGGGATCAAAACAATTATTTGTCTCTGGCTGTTGAATACAGTAACATTATTTCTAAAATGAGGTCCATGGTAGACCACCTGAAGGACTGGGATTTAGATATCAGGTTAAGTCAGTTATGACTGACGCTAATTAATACTTTGTCTCCATTGAGGTCTAGTGACTCAACCAGGTCTGACTGTCCTCTCTGATTGGGACCAGGTCTGACTGTCTTCTTGTCTCTGATGGGGACCAGGTCTGACTGTCCTCCTGTCTCTGATTGGGACTAGGTCTGACTGTCCTCTTGTCTCTAATTGGGACCAGGTCTGACTGTCCTCCACTTTCATTGGTTGTTTATTTCTTTAAAAACGTCCTTGAGTACCTTTGAAATCAGAACCAGACCTTCACACATGAAGTATTCGTTCCACGAGGATGTCTGAAAAAGCTGTCCTTCTTTTCTTCGTCCTCCTTAGGACGTGGGACTCTCCTGGTCCAGGTTCATGGCTCCTATTTACTCCCTCAGATATAACACTTGTGTAATCCGGGTGTATTTGTCGCACTGTGCAATGTAAAGCAGCATAGGATGAATCTGTTTAAAAGTCATGGCCGCTTCCAGCTCTTCGTCTTTGTCCCAACCTTGTAAATAAATGTTGACATTGAGAAGCCATATTGTAGTTGGGCTGAACGTCTAGCTAGTGCTCGCCGCGTCTTCAGTTTAGATGGTTTGAGTGAAAGCAGATCGGTCCACCACTTTATTTATTCTACAAATTTTAGTTTCTGTGGACGTTTTTGTTTTTGTTTTTGCGGCTTCGCTGCGGTGTGAATGTTCGCCGCCGGCTCGCCGATGAATCGCTGTACATACTGTCCACTTCCTGTGAGGTTTTGGTCGTAGTGAAACACAAACACTGTGTTTGTATCATTTTGAAGGCTTAGAGGCTAAAATAAACACATTTTGAAAACAAACGGTGCAAGAGTCATTTTTATTCAAAGCTTCAGAAACTTTGTATTTAGAAGAGAAATCCCATGAATCAGCAGTGTTTACATTAAAGAAACTTAAACTAAAATAAAAACACACGAGGTAACTGACCTATTATCATTTTCAAACATAATATATTATAGTAATTGTTTGTTCGTTATTGACTTGACTTGAAAAATATTTAACTGTCTTATCGCATAATATTGAAAATGTCATAATTTTGAATTTTTTAAGGTTAACATTTTTATAATTTTGACCTGAAAGTTTTAAATAAGAACTTTTAATAATATTAAATATTTCAGATTTAGTTTTTCAAGAAAGACATTTAAGAACTGCAGAACTCAATACTCAAAATTGATTAGAAATAAAAACGCTTACAGAAAATGGTACAAAAGGTACAAAACATGTTTAAAATATTATCATTTGAATGTAATTTAATATTTCTTCTATTGAAAATGTCTCAAAATTATTATTTTTAATGTTTTACAATTTTATTTGACCATTTTGGCCTTATAGCATAACTTTCACTTATAAATGTATACTCAAGCAACAAACATAAATATAGTTTATGATTGCAGATTTTAATTCAATTATGATTTCACTGCCTCATTAATACATTTGGAAATGTCAAAATATATATATATATATATATATATATATTTTTTTTTTTTTTTACCTTGTCTTAAATTTAACAATATAAATTTGATTATGTCACAATTTTATCCTTAATTGTTGGATTTCATTTTTATTCAATTTGTCATTATAACTTGACAAAATTTCAATATTTACCCAATCATTTCGTCGTAAAATTGTTTTAATAATCTTGACTTCTTATAATTTCAATGTAACTGACTAACTATCTCATAACTTGGACTGATATTGTTACTATTATTTCATCAATTTAAGAAGTAGGATATTAATGCTGTAAGATATTTACATAATGAATGTTGATGAATGTCTATATTTTCTTAATTTGGACTTTTGTTTGACTTTGTCACAATATGACAAAAATTTAGATTTTTGTCATTCATAACTTTTTTGAAATGTTTTTGTTCTTTGAATGAATGAGATTTGAGAGAACCGGGGAGACGTGCTGCGTTCCAGTCCGGGCACAGAAATAGAAAATTCCTCGACTTTCCTACGAGATGAAGCAGATCGGCTCGAGGTAACAAACACAACACACGACACACACTTTGTAGACACGTTCATCTCTTTTTCTATTCATTTCTTTAATCCACAATAAGATGTTCAACAGGTCATTGACCATCATAGGTAGAATTATCTGCAGCTGGCTAAAGTATTTAAGGACTTTCAAGGTAACATTCAAGGATTCCAAATTGTTCGTCAGACATCACACGACCCACAGAAATACTCGATTTAATAAAACAAAATGAGACGAAAATACTAAATATAAATACATTTCAAAAGTTGAAAACAAAGAAAAATAAAAAGGATAAAACATGATAAACACTTCATTTAAAACCTGCTGTTTGTTTCTGGTTCTTCTTGAAAGTGGCAACAGACGCGTAGTTTACTTTAGCTCATTCTGAAGTAAACCATAATACAATATAACGGCTGTAGAATAATGACACCATCAGCATTTCATTTGGTTTCCACTCTGCTCTTCTGTCCGCCGGCTGGTTCCATTTCCTGGAAGAGGAAGGTCGTCTGTTGCCACTTTAAAAACATGAACTTATATCATTTCCAAACTCTAAAAGGCTTTAAAACATGAATGGCGGTTCGGTTCTATGACATAACATGTTGTGAATTTACAATCTTTGTGTCCGTTGGAACGCAGCCTTCATCTCCTCTGCAGGTGAACAAACAGAGTCAACAGAAGCATCAGAGTCTCCGCTGTCAGTCCAATTAAAGTCCAGTCCTGCAGAGTCCTGGTCCCTGCAGGATGAGATGACTGCTGTGCTCAAGATGGGATTTTATTTCCTGTTCATCACTGATTGGACACAGGCGGATCCTCTTCTTCCATTGGCTGGCTGCTGAAGCCGCTATCAACCGTGGCGTCTGATTGGACAGAAAAACATGAATGAGGTGAGCTTGGCTGCAGTCTGAATCAGAACCTTTGGAGGATATCTGTCAATCATAATAATCATTTATTTACAGGAAGGTAACTTTATTTACAATAGTAGAAGTTGATTTATTGTGACATAACTTTATTTAAAGTAGCATCATTTTGTAGTAACATAACTTTATTCATGGTAACATAACTTTTTAGTAGATGTATTTGTAGTAGTAAACCTTATTTATAGTAACATACGTTCATTTATGGTAACTTAACTTTATTAAAAAACATCACTTTATTAACACAACAAACTGAGAAAGTGCTGATGTGGAGCTTTTACACAGGATTTCATTTATGAACATAGAAAGACATGAACATTTTGTAAAATACTGTGCCATACTCTTCAGCTTTGACTTTCTTAGCTCCTTCTTTGTCTATTTTTATAATTTATAAAGTGTGTGTGTGTGTGTGTGTGTGTGTGCGCGTGTGTGTGTGTGAGTGTACCTTTTGGAGATGCACAGCATACCTTGTTGTATAATGTGCAATGACAATAAAGGCCTTCTATTCTATTCTATTTATATTTAGTAAATGGACTAAATGAGTAAAGACATGAATGCAGAGAGAGAGCTGTGCTACCTGTGCTGTGTTTGTCGTCTCGTAGCTCGGTGTTTCTCAGCAGTCGGACTCCTTCTGTCAAACCCAGAGACTGAAGAGCTTCAACCAGACCTTCGACTGGACCTCCACCCAGCTGGACACACCAGAGACAGGTAAGGGACACTGTACCGTATTGAAAATGGACAGCTTTGGAGCTGCAGGTGTGGGTGGATGTGTTACCTGGTAGTGCTGCAGCAGGTGGTGGCAGGGCGTCGGACTGTCCAGGTACAGGGGAGTCAGCGTCATCATCCCCAGCTTCTCTGCAAGTTTCCTCCAGGGAACGTCTCCGACACTCAGCACCTCCACCAGCCGGGACAGCGTGTCCTCGTCCAGCCCCGACGCCTCCACCTCTGCAACGCCAACACAGGCATGTGTCAGCATCATAAAGTGCAACAGACGAGTTTGATTTTACTGCTTTACATTTTTCTAAATAACGCACCTTCACTGCTGCTCGGTTTCATCTTCTTACTGCTGTGACGACTCAACTTCGGACTCTGTCCACAGTTTAACAGGTTCCTCACCTGAGGACGGGAGAAGAGGAGAAGATGGAACAGAGGAGGTGAGGAGAGGAGATGAGGAGGTGAGAAGACGAGAGGAGACGAGACAAGGAGAGGAGGTGAGTATCATCTTTGTCTTTGGATTGTTTCTACATTATCGTTGTGTCCTGTGCTTTTAATTTGAAGGGATAACAACCTTTTGGCACTTGGCGAGGTCCACAGGGGTGTGCCCTCCTGCAGGCCTCTTGCGAGGGTTGATTGGCTGTGAGGCGGCCTCCCCCCCTCTGACTGGCTCATCTTCATCCTGCTCTTCATCTGAAGAAGAGCTGAAGAAGAGCGGCTCATCGTTCTCCACGTTTTTATCAGCGCCTGAAGAAACAGCCTTCATTTAACCTCTCAGGTACGTTTCTATCTTTATCCTTCCATCCGGATATAATAATGTTAATGTATCAGTAATCAATGTTTGCTTGTTGAGGTTTGAACTTAAAGTGTGTTTCACCTGCAGCGATGAGCATTGAGCAGAGAGTCGGTGAGCCCAGACTGGCTGCCAGATGGAGCGGTGTGTTCCCTCCAAACGTGCTCGCGTTGACGTCCGCCTTCAACTGTAAACAGACAGCGTGAATAACACTGTGGTGTCACTGATGAGTAGGTGTGCAGGTGTGTGTGAGTGTGTGTGTCATACCTCTGTGATGAGAGTACAGGCCACCTTGAAGAGGTTTTCCCTCACGGCCAGATGGAGGGCTGTTTTTCCACTCTTCTGCTCAGCTGCGTTGATTTTGGCTCCGCCCTCCACCAGGAGGCGGAGGCAACGCTCGCCATCCCTTCTCACGGCCAGGTGTAGAGGATGGAGACCTGAGACGGAGACAAATACATTTGTCCTTTATAGCGTCAAAACATACCGTACAAAATATGAAAGAAATACTTCATAGATTTTATTATTGCTTTATTCACCATCAAAAGCTTGGCGTCGATATCTTATTTCATTTTCTAAATATTGACCAATGATCTTCAAAGGGGCGTGGCTCAGCTCATTCATTGATTCATGATAATTAATCATCATGAAACTTGCAGGATATGTCCACAGGAGTGTCTCAAACATACTCAGAAAATCAAATCGACCACTAGAGGGTGCTATAGATGCTAAAAATGTGTATTGCATCGTTTGTCCAATAAATACAAAAATTGCAGGATATGCTTCATGACAGTTTTGAGCTTGCAGCTTTGATTTTAAGAAAAAGAGCTGGAATCATTACAAAAGGTATTGCAGTGATTGGTAAAAAGTTTGCATGGTAAATTGAAGCATCGAGGTGATCGTTTTCCTACCGTGGTAGTCAGCGGTGTTGACCAGGTGGGCGTGGCGTTCTCCCAGGTGAGCCAGCAGGGGGCGGAGTGTGGTGGTGTCTCCGGCCAGCGACGCCAGGTGGAGGGGACTGCGGCCATCTTTGTCCAGCAGGCTGGGGTCAGCCCCTGCCCTCAGCAGCACCTCTACCACCTTCACCTGCCGGGTGATCACCGCCAGATGGAGAGGAGTCTGCAGAGAGGCAGCAGATAAAGGAGTTAGATGGTCGGTTTTATTACGTTGCTGGGATTTACAGTAGATACCTGTGTCAAGTGAACTAGGTGTTAGCTGCCTGTTAAAGGTAGCTTGACGTACTGAGGTATATCATTTGGATTAATAATTAAGGTAGTTTACTATGTTGAGTTACTTGTTGGCTGGGAGTAAAACACCTGTCAATGCCGGTTAGATGTGTTGGGTCAAATGTAGTAAGCATTGTTGAGTGAGTTAACAACAAGTTAGAAACCTGCCAGTGGTGAGTAGCTGTGTTAAGATGAGTTGGCAAGTAATGAGCCATAGATCAAACTTAGTTTACATCGTAGAGTGAGTTTGCAACAACTTAGCTAACTTGTTGTTAGCTTGTTGGTGTTGTTTAGCTGTGTTAACGGTACGTGAGTGAGCAAGTAGTTAGCCATCTATTAAATGTAGTTTGATACAGTCATGCTTTTTCATCACCTCTATTTTTAGCAATTACATTTTTGTTACTTTAAGCTACTTTAAGTTAGTTAGTAAATTAGTTAAGGGTTAGCTACCTGTCGTAGGTAGTTATTTGTTGAAGTGTGTTGATAAGGAGTTAGCTATACCTGCCCCAAGTACTGTGAATTAGCAAGGAGTCAGATACGTCAGTTAAGGTTCCTGTTAGAGTAGGTAGATTATCATGTGGAGAGACAAATTAGCCAAGTGCTAACTACCTCCAACAGATAACAAAAATGATAATTGTGTTGAAGTGAGATGACACAGAATTAACTACCTATCTGACGTGGTTGCTGAGGAAGTTAGGCACCTGCTGTGGTTAGTTGTTCGTAGTTTGTTCACTAACTACCTGTCAGATATAGTTAGTTTCATCTTAGTGTCATAGTTAAATTATTTAAGGTATTGAGTTAATAATTTGTTAAGGGATTTAGCTGCATTATGATAAATTAGCTGCAGTGATTGTGGTAGATTATTATGATGAGACATGAGGTCGCTAGGATATATCTACCTGTGCCTGTTGGAGGCGATTACTTTGGTTGAGATTGATGTATTGGATAAGTTAAGGTAGAGAGATGAAGTGGTTAGTTGTTGTGAAGATAAGATACCTGTCGGAGGTGGTTGGCTGTATTGAGGATGCTTTGCTGCTGGCTGCTGAGCAGTGTGTGGATCAGTTGCTGGATCACACCTGTCTGCTGATGGATGATGGCCAGGTGCAAAGGACTGTGGGAAAACAGAAACATAAAACCTTTAAGCAAATCTTGAAATGTCAAAACTTGGAATCTAATTCAAAGATGTGTTTCTTTTTTATGCTGATCCTTCAGCTCGTGGTATCATCTCAGCCAGCTTGTATGACAAAACGTTATGAGTTGAAGTAAAAAAAACCCACGTGTCTCCGTTGCCGTCCTGGACGCCACAGAGGTGTCTCTGGATTGCCAGAAGGACCCGGACATCCCCGGTGCTGCAGTACTGTAGCAGGGCAGCAGCTGTTTGTCTGGCACTCTGAGAGGCTCTGTTGTGGAGGGCTGTGGCTGGAAACACACAGAACAGGACTTTTTAAAAGAGAGTAGATCAAATATTAAATTGACATTGACAGAGATGAGCAGCATCACATAATCAGCTCAGACTCAGAACAGGACATAGTATCTTACCGAGGTTAAAAAGCTGCTGTTGTAGTGGTGAACCAGTCTGTCCTACTGGTTGTCCTCCCATCTCTCTGCCTGTTTGTTGCTGGGCAACCCCTGTCTGAGGGGTAGAGCCTGACATCTGAGTCCCTCCGCCGAAGCCTGTGAAACCTTCAGTGAAGAAAATGCCCCCTCCTCCTGCTCCTCCTCCTGCTCCTCCTCCTGCTCCATTCATCTGCTGGTTGAACTGGAATCCTGCAGAAGGAACAAAGTCCACAATGGAGTTCTTCCAGTCTGCTTATGATATACTGGACAGAGCAGGATCCCAAGCAGCTAAAGTGTGATGCCAAGCAACTAAAGATGATCCCAATCAGCTAAACAGAGATCCCAATCAGATAAAGGAAAATCATAAATGGCTAAGGAAAGATCCCAAACAGCTTGGGAAAATGTTTTTAATTCCCTATTTTGAAGATTATTGTATTTAGTGTAAATTAAAATATTTGGAATTAAATCCCAACCTCCTCCGCCTCCTCCTCCTCCTCCTCCTCCAAATCCCCCAGCTCCTCCACCTCTTCCGCCTCCTCTCCAGGGTTCATAGTGAGGCAGTGGCTTCTGCTTCTTCCTCAGCACCTCTTCTTTGTCTGAAAGACAGAATGCGTGATTAGAAGAAAGGGAAGACTGAAAACTTTATTTTTTGTCATGAATCTGCTGCATAATGAACACGTGAGGACTGAACTGTGACCATAAACCATCCATCCATCCAACCACCCACCCACTTATCTGGGGCCGGGTCGCGGGTGCAGCAGGCTTAGCAGGTTAATCCAGACATCCCTCTCCCAGCAACTCTTTCCAGTGCCTCCTGACGGACACCAAGGTGTTCCCAGGATAGATGATAAATATAATCCCTCCAGCATAGTCTACCCATTGGCCTCTTCCCAGTTGGACGAGCCTGGAAAACTTCTAAAGGGAGCTATCCAGGAAGATCCTGATCAGATACCCGAACCAACTCAACTGGCACCTTATGATGTGAAGGAGCAAGGCCGGTTCCCTCCAGACATCTGAGCTCCTTCCCCTATCTCTAAGGCTGACATCAACAGTCTGGTACAATGCATCCCTGCTGAGGGTGCACCAAACCATCTGTCCATCTATATCTCCACTTTATCCGAAGATGACACTGACGTATTTGAACTCCCTCGCTTGGGGCAGTGACTCAATCCAAACCCAGAGGGTCCAACCTAAGCTACCTTTTTTGGGCAGAGAACTACACTTTTAAACTTGGTGGAACTGACTCCAATCCCCCAGTTTGGGCTGGTGACCATAAACCCCAAAATCTCACCACATAGAGCAAGTGCCTTTGTTACATCTGATAATTATGGCTGACCTTGGACCTGTGGTATGTAGGTGAACTGTTTGGGGTCGCTGCTGTCGCCTGCCTTTTTCCTCTTCAGCTGCAGGAAGACGGTGACAGGCCTCTCGATCTCTGCGCTGTGATAGGGCGGCGTTTTGAACACAATGGCATACTGAGGAGAGAGAGGATAAACACCTTGTTTGTCTGGATGAGATTTAACAACATTCTGTCTGAGGGTAGCAACTTAATAAGTCGGACCAGATAAGGCTCCCATGTAATTGATTTCTGAAGGTTATTGACGGTTTATTTTATTTCCATCTTTTAAATGTTTTCCTGTCCAGTATTTATCCTCTGGATGTGCATGGTGTGAAAACCTTTTAACATTAATTTAAACCTGGATTAAAGTAACATTCTGCTGCACAAAGGCTAGTTTTTTAAGAGTGATTGGTGTCTTCTAATTTCTCATTCCACTAAAGAACACAAAAATGCAGTTTTACGATATTATTGCATGTATGAGACTCTACCTGTTTGTGAACGTCGGTAGGCGAGAAGTCACCAAACGCCTCCCAGCCTCCCTCATCATCCTCCTCGTAAAAACGGATCTCTATGTCATCTATAACACAATTAAATACAGCAAACAACTGTTATAATAAGTCTTCATCCACTACCAGCTGGGTTTTATACCAACAATAATTCTTTCATTGTCCTGACGTTTCAGGATGAAAACATTGTCTGGCTCCATCAGCAGAGAAACAAACAAGCCTTACAATGAGAAGCAAATCAAAT
The DNA here is from genome assembly GCA_029853015.1 of Chelidonichthys spinosus. Classification (NCBI taxonomy): domain Eukaryota; kingdom Metazoa; phylum Chordata; class Actinopteri; order Perciformes; family Triglidae; genus Chelidonichthys; species Chelidonichthys spinosus. The sequence continues at coordinate 5,245,184 of CM056832.1, read as the reverse complement.
GTTTTCACCTTTCTGGACTTTGTCACAGAGCAGAAAAATCTCATCTCCTCCGAGCACCGAGCCACACGTCTTATCCATCCGAGAGATTTTCAGGTTGGAGGCGTTCGGTGACTCTGCAGATAAAACATGGCTCATTATTGGAGTGTTGGACTGCCTCGTTTACTTGTTTTTTGGTAGGGAGCTAAGTAGTCAGTCTTTAGTAAACATACTAATAGAAACACTCTCTTACAAGTAAAAGTACAGCATTCAAACTTGGAAATAATGTTGATTTCTGCTCATCATCTTCCATATGGTGACATATAGCAGAGTAAAACAGGATAGAGAGGCGGGACATAACGTTGGGAGGAAGTTGATTTGATGGTTGCAACAATCAGCTCACAGCCTTCAGCTCTGTGCTACTAAAAGTACAGATGAATTGGTTGGTACTAGCTGATGTAAGCACACGTGATATTTGTTTTCCAGGAAGAAAATACATCGGATTTTGAGTTAAAAGCACAGATAAATTGACCTTTTGTAAAAAAAAAAATATATATATATATATATATACACTCAACAAAAATATAAACGCAACACTTTTGTTTTTGCTCCCATTTTTCATGAGATGGACTTAAAGATCTAAAATTCATTCCAGATACACAATATTACCATTTCTCTCAAACATTGTTCACAAATCAGTCTAAATGTGTGATAGTGAGCACTTCTGCTTTGCTGAGATAATCCATCCCACCTCACAGGTGTGCCACATCAAGATGCTGATCTGACATCATGATTAGTGCACAGGTGTACCTTATACTGCCCACAATAAAAGGCCACTCTGAAATGTGCAGTTTTGTCTCACAGCAAAATGCCACAGATGCCACAAGCAATGAGGGAGCGTGCAATTGGCATGCTGACAGCAGGAATGTCAACCAGATCTGTTGCTCGTGCATTGAATGTTCATTTCTCCACCATAAGCCGTCTCCAAAGGCGTTTCAGAGAATATGGCAGTACATCCAACCAGCCTCACAACCGCAGACCACGTGTAACCACACCAGCCCAGGACCTCCACATCCAGCAGGTTCACCTCCAAGATCGTCTGAGACCAGCCACTCGGACAGCTGCTGAAACAATTGGTTTGCACAACCAAACAATTTCTGCACAAACTGTCAGAAACTGTCTCAGGGAAGCTCAACTGCATGCTCGTCGTCCTCATCGGGGTCTTGACCTGACTCCAGCTCGTCGCCGTAATAGACTTGAGTGGGCAAATGCTCACATTCGATGGCGTCTGGCACGTTGGAGAGGTGTTCTCTTCACGGATGAATCTTGGTTTACATTGTTCAGGGCAGATGGCAGACAGCGTGTGTGGCGTTGTGTGGGTGAGCACTTTGCTGATGTCAATGTTGTGGATCGAGTGGCCCATGGTGGTGGTGGGGTTATGGTATGGGCAGGCATCGGTTATGGACGAAGAACACAGGTGCATTTTATTGATGGCATTTTGAATGCACAGAGATACCGTGATGAGATCCTGAGGCCCATTGTTGTGCCATACATCCATGAACATCACCTCATGTTTCAGCAAGATAATGCACGGCCCCATGTTGCAAGGATCTGTACACAATTCTTGGAAGCTGAAAATGTCCCAGTTCTTGCATGGCCAGCATACTCACCGGACATGTCACCCATTGAGCATGTTTGGGATGTGCTTGACCGGCGTATACGACAGCGTGTACCAGTTCCCACTAATATCCAGCAACTTCGCACAGCCATTGAAGAGGAGTGGACCAACATTCCACAGGCCACAATTGACAATCTGATAAACTCTATGCGAAGATGTGTTGCACTGCATGAGGCAAATGGTGGTCACACCAGATACTGACTGGTTCTGAGTCCCCAGACCCCCAATAAAGCAAAAAACTGCACATTTCAGGGTGGCCTTTTATTGTGGACAGTCTAAGGCACACCTGTGCACTAATCATGATGTCAGATCAGCATCTTAAAGTGGCACACCTGTGAGGTGGGATGGATTATCTCAGCAAAGCAGAAGTGCTCACTATCACACATTTAGACTGATTTGTGAACAATGTTTGAGAGAAATGGTAATATTGTGTATCTGGAATGAATTTTAGATCTTTAAGTCCATCTCATGAAAAATGGGAGCAAAAACAAAAGTGTTGCGTTTATATTTTTGTTGAGTGTATTGTTAAAGAGTTGCAAAATATGGCAGGGTCTATTTCAGCTCAAAATAAAAGCACAAAAGTATTTGCATCAAAATATACAGTACATTAGGAGCAAAAGTAGTACTCATCATGCAGAATAATATACATTATATTATTGTAATTAATAATTATTGATGCATTAATGTGTTCACTTATTGATAACAATAATTGTTTTTTTGAAAGGCGCCTTTGTAAACTCAAGGACACCTTACAGTTAAAACAAGCAAATACAAATATACATTAATGTTTGTAGCTTTTAAAGTTCATTTTACTGAGTTTAATCAATAATAATTAACATTATCATCATTAAAACCTCAACCTTTATTTAATACTGAACTACTGAACTTAACTTCTTGTAGCCAACTTAAATATTTTTTTTGCTGTTTATTATTTATTAATTGTCACTAAAAGTGTCTCAAAGTGACAGGGTACATCTCCTCATGAGTCAAAAGTCAGATTCTGGGATGTTTGTACTCACTGCTGTCGTAGATGGGGTTGGAGACGACGGGTTTCAGTCCTCTGGTGAACCCTCCGTTGCTGTCCTGCAGGTAGGCAGTGAACTTTAACCTGACGATGTTCAGGTCCATCACCTTGCCCAGCTCTTTGGCCTCCTTCAGGATGGAGTTTTCCTCTGACTCTGAAGAAACACCGACTGCAGAGTGTCAGAAACCTCCTCATGCATCTCAAAACAGTCCAGGGAGATACGTTTCTCATCTTTTATTGTATTTCCAATGTCATTTTTAGGAGGGTTGAGGTGACATGTTTTGTTTCGGGTGAGTCTACCTGTGAGCTGATAGTGAGATAGTGGGTCTACCTGTGAGGTGATAGTGAGTCTACCTGTGAGGTGATAGTGAGTCTACCTTGAGGTGATAGTGAGACTTCCTGTGAGGTGATAGTGAGTCTACCTGTGAGGTGATAGTGGGTCTACCTGTGAGGTGATAGTGAGTCTACCTTGAGGTGATAGTGAGTCTACCTGTGAGGTGATAGTGAGTCTACCTGTGAGGTGATAGTGAGTCTACCTTGAGGTGATAGTGAGACTTCCTGTGAGGTGATAGTGAGTCTACCTGTGAGGTGATAGTGAGTCTACCTGTGAGGTGATAGTGAGATAGTGGGTCTACCTGTGAGGTGATAGTGAGTAAACCTTGAGGTGATAGTGAGACTTCCTGTGAGGTGATAGTGAGTCTACCTGTGAGGTGATAGTAAGACTACCTGTGAGGTGAAAGTGAGTCTACCTGTGAGGTGATAGTGAGTCTACCTGTGAGGTGATAGTGAGTCTACCTGTGAGGTGATAGTGAGACTACCTGTGAGGTGATAGTGAGTCTACCTGTGAGGTGATAGTGAGATAGTGGGTCTACCTGTGAGGTGATAGTGAGTCTACCTGTGAGGTGATAGTGAGACTACCTGTGAGGTGATAGTAAGACTACCTGTGAGGTGATAGTGAGTCTACCTTGAGGTGATAGTGAGACTATCTGTGAGGTGATAGTAAGACTACCTGTGAGGTGATAGTGAGTCTACCTGTGAGGTGATAGTAAGACTAACTGTGAGGTGATAGTGAGTCTACCTTGAGGTGATAGTGAGACTATCTGTGAGGTGATAGTAAGACTACCTGTGAGGTGATAGTGAGTCTACCTGTGAGGTGATAGGGAGTCTACCTGTGAGGTGATAGTGAGACTACCTGTGAGGTGATAGTGAGACTACCTGTGAGGTGATAGTGAGTCTACCTTGAGCTGATAGTGAGACTACCTGTGAGGTGATAGTGAGACTACCTGTGAGGTGATAGTGAGACTATCTGTGAGGTGATAGTAAGACTACCTGTGAGGTGATAGTGAGTCTACCTGTGAGGTGATAGGGAGTCTACCTGTGAGGTGATAGTGAGTCTACCTTGAGGTGATAGTAAGACTACCTGTGAGGTGATAGTGAGTCTACCTGTGAGGTGATAGTGAGTCTACCTGTGAGGTGATAGTGAGTCTACCTGTGAGGTGATAGTGAGTCTACCTGTGAGGTTTTAGTGAGATAGTGGGTCTACCTGTGAGGTGATAGTGAGTCTACCTGTGAGGTGATAGTAAGACTACCTGTGAGGTGATAGTGAGTCTACCTGTGAGGTGATAGTGAGTCTACCTGTGAGGTGATAGTGAGTCTACCTGTGAGGTGATAGTGAGTCTACCTGTGAGGTGATAGTGAGTCTACCTGTGAGGTGATAGTGAGTCTACCTTTGAGGTGATAGTAAGACTACCTGTGAGGTGATAGTGAGACTACCTGTGAGGTGATAGTGAGACTACCTGTGAGGTGATAGTGAGTCTACCTGTGAGGTGATAGTGAGTCTACCTTGAGGTGATAGTAAGACTACCTGTGAGGTGATAGTGAGTCTACCTGTGAGGCGATAGTGAGTCTACCTGTGAGGTGATAGTGAGTCTACCTTGAGGTGATAGTAAGACTACCTGTGAGGTGATAGTGAGTCTACCTGTGAGGTGATAGTGAGTCTACCTGTGAGGTGATAGTGAGTCTACCTGTGAGGTGATAGTGAGTCTACCTGTGAGGTGATAGTGAGACTACCTGTGAGGTGATAGTGAGACTACCTGTGAGGTGATAGTGAGTCTACCTTGAGCTGATAGTGAGACTACCTGTGAGGTGATAGTGAGTCTACCTGTGAGGTGATAGTGAGTCTACCTGTGAGGTTTTAGTGAGATAGTGGGTCTACCTGTGAGGTGATAGTGAGTCTACCTGTGAGGTGATAGTAAGACTACCTGTGAGGTGATAGTGAGTCTACCTGTGAGGTGATAGTGAGTCTACCTGTGAGGTGATAGTGAGTCTACCTGTGAGGTGATAGTGAGTCTACCTGTGAGGTGATAGTGAGTCTACCTGTGAGGTGATAGTGAGTCTACCTTTGAGGTGATAGTAAGACTACCTGTGAGGTGATAGTGAGACTACCTGTGAGGTGATAGTGAGACTACCTGTGAGGTGATAGTGAGACTACCTGTGAGGTGATAGTGAGTCTACCTGTGAGGTGATAGTGAGTCTACCTTGAGGTGATAGTAAGACTACCTGTGAGGTGATAGTGAGTCTACCTGTGAGGCGATAGTGAGTCTACCTGTGAGGTGATAGTGAGTCTACCTTGAGGTGATAGTAAGACTACCTGTGAGGTGATAGTGAGTCTACCTGTGAGGTGATAGTGAGTCTACCTGTGAGGTGATAGTGAGTCTACCTGTGAGGTGATAGTGAGTCTACCTGTGAGGTGATAGTGAGTCTACCTGTGAGGTGATAGTGAGTCTACCTGTGAGGTTTTAGTGAGACTACCTGTGAGGTGATAGTGAGTCTACCTGTGAGGTGATAGTGAGTCTACCTGTGAGGTTTTAGTGAGATAGTGGGTCTACCTGTGAGGTGATAGTGAGTCTACCTGTGAGGTGATAGTGAGTCTACCTGTGAGGTTTTAGTGAGATAGTGGGTCTACCTGTGAGGTGATAGTGAGTCTACCTGTGAGGTGATAGTAAGACTACCTGTGAGGTGATAGTGAGTCTACCTGTGAGGTGATAGTGAGTCTACCTGTGAGGTGATAGTGAGTCTACCTGTGAGGTGATAGTTAGTCTACCTTTGAGGTGATAGTAAGACTACCTGTGAGGTGATAGTGAGACTACCTGTGAGGTGATAGTGAGACTACCTGTGAGGTGATAGTGAGTCTACCTGTGAGGTGATAGTGAGTCTACCTTGAGGTGATAGTAAGACTACCTGTGAGGTGATAGTGAGTCTACCTGTGAGGCGATAGTGAGTCTACCTGTGAGGTGATAGTGAGACTACCTCGAGGTGATAGTAAGACTACCTGTGAGGTGATAGTGAGTCTACCTGTGAGGTGATAGTGAGACTACCTGTGAGGTGATAGTGAGACTACCTGTGAGGTGATAGTGAGACTACCTGTGAGGTGATAGTGAGTCTACCTGTGAGGCGATAGTGAGTCTACCTGTGAGGTGATAGTGAGACTACCTCGAGGTGATAGTAAGACTACCTGTGAGGTGATAGTGAGTCTACCTGTGAGGTGATAGTGAGACTACCTGTGAGGTGATAGTGAGACTACCTGTGAGGTGATAGTGAGACTACCTGTGAGGTGATAGTGAGTCTACCTGTGAGGCGATAGTGAGTCTACCTGTGAGGTGATAGTGAGCTCCGTTCTGTCTCTTTCTCTCATCCCTCAGCCTCCGGCTCAGAACCTCCCCAACACCTTTCTTGGTCACATGGAGGATCCCCAGGTTACTGAATCTACAGAAAGTTGCATCACAAGCCAACATCAGAACATTTAACTGTTTTACATTTTAAATTCACAACATAAATATTTCATACATTCTTTATGATATATTTCCTAGTATAATACGATGAAAGAGGTCATGTTGTTGTATGCCATACAAATGGGAAAAGGTCATAGATTAGCTAAGCTATCACATCATAAATCATAAGTCTGGATAAGTAGTGATTGGCTACTGACGAGGCGGTGAGGTCGTTGGGGCCGACGTCGAGTGTACAGGTGCCGTTCTCGGTGCAGTGACGGCCCACCAGACTGTGAGCGTGGACACGAGGAGGATCAGTGTGGGACACCAGCTGGACCTCCACCCGGGCATGACCCACGTAGTTATTAATCTGAGACCCAGAACAGACACTTGAGACAGTACTCAGACACACGGTGGAAATAATCTATTACAAATAATAGTACTAGCACACACTGTAAAATGGTGCTGTTACAACTAAAAGTAATGAAATAGATGTACTAATACACAGCATAAAATACTTTGTTACAAGTAAAATTACTAATTAACACTACACAATGTTACAATTAAAAGTAATAATACCACACTGTAAAAAAAATACTCTTACAAGAAAAAGTACTAATAGCAGGGAGTAAATAATAATAATAAAGTATATACCATATAGTAAAAATTCAGATAGAGGTAGAGTAAGAATACAAGTACCTCACATTGTACTTGCGGAAATGTATGTAGTTAAATTCCACCACTGCTCAAGTCATAAAGAAACGGACAGTTTTTGTTAACTTGGTTTCTAATACATAATAATTCCTATTTAATAAAAACTGGTTTGATTACAGAGCTGCTTTATGATTATTGTATCCTGGATGTCAATGTGAATTCTCACATCACTTAGCATAGGAGCAAAGGAGTCATGAAGCAGCTCATGAAATATTTTAACACCTTTAACACCTAAATAATATGTGTTGTTGAAATGTTGTCAAAGCATTGTCAGAGTGTTACAGGGTACCATTAATGCGGGACTCAAATAATTAATAACCACAACATCATATTGAAAACGACAACCCTGCAGGAACAACCGGCTTTAGTTTCAGGCAGTTATTGATCCATTTACACTCAGACAAGTTCAAAAGAAAAGTTGAAAACAGTTTAAGTTTATTATAAAAATGCTCCATAAAGTCATATACAGACTACTAATGTTGATGTTTAAGACAGTGAGACATTTTTTACTTATTCATGTGAAAATACAAGATAATTAATCAAAACTATAAAGGACCATGTCAAAAATGTTACTAAATAAGTCAAAATTGTGAGACTTCTAAGTCAATAACATGATACCAAGATCAAATTACATTTTTTTTAGGTCAGTTTAAGATAATAAGTTATGAGGTATAAAGTAGAGTAGAGGTTGCAGATATGTTGTGAGAGCGCTGTCAGAGTGTTACCCACCTTCACAGTCGGGTAGGTTCTCCGGTTCTTCTCGCTGGAGGCCCCCGGGAGCCCGCCGTGGGACGGACCCTCACACTCATAACGGAAACGAAAGCCTCTCTGGGGACACAAACACAGTTATACTTTGCAGCTCAGTCTTGACTTTTCTGTTGCGTTTACAGACATTGCTCAACCCTAAAACAGACAATTCTGAAGTTTTACACTATCTCGTCTGTTATGGTTATAGACTTAATAAAATAAAACTTAAATTCCATAGATTTAAATTCCATAGATTTACAGTATACTGTCTGTAGCATTCAGGGACTGATTAAAACGGTAGATTTTTCTAAGAGTGGAGATTCTGGTTTATTATATCACTTATCTGTTTTAGATTTTAATTATATGACTTTAGAAATGCTTTAGAAATAGTGCATTATTCTAATTGTTGTTGTTGTTATTACTTTTCGTCGCATGTTACTGGGAATTTTATTACATTTTTTTTTAATCTTTTTTATTTTATCTATTTGAAAAGTTTGTTTTGATAATTGCTGTATAAATGCATATTGCTGTTTTTATCTTCTATAATTTGGGTGTATTTTAATTTTAATATAGAGCAAACAATGAAAATGGAAAGGAAAGGACGGAGACATTTGTTGAAATACAGCCTTTTATTAGCATCTCTAAGACTGAGTCACTGCAACAATCACACAGAACGGACTGATTTGAATACGACTCAGTGCCTCTGCAGTCACATGACATTTATCTGCAGAAATTCCCTGACTTCCTACAGCCTGTTTATCCTCATCTGCTCACATGGCACTGTATGACTGTTGGGAAAACCCTGGATGGTGACTTACAGTAACATGTGGAACCACCTGACAGTATGTGTGTGTGGTAATGTAGCAAATGTACCTAATTCCTAAAACAGTAACACCTGCAGACACTTACTAACACCTTGTCCCCAATTATATACCACATATTGATTCATACATTTACATTGCATTATACTACTTATATTACTGTATCACAGGACTGTTTTAATAATAATATTATACTTAATTTTTTAATCTTGCATTTGTATGTATTTTAAAGCACACTTTAAAAATATGATTTATCAATTATATATACTTAATTGTATACTATTATGTCAGTATATTGTGTTTAAATTACTGCACATATTTTATAAATTAGTTAGGTATATCAGTTTGTATACTTATACTTTTTGGTATTATACTGTATAGATGACATGTAAATAGTTGAACAATTCATTTATATTGTCTGAAGTTTTGTAAATTGAATATTATATATTTGTTAATGTTGCCTCTTCATGTTTTCAATTTCATTCAAACGATTTAATGATTTATGTATAACAGGAATATCCTCTCAGGGATCAATAAAGTATTTTACCTTGTGAAGTGCAGAAGAGTTTTTAAAAGTTTAGATCCAATTTTATCAAATAAAAAAGTTCTGGAGGTTAGTTGAAGAATGCATGTTGTAAATAGCAGGGGGCCTAATGTTAATCCCTGTGGGACAATTTTATGAGAAAAAAATGTATTATGTTCTGACTTTTAACCTGAGTTTAACTCTGTTTCTATTAGTTGGTTACTACAGACTGGAATTAAAACGTAAGTCTCACCTGTTTGGGCTCCTCGATGATTTGAATATAAGGACCATGAGCTGAAACACAAATAAAAGTATATTAATGCCTTACACAGAACCCTTAGGGATTACAATGACCGACTGTTTTGGAACGTCATCATCCACTTTCACTATTTAATCACCTACAGGCCCTAAAATAAGAGATGATGGTGCTTTCCCTATTATTACATTCTAGAAAGTCGAGTTTACAGATTTGTTTCTACTAACAACAGAGCTCAGGCTTCCCAAGTGTGATGGGTACTGTTGTTTTTCAGTCTGAAATGTCTTGTTACTCGTTTCTAGGTATGAATAAGGTAATAAAATTACGAGGTTGTCAGGTATTGGGTTTCCCCCATAGCTTGGGAGATGCCAGCAACCAAGAACTGTCCCTGGTTTGAGTCTGTCTCTTTGTTAATACGCTCAAGAAATACCTGCAAAAGAGTTAGAGAGAGAAGGCAAAACAGGTTCCTGAAAGACCTGAGGGCTGGACAAAGGGTTCTGAGACATCTAAAAACAGGTTCTAGAAAGACTGTGGAGCTTGAAAAAGGGTTCTGAGACATCTAAAACAAGTTCTAGAAAGTGAGAACAGGTTGTAGGTACTGATTAGGGGGTCTTATGTTTCAACATCTTAAACAGGAGGTTCTAGAACGTGTGGTGAAAGATTATGAAAAACGGAATTCCCTAAAAAGGTACTACATATTAACTTTTCAGTTAGCCTACTCACTTGGCTTCCTACAATATTTTTTCATGTACTTGTTAGGCTTCACATACTAACAGGAAGTTCTTGAAAGACTACAATTCTACAAAAAGAGGTTTGAAAAGACTTACGGAAAAGCTTTGGCAAGAACTCATCCATTAAGAGATTCTGGAAATTGTGGTCCAACATTAGATTTACTTAGTAGAGCATTAAATAAAGGTAGAAGGGAAATTCCCATTCAAATCCATGTAGCAGGAAGGCCGGATGCCGTAGCGGGCCACTTCTGTATGTAAGTAAACTGACTTACGTCAAGTGGTGGATTCACTGAGGTTTTACACTAACGACTACCAGTGGAGTAGTAACATTACAAAGCATAGAGAGACAGACTACATGAGTCAAATTTAACAACATGCTTCATCCACACTCTAATCACACAGTAGGAAACAACATTGATTGCTTTAATACAAGTGTATTAAAGCAGTGGACTTAGTAAGCTTGCTTGCTAATCCTGTCTTCTGGCTGGTGAACAGTGCTTGGTCTAACTGCTTGGTCAACGTTTTTAATGGGAAACTTTGCTAATGGTGATGATAAAGTATAGAGGAGATTATTTGTTTTATCTCAATTATTTTGAAAACATTTTGGGGAGTTACTTTGGCAGTTTGCAGCCGTCATAAATCTGAGAAAATATTTGTATTGTTCACCTGTCTGCGTACCTGTCTCAGGTATGTAGGGTTCAGTCTTTATGTCCACTGGAGGGATGTAGTCGTACTGCATCAAATTCATCTGCAGCTGAAGAAGAGAAGAATATTTTAAACATCTTAAACTCCAACAGCAACATTTGTCAGTTTGTAAACGCACCTAACAATAAATCCATCAATGAATCAAAATAAATCGATATCTACAGTATCTTTAGAGACAGACAGATGTATAGATAGATGCTTTATTCCTTCCCTTATAGGCTGTCCAGCAGACTCCAGCATGAAAGAGGACACTCGCACCACCCATTGATAAAATGTGCAATATTTCACTGCATTCATCAAAGACCCTGAGCCTCCGGAGGAAAAAGAGGTGGCTCTTTACGGTAGAAGCATCTTGATTTGTGGAGCAGTCCAGCCTGTTATCCAGGTGCACACCTAGATATATACAGGACTGTCTAAATCGTAGACGGGGTGCCTCTCCAGTCACTGAAGGCCTTCATTAGGTCCCTGTTCTCCCCTTCCTGTCCATTTCCTAACACACGCCACGATAGCCGCGTCATCAGAGTATTTCTTAATGTGGCATGACTCCAAGTTGTATCTGAAGTCAGAGGTGAACTGAACTGGAACCGACCCAGGACCGTACCCTGTGGAGCCTCAGTGCTGCTCACCACCCTCTCAGAGACACATTTCCCCAGGTTGCCATATTGCAGTGATCCAGGACGGGATGGAGGGATCCACCACCATCACCCTAAGAGCAGGATCGTCACATTCAAGAGAGTAGACACGGTGGAGCATGTAAAAGCAGCATCCTCCACTCCCACATACGGTTTCTATGGAAACCTTGAGGTCGATAGGTACGAAAGCGAAAATGTTGAAAATGCCAAAATTGTCGTCATTCAAGAGTTTGGGGGCTCAACATTTGTCGTGTGGTGAATTACTATCAATCATCGGGTATCAAAATGATTATCTGATTGATCAGTTTATTGAAAATGTTCATTATTTCTTAAGATTATACATAAAAAAAGATCTGTCGTGGATGTGACACGACATACAAATAATTGAAATAAACACATTTAAATATAAATGAAATACATTTGAACAGAGGAATGATTTGCCTTCTACGTATTGTTTTGTTTTTGTTCAGTTTTGTTTTATCTGCTGCCTGATTTTGTCTGTTTTTTTATGCAGTCAGAGGTTTGTAACGCTGCTCCTTTAAAAGAGAGAGCAGCGTTACAAACCTCTGACCTGCTTGAATCAAACATTTCATGTCTGTGGTTGTCTGTCGGCCTTTGTTTTAAAACTCAATAACAGTTTGTGGTTGTGGAGAAAAGTCAGCAGTGATGTCACAGAAAGACAAAACACTTTTAAGTACAGATTCAAAGCAGGAAACTCAAAGCTCCCTCCCTGTTCTTGACATTGAAGTTACACATGCAAATAAGTTTTACTCTGCATCATTAAAACATTGATTCCTGATTTTTGTAAAAACTGAAACTAAATTGAGCAATCATAAAATTTTGTGATACTCGTTGTTCCCATAACGGTCGACGTCATTGTTCAGTAAATGTCAGCGGATCACTCAGACAAGTTGTTAGTACACTTAAGTACTACAAAATACTGTTAGTTCAAATGACACCAACGAGTGAATGGATCAGGATAACAGCTTCCCAAATACGTCATCAACAACATATGTTCATTTGTAGTTTCAGTGTCACATGCCGCTGTGGGAACTTCGAGTTTCATGAACACAAATCACAAAAGTATTTCTGTTTTCTCAGAGTTATTTATAGGTTTATAGGTTTTGTGTACTTTTAAGTATTGCACTTACTGTAAATACAGTTTCAACGTACTTCACTACTTATCTACTTCTCCTCCACATCTCAGAGGTAAATATTGTACATTTTACTTTGATATAATCAACTGATTTACTACAAAGTTTTATTAAGTATATGATTAAGTACATCGTCATTAACATGAGCTCCACCTTTACTTACATTAATGTGATGATATCAATAATAACATTACAATAATATCATTATCATATATAATATGATAATATAAACACCAACAAACAGCTGAAATAAATAAAGATTATTAAACAAATTAAGACAAATTACATGTTGAACTAACTTCTTCTCACAAATGCTGATAAACAACCAAAATTGTTTTATATCAATAAAAAAAAATACAACAACAACACAGTTGCCAGGCAACACAAACATTATTTATGGTGGACAAAGCCTGAAACGTTTGAACCCGTCATCCGTTTCATCCATCTCACTATGTATCAATACTTTCTCAGTGCTACAACATGGAGCCCATAAGCAGGACTAAACTACAATCAATGCACTGATCGACTGGAACAAATATTAATACAATCAAAAGACAGACCATAGTATGTTTAGTTCAACCAAGAAAAGTAAAAATACTTTCTCTCAGATGACAGAAAACAAGCCTGAATTCATTATCAACTATTGGATTTTTTAATCAATCATTTAAGCTCTATCATAAATATGAGGTCAGAAAATAGAAAATGCAGCATAAAGTGAGTGTTGAGCAACACAAGTAACACAAAGAAATAGGAGGAAAAGAATTGCGAAATCAAATCAAAGAAATGTGACGAAATGTGTAGCGTGTATCAAACCAGGATGAAAACACAAAGCTAGACCAAAAACCATGGAATAAAATAGACAAGAACAAACATCTCTATCACTAAGGTCCCTATTAGAACATTAGGTTTTCCACATAATGTGTGAATGTTTGAATGGAAAAGGACTCACATCGTTGTCGTAGACGTTGAACTGAGCTTCAGATATCCTGCAGCACAAACAAACAAACAGTTAGAGGCTTTAACTGTGAAGGAGTTGAAACAGGAAACAGGAAGCACTTTTTATATCCACTCGTCTGTCTCGTCTGAAGAATAAAAGTCCCAACGCCATAGACACGGTAAACAACAAACAAGCTGAACGTCTAGAGAAGAAAATCTGCAGCACTTTCAGTTTCTCTCTCTTCTTCTTCTTCTACACTGCTTTTCTTTCACCCTCCCTCTTCTTCTTCTTCTTCTTCTTCTCTGTCGGTCATCTCACCACACTTCCTCCCCCTCCCCTCCCCTCGGCCTGCTCTCAGTCACTTCCTGGAAGTGGCTGTGCTGAGGAAAACCCCCAGAATTCCAGATCTGGGGGGGGGAGGCGGGGCTACTAGTGATGATGTCACTGCTGTTGTTGCTGCTGGTGATTATACAAGAAAAAGAAGAAGAAAAGAAAAGAAGAAAAAGACGACAAACAAGAAGAAAAAAAAGTCAAAGAAGAAAAAGTAAAAGAGGAAGGAGGGAACCAGGAATCTGTTGGGGTTTTTTTACATTGTATTTTTGTACTCCTTTAGTGTAATCACGCCATTGTGTCTTTTTATTTATTAATATATATTATTTTATATTTTTTATTTGTTAACTTCTTTTATTGACTAGTATTTGACAGGTGATCAAAGCACGGACAGAAATCATGAATTCATTCGTAAAACGTTATATAGGGTCAGATTGTTAAAATAGCTTTTCTATTTTTCTATTTCTAGTTATTTGGTTTGTACAACGGAGCAGGAAAACTAAAGCAGTGTTCCGTGTTTAGTAAAACATTTCCCCTGAAGCCGTTATAGGAGCCTCATCTGGAACAGTTTGTTCTGCCAGCCGGAATCGTCTTGAAATGTGCTTCATTTCTACACATGAAGAATATTCCCCAGAGCTGAAACATCTGTACGACTATAAAACACACAAAAGTGCATGAAGCAGTTGTTCTGGTCATGTGACCACGTCCAGACATTTCGTAAGAGGGAGGCCGTCTTGGTTTTAGCTGTTAAACAAAATCTTTTTTTCGTCTTTTGTTTGATTTGATGAAACTTGTATCTGTTCTTGAATTTTCTGTTTTGTATATATTTATATTTTGAATGTTTTTTCCCCTGTTATAACAAAGCATGACTTCATAACTTTATTTGATCCTATTGCAATTAAATTGTTTATTTTGGGTTGGAAGGTGGCGTGAGGGGAAAATTTGCTTGACATTTGGTGTGAAATGGACATCTCGGATTATTTCTGACATTTTATAGATTAAATGACAAAACAAATTAATTTGATGTAAAAAAGGAAGGAGTTGAAGAATTACAGGACCGACAAACATAGACCTGATGTCTCAAGTCCAGCATCTCTTTACTTCCTCTCAGCTCGTCTCTGGCGGTTTTTAGTTCAACACTATGACTTCCTGTCAGCTCTGCAGCATCAGAGAAAAACAGCAGATTCTGACTCAAATATGATCTGAATTGTGTCGTTCCCTCCACATTAAGCAGGTGGGACGCCCCCCTGAGGACGGTGGCCAATCAGGTGAGCGCATCATTAACATAAACACACGGCAGGTAGAGTCCTAGGAGAGAAAACCCTAAAGGGGAAATTTATGTTCGGGGTATTTCTGTGGGACCTTTGACCTCTGCAGGAATCCACTGAGGTGATTTTCCTTTTCTCTGAAACAGCTCTGCCTCATGTTTCTAGCAACCTGATAAATCTGTGGGCGCATCCGACATTTAGATTTCCCTTGGTGAAAACATTTTCTAAATCATTGGCTGAAAAATGTGTTTTTTCGTATTATATACATCTAGGCTTTTGGTATGTGGGATGACTGTATTTTCTATAGATTTCATCCTATTTACATTTATATTATATTTGAGGAATGTGACCAAAAACTAAAAACATAGTATGAAAGAGAAAACTATCAGAAGCTTCAAGGAGCACAGTCGAGTGTTTGGTATCCGCAATGATCCTGCCTTTGGATATTGATAAAAGTAGAATTTTTCATGTAAACTAAACATTCCCAAATTCCACCGTATTATTGTCTATTGTCCAGATTATTATTGTTACATCATCATATTAAACGTAGTCTTTGGCCTCAAACTCCTCTGAACACCTGAGTGAAGGACCCGATGTTATGAGAGTAACTAAACTCAGGTTAGGCTGATAAGATGTCTGTAGAAGTTTTTAAATTACCATTCATGATGACCCTTAACATTACCTTAAGATAACTGCAATATGCTAATCGCTGATGCTAGTCACTAGCATGCTGGCTATTATTATGATTAAGGTTAGTGATATAAAACTGCATCATAGTGACAAAAAACAGTTTATACTTGTGGAAAATACTTGGAAATGTGAGGTTACATGCAAGACTGGGATATGTGTACCTTAGCGATTAGCATTAGCAGTTAGCATAATCTTTCCACTGAAAGGGTCAGGGGTCGTCTACTAAAGATATAAAGAAAAAGGTTCGGATGGTTAATTAAAAGTATCTAAGTATTATCAGGACAATGAACTTTAAGTGTTTAAAGCAAAGGAAAAAAATGTCTCTCACATTTAACTTATCACAGCGTTTTACTGCTGTAGTGGCTCACAATAAAAACAAATTATAAACTTATAAATTATCAATAATATTTATCAACTGTTGGGTGGTGAATCCTGACATTTAATGTTGATGTTACAGTTTTACTGATGACTGTCAGCGCTGGGTTGTAAGTAAGTACATTTAATAATAATAATAATAATAATAATAATAATAATAATAATATAGTAGTAGTAGTAGTAATAATTATTATTATTCATTTGAGAAATGTACGTACTGTACTAAAGCACAATTACAAGGTACTTGTACTTTACTGGAGTATGTATATTTCTACTCCTTTTACTGACGGACAGATGTAGTTACTTTAGAAACTGCACAGATCAGCCTGAATATCGAAGCATCTCTCCGAGTCTGCTGGTTTTTATGCAGTTTGGAGTCGCTGTCATGGAAACAGGAAGCACAACAACACTGTGTTCGTTTTCTCTACAATCACACCAAGAGGCTTAAACCCAGAAGAGCTACTCACAGTGAAGTTAGTTGGAGGGGGAAACAATATTTATGTATATTGCTTATGTATTAGTTTTAGTCCGAAATGTGTTTCCATTTTGATGAGGTTTTCTTTTACTGTTGCCTACTCTGTCGTTTATTATGTTAAATGTCTTATGTGTTAAATTAAACCATATTTAGTTTAACATTTAACATTTCCAGACTAAAAAACACAGAACAGCTGACTGATCCCCTGATACGCATATTATTTACTTTTTGTTATTATTATTAATTTATTGACATTTCCGTCTGTTATTGAACATTAACTTTCTAATGATGAAATCAGTGAATATGTGCAGTGTGTAAAAACAGAAGAAAGCAAAGAAAGTCCAATGAGAGCGTGATGTCATGATGTTGTGACATGGAAAGTTTTCACATAAATATCTGAAAGAACTTTGACCAGCAAATCAAATATGATATCACACATGAACAGACAATTAGACATGTTTTTTGTTTTCCCTGAATAATCTTTGAAAACATGAAACGTACCTTAGTGCTCCCGCCATGACTCAGCAGAAACCCTGATGAAGGTGATGATGAAGACTCAGCTCCCTGCAGGAGGACGAGGAAGCTGCTCTGTTCTTCCTTATTCCGAAGGTTTTCCCTGCAGATGCCAAACGAGGAGAGTTTAATCACCACTCAGTGTGTGTGTGTGTGTGTGTGTGTGTTTAAGTGTGAGATGGAGTCATAACTAAATACATCAGTGGGAATTTCCACTCCTCCTCCTCCTCCTCTGTGATAACTTGGGGACAATCCTGACTTCCAGACTGAACAAACAACAACTATTACTGTGCCAGCGTCTACTGTGTGTTCACTGTGAACTGATAAGAAATTAGCATTATTATTCTATTTTCTTTAATCATTCAGGCATACTTTCTTTTGTTATCTTTTACATTTAATTCTGTGATTTATTTACTTTATGTCCCTTCTTAATAATTGCACATCGAAATTTATGTTGATATAATAATTAAATCCAGTTTATATGTTCAGTGTGAAAAAAAGATGAAATGGGGGACAAATATACCAATAAACGAGAGTGAAGTAAATAAAATAGAAAATGATGATTTTGTCTGTAAATAAACAAAATAAACCCGATCACTGTTTTCCTACAACTACATGCAGCGACATATTCAGACCATCAGGGAACCAGCAAGAAACATATAGAAATATACAATATTAAACCTCCGAGCTGCTCAGTCGTCGGTCACCAGCACCAGGCTTTATGCAAAAGAATGCAGGTAGATGCCACCGATATGCAAATAAGCATATGACGTCATCAGACGACAGTATTTTTTTTTTTGTGAGATTCTGTCAGGATTCTGTAGCATCTTTCACATATGATTGGACCAATTTCAAGTGGGCAGGCTTTAAATGCAGCATGTTAGGGAGCTACAGAGGACTGTGGCTCCACACACACCTCCGTATCGCTAAAAGTCTCAGATTGATGTTTGGACATCATGATGTCATTGGTTGACACTAGCTTAAGTAGGCTGACATCATATTTTGTTTTACTTTTTAAGAAAAGATGCGTTTACAGCAACATATTCACGCAACATATTTATTTTAAGTTGGGTTCACTTCAACTCTGTCCAAGTTAACAGGATCATGTTAGCCTGATAACAACAGTGAAACCTGTCTTCACTTCGAGACATGACTTGCAAATACGAAATAAAACAATGATTTTCTCCAACAAGGTTAAACATTTTGTTATTTATTATTTTAATACCAATATTAAACAATATAACTTAAATAATTAATTAATACTTAACTGAATAAAAAGGTGGTAAATTTAGAAATCTTGCAGACAGCAGTCACTTCAGTAATGCCTGAGTTACATAATCTGATTCAACTACATCCGTTTTGTTTTCACTCACCTTACTTATCTTATAAATACATTACAATAGTCTGCTGTTCTTCTATATTCAGAAAAAACACTGATCATGTTTTAAACATCCCGACGATCAGCTGATCACACTTTAATACAAATGGAGCTCGGATGTTTTAATGCCTTGGTTTGATTTTAAAGGACAAACGCGTTAAAATGACCATAAAATCGCAGTTTAAACCAGTAAATCGTGACAGTGAGATGAAACTGGACGCGACGTTTAGTGGCATTGACAGATTTCGGTTTGACGTTAATACAAAGTCATTAGGACGTAAGAATCTGCAGCTGGTCAAGTTATCGATCAGTTCGTGTTGCAATAAAGAGAAATAAAGAGATTAGAGGTGTTTTACCTTCAGCTGCTCCGTCTGTTTCCTAGAAAAACACCGAACTCCCAACAACTGGAGTCAAAGTCAAAACAGCAGCAACACATCGCAGACCACTTCCTGTTTCTGCTTTTCAAAATAAGCTGAGTTTGAACAACGTATTTATGAATCACTTTTAGTCTGGTATTTGGAGATTTGTGCAGGTTTCTTTTTATTGTTGCTTTGTTGGGTGAGTTATAGCTTACAGATATTTCATACCATTAGCATTTTAATGATATAGTCAGTATTTCTGACCAAGTATTCTTTTCTTTTTTAGTCATTCATTTTTACTGATTTATTTCCTTTGTTTGTTTTTACTATTTTTCCTTTTAATTATGGTACATGTAACTGTAAATTAGTACAAATCATATATGTAGTATGTAAAGTAGAAGAGGGGGAAACGCAGGGAAACAAATACACAAAGGCAGATTCGAGAGAGAGAGTGAAGAAAATATTGTAGAAAATGATTATTTTGTCTCGAAACAACCTTTCAAAGTTTTCCGCTGTGTTAGTTCACCAGTCGTTTAGTCAATTAACCGTTTTAAATTGAAAGTGCAGCTCTCTCTTACCGGAAGCTCCTCTGCGGTGTTGTCAGTCAGAGTGGAAAGCCCCGAAGTTCGAGGGGAATTCCTGTGCCACGTGGCAAATACAGCGCGCTGATTGGTAGAGAAGGAGCAGGGCCCCGCCTATCTTTAAATACATGAGTTATTATTTAATGTTATATTAGTATTCACCATTACGTATATTTATTCAATTTTGAGTACAATTAGAATATTATCAGCAACTGATGGTAAAGTAATAATTAAAAAACATGACACATTGATACATTATTAATAATTGTGAAACTTTCAATCGTGAATTAATTATAAACACAAAACACAATCAGTATCTGAGTTACTTTAAGGTGAAATTGCTGCAGTTATTAGTTCAAAATGTTGTCCCACTTTCCATTAAGTTCAGTTAAAGTCAATTAAATAATTAGGATAAGTATGGAAGTTCAGTCATGCCAGGAAAAAAATATTTAAAGGGCGAAATTTTGGACAAACATAAATATTCACGAGTCATTATGAGACACTATGCCAAAATGTATCATGTCATTTTTAATTAGTAGCTGAAATATTAACTTCATAATGAGAATATTTGAAAAAAAAAAATCTGACTAAGTCATAGAATAATCAAATACTTTCGACTCAAACTTGTGACTTGTAACAATACTTGTGAATTTATTTTTGCAACAAACAGTTCCAGACCCAAGTAAAAGTAAATTAAAGGCAGGATTCAATTAGATAGGATTTAGATCTTAGTTTCTTCCAGCTCTGGTCAAAGGCGAAAAAACGAAAACAAGAAGCACTTTAACTGCACTGAAGAGGTTGACGCTAAAACTGAGGATTCTCAACATCTGTATAAAAACTGAGATCAATAAACAAAAACACTCAACATGTGTCATTGTGCTCGATTTATCCAATATCCAAAAGGGTCCTTTAATCAGAGATGCCAAAGTAGGCTACAGACCATGGCTGTGATTGAATAGTCAAATAGGTCCAAACACCTTTTCCTTGACCTCTGAGGAAAACCTCACAGGGTTAAGGAAAGGTAATTAAACTCAAAAGGATTTAGGAAGAGTCGACCGCAGTGCTCAGAGAAGCTGACCGAACTTAGCTACATCATTATAATGCTGCTGATTGACAGCTGATGGTCAACAGCGGTGATTGATGTGCGTCTGCGCTGGAGACCACAATAATGGACAACAAAAAGTGCATCGTCCACTTCTCCCTATGTTGGTTTTATAAACAGCTGGTTCACCGACCGGCGTCGAGCAGCTCCTCCTTCCTGTTCGACCGTTTGCTGTATTTACATTTCATTTGTGGTTTTAGTTATCATTCGCAACATCATTTAAATAAACTTGTGATGACTAGAAACGTGCGCACAGCAGAGCGTAACCGGGCCGGTATTTTTATAATAAAAATGCTGCCATGTGCAGTCACTGCCCTCTCCCTCAGTTCCGCTCGGATGGCTGTAATTAAGCCCACTATACTGCACATGCACTTTTTACTGCAACTGCCATTTGACAAGACCATTATCCAATCCACAGTAGAACAGTAACATGGCAAAAAGACCAAACTGAAGATAAACAACTTTATTTCTTTTTTGGAGATGTGTCCAGCCAGGCCAAGTCCGAGATGAACAGGATCCTAAAAAGAACAAATTCAGAAAAATCAAATGTTACAACAAAATGCTCCATAATGTGTTAATTTTGTACCTTCAAGATGCTCAAAAGCCACCCTTGGCTGGTGCATTGACAGATTGTTCAGGTCTGCTCACAGCAACGGGTTGCAACGGGACCTCCCCAGGAGTGTAGCGGGTGTGGTAGAACTGGCTTCTTCCTTGCTGGTAGCGTGAGCGGGATTTGTATGTGTAGACTGGCTCCAGGTCAGATAGATCACTAAGGACGGGCTCAGGGCTTTCCTCCACAGCACCTTCATTATAAAACTGAGCACTGCCACCATCACCATCTGTAGACCCAGAGTTGGTGTAATAGAGTCCAGCACCATCACCTGCATTACTATAGCCACCATACCATCTAGCATCATTCCCAGTGGATGGCTGACTAGCATAGCCACCTGTTGGGGAATGGTATGCACCAAAGGGAACAGCAGCATTGGACACCCCGCCTTCAGAGCCTGTCACTTGGCCACCAGAGAAGCTACCACCCAATCCTACAGAGCCCAGGCTGTTGCCTACACCTGTGTTAGAATATCCACCGTGGCCAAAGCCTGCAGATGCTAGGCTGCCATAAGCACCTGTTGGGGCATAGTACCCACCAGCATTGTTAACAGAGCCAGTAGCTTGGAGACCAGAGAGGCTACCACCCAATCCTACAGAGCTTGGCTTGTTGTTGGAGTTTGAGCAGCAGGGAACTGCAACAGACTACCAGAAGTACTGGAAAGAGATGCACCACCGTCCAGCCCGTCAGCATTTGGGTAGCTAGAGCCAGAAGTCGACAGCCAGCCCACAAAGCCAACTGGTGCAGGATTGCTAATGCCTGGTGAGCCATGGTCTGGGGAGATGGAACATGTCAACTTCCATTTTGAATGTTAATTATGGAATAGTAAATTTGATATAGCTCCACTATTTGGACTACTAACATTACCTTTTGGTGCAGGGAGACAGGTTACACTGCTGATCAACAGGAATGAAATCCATGACACCCTACAATCACAATCAGAGTTTAGTTCAGCCAACTTAGATAGACAAGTCACAACAATGAAGCAGAAATATTTGATATCCTTACCTCAACAACCCACACAGCACAGCCATTGCATTCACAGTCAACTCAGTGCTTCGCTTCTGTGCTGTCTGAGCACTCCTTATATAGGATCCTCCCAACTCTGCTAATTGATTACTGATCGGGAGCAGCTGCTGGTGAGGAAGGATGAGCCAATGCCGGTCCAACAAGACTAGGGAATTGAGCTTTATGCTATTTTAATGGCAATACAATGGACTGTGCAACTTGAAAACCAAAAGGTGTTGATTTGTAGTGACTCTGTTTCAGCAATCGCTAGTATTGGGGATGGGGACAGCAAAGAGCCGTTAGGACCTTATATATGAGATCCTGATGGCAATTAGAAGTGTGGCTATGAGAGGAGTGGTGAGTTCTCTGATGTGGGTCCCAGCTCATACAGGAGTCTCAGGAAATGAGAAGGTTGATCATTTAGCAAAAGCAGCTGTAAAGAAGGAAAATGTGGCGGTAAAATGAAATCTGTCTAAGGCTGAGGTGAAATGTCTTGTGTGGAGGGGGATCATGACTCAGTGGCAACAATTATGGGAGAGAGAGAGGGAAAGGGAGGCATTTATTCTCATTGAATAAAAGAGTGTCTGAGTCAGCTAAACCTTTCTGGAAGGATGAAGGAAGGAAGGAAGAAGTCACTATTGCTAGAATTGGTCACATCTTATTGAACAGTACTCTTTTCATCATTGGGAAACATCAAAATGGACTATGTGATGAATGTCAAGAACCCGAGAGAGTGCCTCACGCTCTTATCTATTGTAGGAAATACAGCATTGACAGGAAGGAATCAGCCTACTGGAGAAAATGAGAGTTGGGACTGGAAGATAGTTAGTTAAAGGTATATTAAACTTGGGATCAAGTGGGAGGGGAAGGTGTTATTTGTTAAAATATCTATCAGACACTGGTCTGAAGAAAATAATTTGAAAATATGATGGAATTAACCAGAACAAATTGGATGCCGGCTGCCATAAAAATCCACAGAAAAAGAAGAAGAAGAAGACAAGACTAGGGGTGCAGTCGAATCCCCCTATTGACGTGCGTCTGCACTGGAGAAACTACAATAATGGATGACAAAAAAACGCATCGTCCACTTCTCCCCATGTTGTTGGTTTTATAAACAGCTGGTTCACTGACCAGCTTCGAGCAGCTCCTCCTTCCTGTTTGACCGTTTGCTGTATTTACATTTCATTTGTGGTTTTAGTTTTGTTTTTTGTTGAATTAGTAACATGATTTAAACAAATAAAAATATAATTAAATTATTATCACTGTCCACACACATTTATCAACACTATTCCAATTACTATAAGTCTGCATGAAAGTAATTGTTAAATATGCAAATGCATTATCAGTTGTTTTCATGAATGGCCGAGGTGTGCTGCACTTTAAATGTTGCTCTCGCAAGGAATTGTGGGTTGGCGTGATCTCCTTTCCTTTCATATAGGAAGGTCCGTTGCATCCTATGCTAAAGAAGCTCTGAAAGGAAGCATTGGAGCTCCTTTCCTTTGCATTTAGAGAATTCGAACGGCTCTTATCATGGCGGCCACTTGTTTACTTCCGGGTCACTTCTTCAGTTAGGAACCTTGAAATAGACTATTCAACCGCAGCCATTCACTACTCAAGTAGAAGTACAGATACTTGTGTTCAAAGCGACTGATTCAACTACTTTACTCAAGTACAGGCTCTAAAATGTACTCAAAGTATATGGTAAAAAGTATCACTTTGAAAAACATTTCTACCATTCATTTTCATGTTTTTAGCCAATTTTATGCATCTTACGGTTTTGAGCAGCATTTTATATTATGAAAGGTTATTGTAGCACAGAGGACTTCAGGTGATAGCTTTTGGGTCGCCACCTGATAGCTTTTGGGTCGCCACCTGTTTATTGTCCAAAACAATCATTAATAATAAAAATTATAAATAATTTTTTAGATTTTTTACATAAATTAATTTTTTTTAAAAGTGTATTCATGTGGGTCGTATCAATCGGTCTTGCGGGCTGTGTTCGCCTGCCCTTGCATAGATCAACATCAACATAAGCAGCAAAGGTCTTTGTCTTCAATCATGTCACGGCAGACGAGCAACGAGCTAAACATGTCCGTTAGTAGAGGAATCTAACAGTTAAAGGTTCAGTTCAGATGTTATTTGTTTTAACTCAGTGGTATTGCATCATTTCTTAACTAGAGTAGATAAATACTCTGTAAGAACCATATCTAGAATAAAAATATATTATTTTCCCTTCAACTTTCTTACTAAAAAGGGAAGAAACTAAACGGTAGAGTTAAAATGATCTATAAAATGCAGCAAGTATGACCTGTTTGTCTGTTGATCCATTCAGAATGCTCTGTGATTGTCATATTATTATGAGGTGATTCTCATAGTTAAACTGACACATTTCTCTCATCATGCACAGTAGACTCACGTCTCTCTGCAGTAAAAAAGGAAGAAAACACAAAAACTTCAGAATGAGCCTTTAATAAAGTAACTGTCATATTAAAGCTTAAAGTCCTGAGACAAGTAAACGGCTTCATACAAAAACAAGATTAAATGTGCATAAGAGGGACAGGGAGATTCTATATGTGGCCAAAAGTATGTGGTTGCCCGACGACTCTTCTGGATTCATGATCGTTTCAATAAAGTTTCAACATTTAAGAAGTTAGAAGTTACAAAATCTAAGAACATACTGGATGAGTTTAACAGAAAGAATATCTATTTTGATCATCGATTAATTGTTATAAATTGAATGTTTTTGTAAATTGGACAGAAAACAAGACACTTTAAGTTGCAGCCGCTGTGAAATCTTACGAGTTTAATTTTCCAGAATTCAAAGTGATGTCTTCAAATGTCCAAAACCCAAAGAGATTCAGTTTACGGTCATAAAAGAGGAAGTATATCTGGAAACATTTTCTTTCCCATTTTGCATTAAAAATGACTTAAAACAATTAGTTGATTATCATAATACT